>OY992892.1:101478891-102171391 GCA_963921405.1 Cepaea hortensis | reverse complement strand
GTCTACATTGCCTGGTGTCACTCCACCACGTATTGAAGACTCAAAGGTTATGAGTGTATGTCAGGCTGAGGCTGTGGTGGTCCAGCACGAAGAGTGATACCGGGTATTGTAGACACAGAGGTTATGAGGGTGCGTGAGGCTGGAGCAATGGCAAGAGATTGAGACACTTTTCCGCTGACCGTGTTCGGCGCGACGTCCTGCGCAGACAAGACCTGTCACGTGATGATGATGAACTCCAGATCTGTCACGTGATGATGAAGAACTACCGGATCTGTCACGTGATGATGATGATGATGATGAACTCCAGATCTGTCCCGTGATGATAATGAAATTAGTTCAGTCACGTGACCACAACCGCGGCACGCTCCAGCACACCGAGTCGAGTAGTTTCCCATTTGGGCTACAGGTGAGTTCAAGGTCAGTCTTGTGTTCCGTAAATGTTGTTATGTTTCTGCTCTCTCGAATCAATGATTTTACATTCTATCGCTCCATCGCTGTCTCCCACTTCCCTGAGTACATACACCCACCCACCCACGGCGCGCGCGCACATACACACACACACACTATTTCTGTCTTCCACATGCCTGTGCACAGTCTCTTTCTCTCTCTCCCTTGTCTCCCTCGCTCGCTCACTCCTACTGTCTCCCTCGCTCGCCCACTCTTCCCGCCTCCCTCTTTCGCTCACTCCTCCCGCCTCCCTCTCTCGCTCACTCCTCCCTCTCTCGCTCACTCCTCCCGCCTCCCTCTCTCGCTCACTCCTCCCGCCTCCCTCTCTCGCTCACTCCTCCCGCTTATCCGCCCGCCCCACACTCCTCCTGTAAACGTCAAAACTATATCCGGAAATGCCAGAAAGCACTGACTTCCGGCGACACGTGACCGTTCACCCGTGATTACCTGGCTCGGCTTCTGCCCAACAAACGCTCGAGTTGAAGGTCACGTGCTCGGTTACCGTGGTTACAGGCTGTATTTAGTCCGGGGGAGGGGGGGGGGGTCTGGGATGTCAGGCATTGGTAGTACAGTACCTTTGGTAAGGATGGTTGTCGCGCTATTTTCATGGCCCATTCCCCACAGGTCCGAGCCTGACATCCAGGTTACGCCTGTGGTTCCTTGTAGTTGCCCTCGTTAGAGGGCAACGGCTGTGACAGCGAGGGTAACCGACTCGGCGTTAAACCAATCGGTGAACTAGGATATGCCTGCCCAGTATGTAAAGACAGGATTCGGCAGACTGCGCAGAAGAAATCATTGATGACTCAACGGGCAAGACGGCGTTTATCTGCAAAGCGTTGCAGAACGTAATTAGCACGGCAAGGCAAGTAGAGCACCTTGGTCATCCACGCACCTGTATTCGTCTTCAGTCGTCTTGACTTGTCTTGCCACTGGATTCAGATGGACTCAAGCGACAGAGTGAGATCGACCAATTGCGCAACTCTTCCTCACTTTAATCCAGTTTATTGCGCAAGTCATTCTTCATCCAACTTCATCTATCACCTTCAAACCCTGTGGCGATGTGCGAGTGGCGAAGCGGCAGGCGTGGGTACGCTGGCAGTCGTAGTCGCAGACCTGCACACAGGCGGCTCAGGCCATATCGTATATGGCCATATAAGAAAAAGTGAAGAAAGACACCAATCCTGTGCAGAATTTGCCATTAAGTCAGCCCTGGTTGGCAAACTAGCTGGATTTCCTAAGGCTATAAACAATATGCTTATGGCCATTAAGTTTTCCCTGCTAAACTGAAGGAAGCATGCAACACTACTCGGGAGTTAGTTCTCACACAACACAGGAGCTAGTTCTCACACACCTCTGCAGCTAGTTCTCACACAACTCGGTGGTTAGTTATAACACAACTCGGGAGCTAGTTGTCACACAATTCGGGAGTTAGTTCTCATACAACTCGGGAGTTAGTTCTCACACAACTCGGGACTAATGCGTGGGAATTATCTAGACATGCTAGTGGTGAATCACGTGTTCAGTAGAGATGGCTAGAGGTGACACCTGTCCCGGGTAGTCAGCTGTTCAGGGCACTGATGCACACTTGTGTAGTCAGAGGGTGAAACACGTGGAAGTGACCGATGTCCAGGCAGTCACAGTGTAGTAGGAGGGGTGAAACTGTCAAATGTCACCTTGGTCTGTCCCCATTCGCAATTGCGGAGCCTGATAGAGAATTTTTTTGTTCGCATATCCTTTACAGGACATCCCTGTCAACATCAGCATCTTTCAGCTGATTGCTGATTTCTTGGCAAGATCAGGCTCAGTAGTTTGCCATTGCTTTCTGAGCGACCGGCTCACATACCTCGTAAGTTACAGACGAGGAGAGAGCCGCTTACGATTTTCGTGCAACGTCACGTTACTCACGAAAGTATACGAGATTACGGAGAAAGTCGTGTAACCTCTAGACCAGGGAGATTGAGAATAAGTTACCTAATTGTTCGAGATACCTGATATAGGGGGAGGGGGAGGAGGAGGAATGGCACGTCCCAAGCTTAAAACAAGAAGACACCCGATGTTCGAACGAACGAACGAACGAGCGAACGAACGAACGGACTTTATTTTCAAAGGGTAACAAATTGGGCACGTAGGCCCGTCTTACATTCGGCCCTTCCAATCACTCATCTTTCGTTCATCAATAGTGTATAATACATTCACATAGGAAAAAAAACATGTTCAAGATGAGCAGCGTAGAAGCCACCAAGGCTGTCAAGAAGACGAGAGGAAAGTACCTGTCTGCGAGCTCCAAAGAAGCGCCAAGACTCCCGGTAACCTCAAATGAAGCGGCCACTAGGAAGGGCGACGACAACCCACCACAGACAAGATCTAAGACTACTGAGAAGCAGAGTGAGAAAAAAGATACCATAGTTGAAAAAAAAAACGACATCAGATGGGTGATCAAACCCATCCAAGTGGAGGTCACAGACGACCGGATACTGAAGCAGCTACAACAGGAACATCTTCACGTCCGAGTCTTCTGACCTACTCCAAGATTCTTACAACGCTAGCGGTGGTGACAACAGAGGGGAGCGAGATACCGATCAAAGTGTCGATGAACAAGAAAGTTCAACAACCTGGACGACTGATCCCGAGAATCACACAATGCTCAAGGTGCAGAGGGTCGGTAACAGCAGAACAGTGTGCCGCAGCAAGACAGAGATCTGCCGATACTGCGCCGAACACCACGCCTTCAAGGAATGTTCTCTGGCCAAACGGGACAAGGACTTCGGAAAGCCCAATGACAATAGAAAGTGTGCCAACTACTTTGGCAAACACGGAGCTAGATACCTGGGCTGCCCCTACCTCCAAAGACACAGAGAAGCCATAAAGATCGCCATAACTAAACAGACTCCATTCAAGGAAACACCGCAGAGGTGCCAGACAGCCACGGGCATCTCACAAGCTGAAGAATATCAGCTGCAAGTCTAGATTGACGAGCTGAAGAAGCAAATTAAGCTACTCCTGGCGCCGATAAGACATCGGCAGCAATGCATAACTTCTGGACGACACGAAGGAAATTCAGAGCAGCATTCACCAAGAGGTGGAACACATGGCATAGATAAAAGATGAGAACAAAGAAATTCTACAAGCAATCACAACAGAAAGAGAACTGCTAAAAGCCTATAGAGAACTAACCCAAAGCAAGCGAACAGAAGCCACGCAAAAGATGACAGAGACGCCGCAGGCTGAAGCCAGCAACCCATTCTCGTAACGAATAAAGACAATAAAAGCCAGTCTTCATCAGCGATAGAAATTACAAGGAAGAACAATTCGAGATACCCACAACATTTACGAGTTGGCCACTGAAACAGGACACAAAAGCAAATAAACCAAAAGATGAATCCTTATAAGTACTGCATCCTATCAAAACAGACGAGGCAGAAGCCAACACTGACAAAAGGAACTGCAGGAGGAGATGGACACCAAGGAGAACCCGCCGGTCAAACCCCCAGCTAACGTCACAGTTATGAACTCTGCAAAATTAAAACGTCAACAAACACTGAAACAGAAGGCCATGGAAATTAAAACCTGCACACTGAACCACCACAACTATTACCAACGCCACTGAGGCTGGTTGAACGAGGTATAACGTTTTTTTTCTAATCGGACGACCGGGATGTTCTATCTCAGCCCCACCTTCCCCCATCCCCACCTCATACCTTATGTTCTGGCTAGTATTGACATCAGATATGTGTTTATTCATCACGTGAATCTGGCAAATATTGACATCAGATATGTGTTTATTCATCACGTGAATCTGGCAAATATTGACATCAGATATATGTTTATTCATCACGTGAATCTGGCAAATATTGACATCAGATATGTGTTTATTCATCACGTGAATCTGGCAAATATTGACATCAGATATGTGTTTATTCATCACGTGAATCTGGCAAATATTGACAATAGATATGTGTTTATTCATCACGTGAATCTGGCAAATATTGACAATAGATATGTGTTTATTCATCACGTGAATCTGGCAAATATTGACATCAGATATGTGTTTATTCATCACGTGAATCTGGCAAATATTGACATCAGATATATGTTTATTCATCACGTGAATCTGGCAAATATTGACAATAGATATGTGTTTATTCATCACGTGAATCTGGCAAATATTGACAATAGATATGTGTTTATTCATCACGTGAACCCCGTGGCCAGTATTGACATCAGATATGTGTTTATTCATCACGTGAACCCCGTGGCCAGTATTGACATCAGATATGTGTTTATTCATCACGTGAATCTGGCAAATATTGACATCAGATATATGTTTATTCATCACGTGAATCTGGCAAATATTGACAATAGATATGTGTTTATTCATCACGTGAATCTGGCAAATATTGACATCAGATATGTGTTTATTCATCACGTGAATCTGGCAAATATTGACATCAGATATGTGTTTATTCATCACGTGAATCTGGCAAATATTGACATCAGATATGTGTTTATTCATCACGTGAATCTGGCAAATATTGACATCAGATATGTGTTTATTCATCACATGCGTCCCGTGGCCAGTATTGACATCAGATATGTGTTTATTCATCACGTGAATCTGGCAAATATTGACAATAGATATGTGTTTATTCATCACATGCGTCCCGTGGCCAGTATTGACATCAGATATGTGTTTATTCATCACGTGAACCCCGTGTCCCAGAGACCTCCTGCTGTGAGATCATATCACGGCTGGGAGTACAGACATGAAATATTGAGCAGATGTCATGAGGATAACAACATACACTTAGTCGTTGACCTGGCTGAGGTGGCGGGGGGGGAGCACCTCCATCATTGGCGGGGGAGAATGTGATCTTGGGGCACATAATTCACAAGTTGAGTTGAGTTGAGTTAAGAACCGATATCACTGCACTCAGGACATTCCCATACGTGCTCCATCTCTTCGTTCAACAGCCAGCGAAGAGTCATACTGCTAATCGTTCCCACCGCTAACTGATTAAAAGTTCTCCTGGTCTTCCCTCTCAGTTTTGAGATTCTTCCAGAACCCCTGCCGATCCCACGCAATCTAATTCTTTCCACATATGGGTTCTCAATCTGTTCCTCCACCTTCTCCACCTGGTCCCACAAGCGCACGACTACCTCCCCCCTGTCCATCGGCAAAATTCCACCAAGACGTGCCTTCCCTGCTAGCCTATCAGTCTATTCATTCCCCCGACCCCTGCATGGCCAAGGCAAAATATCCATACAATTCTCACAATCTGTGACCTCTGAAGCGACAAGAGCCATTCCACACGAAACATTCCTTTCTCCACCTTACTAAGAATGCTCATTGAATCCGTAATGAATACAACGTGTGTTGCAGTGGTCTCCTCTAGCCACCGGAATGCCGCTGTTACTGCCTCCACCTCCATTCTCATGCTGGAGGGCGTAGTCTCATATGCCAGGCTCTCCTTTTGCAAGACTCGCCCATTAGCCTTTGCAATAAAGCCCCAGCCACTACGTCTGTTTCTCACCACTGACCCATCGGTGTAGAAGACTATGTCACCTTGATGTGTGTTTCTCTGGATCAGTTGTTGCACCTCAAACTCAGTGCGGCCCGCTGCCCATTCTCTGCACTCACGACCCAGTGTTACTATTCCATTGTGCCAGTCCGTCATGTCTTCCGGAACTTCCACCCACTCTCTTTCACATTTGATGGTCTCTAGATCACACACCTGACTTATAGAAAGTTCTGCCTGCGCCATCCAGGACCTGCCTCGTCTTAGTCTATGACCCTTGACCATATCCATTGCTGCATGCAGGGGGTGATCCCTGTCTGCGGCAACTCTCAGGTACCATTTGGCCTGAAGGACACTATGCCTATCCATCATTGTTGGTAGCGCCAGGATATGCCTCATGCATATCCTTGGTGTGTCCTTTGTGCACCCCAGGATTACCCGCATGGCAGCATTCTGCATGTGCTCCAACCTTTCAAGCTGGCTCTTTGATACTGTCAGCAGCCCCAAACCATACACAATGACAGAAATTATTAACTGCTGAAAGAGCCTGTACAGCATCCTCTGATCTACCCCGGTTGCTGCCATATCCCTCAATGCATTAAGTCCCCTACCAGCCTTCACCACCAAAGCCTCCACATGATCCTTAAAAGACAAACACCTGTCAAAGGTGATACCCAAGTACTTCAATTTACTCTCTCGACTAAGAGGACATCCATTCAACATAATACATGGGACATCTGCCTTGACGATCCGGTTATCCAGGGAGAACCACACAACCGATGCCTTGTCTGGGTGTATAATGGCCCCTGCATCCCTGCACCACTCCGCCACCCTGTTTACCGCCACTGTCAAGGTCTCACTTATCTCTAAGTAGATAAGGGACGTAATAGAGATAGAGAAGGAACATAGAAACGGGATGAATAGGGGAGAGAATATAAGAGACTCGAACATTCGAGTCAGAGGTCAAACTACGCAGTACGCCCAGCCACAACCCGGCAGAAGCGTGAAGGGTGAAACCCCACGAAACGCACGAAGGGGCGAGTACACCGTGTCCAAACTCACAAGAGTAGAGGGCAGACGGCCACTGGACATTGACGGTCTGATGTGAAATGTAACATTTGTCACAAAATGTTTATACGTGTTTAGATAGATTACAAGGGAATTAATAGAATCAATCTAAGAATCACTGCTCGAAAGTCCAAGTCATGAATTACACATATTAGGTGAATCATGACAATGGAAATTCTAGCCCGTGACGCTTAGAGAAATCCTAACACCATAAGCAGCAAGAACACACATGTAGCTCACACACTAAAGATATCAGTTCAAAGACACATTCTCAACACTCAAGAAAAACATTTAACGCACAGACACTTTTATAGAACACCAAAAGGGAGATTATCAGACACTAACAGGATAACAGGGACATAAGCAATCAGGGATGAAAACAAAGTATTTGTATTTTATACCAACATACGGAAGTCAACAGTGTATACACGTACACATTAAAGGGTAATGGCTTGCACATATTCTTAAAAGGGCCAAATGAGACTCTGTAATAGGAGGCCATTGTCCAGGACATCATGTTTGGATGTCTGAGAAGGGCGCATTTGGAGAACGCAAGTTCACAATCTTAGTCGTCAGGGAACTTCGGTCTGGATAGCTTAATTTAAGAATAGAAAGAGAATGAGACTCTTGAGCAACCACCCGAGATAGCAGTACTCAACGTACATTAGTTGCTAGTGCGGCAATACATATAACAGAGTTACCATCTACTAGATTACTACCCTGAACCATAGACTTATTCCCGTGGTCCCTTGACAAAATTAGTTCCAACTAATTAAGAAATGCCAACCCATAGGAGGGGGGGGGGGGGGAAATGGTGGACCATGTCAAGGTCTCACTTATCTCTAAGTAGATAAGGGACGTAATAGAGATAGAGAAGGAACATAGAAACAGGGGACGAATAGGGGAGAGAATAGAAGAGACTCGAACATTCGAGTCAGAGGTCAAACTACGCAGTACGCCCAGCCACAACCCGGCAGAAGCGTGAAGGGTGAAACCCCACGAAACGCACGAAGGGGCAAGCACACCGTGTCCAAACTCAGGAGAGTAGAGGGCGGACGGCCACTGGACATTGACGGAAGAGGGTGTAGCTTCTAGAGGGAGACACAGGGACAGAACTTACTTAGATCCTTAAGATATTAATGATAGACCTAGTTTGAAATGTTGTGTATAGTATTTGAATGTTGTGTATAATGAATTTGTATGTAAATCTATAACCATTGTGCGAGAAGATTATTTCACCAGATGACAGATATTGCAATAAAGTATAACGACGATAATCGAACTGAGAGTTCTGTCGTATCTGTGCTCGCACTATTCTACCTGTCTGAACCCAAGTTTCTCTACGCCTATTTATGACACGTTGACAGCCACCTGTAAGTCTTTCACCAAACTGGCCCTGTCTCTGCCCTGTTTGTACACCAGAACATCATCTGCAAATGTCAAGATTCTACCCACACCTGGTGTCTCAATAGCTGTGATTTTGCTGGTGTAGACATTAAAGAGCACTGGGGACAAGGCAGATCCTTGCGGCAATCCAGGTGTAATAGTACAGGGATCAGAAGTCCAGGAACCCATGCGCAATGCAACCTTATGCTCATAAAGGACTGCCGCAACCCATCTAACAAGGCAAGGGCAGACTTCCATGTCCAACAGTGTGTGTATTAATCGATCATACCTAACCCTGTTATACGCATCTTCCAGGTCAAGAGCTACCGCCACTGTCTCCTGTTTATCCCGGAAGCCCTCGTAGACATCAAATGCAACAGTTGCAGCATTGGCCCAGGTGTCCTTTCCCGGCCGGTAGATCCCGAGTCCTTGGGGAAGCAGATTCCGACTTTCCAAATGTTGCTGGAGCCTGCGTGCTACTATCTTTTCGAGAACTTTGGCATACGTGGTTAGCAGGGTTATGATTCAGCATCCATTAAGTCTGGAGTGATCCTTACCTGGCTTTGGGGGGGGGGGGGGGATTCACAAATCATCACATGGTGCATACCCTCACAGAGTTAGGCTTTTACACTTACTAGGTCAGCAGACGAAGAAGAGGAAGAAGAAGTAGAAGAAGAAGAAGAAGAATAAGAAGAAGAAGAAGGAGGAGGAGGAGGAGGAGGATAAGACGAAGAAGAAGAAGAAGAAGAAGAAGAAGAAGAAGAAGAAGAAGAAGAAGAAGAAGAAGAAGAAGAAGAAGAAGACTGATGAGGAGACAACGAGAAGAAGAAGAAGAAGAAGAAATAAAGAGGAGTATGACGAGAATTAGGAGGAAGAAGAGGAGGTGAATGAGGAGGTGGCTGTGAGGGTGTGTGTGTGGAGAGAGCTACCTGGCCGAGCTAACGGCGCGTGTTTGATTAGTTCCATGTAAGAGCTCAAATATTGATCCGTGTGATCTGAACCTATAGACAAGCGCTAACTGGAAATCTGTCAACAATTTGTTAATGGAAATCTGTGTGCGAAGAATGAGCACTCTCACGGGCAGTCATCGACTCACTCGCACAGTGTTTCACTTTAACATGGCGGCTTAGCTGTGTCTGATTTAATGTCTTGTGACATTCCGATTCCATGTCTGACGTGGGCGCCACTGAGTTCTGCTACGTCCTCGGGTGACATGTTATTGGTGTTGTGACGGTTTCGTGTGGTTGTGACATGTGATATTCCGGAATGTGTGACATGTCATATTTTATGTGTGACATGAATTATTCTAGACTGTGCGACATGTCATATTCTACACTGTGTGACATGTCATATTCTAGACTGTGTGACATGTGATACTCCAGAATGTGTGAAATGTGATAATCTAGAATATGTGACATGAGAAATGCTAAAATGTGTGGCATGTGGTATTCTAAAACGTGTCACATGTGATATTCTAGATTGCGTGACATGTTTAGTTTAGTTTAGTTTAGTTTAGTTTAGTCGACGGATCAACATCACGGCACACGGGTGTAACCCATAAGTGCTCAAACCTGAGTCTGGAGAAGCTCAGCTCAGTGCACGAACTCCGTAGCACCGGCGAGGATCCTGAAATACTTTGGGTAGATTTTTAACTCAAAATTTTCCCCGGGCAGCGCCGTTAGGCTACTCTTTTTCTGTTTCCAACTGCCAAGGGATTTTTTTATGTGCGCAACAATACACACGGGCGTCCGATCTCACTACCCAGAGACCAGGGGAAATTGTATTACTGGAAGTCCACGTGAAATAAATCCCGGTCCTCATCGGGGCTTGAACCCGGGATCTATAGCACTCGAGGCGGACACCATACCTTGAGACCACGCAGCCCCCGCGTGACATGTGATATTCTAGAGTGTGTGACATGTAATATTCTAGAATGTTGGTATGCGATATTCTAGAATGTTTGACATGTGATACTCCAAAATATGTGCCATAATTTTTTTTTCATATCCCTTACAGACGTATTTTTTAGCTTCTGTTGATGTACTAGGCAAGATTACGCCCAGTAGTTTGCCATTGCTTTCTGAGCGGCCGGCTCACATACCCCGTAAGTTTCCAATGCGGCGAGAACCGCTACCGCGCAGGTTACGTTACCCGCGAGAATATACGGGATTACGGAGAAAGACGTTAAACCCTAGGCCAGGGAGATCAGCGTGTGTTGTATGGTACTCTAGAATATGTGACATGTGGTATTTTAGACTGTGTGTTATGTGATATTCTAGAATTTGCCACGTATTGTAATCTAGAATACGTGACATGTGGTATTTTACCTACATCGTTATCAATTCTGATGGCAGCTTGCTGTTTCCAGTATATGTGTTTTACATGTCTAAGGTCTTTTCCATCAATTTGTAGATCTTCAAGCATTCTTATCATGTCGACATGTCTCACTTTATCGAAAGCCTTTGTATAGTCAATAAAGCAAAGATATAGATCTTTGTTTACTTCTATAGAACGCTCAATTACTGTTCTTAGTATATACACAGCATTTACTGTACCCTTTCCTTCTACAAACTCACATTGCTCTTCTCCTATTTCGGGTTGTATTTTCTTCCTAACTCTTTGCATGAGCACTTATGGGAATGCCCCGAATGCTGTGATGTCGATTCCTAAATGAATGAATGAATCAATCAATCAATCTTTGCATGATAATTCTCAGCAGAATCTTCGTGATGTGGCTCATTATACTAATTGTTCTATGTTGATCGCATTCCATGGCTCCTGATTTCTTCGGGATTGCAAGAAATATAGAATTACATAATTCAGGAGGTATATCCCCAGTATCGGGGCATATAGAAAGAATGGAAGATAATAGGGAAACAAAACTCGCTTACACTCAGGAAATAAATGACCGTAGACCCCGAGGTAGACCAAGAAGACGGTGGAGAGATAATACATATACAGACCTACAAGCACTTGGAATCAACGACTGGCAAGAGAAGGTCCACCAGAGAGACGAATGGAGACGGATTGTATCTGAAGCACAGAACCTCAATGGCTCGGAACGCTGAAGAAGAAGAAGATATCCCCAGTATCGTATATTGCGTTCAGCAGCCTGGTGACTTGGTCAATTCCATATTCTTCTAAGGCATTGATCATTTATACTGTGATGTTATCTGGACCCGGGGTCTTGCCAGTTTTCATATGGTTAAGAGCATTCTGAACTTCTGTCTTCATAATTGATGGTCTTTCATTATTATTCCGATTATCATATTGTTCTTCTTTTGTATCATCATAAAGGTCTTTCACATAATCTGACCACACATGTAAAATCTGATCTTTTTCTATTATAATTTTGCCATCTTTGGGTTTTAGGCAACCCGTTGATGTGTGTGTTCTTTTGCTAGTGATGTCATTAATTCTTTTGTGCATTAATTTGGTATTCCGGGTGTTGTGTTGGTGTTCAATGTTCTTGCAATTTTCGCCAAGCCATGTTTCTTTTGCCTCTTTGCATAGCTTCCTAATTTTCCTGTGAATCTCTTCATATTTTTCCTTGTTATTTTTGTTATTTCTTCTTACTTCCATGAGTTTTAAGATGTCTTCCATCATCCATTTCTTGCGTCCTATTATCTTTATTTTCCGCAGCTTGGTTGACTGATTTCTTTAACATTTCCCATTGGCCACTGATGTCTTGAAATAATATTTTCATATCGGACAATGCATCGAATCTGTTCTTTACCTCTACGTTGAATTTATCTTTTATTTCCCCACTCTTCAGTGCCTGTTGATCAAATTTTGTGTTTCTTGGTGAATATTTGACTTTCTTTGATTTTATATGTAAATTGCTTAAGATTAATCTATGGTCGCTGTAGCAGTCTGCGCTTGGTATAGTTTTTGCGACTTTTAGGGCATTTCGAAATCTTCTGTTGATGAGGATGTAATCAATCTGATTTCTGATCTTATGATCAGGACTCCTCCATGTCCATAATCTCCTTGGGTGCTGTTGAAACCAGGTGTTTCCAATAATCAAATCTTGCTCTTGTGCCCACTGTACTAGTCTGCAACCTCTTTCATTCTGTTCCCCTAGTCCATACTTGCATCCGTCCTGTTGATTTCCAACTTTGGCATTTAAGTCACCCATTATGATATTTGCCGGTCTCTCTGGCTGTGGGGTTACAACACTTTCTCTCTGTAATCCCGTTTATCACGCAGAGTCTCGTAGCGGAGCGACAGCTGAGGCGGTTCGACCCCCGCTGGTGACTTGCGGGATACTGAGCCGGCCGCTCAGAAAGCAATGGCAAACTACTGAGCGTAATCTTGCCAAGAGATCAACATACAGCTGAAAGATGCTGGTGTTGACAGCTAAGTCCTGTAAAGGATATGCTAAAAAAAAAAAAAATTATGATATTTACTTCAGAATTCTTGCATTTCTTGAAGGCTTTCTCTAAATCACTATAAAATTCATCGATGATGTCATCACTACTGTCTGCTGTTGGTGCATAAACTTGAATGACGTTGACATCAAAAGGTCTTCCACTCAACTTCACCAGTAACACTCTGTCTGATACATTCCAATATCCTTTGAGCGATTTTGCTCTCTCTGTATCCATTATAATTGCTACTCCTCGCTGTTGTTTCTCTCCACCAGAATAGATTATTCTATATTCCTCAGATGTCATAATGCCCATTCCTGTCCATCTGGTCTCACATACACCTAACAGGTTAATATTTAATCTTCTCATTTCAGTCTTAATGTTATCAAATTTTCCATCTCCACTCATAGTTCTTATATTCCAAGTTCCTACTTTCAATGTTGATATTCTTTTGCACACAGTTGCATTATGACGGTCTGGAGTCACCTGGTGCACATGACTACAGCCACCGGGCGAGGTTGCTCCTATGGAGCACCCATTTACGCCGTTTCTCTGATTATCGATAAGACTGCAGTACATGATGTTCTTGGCATCCGTAAAGAAGGTAGTTTGCCATTGCTTTCCTTCCTAACAGTGACCATACTGGTCGATGACCGTAGCCATTGTCTCCCATAAAAGAGATCCTCTGCCTACCGTCGTGAAGCTGGAGACCATAACCTACAACTATCTGTCGGCTGCTCTTCAACTTCATCCACCATCTGCACACATGGTTTCACGTAACCCTGATCGGGGGGCTAAACGGGTACTCCACCTTGCCCAAGGGTGTCCCGTAGGCTAGCTGAGGGAAGGAGGCACCTTACCTCTCCTTTGATAGGGGATACCCTATCCCGCCACCCAATAAATTTCTCAAGTGTTGCTTTAAGTTGTATTATATCGTTATGTGGAAGATTTGGATCAATCTGGATAGTTTTCCAGTTGTCAGTATTCTGGATGATTGGAGTAGGAATTTGCTCCATAACTGCATCCTCTTGTTGTTCGTTGACAACTGAACACAGTGACGCCGCTATAACTGCAGGTTATTGTGACGTCACCGTGATGTCCGTCTGTCTGTCAACGTAATGTTTCAACATTTTAATGTTGTAAATTTTCTTCTGACAGTGTATGTGTATTTGGTAGTCTACATGTCTGGATACATTTATCACGCTAACAGTAACATTCATATCTATTTCTCAGACTTACCACAGAAGATGGTCACAGCACACCTACTCTTGTTTCTGCTCAGTCTGGCAGGTATGTTGTTGTTTGTGGCAGGTATGTTGTTGTCTGTGGCAGGTATGTTGTTGTCTGTGGCAGGTAGGTTGTTGTCTGCAGCGGAATGTTGTCTGTGACATGGATGTTGTTGTCTTTGGCAGGTATGTTGTCTGTGGCAGGTATGTTATCTGTGGTGGTATGTTATTGTCTGTGGCAGGTATGTTTTTGTCTTTGGCAGGTATGTTGTTGTTGTCTTGCCCTGTAACGCCTTTACTTTTCTGGCCGTATCATGCCTTCCCTTTTCTTTTTCCTTAGGATGCCTTCCCTTGTCTTACCTTACATTACTTTTTTCGCGACTTTTTGTCTCCTTGTGCCTTCCCTTGTCTTGTCTTCTTGTGTCTTCCCTTGTCTTCTCGTGACTCCCCTTGTATTTTTTATTAGGATGCCTTACCTTGTCTTACCTTGTCTTACCTTGTCTTACCTTGTCTTGTCCTATGCATTCCCTTGTCTTCTCATGTCTTCTCGTGCCTTTCCGTGTCTTGTCTTCTCGTACCTTCCCTTGTCTTCTCCTGTCTTCTCGTATCTTCCCTTGTCTTGTCTTTTCGTATCTTCCCTTGTCTTCTCATGTCTTCTTGTACTTTCCTTTGTCTTGTCTTCTAGTGCCTTCCCTCTCTTCTCATACCTTCCCTCCTCTTCTCGTACTTTCCCTTGCTTTGTCTTCTCGAGCCTTCCCTTCTCTTCTTGTAGCTTCCCTTGTGTTGTCTACATGTGCCTTACCCTGTCTTGTCTTCTTGTACCTTCTCTTGTCTAGTCTTCTCGTGCCATCCCTTGTCTTTTCTTAACTTCAATTTACTTGCCTTCTCGAGCCTTACTTTGTCTTTCTCGTACCTTTCCTTTCATGTCTGCTCGTGCCTTCCCTTGTCTTATCTTTTTGTGTCTTCCATTGTCTTGTCTGCTCGTAATTTCCTTTGTCTTGTCTTCTCGTGCCATCCCTTGTCTTTTCTTATCTTCAATTTACTTGCCTTCTCGAGCCTTACTTTGTCTTCTCGTACCTTTCCTTTCATGTCTTCTAGTGCCTTCCCTTGTCTTGTCATCTTGTGCCTTTCCCTGTCTTGTTTTCTTATGCCTTCCCTGTCTTGTCTTGTTGTGCCTTCCCTGCCTTGTCCTGTTGTGACTTCCCTGTCTTGTTTTCTTGTGCCTGGGTATTGTTGGTGGGTAATGGGACGGGTGGAGGATATGTGAGTGGGTGGGGAGATGTGTGTGGGTAGGGGATGTGTGGGTTGGGAAATGTATGTATGCTTGGGGTGTAGGTGGATGGGATGTATGGTTGGGGGGAGTGTGTGTGGGTGGGGAGATGTGTAGGTGTGGGGATGTGGTGGATGGGTGGGGGAATGTATGTGTGCCTGGGGCGTGTGTGTGTGTGTGTGTGTGTGTGGTTGGGTGGGGGATGTGTGGGTGAATGGGGGATGTGTGGGTGGGTGGTGGATGTGTCTCATTACATGGTAATATGCATTGTTTATGTTTACAAAATTCATGTGACAATGTTTTTCCTATGCACTATTGATGAACGAAAGATGAGTGATTGGAAGGGCCGAATGTAAGACGGGCCTGCGTGCCCAATGTGTTACCCTTTGAAAATAAAGTCAGTTCGTTCGTACGTTCGTTCGTGCCTTCCCTGTCTTGTCTTGTTGTGCCTTCCCTGTCTTGTCTTGTTGTGACCTCCCTGTCTTGTCTTGTTGGGCCTTCCCTCCGATACATACATCTGGCTCATACAATCCACTGATAGTCGTCTAACGCGCGTCAGTCGCTCCAAGCTAGGATACATATTCAGATAAGTACTCTTAATATTGTCATGTAGTGTGTTTCATGTAGTTTTGTGTCGGTTTGTATTTGTTTGTTCTGTGCTGACAAAGGCTTTGGCCGCAACGTCTAATTTTTTCTTTTATTGTAATCGTGTTTCAGTAAAGCTCACATTCTACTTCTCATTTTTTGGTGATTCATTCCTTCCCCTGTCTTGTCTTATTGTGACTTCCCTTGTCTTGTCTTCTTGTGCGTTCCCTGTCTTGTCTTATTGTGACTTCCCCTGTCTTGTCTTCTTGTGCGTTCCATGTCTTGTCTTATTGTGACTTCCCTTGTCTTCTTTTTTTCGTACCTTCCATTGTCTTGTCTTGTCGTACCTTCCCTTGTCTTGTCTTCTTATGGCTTCCCTTGTCTTGTCCTCTCGCGCCACATCTCGTCTGTCCCTGCCTTTTTGAACTACACCCAGCGAGACAGATACTGCTGCTGGGGATACCCATATGACCTCTGTCAGCGAGAGCATCTTGGTTAGACACACAATCATACACATATATCAACAGATCCCCCTAGCGTCGACACGGCACACTATGATGATGAGAAAACTCTCAGAACCATGTTGCTGGACAACTACCAGCCGGCCATACGACCTTCCAGGAAGGTCACGGTCAATGTCAGCCTCAGTTTACTCAGCATCAATCTTTTGGTAAGTTCTTGAGTATGATGATTGTTACTATTTATAGAACAAGGCACAATATAGGACATATCATATTTGTGTGAGATTATTATCATTATAACATGCTTTTAAGTGTGTGTCAGCACACTCTGACTAACATTAGACGGCTGTGTTTAGTTTAGACGGCTGTGTTGTACATGGGAGTGTACACTCTGACATTAGACGGTTTGTGTTGTACATGGAAGTGTACACTCTGGCTAACAGTAGACGGTCTGTGTTGTACATGGGAGTGTACACTCTGACATTAGACGGTTTGTGTTGTACATGGAAGTGTACACTCTGGCTAACAGTAGACGGTCTGTGTTGTACATGGGAGTGTACACTCTGGCAGTAGGCGGTTTGTGTTGTACATGGCCTTGTTTGAGGACCAGGCCATGTTCGACCCTGTTAGGTAATAGATCCTCCCCACGCTCAGGCCGCAGCGTGTGATGGTGCTAGCACATCTAGGGGCCCACAGCAGGTTCCGTAAAAGCACATTGCACATTTTATAATCACATTTGTGTGATGTTGTTCCTGTAAAACCACGTGTTGCAATCACATTTGTGTGATGTTGTTCCTGTAAAACCACGTGTTGCAATCACATTTGTGTGATGTTGTTCCTGTAAAACTACATGTTGTAATCACATTTGTGTGATATTGTTCCTTTCAAACCACATGTGGAAATGATATCACAGTTGTCAGTGATTGTCTGACCTTTTCAGAAATACATATTTTCTGTTACGGTTC
The DNA here is from genome assembly GCA_963921405.1 of Cepaea hortensis. NCBI lineage: Eukaryota > Metazoa > Mollusca > Gastropoda > Stylommatophora > Helicidae > Cepaea > Cepaea hortensis. The sequence goes on along the minus strand of OY992892.1, from coordinate 102,154,097 downwards.
ATTTACACACACAGAGATCACGATTGAACAAGGTTTTATACCCAGATCAATGAAGGCTTAACAACCTCTGCCTAAGCTAAACTTGTCACTTTGCTGTGCCCAGGCAATGCTTTGTCTGGAAACTTTTTCTAGATCTTCAGCATCCCCGCCACCACAATCTCCCAGCTTGAAACAACGGTACCCATCTATATACAATCACCACAATCACCCAGCTTGAAGCAACGAGTACAGAACTATGTACAGCCACCACAATCACCCAGCTTGAAGCAACGAGTACAGAACTATGTACAGCCACCACAATCACCCAGCTTGAAGTAACGAGTACAGAACTATGTATAGCCACCACAATCACCCAGCTTGAAGTAACGAGTACAGAACTATGTACAGCCACCACAATCACCCAGCTTGGAGCAACGAGTACCGATCTATGTGCAGTCACCTGTCAGGGTCTTACTTTATACCAACGGTGGCTCGTGTTCTCTAACAGGAGTGAAACAATCATACACGAAGAATGATTGTTCTCAGACACGCGGCAACATAACTGAAACACTTCAATCACATAAACCACTCTCCTTGTCAACGTGTCAGAAATAGGGATAGCAAACTCGGGTTCAAACAGGTAGAATGGTGCGAGCACAGATAAGACAGAACTCTAAGTTCGATTATCGTCGTTACTATTTTATTACGATGTCTGTCATTTGGCGAATAATCTTCTCGCACAGTATGTATACTATTATATTCAAATTCATCATACAAAGCATTCAAGTATTTATACACAACATCTTAACTATGTCTATCGCTAATATCTTAAGGATCTAAGTAATGTCTATCCATGTGTCTACCTCTAGAAGCTACACCCTCTTCCGTCAATGTCCAGTTGCCGTCTGTCCTCTCCACTCTCGTGAGATGGACACGGGTTGCTCGCCCTTCATGCGCCTCGTGGGGTTTCACCCTTCATGCTTCTGCCGCGTTGTGGCTGGGCGTACTGCGTAGTTTGACAACTAACTCGTCTTTTTGGAATGTTCGAGTCCCTTCTCTTCTCTCCCTTATTCATCCCATGTTTCTATGTTTCTTCTCTATCTATATTATGTCCCCTGTCTACTCAAGTGGGACCTTGACATGGTCCGCCATCCCCCCTCCTATGGGTTTGGTATTTCTTAATTAATTGGAACTAATTCTGTCAAGGGGCCACGGGAATAAGTATGTGGTTCAGGGTAGCAATCTAATAGATGGTAACTCTGTTATATGTATCGCCACACTAGCAACTAATGTACGTTCAGTACTACTATCTCGGGTGGTTGCTCAAGAGTCTAATTCTCCTTCTATTCTTAAATTAAGGCTATCCAGACCGAAGTTACCTGACGACTAAGATTGTGAACTTGTGTTCCCAAATGCGTCCTTCTCAGACATCCAAATATGATGCCATGGACAATGGCCTCCTATTACAGAGTCTCATCAAGGCAAATTGCCTTGGCCCTTTTAAGAATGTATGCAGCCATTGCCCCTTAATGTGTACCTGTATACACTTTTTTACTTCCGTATTTTGGTAGTGTATAATATACATATACTTTGTTTTCATCACCACTTGCTTGTGTCCCTGTTATACTGTTAGTGTATGCTAATCTCCCTTTGGTGCTTTATAAATGTGTATGTGCATTAACTGTTTTTCTTGGGTGTTCAGAGTGTATATTTGAACTGATGTCTTTAGTGTATGAGATACCTATGTGTGTGTTGTTATTATGGTGTTTAGGATTTCTCTAAGTGTCACGAGCTAAAATTTCCATTGTCATGATTCACCTGATATGTATAATTCATGAGTTGGACTTTCGAGCAGTGACTCTTAGATTGATTCTATTAATTTTCTTATAATCTATCTAAATACAAATAAAAACGTTCATGACAAATGTTACATTTTACACAGGACGCGCACAATACATAACCACACAGTGGCGCGTACAATTTGCGCGCCATGTACACCATTCCTTCATTTATTACATTCGCGCTCTCATTTATACGTCTCTCATTCCACACTATGGTTAAAAATTACAACTTAGGTTAAGGTACAGTTTGTCGCACTTAGAAAATTTTTTCGGTAGTAAAATATTTTAACGTGAATAATTGGTACTGGTGTACCGATAATCATAGGGTAGTTTAGAATTAATCTAGCATGGTTGCGGAAATTAATAACTTTAGAATAACATTGACTCGTTAATCTAAGTTACTTTGAATCACTTGTCAACGTGTTTTCTCACAGTATATACATTATATGTGATTAAATTTTAGGCTAGGCTGTGTTTTATCGTAGCCTTTCGATACCATTAATACCTGTGAAAAAAATAATTTCTACAGGGTAATGGACATATTTATTTAAGTCATAAGAAATATTTTATGTAATTAACTAACTAATTAACTAATTACTAATTAACTAACTCGATGATCCTGGTGGTGTCGTTCCTTGAAGATGAGTGTAGATGGTTCTGTCGAAGTTAGTCGGGTGATTGTAATAAATGTTCCGTTCCTGATGCAATGTAGATGGAAGAATGTACACTGTTTCGTTTTCATGAATCTGACCGGCATAATATGGTCGTTGGTGACCTGATTCTGATGTCAATGATAGAATAGTTTGGTAGGCAATGTCACACATGTTTGTTGGTTATAAATGACTTCATTCTGTTAGAAGTGACTGGTGGTTGTCTCTAGAATGAGTGATGGTTCTTTTGAAGTTGTTCATTTCACAAATGGATAATTATAATATTGTAGGCGAATAGTTACAGTATTCTGACTGGTGTGGAAGCTTGCTGCTTGAAAGGCGACTTTATAAAATAGTATTACAGTCTTTGGTATGGCGTACTGGTTCTTGTGTTACTCGGCTGGTGTATCTGGTAGTCTTGTTAACAAATCTGGAATCAAATTCTTGGAGCACTTAATGTGTTGAATCTCGTAACTAAAATCTTGGAGAATCAGTGCCCAGCGGGCGATTCTGTTATTCTTGGGCTTATCGTCTTTTATTACCAGCAGTGGCGAGTTATCCGTCTGGATTATAAAGTGGGTGCCTCTGAGGTATTTTTGTAGTTTCAGCACACAGTAGATCACACTTAGTCTTTCCAGTTCTGCCGTTGAGTACTTCATTTCAGCTGGTTTTAACTTCCGACTGACATATACGATAGGATGATCTATCCCGTCATGATTCTGCATGAGACATCTACTTATGGCGATAGTACTGGCATCTGTTTTAAGGATAAACTGAGAATGTATATCAGGAAGTCGGAGAATAGGGGGATTTGAAAAAAATGCTTTTCAATTTACCAATTGCATCTTCTAAACAGATACTCTTACAAATGCAATTACTACCCAATGTTCCAATTAAATATAGAATACCACTAATAGAAATTGTCAAAGTGGATGTAAATTTATAATAGAAATATGGTAAGACTAAATTGACAATTTTGCTGCAATAATACTGAATACACAAAATTGTGGTATTTGCACATTTAGACTGAAATAATGTTGACTGGTTCATCAGTAAGGTTATAATTATCACAGAAAGTTCATTTGCACAAAGGATTGCGGTTAAGGAAAACATTTGAAGGGATAAGCAGTGCTGTTGTTAGTCTAGTTAACAAAAGCAGTATTACGAGTAGTTTACACCAGTGCCATGTCGACTCTGGTGATTTCGAGTGTTCAGATTTATCTGTTGTGTCGTGTCTGTTAGAGGAGGTGTTGTTGTCACTGTCAGTGTCATTGGTGGGTGGTACCTCTGTGTTGACCCTATCAGTTGTTTCCGTGCTGTTGTGTGTTGAGAATCTTTTGTTCCTGTCGTTGCGATAATCTGGTTTGTTGGTATGTGGAAGTAGGGTATGTGGTTCCTGTGTTAAGTCAGCTGTTTGCATTGTTTTATTTGTATGCTGTTTGTATGCATGGTTTTTATTTTTATTTTTGCGATGTTTGTTTGGTACTGGTGAAAAGTTCTGTAAATTTGTTTGTCGTATTTGTCAGTCTTTTATTCGTCATTGAGAGATGACAAATTTGGGCGGAACACGTGTAATGAAAACTATCTGTTTCTAGTCTAGCTTTGTCACTGTTAGTGTCCCTTGGAAATTGTGTTTGCAATTTTCCTTTTTGGCACTTATAATTTCGTTCCTTTGCAGGGTGCATATTTTGTGAAATGACAGCAAAGTCTGTTGGAGGTTTAGTTCTGCCATCGTGTGTACACGTGACAGTTTTATTTGTCAATGTGACTTCGGTTACAGCTTGCAAATTTTGAGCGGCACATGTATAGTGGACCTCGCTTGTTGTTTCTGGAGGTTTGTCACTGATAGTCTCCCCTAGAATGTTGTCATTCTGAGTATCCCAAATCCCTTCAGGTGTAGTGGGATTATTCACTGGCTTCTTGTTGCAATATTTCTCTTCCCATTTTCTGATGTCTTTGTCTGAACATTTCTTTACATTAGGAAGATTTCCTACAATTACATCTGCGCACGGATCGTGTAAAACTGCGCATAATATGCCCCCTGACATGAATGGTGTATGAATTTCAGTCATTGCCAGAGGGTATCTTTCGATATTCCCTGCAAATGTACGACATGTTACAAAGTCTCCTATATAGTCACTGTCTTTCACAAATGTTTTCCTGACCCCAATAAGGGTCGAAACACTATCGCGCATTACTTTACAGGGTTGGTTGTTAACAAAACCTTTGTAAAACTGAAGTTTGCCTTTAGATGATAAGGCGGCATTGGCCATTTCATTTGATATAGGTATGGTGTGGCCGCACTCAAGGGTCGTATCTAACTGAAACTTCTTGCATGTATTGCATTCATCGTAATCAAAAATGTCAATAACTTCTAAGGCATTGACTACTTCATGGTCACTTTCATTCCCACTCTCATTTTCATCCTCACTTGAGGTGTCAACTAACACAGCATTTGCTTGTTTTATCATCCTATGGCCTTCACATTGTCCTGAAAAATGCCCGTACGATTTGCAAAAATAGCATTTAACCGCTCTACTGAACTCTGTTCGTTTGGCTTTTTGCTTTTCTACCATCATTTCTAAATGGTGTCTATAGTTTGGTGATTTGTCGCACATTACGTATTGATCATGTGACGTTTTACAGTACTTGCATGTTGAGTACTTTGGCTTTGCTTTGTACTTGTTTTGGAATGGTTTAGATTTATTTACACTCATAGCTGCTGATACCTCATTCTGATTATCATTTAACAAAAAGATATCGCGATTTGCCGTGAAAAATGCAGACCCCTTGTTTTCGATATCTTGGATCGTCTGACAATCGCTGTGCTGTAGAAATTTTGAACATGACGTTGGTAGGCATGTTACAATTTTGTTTATGATCATTAGGTCCCTAAGTTTGTCGAAACATAATCTATGAAGGTCTGATTAGCTTTAGGACAAAGTTTGGCAAATTGTTACTGATATCTCGTGGCATCTAAAGAGAAATGTTGCATTATTCTACGTTTAATGTAGTCGTAGTCTTTCCTCGGTTCTTGCGGGATGGTCTCAATTATTTTTAACGGCTACAGAGCCAAATTTCTCATATAGATCATTGCCCAATTTTATTTTGGAATCTCGTGATATTTCATTAAATATTCAAAAATTTCTAACCAAGCACTAATCGATTCTCCTGAACAGTTCAACAGAACAGTATTTAATGTATAGTGTTTAAGCATTGGCGATGTCGTGTATGATTTTTTTTTTTTTACTTGGCAAGGCCAAGAACCGTCAATGTATTTATTTTCTAACTGTTACTTGACACTGTCTTGGGACTGCGAAAACGGACAGGATCCCCCGTGTATTTTACCTGTCAACGTGTCAGAAATAGGTATAGCAAACTCGGGTTCAAACAGGTAGAACGGTGCGAGCACAGATAAGACAGAACTCTAAGTTCGATTATCGTCGTTACTATTTTATTACGATGTCTGTCATTTGGCGAATAATCTTCTCGCATAGTATTTATATTATTATATACAAATTCATCATACAAAGCATTCAAGTATCTATACACAACATCTTAACTATGTCTATCGCTAATATCTTAAGGATCTAAGTAATGTCTATCCATGTTTCTCCCTCTAGAAGCTACACCCTCTTCCGTCAATGTCTAGTTGCCGTCTGTCCTCTCCACTCTCGTGAGGTGGACACGAGTTGCTCGCCCCTTCATGCGCCTCGTGGGGTTTCACCCTTCACGCTTCTACCGGGTTGTGGCTGGGCGTACTGCGTAGTTTGACAACTTACTCGTCTTTCTGGAATGTTCGAGTTCCTTCCCTACTCTCCCTTATTCATCCCATGTTTCTATGTTTCTTCTCTATCTATATTATGTCCCCTGTCTACTCAAGTGGGACCTTGACACTCCTCAACGGCATTCATATAATGCTGCGCTCATAATTAGCGACAATGCCATTACAAATACATATATGCAATACACAAGTTCATAGATGAATGGAACAAAGCACTCACTCAGTCCCCAAACAGAATCTACTAAACATACAGGCTTTCTCACATCGAGCATAGAATAATACACGAATACATGCAACACTTTCTCTCATGTCCGTCCTGTCTCGAAGTCCTGAATCAGTCTGAGCTAACGCCGATGTTTCTCGTTAGCCCTTGGCTTCTAGACCCCGTGCGCTTCGTGCATCACGCTGACCACAGGGCATCAACTGCATAGTAGCTGCCCGCCGGGTTCATCGTAGTGCTTGTCCGTCACCTACAGGCGATGGAGATTCTGACACTCTCCACCGTCCCCTCTTATGAAAGGGATATCCTTTCATCATGGGTGTTCATACATGGTTTAAGTTAATACTATATTTATAAGTCAGAATCGACTAACTGTTTAACTGGTTAGGTGACTCTCTGGTATGTTTATAAATTGACATTTACTTGGTAATGATGGATGATACATATTTCCTTCAGTGCTGCCATGAGGCTACTCACATCAAGTATTGTCCTCTAGTTAGATTAGTACCTTGGTTGAGAATGGACTTAAGCCAGACCGGTACAGCGTCTAACGCTATCTTTCAATTAACGCCCTACCTCACAACAAAAGAAAAAAAAACACAAAAAGAACATGATAGGCCCTAAATCATCTCCCTTATGAGATGGTTTCAGAATTAGAAACCCACCGATATGGTCGGATACCCCAATTCTGGTCCGCCAACCTTAGTAACTATTTTTCACCTATAGTTGACGTCAACTGGTGACCTGTAGTCATTCTGGCTACTATAAAAAAAAGATAATATATGCACGCTTACATTTTTTCACATGTCAGACTGTTTCCCTTTGGGTACAATCATCAAATGTTATGGGAGGTAATTTTCCAATTCTTTCAAAAAAATAAAGTACATTTGTTATTTCCATTCTAAGCGTCATAGTTTGATATTTATTTTCAATAGTGGCATACTTGGCACTATTGAGTAAAAATTAATCAATCAATGATTCTTAGATTACAAATATATAAATTATTTCATTCCATGTATCATATGTAAATTTTATTGTCACAAAAATCATTCATTTGGTAATTCATTCGTGACTATTTGTGCTATAGTCTGCTATTTTTGATAAATTAGAAAATAATTATAAAAGGAAGCGGAAGTACATAACTAATGTGTTCACATGTTGTAGTAATACACACTGATCTTGTAAGTACACGTTTGGATTACACTGTTCCGGATGCTTTGGATTACTCTGCTGTCGTCTATCTAACACAGTCTGTTACGAAGTTAAATTGTTCGAACAATTCACTGCGCTTATATCACTAGTATATATAAGCGCTGGTACTACTGGGTGTTACTGAAAGCTGGAATACGGTAAGTCTATACAGATATGTAGTACTGTTCTTTTAACACTGTTCGTGAGAATGATAATAACGGTTTAAGATCACTGTCCTTTCACATTCTGGTCGTTCATTTATTCGGCACATTCACTAGTTAAAAATGTCTTTCGAATAAAACAAAGGACTTATCACAGTACATAACTTTTCACAGCTTTATTTATATAACTGAATATTGTTTGCTGGAATGTGATACTTGTCTGAGCGCCGTAAGTAACAGCATTAGTCATTGCGCTCAGGCGTCGTTAAACTGTCGCTGGACGTATCGAGAGGACATCTTGAGTGTAGGTCTGCAATGGTATTTTCTGTCCCGCTGATGTCTCGTATTTCGAAGCTGTAGTTATGTAGTAGTAAAGCCCATCTGGCGATTCTGTGGTTTGTCGGTGTTCCCTTTGTTATGACGGTTACTGGGTTGTTTTCTGTTTCAACGATGAAATGTTTACCTAGCAAATACTTAGATAATTTAGAAATAGAATAAATTAATTCGAGGCCTTCCAACTCTGGTGTAGACCATCTGCGTTTTTCTTGGTGACAACTTGCGACTCACATAATACACTGGATGTAGAATGTCATCATAAGCTTGTAACAAAACTCCAGATATAACTATAGTGCTCGAGTCAGTCCTTAATCTGAAAGGAATGTCCAGATTTGGCAACTTTAATATGGGATTGGAAGAAAAATATGACAATACTTTTTTAAAGGCAGGTCTCAGGCCCTCTCTGTCTACAATTTTATTAGGTTGGTCTTTTTTGTTAACATATTTGTAAAAAAATTCTGTCAAATTAGAGACGTTAGGTATGAATCTTCTGTAATAATTCAACAATCCTAACATACTTCTTACTTCCTTTTTAGTCGTATGAAGTGATAATTTTAGAATTCTAGAAACAATATTGTCATCAGTGGTAATATATCTATCACAAGTTTTTTAGCCTAGAAAAGTAATTTCATGATACGCAACTTCTACTTTTGCTGGCTTTACTGTCAGGCCATGTTGCCTGATGCGTTCAAAAGTTTGTCGTAGCGTCGCTAGGTGTTCTGTCATTGTCCTGGTGTTATACAGATGTCGTCCATATATGACAGGATATTGGGTATGTCTGCCAGTAACAGTCTTGTCATTCTTACAAATGTCACTGGGGCATTGACTAGTCCAAATGGAAGTTTACACCATTCGTATAGTCCCCAAGGTTTTGCAAATGCTGTCAAGTTGATAGCGTCCTTAGTCATGGGTATTTGCAAGTACCCCTTTGTCATGTCGAGTTTTGTGAAGTATTTGGCATCTGTCATTTCTGTCAGTATGTCCTCACAGTTAGACATTGGTTCTGAATCTAATTGCGTTACTGCGTTGAGTTTCCGATAATCAAAGCATAGGCGTATTGAATCGTCCTTTTTTCTAACAATCACGAAAGCAGAACAATATTGTGATTGTGATCTCCTAATAATTTGGTTTTTCTCAAGGTCTAAGATTTCTTGGTGTATTTGTCTTTGTAATGTATTGGTATTGAATGAGGTCTGCACTTTATTGGTACTTGAGTTGTCAGTATGATCCGGTGTTTTACTAGATCTGTCTGTCCTGGATGGTTGGAGAAAATGGTTTTATAGTCTTGTAACAGTTGTATGCAGTTGTCTGTCTCAGTCAGCGAAAGATTGGGAGGTAGTTTAATGTCTCGCAGTGTGTCTGTCGTATTGAGTGACGGGACTATTTCGTCTGTATCTTCTAGGTCTGTGTGGTCTACTATGGTTGTGTTTGCTGCTGTCTCGTCTTGGTCTCTCTGAGATTGTAATTTTGCAGCTGATCTTGTTACTGCGTTATTTGATAAAATATTTTCAAACCCAGATGTTACAAGGTCATGTGGCATAGCATTAACTTCAGGCAGATTTCCAATAATTACATCGCAACATGGATTAAATAATGCTTCGCATTTCACCTTGCCTGTCAAAGAAGGTGTTTGAATGTATGCCCATGCAAGTGGATATTTTTCAATATTTCCCGAAAAAGTTCTACATGTTACATATTTGCCTGTGTAATCTGCAGGATGTACAAAGTCTCTCCTTAATCCAATAAGGGTACTGCCACTATCTCTCAAAACACTGGCTACTTTTTCGTTGACATAGCCCTGATGGATGTTTAGCTTCCCTTTAGAATCTATTACTAGATTGGCTTCCTCATTTGCTATTGGTATAGAATAGTCACAAGTTAAAACACCATCTTCATGGAAGCGGTTGTAGGTTGTGCATTTCTCTAGTTGGAATACATCAATAGTTTCGGCTGCATTAGCTGGATGTTGATTGTCTTCTTGCTCTTCTTCAGAGGATGAACTGTCGTACATTGCAGCATTGGCTTTCCTTGTCATTTGCTTTCCCTTACAAGCATGACGCTAGTGGCCGTACGCTTTACAAAGAAAACATTTAGTCAATCGTTTATAGTTCTTTCGTTCGCTCTCTTGCTTATCAATGTGATTTTGTAAATATGTAAGATATCCTGGTTGTTTATCACACATTTCACTTTCACTGTGATTATAGTTGCAGTATTTACACTGGTAGTTGTTAAATTGTCTAAATGGTTTTGGTTTGTTGTAACTGGTTGGTTTCGATTTATCATATGCAGCGGCTGCTACAAATTCTGTATCTTTGAGATCATTTACAAAACAGTCTTTATTGGCTGTAAAGTAAGCCGATCCACGTTTCTCTATCTGCTGGACAGTCTCACATTCACACTCTTGTAAAAACCGTGAAAAGAGTAGTGGCAGCGATGATATGATCTTATCTCTCAATATTAGATCTTTCAAACGTTCAAAGTTGTTGTCAATTTTCGCTGAAGATAACCATTTACTGAAAACGTCTTGCACTTGCGACGTATAATCAGAGAACGTTTGTGTTGCTTTTGGAGATAATTTAGCAAGCTGCTCCCTATAACCTGCTTCATCTAACTGAAAATGTGCCATGATTTTGGCTTTCATGTAGTGATAGTCTTTTCTTAACTCCTTGGGGATGGTTTCTATGACTTTTAATGGTTCCCCAGATAGACTTCTCATATAAATTATGTTCCAATCTGTAAGTGTTACTTGGTAGTGTTCCATTATTGTTTCAAAAAATTTTCAGTAAATGCTGAAATACAGTCCCCAGTAGTGAAATTTTTAACGATTCCTTGATACTTCTTGTATTGGTTTTCTTTCTCTTTTATTTATAGTTTTCTAGATTCTTTGTTGGTAGAAGTTTCGATTTCTAGCTGCTTAAGATTAAATTGCATTTCAAGTTCTTCTCTTTTACTTTGTGCGCTGATTTCCGCTTTTCTTAGTTCAGCGTCTGTTTCTGCTTGTTTATTCTTAGCATCTAACTCAGCTTTCTTAAGTTCCCTTTCAGAAGCTCTTTCCTCTCTTTGGACATGTTCTGCATATTTTGTCTCTCCATTTAGACAACTCGTCTCCGGTTAGACCTAATTTTAGGCCGGATTCAATAAATTCGTGCAACGTAGCCATGGTACTTTTACAATTTTGTTACACTACTCTTGTACAAAAATAATTATAATATGCAATCAAATATAGTACATGTACAGTATACAATAGTAGAAAATAAAAACAGATAAGGCCTGACCCCCTACAAAAGTATATAAGGAAAACAAAAATACTTAAGTGCCGATGGGGTTCGGAGCTTTGGAAGTCTGTTGGTAACTGCACCAGAGAAGGGATACGTGGTCTTTTACAGCCGGGAAGATCAATTTAGTACTTCTACAATAATAGCTGACAAACCTGTTTACTTGGGGGAGAGAAATATTAGTATATGTTTGACTCTGTGGTGTATGCGTTGTCAACTAAGTGTTTATAGGTGTGTATGTAGTCAAGTATGAATGCATTGTCGTCTAGTCGTCAGTTATTAGATTAATGGAAATTTAGTACAAATTCAAATTAATGATTACTGTTGCTCTTGCTCGCTCTACTTTCATTCGTGTAACAATTCATTTTCCAAGCCATCACATATCATATCAACAATGTATATATGTCTTTTAATTTTTCTCACGTTCAAACTGCGTTCACCCTCTATCTTACAATCGTCGTTCGTTCACAGTTCTCTTTAACACTTGTGAACACTCCTCAACTCTCACATATTTCGCTCATTTCTCAACGGACGAGATTTACATGCTCAATCCCTAGCTTACAAGTGTAATTTGTTCAAAGCCGGATGAGATCTCACGTTCACTCCCTGTCAGGGTCTTACTTTATACCAACAGAGGCTCGTGTTCTCTAACAGGAGTGAAACAATCATACACGAAGAATGATTGTACTCAGACACGCGGCAACATAACTGAAAAACTTTAATCACAACCACTCTCCTCAACGGCATTCATATAATGCTGCGCTCACAATTAGCGACAATGCCATTACAAATACATATATGCAATACACAAGTTCATAGATGAATGGAACAAAGCACTCACTCAGTCCCCAAACAAGATCTACTAAACATACAGGCTTTCTCACATCGAGCATAGAATAATACACGAATACATGCAACACTTTCTCTCATGTCCATCCTGTCTCGAAGTCCTGAATCAGTCTGAGCTAACGCCGATGTTTCTCGTTAGCCCTTGGCTTCTAGTCTCCGTGCGCTTCGTGCGTCACGCTGACCACAGGGCATCAACTGCGTAGTAGCTGCCCGTCAGGTTCATCGTCGTGCTTGTCCGTCACCTACAGGCGATGGAGATTCTGACATCTCCCCAATCACCCAGCTTGAAGCAACGAGTACAGAACTATGTACAGCCACCACAATCACCCAGCTTGGAGCAACGAGTACAGAACCATGTACAGTCACAACAATCACCCAGCTTGAAGCAACGAGTACAGAACTATGTACAGCCACCACAATCACCCAGCTTGAAGCAACGAGTACAGAACTATGTACAGCCAACACAATCACCCAGCTTGGAGCAACGAGTACAGAACTATGTACAGCCACCACAATCACCCAGCTTGAAGCAACGAGTACAGAACTATGTACAGCCACCACAATCACCCAGCTTGAAGCAACGAGTACAGAACTATGTACAGCCACCACAATCACCCAGCTTGAAGCAACGAGTACAGAACTAGGTCCCACCACAACAATCACCCAGCTTGGAGCAACGAGTACAAGTGTTACATGTAGTACATGGCAAAGTGGGTGACAATGTGTTTCCTAACCTACAAGCTTACGCTGTCAGAATAATGGATACTCAGCAATCTGCGAGAATAGTGACATGCTTAGAGGCAAATGGCAACATTCGAGGACGTCGATGAGAAACTTTGTAATAGCGTTTTGACATGAGGAACTTTGTAGTAGAGTTTTGACATGAGGAACTTTGTAATAGCGTGTTGACATGAGGAACTTTGTAGTAGCGTTTTGACATGAGGAACTTTGTAGTAGCATTTTGAACTTCACAGTGTATGCAGCTGTTGGCTGTGTTAGATAACTTCAGTCTATACAACTGTTGGCTGTGTTAGATAACTTCAGTCTATGTAACTGTTGGCTGTGTTAGATAACTTCAGTCTATGCAACTGTTGGCTGTGTTAGATAACTTCAGTCTATGTAACTGTTGGCTGTGTTAGATAACTTCAGTCTATGCAACTGTTGGCTGTGTTAGATAACTTCAGTCTATGTAACTGTTGGCTGTGTTAGATAACTTCAGTCTATGTAACTGTTCGCTGTGTTAGATAACTTCAGTCTATGTAACTGTTGGCTGTGTTAGATAACTTCAGTCTATGTAATTGTTGGCTGTGTTATATAACTTCAGTCTATGTAACTGTTGGTTGTGTTAGATAACTTCAGTCTATGTAACTGTTGGCTGTGTTAGATAACTTCAGTCTATGCAACTGTTGGCTGTGTTAGATAACTTCAGTCTATGTAACTGTTGGCTGTGTTAGATAACTTCAGTCTATGTAACTGTTGGCTGTGTTAGATAACTTCAGTCTATGTAACTGTTGGCTGTGTTAGATAACTTCAGTCTATGTAACTGTTGGCTGTGTTAGATAGCTTCAGTCTATGCAACTGTTGGCTGTGTTAGATAACTTCAGTCTATGCAACTGTTGGCTGTGTTAGATAACTTCAGTCTATGTAACTGTTGGCTGTGTTAGATAGCTTCAGTCTATGCAACTGTTGGCTGTGTTAGATAACTTCAGTCTATGTAACTGTTGGCTGTGTTAGATAACTTCAGTCTATGTAACTGTTGGCTGTGTTAGATAGCTTCAGTCTATGCAACTGTTGGCTGTGTTAGATAACTTCAGTCTATGCAACTGTTGGCTGTTAGATAACTTCAGTCTATGTAACTGTTGGCTGTGTTAGATAACTTCAGTCTATGCAACTGTTGGCTGTGTTAGATAACTTCAGTCTATGCAACTGTTGGCTGTGTTAGATAACTTCAGTCTATGTAACTGTTGGCTGTGTTAGATAACTTCAGTCTATGTAACTGTTGGCTGTGTTAGATAACTTCAGTCTATGCAACTGTTGGCTGTGTTAGATAACTTCAGTCTATGTAACTGTTGGCTGTGTTAGATAACTTCAGTCTATGCAACTGTTGGCTGTGTTAGATAACTTCAGTCTATGCAACTGTTGGCTGTGTTAGATAACTTCAGTCTATGTAACTGTTGGCTGTGTTAGATAACTTCAGTCTATGTAACTGTTGGCTGTGTTAGATAACTTCAGTCTATGCAACTGTTGGCTGTGTTAGATAACTTCAGTCTATGCAACTGTTGGCTGTGTTAGATAACTTCAGTCTATGCAACTGTTGGCTGTGTTAGATAACTTCAGTCTATGTAACTGTTGGCTGTGTTAGATAACTTCAGTCTATGCAACTGTTGGCTGTGTTAGATAACTTCAGTCTATGCAACTGTTGGCTGTGTTAGATAACTTCAGTCTATGCAACTGTTGGCTGTGTTAGATAACTTCAGTCTATGTAACTGTTGGCTGTGTTAGATAACTTCAGTCTATGTAACTGTTGGCTGTGTTAGATAACTTCAGTCTATGCAACTGTTGGCTGTGTTAGATAGCTTCAGTCTATGCAACTGTTGGCTGTGTTAGATAACTTCAGTCTATGTAACTGTTGGCTGTGTTAGATAGCTTCAGTCTATGCAACTGTTGGCTGTGTTAGATAACTTCAGTCTATGCAACTGTTGGCTGTGTTAGATAACTTCAGTCTATGTAACTGTTGGCTGTGGTAGATAACTTCAGTCTATGTAACTGTTGGCTGTGTTAGATAACTTCAGTCTATGCAACTGTTGGCTGTGTTAGATAACTTCAGTCTATGTAACTGTTGGCTGTGTTAGATAACTTCAGTCTATGTAACTGTTGGCTGTGTTAGATAACTTCAGTCTATGTAACTGTTGGCTGTGTTAGATAGCTTCAGTCTATGAAATTGTTGGCTGTGTTAGATAGCTACACAGTCTATGTATCTGTTGGCTGTGTTAGATAACGTCTGAATGCTGTAACTTCTGACTATATTTATGAGAGTGACACCTGACCCGTGACCCTAGAACGCATCATCTAGCCATGTTGGTGTAACCGGATGGCACGGGAGCAAGTGTGTGGTCTGTGTCCATTGCTGCATGACAGGGGAGGAACAGAAGGATGCCATGAGGGGGAGGCACAGAAGAATGTCATGAGGATGGAGGCACATAAGGATGTCATAAGGGGGAGGCACAGAAGGATGTCATGAGGAGGGAGGCACAGGAGGACATCGTGGCGACTTCAAAGATCAGCGGTCGAAGAGGCTGGGGAATGCATACACATATTGTTATCTTCCTATGTGCTAGAGGAGTTTGTTCTCTGTGCTGAGAACCTTCAATTGAAGCCAATGGGTGGAGACTGGCGATATACGTGTGTAATCAAAGTGATACCTTCTATAAATAGTCGACCTTCATTCAGGAGCCGTGGAGGAACTGTGGTTTAGTGTATGTGTGTGCATGTGTGTAATGTGTGTGGGTGGGTGGGTGCCCGTGTGGCTCCATGAGGGTACACGTGTGTAGGTGCATGTGCATGCGTCAATTTGTGTGGGTGCATCTGTATGTGTGCGGTTGTGTGCGTGCATGGGCGTGTTCATGACCTCATAATGTGATTTTTGGTGTTCACGACGATATTTTTGTTTGCACGACAGGACGTCCCTCTACAGCGACTGACCATGTCCGGCTGGCTGTCCTTTGTGAGTACTTGTGTCCGTCTGTTCTATTTGTTTCACATATCTGACTTTCGTGAGTACTTGTGTCCGTCTGTTAGTTTCACATCTCTGTCCTTTGTGAAACAAATTATTTCTGTCCGTCTATTTGTTTCACATGTCTGTCCTTTGTGAATACTTGTGTCCATCTGTTTCACATCTCTGTCCTTTGTCCTCAAAGAAAGAAAGCAAAGAACACTCCAGAGTATATATTAATAGATAGAGAAATACGTCACATGTGCAGAGTTGCCAAAGAAGAATGGTTGCAGAAACAATGCAAAGAAATAGAGGATCTGGAAATAAAACACAACTAGAAAGAATTACATGAACATATAAAAAGATTTACAAAGAAGAAAAATAATATAAAAGGAAACGGTTGTATCAGAGGAAAAAATTGAGAAATTATAATTAATAACACTGACATTATAAAAAGATGGACAGAGTACACAGAAGATTTATTCTGGGACAGCAGGGTCAATAGACCAACATTGTATATTACTCAAGATGGACCAAAAATATTAACGGCTGAAGTAGAAAAGGCTATTAAAAAGATGAAAGAAGGAAAGGCTACAGGTCCTGACAAGATAACAACAGAGATGATACAATCCTTATCCAGCTTTGGCATTGAAACTATCACAGAATTATGTAATGATATATATAATACTGGGTACATCCCCAAGGACTTTAAAAAATCAATTTTCATCACAATACCGAAGAAGCCAAGTGCTGTTGAGTGTGAGGATTACAGAACTATTAGCTTAATGAGCCACATAACTAAGACACTATTCAAGGTCATACAAGAAAGAATTCAACATAAAATAGACGAGGGAGTAGCTGAAGAACAATTTGGGTTCCGCAAAAACAGCGGCACCAGAGAAGCAATTATCTGTTTGAGGATGTTAATTGAAAAATATATAGAAGTTCAAAATAGTATATATGTTTGTTTTATAGAATACAAGAAAGCCTTTGATAGAGTACAACATGAACGACTAATTACATGCCTTCAAGATATAGGAGTAGACGGAAAGGACATCAGGCGTATTAGTAACGTGTACTGGGAACAAGTGGCGTCTATTAGATGCGGTAATAACTATTCGTCGCCTACAGAGATAAAAAGAGGAGTACGGCAGGGGTGTCCCCATGCCTCTTCAACCTATACACAGAAAGAATTTTTAAACAAGCTGAAATGACTGGACTCAGCATCAATGAAAGAATCATAAACAATCTTGGATATGCTGACGATACCGTGTTACTAGCAGAACGTGAGCAAGAGTTGCAAGACCTAGTGGAAGAAGTAAACAGACACAGTGCAGAATGTGGCTTAGATATTAACATCCAAAAAAACAAAACTTATGATAATTAGCAGTGAAAAAGAAAGGTCATCAATGAACATCACAGTAAACGGGCAGATACTAGAACAAGTAACAAGTTTCTCCTATCTTGACATACAATAACAGACGATGGCAGGAGTGAAATAGAAATCAAAAAGAGAATAGGAATGACTAACAGTGCTTTCAACAGCACGAAATCAGTGTTAACATCTAGAGAGATCAATAACGCATTAAAAATGAGAATTGTCAAATGCTAAGTATATTCAACACTACTGTATGACTCGGAAGCCTGGACATTGAATTAGCAACTAGAAAGTCGCTTAGAAGCCCTGGAGATGTGGATATAGAGACGAATATGTCATATTTCATGGAAACAAAAACAATCAAATGCAGAGGTTCTAGAAAAACAGGGAATGAACAGAGAGAGTTGATGACAGAAATAAAGAGGAGGCAAGTGAAATATTTCGGCCATGTTAAAAGACATGATACTATTATAAAAACCATACTGGAGGGCAAGGTTGAGGGCAAGCGAGCAAGAGGTAGACAACGATACAAGTGGGAAGATAGTATCAAAAGATGGACGAACATCAGCCTGACAGAATGTACAGTAATGGCGAGAGACAGACAGTGTTGGAGATCCATTGCAGCCAACCTTCATCGAGGAAACGGCACCTGATTGATTGATTGATGGTTGTCCTGTGTGAGTACTTGTGTCCGCCTGTTCCACATCTCTGTCCTGTGTGAGTACTTGTGTCCGCCTGTTCCACATCTCTGTCCTGTGTGAGTACTTGTGTCCACCTGTTTCACATCTCTGTCCTTCAGTCTGTCCTTCAGTCTGTCCTTCAGTCTGTCCTTTAGTCTGTCCTTCCATCCGTCTCCTGATTCTTTATAAGTAGGTTATTTGTGTATCTGTCTACTGCTTGTCTGACCACCTGTCTGTCTGTCTACCTGTCTGTATGACCATCTGTCTGTCTGACCACCTGTCTGTCTCACCACATGTCTATCTGACCACCTGTCTGTCTCACCACCTGTTTGTCTCACCACCTGTCTGTCTCACAACCTGTCTGTCTGACTACCTGTCTGACTGACTACCTGTCTGTCTGACTACCTGTCTGTCTCACCACCTGCCTGTCTCACCACCTGTCTGTCTCACCACCTGTCTGTCTCTTCAACTGTCTGTCTGACTACATGTCTGTCTGACTACCTGTCTGTCTCACCACCTGTCTGTCTCATCATCTGTCTGTCTGACTACTTGTCTGTCTCACCACCTGTCTGTCTCACCACCTGTCTGTATGACTACCTGTCTGTCTGACTACCTATCTGTCTGACTAACTGTATGTCTCACCACCTGTCTGACTGACAACCTGTCTGTCTCACCACCTGTCTGTCTCACCACCTGTCTGTCTGACTACCTATCTGTCACACTACGTGTCTGTCTGACTATCCGGCTGTTTGTCTACAACAAGTACTCTATCAAGTAAGTTATTGAAATAGAAGTACACTATCCGGCTGTTTGTCTACAACAAGTACTCTATCAAGTAAGATATTGAAATAGAAGTACACTATCCGGCTGTTTGTCTACAACAAGTACTCTATCAAGTAAGTTATTGAAATAGAAGTACACTATCCGGCTGTTTGTCTACAAGTACTCTATCAAGTAAGTTATTGAACTAGAAGTACACTATCCGGCTGTTTGTCTACAAGTACTCTATCAAGTAAGTTATTGAACTAGAAGTACACTATCCGGCTGTTTGTCTACAAGTACTCTATCAAGTAAGTTATTGAAATAGAAGTACACTATAAGGCTGTTTGTCTACAACAAGTACTCTATCAAGTAAGTTATTGAAATAGAAGTACACTATCCGTCTGTTTGTCTACAACAAGTGCTCTATCAAGTAAGTTATTGAACTAGAAGCACACTATCCGGCTATTTGTCTACAAAAAGTGCTCTATCAAGTAAGTTATTGAACTAGAAGCACACTATCCGGCTATTTGTCTACAAAAAGTGCTCTATCAAGTAAGTTATTGAAATAGAAGTACACTATCCGGCTGTTTGTCTACAAGTACTCTATCAAGTAAGTTATTGAAATAGAAGTACACTATCCGGCTGTTTGTCTACAAAAAGTGCTCTATCAAGTAAGTTATTGAACTAGAAGCACACTATCCGGCTGTTTGTCTACAAGTACTCTATCAAGTAAGTTATTGAAATAGAAGTACACTATCCGGCTGTTTGTCTACAAAAAGTGCTCTATCAAGTAAGTTATTGAAATAAAAGTACACTTTCAGGCTGTTTGTCTACAAGTACTCTATCAAGTAAGTTATTGAAATAGAAGTACACTATCCGGCTGTTTGTCTACAAGTACTCTATGAAGTAAGTTATTGAACTTGAAGCACACTATCCGGCTGTTTGTCTACAAAAAGTGCTCTATCAAGTAAGTTATTGAACTAGAAGTACACTATCCGGCTGTTTGTCTACAAGTACTCTATCAAGTAAGTTATTGAAATAGAAGTACACTATCCAGCTGTTTGTCTACAAAAAGTGCTCTACCAAGTAAGTTATTGAAATAGAAGTACACTATCAGGCTGTTTGTCTACAACAAGTACTCTATCAAGTAAGTTATTGAAATAGAAGTACACTATCCGGCTGTTTGTCTACAAAAAGTGCTCTATCAAGTAAGTTATTGAACTAGAAGCACACTATCCGGCTGTTTGTCTACAAGTACTCTATCAAGTAAATTATTGAAATAGAAGTACACTATCCGGCTGTTTGTCTACAAGTACTCTATCAAGTAAATTACTGAAATAGAAGTACACTATCCGGCTGTTTGTCTACAAGTACTCTATCAAGTAAATTATTGAAATTGAAGTACACTATCCGGCTGTTTGTCTACTACAAGTACTCTATCAAGTAAGTTATTGAAATAGAAGTACACTATCCGGCTGTTTGTCTACAACAAGTACTCTATCAAATAAGTTATTGAAATAGAAGTACACTATCCGGCTGTTTGTCTACTACAACTACTCTATCAAGTAAGTTATTGAAATAGAAGTACACTATCCGGCTGTTTGTCTACAACAAGTACTCTATCAAATAAGTTATTGAAATAGAAGTACACTATCCGGCTGTTTGTCTACAAGTACTCTATCAAGTAAGTTATTGAACTAGAAGTACACTATCCGGCTGTTTGTCTACAAGTACTCTATCAAGTAAGTTATTGAACTAGAAGCACACTATCCGGCTGTGTGTCTACAAGTACTCTATCAAGTAAGTTATTGAAATAGAAGTACACTATCCGGCTGTTTGTCTACAAAAAGTGCTCTATCAAGTAAGTTATTGAAATAGAAGTACACTATCCGGCTGTTTGTCTACAAGTACTCTATCAAGTAAGTTATTGAAATAGAAGTACACTATATGGCTGTTTGTCTACAACAAGTACTCTATCAAGTAAGTTATTGAAATAGAAGTACACTATCCGGCTGTTTGTCTACAACAAGTGCTCTATCAAGTAAGTTATTGAACTAGAAGCACACTATTCGGCTATTTGTCTACAAAAAGTGCTCTATCAAGTAAGTTATTGAAATAGAAGTACACTATCCGGCTGTTTGTCTACAAGTACTCTATCAAGTAAGTTATTGAAATAGAAGTACACTATCCGGCTGTTTGTCTACAAAAAGTGCTCTATCAAGTAACTTATTGAACTAAAAGTACACTATCAGGCTGTTTGTCTACAAGTACTCTATCAAGTAAGTTATTGAAATAGAAGTACACTATCCGGCTGTTTGTCTACAAAAAGTGCTCTATCAAGTAAGTTATTGAAATAAAAGTACACTATCAGGCTGTTTGTCTACAAGTACTCTATCAAGTAAGTTATTGAAATAGAAGTACACTATCCGGCTGTTTGTCTACAAGTACTCTATGAAGTAAGTTATTGAACTTGAAGCACACTATCCGGCTGTTTGTCTACAAAAAGTGCTCTATCAAGTAAGTTATTGAACTAGAAGTACACTATCCGGCTGTTTGTCTACAAGTACTCTATCAAGTAAGTTATTGAAATAGAAGTACACTATAAAGCTGTTTGTCTACAAAAAGTGCTCTATCAAGTAAGTTATTGAAATAGAAGTACACTATCAGGCTGTTTGTCTACAACAAGTACTCTATCAAGTAAGTTATTGAAATAGAAGTACACTATCCGGCTGTTTGTCTACAAAAAGTGCTCTATCAAGTAAGTTATTGAACTAGAAGTACACTATCCAGCTGTTTGTCTACAAGTACTCTATCAAGTAAGTTATTGAAATAGAAGTACACTATCCGGCTGTTTGTCTACAAAAATTGCTCTATCAAGTAAGTTATTCAAATAGAAGTACACTATCCGGCTGTTTGTCTACAAGTACTCTATCAAGTAAGTTATTGAAATAGAAGTACACTATCCAGCTGTTTGTCTACAAGTACTCTATCAAGTAAGTTATTGAAATAGAAGTACACTATCCGGCTGTTTGTCTACAACAAGTACTCTATCAAGTAAGTTATTGAAATAGAAGTACACTATCCGGCTGTTTGTCTACAAAAAGTGCTCTATCAAGTAAGTTATTGAACTAGAAGCACACTATACGGCTGTTTCTCTACAAGTACTCTATCAAGTAAGTTATTGAAATAGAAGTACACTATCCGGCTGTTTGTCTACAAAAAGTGCTCTATCAAGTAAGTTATTGAACTAGTAGCACACTATCCAGCTGTTTGTCTACAAGTACTCTATCAAGTAAGTTATTGAACTAGAAGCACACTATCCGGCTGTTTGTCTACAAAAAGTGCTCTATCAAGTAAGTTATTGAACTAGAAGTACACTATCCGGCTGTTTGTCTACAAGTACTCTATCAAGTAAGTTATTGAAATAGAAGTACACTATCCGGCTATTTGTCTACAAAAAGTGCTCTATCAAGTAAGTTATTCAAATAGAAGTACACTATCCTGCTGTTTGTCTACAAGTGCTCTATCAAGTAAGTTATTGAACTAGAAGTACACTATCCGGCTGTTTGTCTACAAGTACTCTATCAAGTAAGTTATTGAAATAGAAGTACACTATCCAGCTGTTTGTCTACAAGTACTCTATCAAGTAAGTTATTTAAATAGAAGTACACTATCCGGCTGTTTGTCTACAAGTGCTCTATCAAGTAAGTTATTGAACTAGAAGTACACTATCCGGATGTTTGTCTATAAGTACTCTATCAAGTAAGTTATTGAACTAGAAGCACACTATCCGGCTGTTTGTCTGCAAAAAGTGCTCTATCAAGTAAGTTATTGAACTAGAAGTACACTATCCGGCTGTTTGTCTACAACAAGTACTCCATCAAGTAAGTTATTGAAATAGAAGTACACTATCCGGCTGTTTGTCTACAAAAAGTGCTCTATCAAGTAAGTTATTCAACTAGAAGCGCACTATCCGGCTGTTTGTCTACAAAAAGTGCTCTATCAAGTAAGTTATTGAAATAGAAGTACACTATCCGGCTGTTTGTCTACAAGTACTCTATCAAGTAATTTATTGAAATAGAAGTACACTATCAGGCTATTTGTCTACAACAAGTACTCTATCAAGTAAGTTATTGAAATAGAAGTACACTATCCGTGTGACGAAACGGATAAAGAACGGCAGATCTCTGCATAATATCCCTTTGAAGGGAGTGCGATGTGTTGGTCTCCCTTGAATTAATATCAATTAATAGGGGATTCCCCATCGAAAAATAGTGCGGGGCGGAGCTATTCTAGTTATTTATGGAAAATCTAGAATGTTCCCCCAAGTGCGTACGTCGTAGAGATCTCTAAGTTCACTAGTGCTACATGCAGCACGGGGTGGTGGAACTTATCGTGACTCTGGTTTTCTTCATGAATCATGAAAGTCACGCGGCCCGTGTAGGCGAGTGGAAGGCGCACTGACTTTGTCGTGAGCAGTCGCCCACCAAACCTCAGCGTAGACAGATCGCAGCCAAGAGGCTGATGTAATTGTGATGTCAATATTCGCGGCCAGTGCGGACATCTACAGTCAAGGGTTGTGATTCTTCAATCACAGGTTAGTTGAGTACTTATTCTATGATTTAATTGTTGTCGTAATGCCGTGCTGAGTTCCCGGAATGAATTAATTGCCATCGCAAAATTGAGTTGTCGCGTAGAGTTATCCGTTACAGTTGGCGGTTGCATTTTTAAGTAGGCTTTATCGATCAGCAATGTAATGTGTTACCTGACGGAACAAGCCGTGTTCCACCGCGAGTGGTGTGTAAATAAAATAGGCCGAACGATGTGCGTTACAGTGTGTAGCAGTTACGGGTTTGGTTTATTCATTACGCAGGCAAGGCGACAGTTTGTCCGTCATGACATCAACATGCTAGACGCTGTAAATGATAAGGGATAGCTTATTATTAGAAATGTGTAATGTGCTTCGTGACATTAGAATGGTAACGTACTTGTTCTATCAGTGATGGTGATTTTTCGAGGAATCAAGGTGAAATCAGCAGTGGTGTATTTGCTGGGTGCAGATAGCAGTGTTATTCCGCGTAAGCCGAATGGTGTTGCATCGGTAGGATAACAATTGATAAGAAGTATTCATGATACTATTGTTACTGCTTGTTGTAATGTCCGTCCGCTAGGATGACCGTGCGTGTTCCATCTTGCGTTTGTCTAGGCAGCGGGAGGTAGGCCGGTAACCCCAACCCGATCGGTAATAGGTCCGACCCAATGCAAGCGTGCATATCCGATGAGTGAACATACCCGATCGAGGGTGATGCGGCACTCCGTAATTCGAGGCCGAGGTGTCTAGATAGATCGAGGTTTGAACCTAACCGTTTCTGTCTCTAATATTCTACTCTTCTGGAACCCTGACTCGGTTCTTGGAGTACTTGGAGTACTGCCGTGAAGTAGGAGTATATGAGGGGCATAACCCCCCCCCCCCCCCCCCCCCAAAAAAAAAAAAGGTGGAGCCAGAGTTTGGTAGTGGAGTCTGGAGGTTTGCTACATTGGATGACGTGACTTAAGTCGTCACGGGACAAGGTACACGAGACCCACAGTAGCTGTGGGAAAGTGTAGTGGTGGATGGCCACCACAGCTGTGCTCGACCGGCACAGGTATGACTGACCTGAAAGATAGTCAGTGAATAAAAGGGCAACTCAGGATCTGGGGCAGGGATCCCAGACCTGACACTATGGCTGTGATATGATTTTGTTATTTAAGTGTAACAAGTCCTGAGTTCTCCTTAGTTAATGCTATAGTAATGAATTATCAGGAGTATAATTCATTATGGACATATAGTTATTAAGGTGTGTAATTCATCAGTCCATGGGTTAAGGGATTGATGAATTGATGAGTCTGTCAGGAAGGAGATGTCCGGCTGGACACCTTCTCGATACAGTAATCCCTACACTGAAAGGAAAGTAAGTGTATATGTTGATTGATGATGGAAGATGAAACCGGATTGGACTGGCACCAGGCGAAGGATGCTTGACAGAGTCATACAGTCGACTCTGGTGCTAGGGGTTATATGTAGCCCAGAAGTGTTACTTGACTGAACAGGTGTGCTATTGCTTTTTCTACCATCATTATGCCTATATATTATAGTGACTAAGTAGATCTATGATGTGATGATTTCATACTCATGTTGGTAGACATGAGGAATGTCTGAGAGGCAGGTGACAGGGTGGAGATGCTGGTAGTCTTTGTTGTAGTTGAGTACTCACACCAACCTCTCCGTGTTTCAGGATCTGTTATTACTATACAGAAGAAGATTCAAGAGCTGCACCATGAGCTCTATGGGCCCACTCATTCCAGTGCCTATCCAGAAGTTGATTGAGGCCATACTGGGAGTGGTTGTCTGAGTCTGCTAGATCAATGTTGGAAGGAGCTGAGTGCTGAATAAGTCGGTAGGTCTAGGTTAGGACCTCCGTCAAGAGTCCGACGAGTGTCATCCGATCCTGAGAGGATCCAACACTGAAACGTCTGGTGATTCAAGCCAGTGAAGCACTGGTGACATTCAACCTCTGTGTAAACCTTGGTAATTGCAAGGGAGTGACCTTTCAAGTTGTGCAGAGTGATCATTGTTACCGGTCGCCATGACCTGTGTTATATGCTTCTGGCCCGGCTGGGTTATGGGACACCATGTATCAGTTGATGCTTAAATAGTGTTTTTACATTGGTTAACTTTATGAAGCCAACATGTGGTCCAGTGAACTAGGACATTGATTACAACATTGGTGGAAACACCTGAGTGACATGGTTGTGAAGGTAGGGAGTTACCTCATGCCAACGTGATGAACTGTTGACAATGTTTGTGAAGGTAGGGAGTTACCTCATGCGATCGTGATGAACTGTTGACAGTGTATGCTAGGTTGTGATTACTACCCATGGATCAGGGTAGTTACATGATACTGTGTGAAGATCTATTGTCCAAGGACATGGAAACAAGGTGAAGTGTTTAGTCACCTGATAGACTTTACCAGTGACATTGTATGTTCGTGTGGAGCAACCGCTTATTGTGTAAGTGACATATCAGTGTGTAGGTCACTGATGAGATAGAAGAGTGACCTGGCTCTTGTGTATTTTGAGACGGTGCTACATGTATTTTTTCTGCAAGTGGGAGACCGCTAATGTTCTAGGGTCGGCCCAGACTTCATCAGGAGTGTGACGAGTGAAATAGTACGACAGCAAGGAAGGATCCTTGTTCATCAGTGCAGTGTCAGTCAGGCAGTGGTACTGCGCTTGATCAGCCCTTGCTTGGTTCTCTGGGTGAAGGGGGAACTTTGGAGAGGCAGCAGACCTTGGAGTTCCAGTCCACTAGAGGAGCCTGGGTGAGTCGCTACCACGACTGGACAACCGCACGAGCTATCGTCCGCCTCCATGATGAATACTCATCTGCGTCTTTGATCTTGTACATAGTTCTTCTAGTCTGGCTTTCAGCCATCCTTCTCTGTGTTGTGGTTGACGTAGTTCAGAATTAAATTTTTGTTCTCTTAGCTATGACTTTGTGCAGTGATATGACTGGTGTCTGGTCCGAGCCCCCTTGGGGTTTGGAACCCTAGGTGAGGGAGGGAAGGTTAAGCTGTCCCGGCTTGTGTGGGGCCTGGTAGATGTAGAGTGCTATTGAGGTGGTTGGAGCAAAGGCAGGGGATAGTATCTATCGTGGCAAACCAGTCCAAGCCCCGGCGGTCTTGTCACAATCCGGCTGTTTGTCTACAAGTACTCTATCAAGTAAATTATTGAAATAGAAGTACACTATCCGGCTGTTTGTCTACAAAAAGTGCTCTATCAAGTAAGTTATTGAACTAGAAGCACACTACCCGGCTGTTTGTCTACAACAAGTACTCTATCAAGTAAGTTATTGAACTAGAAGCACACTATCCGGCTGTTTGTCTATAACAAGCCCACTATCAAGTCATCATCATCATCATCATCATCATCTTCCAAATAGAAGTACACTATCCGGCTGTTTGTCTACAACAAGTACTCTATCAAGTAAGTTATTGAAATAGAAGTACACTATCCGGCTGTTTGTCTACAAGTACTCTATCAAGTAAATTATTGAAATAGAAGTACACTATCCGGCTGTTTGTCTACAAAAAGTGCTCTATCAAGTAAGTTATTGAACTAGAAGCACACTACCCGGCTGTTTGTCTACAACAAGTACTCTATCAAGTAAGTTATTGAACTAGAAGCACACTATCCGGCTGTTTGTCTATAACAAGCCCACTATCAAGTCATCATCATCATCATCATCATCATCTTCCACTTCTGCCGTCAAGCGTCGTGGGGAGGAATAATTTGCGCTCCAGCGCCCGATGGACGGCACTGGATAGTGTCATTCCGTGTAGTTGTACAATGTCTTTGATGTCGTCAATCTATTTTCTTCTTGGACGTCCTCGTGGTCTCGTCGCAGGTGATCTTTGATGTAAGGCCAGTGATGGTAGTTGATGGTGTTGCATTCTAACGGCATGGCCAAACCACTTGATCTTCTGTCTTTCAATAAATGTGGCACAAGGTGTTGATCCCATTGTCTGTCTGTCTGATAGTAGCATTTCTTACTCGGTCTCGGATTGTTAAGTTGGCAGCCCTCCTCGGGCATCTCATCTCACAGGTGTTGATTTTGTGAAAGTGTAATTTGGATAAAATCCAAGCTTGAGAATGGTAGCATAGGGTTGGTGTGAATATGCTGTTTATTATCTGTCGTGTTGCGGACATGGGTATATTTGGATGTTTCAGTATGGGTGATAGTTGATATGTAAGTGCACTATCTTTTTGACATCTGATTTCGATTTCTCTGTCCAATATGCCATCTTCTGTGATCTTACTTATAAGATATTTCAATTCTTTAACTTATTTCAGAGTTGTGCTATTTATCTGTATACTTAGTGGGCCTGGCGATCTGCTAACTTGCATTACTTCGGTTTTGGCTGTGTTTATACTCATATTGTATCTGCTGCAGGTTGAACTCAGATTAGTAATATTATTTTGTAGTCTGTCCTTATCGCTGTAGAACAGGCACTGATCGTCTGCAAATAAAAGTAAATTATTGAAATAGAAATACTCTTTCCGGCTGTTTGTCTACAACAAGTACACTATCAAGAAAGTTATTGAACTAGAAGTACACTATCCGGCTGTTTGTCTACAACAAGTACACTATCAAATAAGTTATTGAACTAGAAGTACACTATCCGGCTGTTTGTCTACAACAAGTACACTATCAAGTAAGTTATTGAACTAGAAGTACACTATCCGGCTGTTTGTCTACAACAAGTACACTATCAAATAAGTTATTGAACTAGAAGTACACTATCCGGCTCTTTGTCTACAACAAGTACACTATCAAATCAGTTATTGAACTAGAAGTACACTATCCGGCTGTTTGTCTACAACAAGTACACTATCAAGTAAGTTATTGAACTAGAAGTACACTATCCGGCTGTTTGTCTACAACAAGTACACTATCAAGTAAGTTATTGAACTAGAAGTACACTATCCGGCTGTTTGTCTACAACAGGTACACTATCAAGTAAGTTATTGAACTAGAAGTACACTATCCGGCTGTTTGTCTACAACAAGTACACTATCAAATAAGTTATTGAACTAGAAGTACACTATCCGGCTGTTTGTCTACAACAAGTACACTATCAAGTAAGTTATTGAACTAGAAGTACAGTATCCGGCTGTTTGTCTACAACAAGTACACTATCAAATAAGTTATTGAACTAGAAGTACACTATCCGGCTGTTTGTCTACAACAAGTACACTATCAAATAAGTTATTGAACTAGAAGTACACTATCCGGCTGTTTGTCTACAACAAGTACACTATCAAATAAGTTATTGAACTAGAAGTACACTATCCGGCTGTTTGTCTACAACAAGTACACTATCCGGCTGTTTGTCTACAACAAGTACACTATCCGGCTGTTTGTCTACAACAAGTACACTATCCGGCTGTTTGTCTACAACAAGTACACTATCCGGCTGTTTGTCTACAACAAGTACACTATCCGGCTGTTTGTCTACAACAAGTACTCTATCAAGTAAGTTATTGAAATAGAAGTACACAATCCGGCTGTTTGTCTACACCAAGTACACTATCCGGCTGTTTGTCTACAACAAGTACACTATCAAGTAAGTTATTGAAATAGAAGTACACAATCCGGCTTTGTCTACACCAAGTACACTATCCGGCTGTTTGTCTACAACAAGTACACTATCAAGTAAGTTATTGAAATAGAAGTACACAATCCGGCTGTTTGTCTACAACAAGTACACTATCCGGCTGTTTGTCTACAACAAGTACACTATCAAGTAAGTTATTGAAATAGAAGTACACAATCCGGCTGTTTGTCTACAACAAGTACACTATCCGGCTGTTTGTCTACAACAAGTACTCTATCAAGTAAGTTATTGAAATAGAAGTACACTATCCGGCTGTTTGTCTACAACAAGTACACTATCAAGTAAGTTATTGAACTAGAAGTACACTATCCGGCTGTTTGTCTACAACAAGTACTCTATCAAATAAGTTATCGAACTAGAAGTACACTATCCGGCTGTTTGTCTACAACAAGTACACTATCCGGCTGTTTGTCTACAACAAGTACACTACCAAATCAGTTATTGAACTAGAAGTACAGTATCCGGCTGTTTGTCTACAACAAGTACTCTATCAAGTAAGTTATTGACATAGAAGTACACAATCCGGCTGTTTGTCTACAACAAGTACACTATCCGGCTGTTTGTCTACAACAAGTACTCTATCAAGTAAGTTATTGAAATAGAAGTACACAATCCGGCTGTTTGTCTACAACAAGTACACTATCCGGCTGTTTGTCTACAACAAGTACTCTATCAAGTAAGTTATTGAAATAGAAGTACACTATCCGGCTGTTTGTCTACAACAAGTACACTATCAAGTAAGTTATTGAACTAGAAGTACACTATCCGGCTGTTTGTCTACAACAAGTACTCTATCAAATAAATTATTGAACTAGAAGTACACTATCCGGCTGTTTGTCTACAACAAGTACTCTATCAAATAAGTTATTGAACTAGAAGTACACTATCCGGCTGTTTGTCTACAACAAGTACACTATCCGGCTGTTTGTCTACAACAAGTACACTATCAAATCAGTTATTGAACTAGAAGTACACTATCCGGCTGTTTGTCTACAACAAGTACACTATCAAATCAGTTATTGAACTAGAAGTACACTATCCGGCTGTTTGTCTACAACAAGTACACTATCAAATAAGTTATTGAACTAGAAGTACACTATCCGGCTGTTTGTCTACAACAAGTACACTATCAAATCAGTTATTGAACTAGAAGTACACTATCCGGCTGTTTGTCTACAACAAGTACACTATCAAATCAGTTATTGAACTAGAAGTACACTATCCGGCTGTTTGTCTACAACAAGTACACTATCAAGTAAGTTATTGAACTAGAAGTACACTATCCGGCTGTTTGTCTACAACAAGTACACTATCAAATAAGTTATTGAACTAGAAGTACACTATCCGGCTGTTTGTCTACAACAAGTACACTATCAAGTAAGTTATTGAACTAGAAGTACACTATCCGGCTGTTTGTCTACAACAAGTACACTATCAAATAAGTTATTGAACTAGAAGTACACTATCCGGCTGTTTGTCTACAACAAGTAAACTATCAAATAAGTTATTGAACTAGAAGTACACTATCCGGCTGTTTGTCTACAACAAGTACACTATCAAATAAGTTATTGAACTAGAAGTACACTATCCGGCTGTTTGTCTACAACAAGTACACTATCCGGCTGTTTGTCTACAACAAGTACACTATCCGGCTGTTTGTCTACAACAAGTACACTATCCGGCTGTTTGTCTACAACAAGTACACTATCCGGCTGTTTGTCTACAACAAGTACACTATCCGGCTGTTTGTCTACAACAAGTACTCTATCAAGTAAGTTATTGAAATAGAAGTACACAATCCGGCTGTTTGTCTACACCAAGTACACTATCCGGCTGTTTGTCTACAACAAGTACACTATCAAGTAAGTTATTGAAATAGAAGTACACAATCCGGCTGTTTGTCTACACCAAGTACACTATCCGGCTGTTTGTCTACAACAAGTACACTATCAAGTAAGTTATTGAAATAGAAGTACACAATCCGGCTGTTTGTCTACAACAAGTACACTATCCGGCTGTTTGTCTACAACAAGTACACTATCAAGTAAGTTATTGAAATAGAAGTACACAATCCGGCTGTTTGTCTACAACAAGTACACTATCCGGCTGTTTGTCTACAACAAGTACTCTATCAAGTAAGTTATTGAAATAGAAGTACACTATCCGGCTGTTTGTCTACAACAAGTACACTATCAAGTAAGTTATTGAACTAGAAGTACACTATCCGGCTGTTTGTCTACAACAAGTACTCTATCAAATAAGTTATTGAACTAGAAGTACACTATCCGGCTGTTTGTCTACAACAAGTACACTATCCGGTTGTTTGTCTACAACAAGTACACTATCAAATCAGTTATTGAACTAGAAGTACACTATCCGGCTGTTTGTCTACAACAAGTACTCTATCAAGTAAGTTATTGAAATAGAAGTACACAATCCGGCTGTTTGTCTACAATAAGTACACTATCCGGCTGTTTGTCTACAACAAGTACTCTATCAAGTAAGTTATTGAAATAGAAGTACACAATCCGGCTGTTTGTCTACAACAAGTACACTATCCGGCTGTTTGTCTACAACAAGTACTCTATCAAGTAAGTTATTGAAATAGAAGTACACTATCCGGCTGTTTGTCTACAACAAGTACACTATCAAGTAAGTTATTGAACTAGAAGTACACTATCCGGCTGTTTGTCTACAACAAGTACTCTATCAAATAAATTATTGAACTAGAAGTACACTATCCGGCTGTTTGTCTACAACAAGTACACTATCAAATAAGTTATTGAACTAGAAGTACACTATCCGGCTGTTTGTCTACAACAAGTACACTATCCGGCTGTTTGTCTACAACAAGTACACTATCAAATCAGTTATTGAACTAGAAGTACACTATCCGGCTGTTTGTCTACAACAAGTACACTATCAAATCAGTTATTGAACTAGAAGTACACTATCCGGCTGTTTGTCTACAACAAGTACACTATCAAATAAGTTATTGAACTGGAAGTACACTATCCGGCTGTTTGTCTACAACAAGTACACTATCAAATAAGTTATTGAACTAGAAGTACACTATCCGGCTGTTTGTCTACAACAAGTACACTATCAAATAAGTTATTGAACTAGAAGTACACTATCCGGCTGTTTGTCTACAACAAGTACACTATCCGGCTGTTTGTCTACAACAAGTACACTATCCGGCTGTTTGTCTACAACAAGTACACTATCCGGCTGTTTGTCTACAACAAGTACACTATCCGGCTGTTTGTCTACAACAAGTACACTATCCGGCTGTTTGTCTACAACAAGTACTCTATCAAGTAAGTTATTGAAATAGAAGTACACAATCCGGCTGTTTGTCTACACCAAGTACACTATCCGGCTGTTTGTCTACAACAAGTACACTATCAAGTAAGTTATTGAAATAGAAGTACATAATCCGGCTGTTTGTCTACACCAAGTACACTATCCGGCTGTTTGTCTACAACAAGTACACTATCAAGTAAGTTATTGAAATAGAAGTACACAATCCGGCTGTTTGTCTACAACAAGTACACTATCCGGCTGTTTGTCTACAACAAGTACACTATCAAGTAAGTTATTGAAATAGAAGTACACAATCCGGCTGTTTGTCTACAACAAGTACACTATCCGGCTGTTTGTCTACAACAAGTACACTATCAAGTAAGTTATTGAACTAGAAGTACACTATCCGGCTGTTTGTCTACAACAAGTACTCTATCAAATAAGTTATTGAACTAGAAGTACACTATCCGGCTGTTTGTCTACAACAAGTACACTATCCGGTTGTTTGTCTACAACAAGTACACTATCAAATCAGTTATTGAACTAGAAGTACACTATCCGGCTGTTTGTCTACAACAAGTACTCTATCAAGTAAGTTATTGAAATAGAAGTACACAATCCGGCTGTTTGTCTACAATAAGTACACTATCCGGCTGTTTGTCTACAACAAGTACTCTATCAAGTAAGTTATTGAAATAGAAGTACACAATCCGGCTGTTTGTCTACAACAAGTACACTATTCGGCTGTTTGTCTACAACAAGTACTCTATCAAGTAAGTTATTGAAATAGAAGTACACTATCCGGCTGTTTGTCTACAACAAGTACACTATCAAGTAAGTTATTGAACTAGAAGTACACTATCCGGCTGTTTGTCTACAACAAGTACTCTATCAAATAAATTATTGAACTAGAAGTACACTATCCGGCTGTTTGTCTACAACAAGTACACTATCAAATAAGTTATTGAACTAGAAGTACACTATCCGGCTGTTTGTCTACAACAAGTACACTATCCGGCTGTTTGTCTACAACAAGTACACTATCAAATCAGTTATTGAACTAGAAGTACACTATCCGGCTGTTTGTCTACAACAAGTACACTATCAAATCAGTTATTGAACTAGAAGTACACTATCCGGCTGTTTGTCTACAACAAGTACACTATCAAATAAGTTATTGAACTAGAAGTACACTATCCGGCTGTTTGTCTACAACAAGTACACTATCAAATCAGTTATTGAACTAGAAGTACACTATCCGGCTGTTTGTCTACAACAAGTACACTATCAAATCAGTTATTGAACTAGAAGTACACTATCCGGCTGTTTGTCTACAACAAGTACTCTATCAAATAAGTTATTGAACTAGAAGTACACTATCCGGCTGTTTGTCTACAACAAGTACACTATCAAATAAGTTATTGAACTAGAAGTACACAATCCGGCTGTTTGTCTACAACAAGTACACTATCCGGCTGTTTGTCTACAACAAGTACACTATCCGGCTGTTTGTCTACAACAAGTACTCTATCAAATCAGTTATTGAACTAGAAGTACACTATCCGGCTGTTTGTCTACAACAAGTACACTATCAAATAAGTTATTGAACTGGAAGTACACTATCCGGCTGTTTGTCTACAACAAGTACACTATCAAATAAGTTATTGAACTAGAAGTACACTATCCGGCTGTTTGTCTACAACAAGTACACTATCAAATAAGTTATTGAACTAGAAGTACACTATCCGGCTGTTTGTCTACAACAAGTACACTATCCGGCTGTTTGTCTACAACAAGTACACTATCCGGCTGTTTGTCTACAACAAGTACACTATCCGGCTGTTTGTCTACAACAAGTACACTATCCGGCTGTTTGTCTACAACAAGTACACTATCCGGCTGTTTGTCTACAACAAGTACTCTATCAAGTAAGTTATTGAAATAGAAGTACACAATCCGGCTGTTTGTCTACACCAAGTACACTATCCGGCTGTTTGTCTACAACAAGTACACTATCAAGTAAGTTATTGAAATAGAAGTACACAATCCGGCTGTTTGTCTACACCAAGTACACTATCCGGCTGTTTGTCTACAACAAGTACACTATCAAGTAAGTTATTGAAATAGAAGTACACAATCCGGCTGTTTGTCTACAACAAGTACACTATCCGGCTGTTTGTCTACAACAAGTACACTATCAAGTAAGTTATTGAAATAGAAGTACACAATCCGGCTGTTTGTCTACAACAAGTACACTATCCGGCTGTTTGTCTACAACAAGTACACTATCAAGTAAGTTATTGAACTAGAAGTACACTATCCGGCTGTTTGTCTACAACAAGTACTCTATCAAATAAGTTATTGAACTAGAAGTACACTATCCGGCTGTTTGTCTACAACAAGTACACTATCCGGTTGTTTGTCTACAACAAGTACACTATCAAATCAGTTATTGAACTAGAAGTACACTATCCGGCTGTTTGTCTACAACAAGTACTCTATCAAGTAAGTTATTGAAATAGAAGTACACAATCCGGCTGTTTGTCTACAATAAGTACACTATCCGGCTGTTTGTCTACAACAAGTACTCTATCAAGTAAGTTATTGAAATAGAAGTACACAATCCGGCTGTTTGTCTACAACAAGTACACTATTCGGCTGTTTGTCTACAACAAGTACTCTATCAAGTAAGTTATTGAAATAGAAGTACACTATCCGGCTGTTTGTCTACAACAAGTACACTATCAAGTAAGTTATTGAACTAGAAGTACACTATCCGGCTGTTTGTCTACAACAAGTACTCTATCAAATAAATTATTGAACTAGAAGTACACTATCCGGCTGTTTGTCTACAACAAGTACACTATCAAATAAGTTATTGAACTAGAAGTACACTATCCGGCTGTTTGTCTACAACAAGTACACTATCCGGCTGTTTGTCTACAACAAGTACACTATCAAATCAGTTATTGAACTAGAAGTACACTATCCGGCTGTTTGTCTACAACAAGTACACTATCAAATCAGTTATTGAACTAGAAGTACACTATCCGGCTGTTTGTCTACAACAAGTACACTATCAAATAAGTTATTGAACTAGAAGTACACTATCCGGCTGTTTGTCTACAACAAGTACACTATCAAATCAGTTATTGAACTAGAAGTACACTATCCGGCTGTTTGTCTACAACAAGTACACTATCAAATCAGTTATTGAACTAGAAGTACACTATCCGGCTGTTTGTCTACAACAAGTACTCTATCAAATAAGTTATTGAACTAGAAGTACACTATCCGGCTGTTTGTCTACAACAAGTACACTATCAAATAAGTTATTGAACTAGAAGTACACAATCCGGCTGTTTGTCTACAACAAGTACACTATCCGGCTGTTTGTCTACAACAAGTACACTATCCGGCTGTTTGTCTACAACAAGTACTCTATCAAATCAGTTATTGAACTAGAAGTACACTATCCGGCTGTTTGTCTACAACAAGTACTCTATCAAATCAGTTATTGAACTAGAACGGGGTGTGGTCCGAGGGATGAGGTCTAGGGGGGGCAAACCTCAGAACCCCGAAGACGATTCCAGAAGAAACAGAAAAGTTTCAACTACTCAAGGAACAGACAAAGAATGAAACAGCCCGAACAGATAGAATGTCTGTCTGTCCATTTATCTGTCTATAAACCGTAATTTTTGTTAGCATACGCTGACTATCCTTCACCATGTTTGTGTGTCAACGGTCCGTCTTCAATATCTGTTTGTGTGTCAACGGTCCGTCTTCAACATATGTTTGTGTGTCAACGGTCCGTCTTCAATATATGTTTGTCAGCAGTCTATTCGTGAGCCGTTTGTCATTATTTTATCTATCTATCAATCTTTTGTCCCTATATTATCTGTCTGTCAATAGATACACACCCACACTATTAAAGACACACACCCACACGATGAGAAGACACACACCCACACGATTAGAACACACACACCCACACGATGTGAAGACACACACCCACAAGATAAAAAGACACACACCCACACGATGAGAAGACACACACCCACACGATGAGAAGACATAAACCCACACGATGAGAAGATACACACCCACACGATGAGAAGATAACACCCACACGATGAGAAGATACACACCCACACGATGAGAAGACATAAACCCACAGGATGAGAAGATACACACCCACACGATGAGAAGACATAAACCCACAGGATGAGAAGATACACACCCACACGATGAGAAGACATAAACCCACAGGATGAGAATATACACACCCACACGATGAGAAGGTACACACCCACACGATGAGAAGACATAAACCCACAGGATGAGAAGATACACACCCACAGGATGAGAAGATACACACCCACACGATGAGAAGATACACACCCACGCGATGAGAAGACAAACATCCGTACGATGAGAAGATACACACCCACACGATGAGAAGACATAAACCCACAGCATGAGAAGATACACACCCACACTATGAGAAGATACACACCCCCACGATGAGAAGATATAAACCCACAGGATGAGAAGATACACACCCCCACGATGAGAAGATACACACCCCCACGATGAGAAGATACACACTCATACGATGAGAAGATACACACCCACACGATGAGAAGATACACACCCAAGCGTTGAGAAGACAAACATCCGCACGATGAGAAGATACACACCCACACGATGAGAAGACATAAACCCACAGGATGAGAAGATACACACCCACACGATGAGAAGACATAAACCCACAGGATGTGAAGATACACACCCACACGATGAGAAGACATAAACCCACAGGATGAGAAGATACACACCGACACGATGAGAAGACATAAACCCACAGGATGAGAAGATACACACCCACACGATGAGAAGACAAACATCTGCACGATGAGAAGATACACACCCACACGATGAGAAGACATACACCCACAGGATGAGAAGATACACACCCATACGATGAGAAGATACACACCCACACGATGAGAAGATACACACCCAAGCGATGAGAAGACAAACATCCGCACGATGAGAAGATACACACCCACACGATGAGAAGACATAAACCCACAGGATAAGAAGATACACACCCACAAGATGAGAAGACATAAACCCACAGGATGAGAAGATACACACCCACACGATGAGAAGACAAACATCCGCACGATGAGAAGATACACACCCACACGATGAGAAGACATACACCCACAGGATGAGAAGATACACACCCATACGATGAGAAGATACACACCCACACGATGAGAAGATACACACCCAAGCGATGAGAAGACAAACATCCGCACGATGAGAAGATACACACCCACACGATGAGAAGACATAAACCAACAGGATGAGAAGATACACACCCACACGATGAGAAGACATAAACCCACAGGATGAGAAGATACACACCCACACGATGAGAAGATACACACCCACACGATGAGAAGACAAACATCCGCACGATGAGAAGATACACACCCACACGATGAGAAGATACACACCCACACGATGAGAAGACATAAACCCACAGGATGAGAAAATACACACCCACACGATGAGAAGACATAAACCCACAGGATGAGAAGATACACACCCACACGATGAGAAGATACACACCCACACCATGAGAAGATACACACCCACACGATGAGAAGACAAACATCCGCACGATGAGGAGAAACACTCCGACACGATAAGAAGACACACGCAGACATGATGAAAGACAACATCCATATGATGAGAAAACAATCACCCACATGATGAGAAAACACACATCCACACGATAGAAAGTTACACACCCACACGATGAACAAAGGGAGGAGGAGGAGCAAGCCATAAAAAGACGATAAAACACGTAATGACAAGACTAAGAAACACGTAATGACAAGACTAATGACAAAACGAAGAAACGCGTAATGACAAGACACGTAATGACAAGACGAAGAAACAATCAATGACAAAACGAAGAAATGCGTAATGACAAGACAGTGAAACCGGCTCCATCAAGATATAGAAATACGTGATGAGAATACACAGACACAGGGGTTATTAAGGTATAGAAATATGTGATGAGAATAGACAGACACGGGCGATAACAAGGTATAGAAATACGTGATGAGAATACACAGACACGGGCGATATAAATGTATAGAAATACGAGATGAGAATAGACAGACACCGGCGATATAAAAGTATAGAAATAATTGATAAATATATACACACATTGGGGATAAAAAGATATAGAAATGCGTGATGAGAATGTATAGTTACGGGAAGTTCACTAGATAGTGTGTCCCATGTTGTCGATGTTTGTTTACAGAAATGGTACGATCCCAGGCTGTCGTGGGACCCTTCCAAGTACGGGAACATCTCAGATATTTTTGACACGGAACTGGTTCTCTGGAGACCGGAAATTATCGTCGACAACTCGTAAGTAGTCACCCAGCTTGTCTATTCGTTCTTTGCATGATGGCGTCAGTCGGTGATTGGTTGGTCCAACATTGTGTCAGTCGGTGATTGGTTGGTCCAACATTGTGTCAGTCGGTGATTGGTTGGTCTAACATTGTGTCAGTCGGTGATTGGTTGGTCTAACATTGTGTCAGCCAATGATTGGTTGGTCTAACATTGTGTCAGTCAATGATTAGTTGATGTAACATTGTGTCAGTTAATGATTGGTTGGTCTAACATTGTGTCATTCAAAGATTGGTTGGTATAATATTGTGATAGCTAATGATTGATTGGTATAACATTGTGTCATTCATTGACTGGTTGATGTAACATTTTGTCAGTCAATGATTGGTTGGTCCAACATTGTGTCAGTCGGTGATTAGCTGGTCTAACGTTGTGGCAGTCAATGATTGGTTGGTCTAACATTGCAATAGTCGATGATTGGCTGATGTAACATTGTGTCATTTAATGGCTAGTTGGTCCAACATTGTGTCAGTCAATGATTGGTTGGTCTAACATTGTATTAGTCAATGATTGGCTGATGTAACATTGTGTCATTTAATGGCTGGTTGGTCCAACATTGTGCTAGTTAATGACTGGTTGATGTAACATTGTGTTAGTCAAACGATGTTTTTTCCTACCTCCCCTTCTGGGCAACGGTGTGGATTCCCTGCCGTCAGCGTCCACAGCTCTCAACAGCTCTCTAAGATAATATGGGCACGATCCATGGGCTGGCCATCTGCGAGGGGGGGGGGGGAGTGCAGAGCCAGCCAGTTTATTAGCTCGTTCATTTCCCTCAACTCCCGCATGTCCCGGAAAGAAGATGAAGGTGACTCTTCGAACAACAGATCTCCGTAGCGATTCAATCCACTGTCTGCGTACAGAGCCCGCCCCAACATTTCGGATCCTGCTCATTGAATCAATTAATACACAAATGTTGATATAATGCTGTGACTCCAGCCATGTGAAAGCCCGTGTAACTCCCATCGTCATGCTGTTCGTGGTTATAGAGTGGGCACCACTGGATTCTTGCATGGTTAGGCCCACTGAGCGTGCCGTGGATGTCCCCGCTCTTCTCTGCTGCTGTATAACAGATCCATGTGTATAGATAAGCACATCGGAATCACCCATGTTGGCCTCTGCATTGACAGCAGCAAGATTCTGCTCTCTGCACCTCCCGTCAAGATTGACGATGCAGGAGAAGGTGCAATTAAGCGCTGGGGTACAGGCACTCATTCTTTACTGGGGTTGATAACGGCAAGGCTGCAGTCCTGCCTGACCTCAACATCCGCCCGACCCATCATGATTTGCCCCTCTTTAGCCTGTCACCCTTTTCTTTAAAAAAACAAAAAAAAACTTGGAGCAGTGAGTGCTGCCCATCTGCACTTATTTTCAAGTATGCACGAGCCCTCCAGATCTTGATCAGGTGGTGCATGGCAGAAAGTCAAGGAGGTATCTCATTGTTGCACAGCACATGTCTCTCGTACAGCCCAAAATAATGTGCTTGTCTTACTGTGTTACTTAATACTTACTTCCCCTGTACGATATTTATAATGTGAATGTTTTACTTACCTCTTCTGTGCTTGCTTGCTTGCTTGCTTGCTTGTGTTCGTTGGCTTGAGCTCCAACGCGAAGTCCTGTATGTCGGATGAAGGCATCCTGTTGTCCAACATCAGTGTGATGTCATACAGGACTGAGGTTTGCGTGAGTATCCGTTGTCCCATGTCTGGCTTATTGGTGTGCAGACTGGTGGTTCCTCGCTGTACAGGCATGTCAAAGATCTACACAGGAGCTTAGAGAGTTAAGACAGAGCTATACAGAGAACACCAGACAGGAGAGACACAGTCACTATATTTAGCTTGACAACAGGACACACTCGTGTCAACTAAGAGGTCATTGAGTACTTATGAGCGAGGGTTTCCCAAGAGTATAGGGAACTCACCTCTCGACGAGTAACTGGAGAATACCAGTTACTTTAGTTAACTAACCAAGCGTGCTGGGACTCTACGCACGCAAACTCGCCAGCGCACGGAGGACTGAATGTCCGTGGTTCAACGCGCAACTAGAAGCGTGCCTCAGACTGGGACAAGGACAGATAGAGAGCAGACGTGTTCGCTAGGAACCTTATATAGTTTATCGCCAATGGTGTTAGCTAGGCTTTAGATTCCAATTAGTTAATAGTATCATTATTTTCACCTCTTCAATGCATCTGTGAAACATACCATGTTGTTGATTATCAATGAAGTATTCCGCTCGCAGAGCTTGTATGTAATCAGCTCTAAATAAAAATGTATCCTTTTGCAAACCACACGAGTTATTGATTCGTGTCGTGCAAAAGTAGGGAGTCCTGAATTACCTGTTGCAAGTAGGTTGTTGACAGGCAGGACCCATTTGATGCCAGAAGTTTCTGAACCAACGTCTAGAGACTCTAAAATTATTTTGTGGTGTTAAAATTACCCAAACGTGAATTATTTAGTATATAATGTTTGAAATAGATTGTTTTCGAGAGTGAACACCAAAATACTTTAAAAAGTAACATTTGTGGAGCTTGAACCACAATTAAGAAAAAGTAATTTAAAAATTGTGTAATTCTGTGAAATGTGATAGCAAATGTTGATGAATTTGGTTAAATGAATATATGTACAAATATGTTGCAAAGTTATCCAGCACACCATCGTGTACATTTCATTGTGTGTGATACAGCCATCAATGTAAACATTCATCACATTTAAGAGTATAGTAGCTACTAAACGGAATCAATAGAGCGTAGTTATACCAACCAGAAGGAAAGTGAAGACAAGACGACAGTGACACCCATATGACGAATCATCTTACTAATCATGACAATCATCGATACTATCATATCATTCATTCATTAACATCATTCTTTTCATTATCCAAATCACATTTGTTATTGATCAGCCGCATGAAAGATGAACAGGTATTTGTAGCATAGACATGTTTTCTAAAGTATTGATGCTCTACTAAACAGAAGCGTCAATTCTCCATTCAAGTCGATCATTTTGTATACGGAAGTCAGCGGTGGAACATCCCAAAGGGCCAAGTTTTTCCAACCGATTAGATGAGTATATTTTCGAATAATTTTGATACTGACCATTTTAACGATGCATCTTTATTTTCAGTGACAATGTAAATAACTAACATATAACTGTACAACTATTGTATGAAATTGAAATATTATTATTGTGGTAAAATAAAATAAAATCATAAAATGGCATCGTTAAATGACTGCATCCAGGCAGGCAAAGCACTAGGCCATACTGGACAGGAGTTAGAGAAATGGGTTGATCAAAGATACAAAGAAGAATTAGCTCAACAGAAGGAAGAAACTGCTCGACAGAGAGAAGAAGCAGAGAGAAAAGCCGCTATAGATAGAGATGAAAGGGCATTAGAAAGACAGCATCAAAAAGAGTTGAAAGAATCAGAGGAAACCACCAAGCGAAAACAGTTGGAGTTAGATCATGCCAACAAAGAAGCAGAAGAAGTCACGAAACAAAAACAGTTGGAGTTAGATCACGCCAACAAACAAATAGAAGAAGCCACTAAAGTAAAGATGAAAGAGTTAGAGATAGAGTCAAACATGCAAATAGCCTCCAATAAACAAAAAAGCCAGGAGGAGCAAAATAAATTTTCCAAATATAAAGGCCTTATCAAGCCATACAGCGTAGGCGATTCCATATCTGCTTGGACTGAGAATATAGAGTTTCAACTTAAGACTCAGAAAATACCTTTGGCAGATTGGGCAATGATCTACATGAGAAATCTCAGTGGTGAGCCATTA
The DNA here is from genome assembly GCA_963921405.1 of Cepaea hortensis. Taxonomy (NCBI): domain Eukaryota; kingdom Metazoa; phylum Mollusca; class Gastropoda; order Stylommatophora; family Helicidae; genus Cepaea; species Cepaea hortensis. The sequence goes on along the minus strand of OY992892.1, from coordinate 102,111,480 downwards.
AAAGTGATAGAATCAATACCTACAGAACTAAGGAGTGACTATCAATACATCCACGATAGAATCATGCAACACTTCTTACTTGACGCTCCGGGGTATCAGATTCAATACTCACAATTAAAACCCAAACCTACTGAAACCTTCCTAGATTACGTCTCTAACGTGCAAAGTACATTTAATAAATGGCTTAAGGCGGCAAAAGTGGGGAAAAACTTCGATAAACTGCAAGATCTAATGGTAATGGACAAGGTAATATCCACGGTCCCTACCCCGTTTGCAAAGTTCCTCCAACAGGCAGACATAGAATCCATTCAAGAGCTAGAAAAACGTGGGTCTGCTTACTTTTCTGCAAATCGTGATATCTTTAAAACCACCATCCATGATACTGAGATCACTGCCTTTGTGAAAAACGAACCTAATAGATCGTATAGGCAAAAAGAGTATCGTAAGAAAGACCAGCCCTATCAAAAACCTCCACGATGTGGATATTGCAATTTACATCATCCCACTTATTCTATGTGCGATAAGAACCCAGCATATCCATCTCATTTAGAAACAGTCATAAAGAAGCAAGAGAATAGAAGAAACTCGTTCAAACGTGCTATTAAATGTTATTTTTGTTCGAGCTATGGACACTATTCTGCAAAGTGTCTGGGCAGGCAAAGGATGAAGGCAAACAATGCTATGCTCATCGATACGTCATCTGACGATGATAGTGTGATAGACTCTGAACTTGAGAATGTGCTACCAGAGAATGTATGTGAAAGTGTGGCAGTAGTTACTGATATACTTGATTTCAATAAATGTGATACATGTAACAGGTTTCATGCGGATGGAAAATTAAAATGTGGTCACGTTATTCCATATTCCATCGAAGATACTAGCGCAGCTAATGCCTCCAGAGGTAAATTGAAGTTCTACATTGCACTGGTAAATAACCAACCATGCCATTGTTTACTGGACAGCGGCAGCACTTTACTTGGCCTAAGAAAATAACTGGTGAGACCAGAAGATTACACGGGTGAATTTGTCAAATGCCGTACTTTCTCCGGAACAATTGAGAAATACCCACTGGCAAAAGCGCATATAAATACCCCGTTCCTTACCGGCACATTTACTTGCGCAATCCTGCAAGACCCTTGCACAGATCTTATTTTAGGATGTTTAGACTCATTAAAGAAATGTACTGACGATGATATATTAGCCTGGAAGGAAACTAACCTGGCTAACGCTGTAACAAGGTCAGAAACGCAAACACACTTCACTGACCTGCAAAACGAGATGTTACAGCTGTTAACACCTTGCGGTGCTACTAACAATAATACTCGACAAGAATTTATCGAGGCACAACGCACCGATCAAACTATCGCACCTTATTTTAAATTGTTAGGTGAGCGAGCGAAAGTGACCAAAATGTATCTTGGTATTTTAGAATACACAACGGAATTCTCATGCGTTTTTACACGAATAATAACCATGAAATTCAGCAAACGGTGTTACCTGTAACATACCGACAAACTGTGCTGAAAATCGCACATGAGTCACCGTTTGCTGGACATTTGGCCTATGACAAAACCAAAGCCAGAATTTTGTCACACTTCTACTGGCCTAAATTCTGTTCTGATATAAAAATTTTCTGTCGTTCATGTACTATGTGTCAACATCTTGTAAGAAAGGGTAAGCATGTCACGGCCGAAGTTCAACGGTCATTATTGGCATCAAGACCAGTTGAGTGTGATAATGCAAATAAGGGTGCTAAAACAATACACCTTGAACCGACTCAGAAAGTTCTACTTTTGCTACCAGATAAACGTAATTTGTTGCTAACATCTTGGCAAGGGCCATTCTACGTCGAACGTAAAATATCAGATGTCGACTATGAAATATCGATAAAGGGAAAATTAAAGATATTTCATATCAACATGCTGAAACCATATTTCTCACGACAGGAACTACCGACAGACGAACAAAATGCACCCACACCAGTCAATCGGACGACAGACGTACACAACGCAACTACACTAGGTAGGGCGACACACGACAGCGACACTGCAAATACACTTAGCCAGGTAACAGCACACGCAGCTAATACCACAACAGTACTTAACCAGACAGATGACGACGGAATAGAATTACCAGTCCCTACGGTAGACACGACTGGGACCATCGACAGCATACGGATAGAAACCAAACTTACGGACGAGCAACGACGACAGATGATAGATCTAGTGACAGAATACAAGGACATTTTCTCCGACATCCCAGGAAAGACAGACAGAATAGAGCATTCCATCATTCTGACTGATAACACCCCTATCAAATGTCGACCTTATTCCATCCCTCTAAATTATAGGGCAAATCCCGACAAAGAAATACTATCTCTGGAGTCGAGTGGAATAATTCAAAGATCACAGTCAGAATATTCCTTTCCTATCGTTCTTGTCACCAAAAAGGACCCAACAATTCGCCTCTGTGTCGATTATCGACGTTTAAACAGAATGACACAGATCGATGCTGAGCCAATTCCAGCATGCGAAGATTTGATCCTGAATATGTCTAAATCTCGTATATTTTCCAAACTCGACCTCACTCGAGGTTACTGGCAAGTCCCGATGGAAGAAAATTCAATTCCTTTGACAGCTTTTTCTACACCTCCAGGGCTCTATGAGTGGCGCTTTCTCCCTTTTGGCCTTCGTAATGCTCCTGCCACTTTTGTACGTCTAACTAGAAATCTTCTCCACGGGGTGACCAATACTTCTACATACATAGATGACATATGTATTCATACTGAAGACTGGACGTCACACCTACTGAAACTTCGACATGTCTTCGACAGGTTGCGATTATTCGGTCTTACCGTCAAACCAACTAAGGTAGAGTTGGGCATGGAGGAAATTGACTTCCTAGGCCATACCATCTGCAGAGGCCAACTCAAAACAGACGAGAAAATAGTCACGAAGATTCTTAATTTGACTATGCCAACGACCAAGAAACAGGTCCGAAGTCTACTTGGTCTTGTAAACTATTATAGTAAATTTATTCCCAATCTGGCGGAAATCACCAGTGTTTTTTCCAATAATTTGAAAGCTTCGGCTAAATTGGATGTACAAGATGCAAAGTTAATTGGCTCATTATCAAAGTTGAAATATTTATTCAGTGTACCACATATGTTGCGTTTACCTAATCAAAATCTTACCTATTTCCTCCGCACATGCGCAAGTGCGATCTCCATATCTGGTATATTGGGCCAGTTTTACGACGGGAAGTTCCACCCTGTGATGTATGTAAGCCGTAAAATCAGCCCTGCTGAATCAAGATACTCAGCATCTGAATTGGAGGGCCTTAGCGTAATCTATTGTGTGAGAAAACTGCATAGGTTTTTGGCAGGTACAGAGTTTGTAATCCAGTCCGACAACTCTCCCCTTGCGGTAATGCAGTCTGGAATCCCTCAAAACAACAGGATCTACAGATGGTCCTTAATATTGGCAAACTATGCCTTTACAATCCAGCATTTGAAGGGATCATTGAACTCTTTGGCAGACATTTTAAGTAGACCTTCAAATATAGAGATACCTGAAGTACAGGAGAAGAGCGACAATTTATCACCAGAAACAGTGACACTATAGTTATGAATGAAATCAGTGCCGTGTGTGATATAAACTTACACTTTGAAGTGCGTTAATATCGCCAGTCGACTAAACTGTGCAAGATAAACAGTGCCATTATGAGTAAATGAACAGGCACAGTAGTGATATTTCTACAGCGCTAACACGTAGATAAGCAATAATTACATCGAAAGTGTTAGACGTGAACCTACAGAAACTGATAGGGAACGTGTTATATAAACACTATCCTCAAAGGAGAGCGTATAAAACTGTGGTGAATTCAACTATGTTAATACACTAGTCTACAAGGAACAGTGCTCGAACATTACACCGGACAGGACGACGTTAGTGTAGTTATATATAATTGTGATATGTATAGTACATTGTTTTTTTTTTAAACAGTGCGCATAACCTCATTGGGTATATTTATAATTGAATTGCAAATGTTCAATTAAATATATGACATTATTTATGTTAGTTCATAGATATAAGTCACCAACATTTACTTAAAAACCTCATTTAGATTAACACCTACGTTAGAAATGCAATTATTAGACATTACTTTATCACATCACCATGTAAACATAATCATTTATATATTAATTTGCTTAAAATATTATTTCTAAACTAACCCAATCATTGCAAAATTAATATCATCCCATTTACCAATAATACTATAAGGTAACTAACCCACTTTGCTTAAATAGAATTAATTAATTATGTTATTTCCCTTAGGTTAATTTATTACAGCACACGAAATTACTATAACTTATTTAGATTAGTTAGTTTCATATGATCGGTAACAAACCATCATCATAATCGTGTATAATATTTTGTATAGATATGACGCGTGCAAAGACATAGCACAGTCATGTGGCGTGAACACTTGTACGATTCAGCCAGTATTTATTGTAAATATGTAATGTTCATTTATGTAATATTATGAACCATATTTTAAGGACGAATGAATGTTTTAACATAAGTATGGTATGAAAGTATGGAACGAAATATGTATAATAGGAGAGGAGTGAATGAAGACAAAGTAAACATTGATTATGTGGTTGTTTCGGGATTTGAAATTTAAATATTGAGCACAACCCACTACTGGCAACGCCGATCGCATTCTGGTATGAACCTAAGGCCTATTCACGTCAATATGGAAGCACTATACTCGAGTTTCGCCCTCGTTTGAGCTCATCAGTAGTGCATATCCCTGACCGGATCCGGAAACAGTCCTGGATCACGCGTAGATGGGTAGCGTTGTGATGTTCTGTTGTGATAATTTGGTGTGTCCAGTATGTGTCGAGTGGTTACACACCCGCTTCACACGCGTGATCCAGGACTGTTTCCGGATCCGGTCAGGGATATGCACTACTGATGAGCTCAAACGAGGGCGAAACTCGAGTATAGTGCTTCCATATTGACGTGAATAGGCCTTAGGTTCATACCAGAATGCGATCGGCGTTGCCAGTAGTGGGTTGTGCTCAATATTTAAAGTAAACATTGATTGAGAGAGAGAGAGAGAGAGAGATAGAGAGAGAGAGAGAGAGAGAGAGAGAGAGAGAGAGAGAGAGAGAGAGAGAGAGAGAGAGAGAGAGAGAGAGAGATTTAGCGGAATTTTTTTCTCCGCACAAATCGTCTTATTATGACTTGTCTGTGTCAATCTGTGTAACCAATGTGTTGTTCAGTTTTAAGTGTGTAACTGCTATACTTAAGAAATAGTAGTAGTAAATAGAGAAAGTACTTTGAGCATCTTAAAACGAAATTGTGGTCATAAATAAAAATAACCAACATTTGTAGCCACAATAATCCGATTTACGGCGCTCGAAGGAATACATACATGTAGAATAGAAACGCATACACATGTTAGCAAGTTAATTACATTGTAGTTTAATGAATAACACGCAAACAAACAGGAAAACAAACACATAAAGGTTGCATTCACCATTTGTTTCAAAGAATAGTAACTCAAAACAGGGGACACAATAACTTCTTTAAAAAACCTGAAGGTAACATTGAAAATATTTCTTCACAAACGGAAGTTTAACGGTGAAGAGTAGAACATAGAGCATACGAGTTGGTGCTGATATTATAGGGGAACATGAACATTTATGCTCATGTGTTGTTCTCGTAACAGAGACAACTTGTAGCGGGTTGTCATTTTGGGCAATTTGAGGACAGGTCGAGACGGAAGTCAACTGGCAGAAGTCAAAGGACATAGGGTCAAACGACGGAAGCCAGGACATAAGTCATAAGACAACGGTTCCGGATCAATACAATTCCCAAGAATATAATAGAGGGCATATCCAACGATAATGATGTGATGCACTACTCAATTAGCCGAGTGAATCAATATAACAGTGTGAAAAGGCAGAGAAGAGAATTTGTTCTATCCCCAGAAGAGATACGTAAACTTATGAGATCTTTGACAAAATTGGACAGCCAATTTTTCGGTGACCAATACGTGTTACATACAGGAGTTAAACGGTTGTAACACTACACGCAGAGGAGAGGAGCGTGTCAAAGTTCTACACAGGAGCTTAGAGAGTTAAGACGGAGCTATACAGAGAACACCAGACAGGAGAGACACAGGCACTATATTTAGCTTGACAACAGGACACACTCGTGTCAACTAAGAGGTCATTGAGTACTTATGAGCGAGGGTTTCCCAAGAGTATAGGGAACTCACCTCTCGACGAGTAACTGGAGAATACCAGTTACTTTTGTTAACTAACCAAGCGTGCTGGGACTCTACGCACGCAAACTCGCCAGCGCACGGAGGACTGAATGTCCGTGGTTCAACGCGCAACTAGAAGCGTGCCTCAGACTGGGACAAGGACAGATAGAGAGCAGACGTGTTCGCTAGGAACCTTATATAGTTTATCGCCAATGGTGTTAGCCAGGCTTTAGATTCCAATTAGTTAATAGTATCATTATTTTCACCTCTTCAATGCATCTGTGAAACATACCATGTTGTTGATTATCAATGAAGTATTCCGCTCGCAGAGCTTGTATGTAATCAGCTCTAAATAAAAATGTATCCTTTTGCAAACCACACGAGTTATTGATTCGTGTCGTGCAAAAGTAGGGAGTCCTGAATTACCTGTCGCAAGTAGGTTGCTGACAGGCAGACATTCTCCGACTTCGGAGGAATCAGCGATCCTACTGACTTTAGTCAGGACCCCGAAGGGACCTGTTGCCCAGGACGCTCGACGAGGACGCGTCAATAGGTCTTGGCCAGTATATAACCCGGCCCTGGTGCCTTGGAAACACCTCTGCGTCCCACCTCCCCTGTGCGATATTTCTAATGTGAATTTTTATCCTACTTCTCCAATGCGATATTTTTAATGTGAATGTTTTTCTTACCCCCCCCCCCCCTTGCGATATTTCTATTGTGAACGTTCTGCCTACCTCCCCTGTGCGATATTTTTAATGTGAATGTTTTTCCTACCTCCCCTGTGCGATATTTTTAATGTGAATGTTTTTCCTACCTCCCCTGTGCGATATTCCTAATGTGGATGTTTTGCCTACCTCCCCTGTGCGATATTCCTAATGTGGATGTTTTGCCTACCTCCCCTGTGCGATATTCCTAATGTGGATGTTTTGCCTACCTCCCCTGTGCGATATTCCTAATGTGGATGTTTTGCCTACCTCCCCTGTGCGATATTCCTAATGTGGATGTTTTGCCTACCTCCCCTGTGCGATATTCCTAATGTGGATGTTTTGCCTACCTCCCCTGTGCGATATTCCTAATGTGGATGTTTTGCCTACCTCCCCTGTGCGATATTCCTAATGTGGATGTTTTGCCTACCTCCCCTGTGCGATATTCCTAATGTGGATGTTTTGCCTACCTCCCCTGTGCGATATTCCTAATGTGGATGTTTTGCCTACCTCCCCTGTGCGATATTCATAATGTGGATGTTTTGCCTACCTCCCCTGTGCGATATTCTTAATGTGGATGTTTTGCCTACCTCCCCTGTGCGATATTCCTAATGTGCATGTTTTGCCTACCTCCCCTGTGTGATATTCCTAATGTGAATGTTCTGCCTACCTCCCCGTGCGATATTCCTAATGTGAATGTTCTGCCTACCTCCCCGTGCGATATTGCTAATGTGAATGTTTTGCCTACCTCCCCTGTGCGATATTCCTAATGTGAATGTTCTGCCTACCTCCCCTGTGCGATATTCCTAATGTGAATGTTTTGCCTACCTCCCCTGTGCGATATTCCTAATGTGAATGTTCTGCCTACCTCCCCTGTGCGATATTCCTAATGTGAATGAACCCAACAACTTCCAGCGTCAACAACCTGGGCATCCTCGAGAGTGACAAGCTGCTGATCCGAGCCACCAGCGAGGGCAACATGACCTGGGAACCGCCGGGCATCTTCGAGACGCACTGTGACGTGGATGTGACCTTCTACCCGTTCGACACCCAGATCTGTGTGGTGGAGGTGACCAGCTGGGCACAGACCATGCAGGAGATCGACCTGTACGCCAGCAGCCAGCAGGTAGGTCTGTGTGGTGGAGGTGACCAGTTGGGCACAGACCATGCAGGAGATCGACTTGTACGCCAGCAGCCAGCAGGTAGGTCTGTGTGGTGGAGGTGACCAGTTGGGCACAGACCATGCAGGAGATCGACCTGTACGCCAGCAGCCAGCAGGTAGGTCTGTGTGGTGGAGGTGACCAGTTGGGCACAGACCATGCAGGAGATCGACCTGTACGCCAGCAGCCAGCAGGTAGGTCTGTGTGGTGGAGGTGACCAGTTGGACACAGACCATGCAGGAGATCGACCTGTATGCCAGCAGCCAGCAGGTAGGTCTGTGGGGTGGAGGTGACCAGTTGGGCACAGACCACGCAGGAGATCGACTTGTACGCCAGCAGCTAGCAGGTAGGTCTGTGTGGTGGAGGTGACCAGTTGGGCACAGACCATGCAGGAGATCGACCTGTACGCCAGCAGCCAGCAGGTAGGTCTGTGTGGTGGAGGTGACCAGTTGGGCACAGACCATGCAGGAGATCGACCTGTACGCCAGCAGCCAGCAGGTAGGTCTGTGTGGTGGAGGTGACCAGTTGGGCACAGACCATGCAGGAGATCGACCTGTACGCCAGCAGCCAGCAGGTAGGTCTGTGTGGTGGAGGTGACCAGTTGGGCACAGACCATGCAGGAGATCGACCTGTACGCCAGCAGCCAGCAGGTAGGTCTGTGTGGTGGAGGTGACCAGTTGGGCAGAGACCATGCAGGAGATCGACCTGTACGCCAGCAGCCAGCAGGTAGGTCTGTGTGGTGGAGGTGACCAGTTGGGCACCGACCATGCAGGAGATCGACCTGTACGCCAGCAGCCAGCAGGTAGGTCTGTGTGGTGGAGGTGACCAGTTGGGCACAGACCATGCAGGAGATCGACCTGTACGCCAGCAGCCAGCAGGTAGGTCTGTGTGGTGGAGGTGACCAGTTGGGCACAGACCATGCAGGAGATCGACCTGTACGCCAGCAGCCAGCAGGTAGGTCTGTGTGGTGGAGGTGACCAGTTGGGCACAGACCATGCAGGAGATCGACCTGTACGCCAGCAGCCAGCAGGTACGTGCCCTGTCCTTGTTTGACCTGGGGGACAGTTTCCTTGAAGACGAATCCCAGTTCTAAAATACCGGAGGCAACTGTTATCAGTCGGTGTGTCACCAAAATATCTGCCTATACAGTCTGTCTGCAACATGTCTGTATACACACTGTTTGTCTATAAATTGTTTGTCTACAAAATGTATGTCTACAAATTGTTTGTCTACAAAATGTATGCCTACAAACTGTCACTCTACAAATTACCTGCCTATAAAATATATGTCTATAAATCGTGTGTCAACAAAATATCTCTGTTTACTAAATATCTGTCTACAAAATATCTCTTTACACAATGTCAGTTTACAAAATGTCTGCCTCAACATGCCCATGTATGAAATGTCTATAGTGTGCAGTGTCTGCCTACACAACGTCTGTCTACACAATGTCTGACTACAAATGCCAGACATACAAGAATGCATCTTCAGTGGTGAGACCGAGACCCGCCTGGACAGACCTGACGCAACAACCAGGCCATGTCTATGTGTGTACGACGATGACACCATTACTTAGAGATGTTTCACACCCTGCTATACCGCACTGCGTGACGCCAAGCCTAGAGACAGCACCGCGATCTACCCGCCATGCCAATGTTTGACATTTTAAACTGATATGACTGATATGTCATCGAACGCCGCGATTCCATCAGTATGATTCTCTCATTCCACTACACTAAAGTAGGAATGGAAGATAGAAAAATAAAGGACTGAGCATATAGACACATACAATTTACACTCAAGTGTTTAAAATAATATGACGTCACATTGCGCGCCAACGCATAACGCCACCAGTCTGTTTCTTCAAAGAGTTGTCAAACTGGCAGTCTACCAGTGACCGTGGAATCTCACACGTGACGCCATTGTAGGCCATTTGTTCCCCAGCAGAGACTATGTGTTGAATGCCTGCTTCAGAAACTCCCCGGTTTAATCACAAATCTATCAAGATGACGTTCTACAATCCAGAGAAGGGACGACAATGTAGGAATTCGAATACAGGGTCCGAGAAACGATAATCTGTCTGGGGCCTTCCAGAGGATCAAAAGTTTGCCCAGCCGACCAAAAGAGTGTAGAGGCTACGGCGAGGGACAAATGCTGACGTGCTGGGGAATCTGAACCACCTTAAGGTGTAAACTGATGGATCCCACGGCTGATCCAGGACAACACCTGCCATAAACCCACGGCTGATCCAGGACAACACCTGCCATAAACCCATGGCTGATCCAGGACAACACCCGCCATAAACCCACGGCTGATGCAGGACAACACCTGCCATAAACCCACCGCCACATCAGAAAGATCAAGGTTAACCCACAGATAAGCGGACCTGTATAAAACCTGGAGCGTAGACCTTCACAAATTAGAATTGTCTATTCGAGGATCAAATAAAGCGATTTTTTAAATATGTGTCTCTGAATGTTAGTTTCTTGTCCCTAACGATAGCCTTTACATTCGGGGCCTTCATTTGTCGGTCTGTGACTCTGTTGTTTGTTATTTTATTGAGAACTATCATTCTCTCAGGCTACTTGAATGAGAACTTTTATTTTCTCATTGTGTGTACATATAGTGTCTTACTATTATGACACAAGAGAAGAACGGTATGATTTTCGGAATAATAATAATAAAGGACTATCAGTTCTGAAGATGGAAGTTCATAATGCGCTTAACCATACGAAAACGCAGTGAAGTATTTTCAGAAATGTAGATTTGAAAGGAATCATCATTGGAGAGAGAAACATCAGTAACATTAGATATACAGATAATTCAGTATTGATTGCAGACAACGAGCAGGATCTGCAACGTTTAGTAGATGCGGTTGTTGCACACAGTGAACAACTGGGGTAGAATTAAATTGTAAAAAGACACAGATTATGGTCGTCACTAGGAAGGAATAAATACCACAATGTAATATACAAGTAAATGGGAATATTCTTCAACAAGTGAATAGGTACAATTATCTCGGAACAGTCATAACATCTGATGGGAGATGCCTTGAAGAGATTAGAACAAGGATCGCCATGGCGAAGGTCGCCTTTTGCTAGATGGAAAACATACTGACCAATAAAAAGATGTCATTTGGAACGAGAAAAAGAATGTTGAGATGCTACATAGAACCTATACTTTTGTATGGATGTGAAGCGTGGACAATGAGCAAACAGGCTGAAAAACATCTGATGGCTGTGGAAATGTGGTTTCTGAGGAAAGCGCAGAGAATACCATGGACAGACAGAAAAACCAATGACCAAGTCCTTCAAGAAACATATGAAGATCGTAAACTGATTAGATACATTAGACGTAGACAGTCAAAATATTTTGGGCATGTTATAAGAAGAAATAAATTGGTGAACTTGGTGACAACTGCCAAGATTGAGGGGAAAAGAACAAGAGGAAGACAGAGAAGTAAATACCTGGATGGCTTGGCCACGTGGCATGGTCGAGACAAGAACAAGAGCTGATCCACGACTCTGGTGATCGAGTGAGATGGTAAAACATGACCGCTCTCGCTTACTGGCATGGCACATGATGATGATTGTGAGTGTTTTACTATATTCTTGTTATTCTTGCTCTGCAAGTAGGATTATACTCCTATGCTATGATTATTTTCAATGCATAGTTTTATGTTTATATGCCTAATTGTAATCATGCTACTGCTATGCATCCTTTTATTATAATTTCAAAATACCGAAAGTATATTATGTTAACCCACCAGGATGAATAGTTATGTGCTTGTATCTGTCCTCCGGATTCCATTGATCAACTCAGCATTTTGCATGTATCAGTGTATCGAGTGTCATTAACCACCAACCGTCCACTGTGCTGTCCCCCATGTCTGGGATGTTGCTCAACAACTGTCCTTTGTGCTGTCCCCCATGTCTGGGATGTTGCTCAACAACTGTCCATTGTGCTGTCCCCCATGTCTGGGATGTTGCTCAACAACTGTCCATTGTGCTGTCCCCCATGTCTGGGATGTTGCTCAACGACTGTCCATTGTGCTGTCCCCCATGTCTGGGATGTTGCTCAACAACTGTCCATTGTGCTGTCCCCCATGTCTGGGATGTTGCTCAACAACTGTCCATTGTGCTGTCCCCCATGTCTGGGATGTTGCTCAACAACTGTCTATTGTGCTGTCCCCCATGTCTGGGATGTTGCTCAACAACTGTCCATTGTGCTGTCCCCCATGTCTGGGATGTTGCTCAACAACTGTCCATTGTGCTGTCCCCCATGTCTGGGATGTTGCTCAACAACTGTCCATTGTGCTGTCCCCCATGTCTGGGATGTTGCTCAACAACTGTCCATTGTGCTGTCCCCCATGTCTGGGATGTTGCTCAACAACTGTCCATTGTGCTGTCCCCCATGTCTGGGATGTTGCTCAACAACTGTCCATTGTGCTGTCCCCCATGTCTGGGATGTTGCTCAACAACTGTCCATTGTGCTGTCCCCCATGTCTGGGATGTTGCTCAACAACTGTCCATTGTGCTGGTCCCCATGTCTGGGATGTTGCTCAACAACTGTCCATTGTGCTATCATCTAGATCTAGGATGTTGCTCAACAACTGTCCATTGTGCTAGCATCTAGATTTAGGATGTTGCTAAACAACTGTCCATTGTGCTAGCATCTAGATCTAGGATGTTGCTCAACAACTGTCCATTGTGCTAGCATCTAGATTTAGGATGTTGCTCAACAACTGTCCATTGTGCTAGCACCAAGGTCTGGGATGTTGCTAAACAACTGTCCATTGTGCTGGTCCCCATGTCTGGGATGTTGCTCAACAACTGTCCATTGTGCTAGCATCTAGATCTAGGATGTTGCTCAACAACTGTCCATTGTGCTAGCATCTAGATCTAGGATGTTGCTAAACAACTGTCCATTGTGCTGGTCCCCATGTCTGGGATGTTGCTCAACAACTGTCAATTATGCTGTCCCCCATGTCTGGGATGTTGCTCAACAACTGTCCATTGTGCTATCATCTAGATCTAGGATGTTGCTCAACAACTGTCCATTGTGCTAGCATCTAGATTTAGGATGTTGCTAAACAACTGTCCATTGTGCTAGCATCTAGATCTAGGATGTTGCTCAACAACTGTCCATTGTGCTAGCATCTAGATTTAGGATGTTGCTCAACAACTGTCCATTGTGCTAGCACCAAGGTCTGGGATGTTGCTAAACAACTGTCCATTGTGCTGGTCCCCATGTCTGGGATGTTGCTCAACAACTGTCCATTGTGCTAGCATCTAGATCTAGGATGTTGCTCAACAACTGTCCATTGTGCTAGCATCTAGATGTAGGATGTTGCTCAACAACTGTCCATTGTGCTAGCATCTAGATGTAGGATGTTGCTCAACAACTGTCCATTGTGCTAGCATCTAGATGTAGGATGTTGCTCAACAACTGTCCATTGTGCTAGCATCTAGATGTAGGATGTTGCTCAACAACTGTCAATTGTGCTGTCCCCCATGTCTGGGATGTTGCTCAACAACTGTCCATTGTGCTAGCATCTAGATGTAGGATGTTGCTCAACAACTGTCCATTGTGCTGTCCCCCATGTCTGGGATGTTGCTCAACAACTGTCAATTGTGCTATCCCCCATGTCTGGGATGTTGCTCAACAACTGTCCATTGTGCTGTCCCCCATGTCTGGGATGTTGCTCAACAACTGTCCATTGTGCTATCATCTAGATGTAGGATGTTGCTCAACAACTGTCAATTGTGCTGTCCCCCATGTCTGGGATGTTGCTCAACAACTGTCCATTGTGCTATCATCTAGATGTAGGATGTTGCTCAACAACTGTCAATTGTGCTGTCCCCCATGTCTGGGATGTTGCTCAACAACTGTCAATTGTGCTATCCCCCATGTCTGGGATGTTGCTCAACAACTGTCAATTGTGCTGTCCCCCATGTCTGGGATGTTGCTCAACAACTGTCCATTGTGCTGTCCCCCATGTCTGGGATGTTGCTCAACAACTGTCCATTGTGCTATCATCTAGATGTAGGATGTTGCTCAACAACTGTCAATTGTGCTGTCCCCCATGTCTGGGATGTTGCTCAACAACTGTCAATTGTGCTGTCCCCCATGTCTGGGATGTTGCTCAACAACTGTCCATTGTGCTATCATCTAGATGTAGGATGTTGCTCAACAACTGTCAATTGTGCTGTCCCCCATGTCTGGGATGTTGCTCAACAACTGTCCATTGTGCTGGTCCCCATGTCTGGGATGTTGCTAAACAACTGTCCATTGTGCTGGTCCCCATGTCTGGGATGTTGCTCTACAAGTGTACACTTTGCTCGTTCTGTAGATCGACCTGGCCGACTACGAGGAGAGCGGCGAGTGGGATGTGCTGGGATCCTGGACACAGCGGACAGTGCTGACCGATGGAGTGGACACTCACTCGGAGGTGAGCTTTCTCCCCACTCCTCCACTGTGCTTCATTTTACAAAGTGGGACACGGAATAACGTTTGAAAGTTGTGAGCAATACATGATAATAGTTAATAATACATGATAAAAGTGAATAATATATGATATATGCTAATAATAAGTTCTATAAGTTAATAGTATATTATATAAGTTAATAAAATATGATATAAGTTAATAATATATTGTATAAGTTGACAGTGGGATCAACACCTTGTGCCACATTTACTGAAAGACAGAAGATCAAGTGGTTTGGCCATGTCGTTAGAATGCAACACCAGCAACTACCATCACTGGCCTTACATCAAAGATCATCTGCGACGAGGCCAAGAGGACGTCCAAGAAGAAAATGGATTGACGACATCAAAGACATTGTATAATCACACGGAATGACACTATCCAGTGTCGCCCACCGGGCGCTGGAAAGCAAATCATTCCTCCCCACGACGCTTGACGGCAGAAGTGGATGATGATGATGATGATGATGATGATGATGGTGGTGGTGGTGGTGGTGGTGGTGGTGATGATGATGATGATGATGATGATGATGATGATGATGATGATGATAAGTTGATAATATATTATATATGTTAATAATACATGATATAAGTTAATAATATGCGATCCATGTTAATAATATATTCTGTAAGTTAATAATATATGATATAATTTCATAATATGAGATATATGATATGATTTAATAATATATTATATAATTTAATAATATATGGCATGTGAACAATATATGAAATATGTAAACACCATATGAAAGATATCAACGACAAACTTATGGCATGGTGATCTTATGTAGTATTGTATCAGTTGTTGGTGACAGCTCTGACATTTGTCGGGGACAGAAGCTTGCTATACTGTGATTTGCAATAAATAATGCGAGCGTCGGTAACTTGCAATAAATCATGCGAACATCATCCAACATTCAACGGTCCAGGGATTTCACCAATATAACAGTATCCAGAAGCATAATACGAAAGGCAAAGAAGGAGTCGAAGTCTACATGAACAATTGTTGAGGCAATATTTATTTGCCTAAGTCTAACTTTGTTACAGATGTACAATCCAATTGATAAATTCCGATTTATTACTACCGTGCCTGTTATGGCCAGGCGGGACGGTAAAGAAACATCATTAGATATGCATCGTAAACGGTTGAACATATTAAATATTTATAATCATCATGTCCCGATACTTCTGTCCTTCACTAATTTGCCTAGGTGTTAGCTTGCTTTGACTTACTGAGTCCCATTCTAATATTGTCGCATTTGTCCGTGGCTTTCAGGCCGATATACATCTTGCATTAATAATCTCATCCTTCTTTCCAATCTCGGTTAGCCATCAGAGTAGGTGTCCAGCCAGTATATAAGTTCTCTTCTTGCTGAGAATCGAAACGTGCTTCCTTCTAGTTCAAGCTCAGAGATCTGACTGTTTGTTGTTGTTGACAATTTCTCTGACGTTTTCTCCTTTCTACGTCAGCATACTAGTTTCACGAAATATTTGGTTCGCGATTTTCTCACCAACTCTATTTTGCGTCATATCATCTGCTCTGCTACTTGGGAAGAGCTCTGGCCTACCCCAGGACAATGATGTGTTCAGCACGTAACGTCAGTGAGTGACTTATGTATGACGTCAGTGTCCTACGTATAACGTCAGTGACCTGTGTATAACGTCAGTGAGTGACCTGTGTATAACGTCAGTGACCTGCCTATAACGTCAGTGACCTGTGTATAACGTCAGTGACCTGTGTATAACGTCAGTGACCTGTGTATAATGTCAGTGACCTGTGTATAACATCAGTGACCTTGTATAACGTCAGTGACCTGTGTATAACGTCAGTGACCTGTGTATAACGTCAGTGACCTGTGTATAACGTCAGTGACCTGTGTATAACGTCAGTGACCAGTGAATAACGTCAGTGACCTGTGTATAACGTCAGTGACCTGTTTATAACGTCAGTGACCAGTGAATAACGTCAGTGACCTGTGTATAACGTCAGTGACCTGTGTATAACGTCAGTGACTTGTGTATAATATCAGTGAGTGACCTGTGTATAACGTCAGTGACCTGTGTATAACGTCAGTGACCTGTGTATAACGTCAGTGACCTGTTTATAACGTCAGTGACCTGTGTATAACGTCAGTGACCTGTGAATAACGTCAGTGACCTGTGTATAACTTCAGTGAGTAACCTGTGTATAACGTCAATGACCTGTGTATAACGTCAGTGACCTGTGTATAACGTCAGTGACCTGTGTATAACATCAGTGGTCTGTGTATAACGTCAGTGACCTGTGTATAATGTCAGTGAGTGACCTGTGTATAACGTCAGTGACCTGTGTATAACGTCAGTGACCTGTGTATAACGTCAGTGAGTGACCTGTGTATAACGTCAGTGACCTGTGTATAACGTCAGTGACCTGTGTATAACGAAAGTGACCTGTGTATAACGTAAGTAACCTGTGTATAACGTCAGTGACCTGTGTATTACGTCAGTGACCTGTGTATAACGTCAGTGACCTGTGAATAACGTCAGTGACCTGTGTATAACGTCAGTGACCTGTGTATAACGTCAGTGACCTTTGTATAACG
The DNA here is from genome assembly GCA_963921405.1 of Cepaea hortensis. Lineage (NCBI taxonomy): Eukaryota > Metazoa > Mollusca > Gastropoda > Stylommatophora > Helicidae > Cepaea > Cepaea hortensis. The sequence goes on along the minus strand of OY992892.1, from coordinate 102,094,266 downwards.
TCAGTGACCTTGTATCACGTCAGTGACCTGTGTATAATGTCAGTGACCTGTGTATAACGTCAATGACCTGTGTATAACGTCAGTGACCTGTGTATAACGTCAGTGACCTGTGTATAACGTCAATGACCTGTGTATATCGTCAGTGACCTGTGTATATCGTCAGTGAGTGACCTGTGCATAACGTCAGTGACCTGTGTATAACGTCAGTGACCTGTGTATAACGTCAGTGACCTGTGTATAACGTCAGTGAGTGACCTTTGTATAACGTCAGTGACCTGTGTATAACGTCAGTGACCTGTGTATAACGTCAGTGACCTGTGTATAACGTCAGTGACTGTGTATAACGTCAGTGACCTGTGAATAATGTCAGTGACCTGTGTATAACGTCAGTGACCTGTGTATAACGTCAGTGACCTGTGTATAACATCAGTGAGTGACCTGTGTATAACGTCAGTGAGTGACCTGTGTATAACGTCAGTGACCTGTGTATAACGTCAGTGACCTGTGTATAACGTCAGTGACCTGTTTATAACGTCAGTGACCTGTGTATAACGTCAGTGACCTGTGAATAACGTCAGTGACCTGTGTATAACGTCAGTGAGTGACCTGTGTATAACGTCAGTGACCTGTGTATAACGTCAGTGACCTGTGTATAACGTCAGTGACCTGTGTATAACGTCAATGACCTGCATATAACGTCAGTGAGTGACCTGTGTATAACATCAGTGACCTGCGTATAACGTCAGTGAGTGACCTGTGTATAACATCAGTGACCTGCGTATAACGTCAGTGAGTGACCTGTGTATAACATCAGTGACCTGTGTATAACATCAGTGACCTGTGTATAACGACAGTGATTGACCTGTATATAACATCAGTGACCTGTGTATAATGACAGTGAGTGACCTGTGTATAACATCAGTGACCTGTGTATAACATCATTAACCTGTGTATAACGTCAGTAACCTGTGTATAACGTCAGTGACCTGTGTATAACGTCATTGACCTGTGTATAACGTCAGTGACTTGTGTATAACGTCAGTGACCTGTGCATAACGTCAGTGAGTGACCTGTGTATAACGTCAGTGAGTGACCTGTGTATAACGTCAGTGACCTGTGTATAACGTCAATGAGTGACCTGTGTATAACGTCAGTGACCTGTGTATAACATTAGTGAATGACCTGTGTAAAACGTCATTGAATGTGATCTGTGTATAACGGGAGCGTGTGATCTGTGTATCACATCATCATTGACTGCCCTTTCAGATTGCGTTCTCCATCAAGTTGCTCAGGAAGCCGATGTATTACGTTACCACCATTTTGATTCCGGTGATCGTCACCTCCATCTTGTGCATCGTGGTGTTCCTGCTGCCCGCCGAGTCGGGCGAGAAGGTCGGCTACTCACTGACCATCCTGCTGACCTACACTGTCATGCTTACGCTCGTCGCCAGCTACATGCCACCCACCAGCAAGCACACTTCAGTTCTCAGTGAGTATCTGCATGTTCTACCACTTGCCCGTGCGCCCCAAGACCCCAGCGTGAGTGCATGTTCTACAACTTGCCCGTGCGCCCCCAGAACCCAGCGTGAGTGCATGTTCTACCTCTTGTTCATGCACCCCAAGACCCCAGTGTGAGTGCATGTTCTACCACTTGTTCATGCACCCCCAGACCCCAGCGTGAGAACATGTTTTACCACTTGTCCGTGCACCCCCCCCCCCCCCAGACCCCAGCGTGAGTACATGTTCTACCACTTCCCCGTGCACCCTCACTACCCCCAGACCCCAGCGTGAGTGCATGTTCTACCACTTCCCCGTGCACCCCCCCCCCCTACCCCCAGACCCCAGTGTGAGTGCATGTTCTACCACTTCCCCGTGCACCCTCACTACCCCCAGACCCCAGCGTGAGTGCATGTTCTACCACTTCCCCGTGCACCCTCACTACCCCCAGACCCCAGCGTGAGTGCATGTTGTACCACTTCCCCAAGCACCCTCACTACCCCCAGACCCCAGCGTGAGTACATGTTCTACCACTTCCCCGTGCACCCCCTCTACCCCCAGACCCCAGCGTGAGTGCATGTTCTACCACTTCCCCGTGCACCCTCACTACCCCCAGACCCCAGCGTGAGTGCATGTACTACCACTTCCTCGTGCACCCCCTCTACCCCCCAGACCCCAGCGTGAGAACATGTTCTACCACTTGTCCGTGCACCCCCAGACCCCATCGTGAGAACATGTTCTACCACTTGTCCGTGCACACCCCCCCCCCCAGACCCCAGCGTGAGTACATGTTCTACCACTTCCCCGTGCACCCCCTCTACCCCCAGACCCCAGCGTGAGTGCATGTTCTACCACTTCCCCGTGCACCCCCCTACCCCCAGACCCCAGCGTGAGTGCATGTTCTACTACTTCCCCGTGCACCCTCACTACCCCCAGACCCCAGCGTGAGTGCATGTTCTACCACTTCCCCGTGCACCCTCACTACCCCCAGACCCCAGCGTGAGTGCATGTTCTACCACTTCCCCGTGCACCCTCACTACCCCCAGACCCCAGCGTGAGTGCATGTTCTACCACTTCCCCGTGCACCCCCCTACCCCCTGTGACAAGACCGCCGGGGCTTGGACTGGTTTGCCACGATAGATACTATCCCCTGCCTTTGCTCCAACCACCTCAATAGCACTCTACATCTACCAGGCCCCACACAAGCCGGGACAGCTTAACCTTCCCTCCCTCACCTAGGGTTCCAAACCCCAAGGGGGCTCGGACCAGACACCAGTCATATCACTGCACAAAGTCATAGCTAAGAGAACAAAATTTAATTCTGAACTACGTCAACCACAACACAGAGAAGGATGGCTGGAAGCCAGACTAGAAGAACTATGTACAAGATCAAAGACGCAGATGAGTATTCATCATGGAGGCGGACGATAGCTCGTGCGGTTGTCCAGTCGTGGTAGCGACTCACCCAGGCTCCTCCAGTGGACTGGAACTCCAAGGTCTGCTGCCTCTCCAAAGTTCCCTCTTCACACAGAGAACCAAGCAAGGGCTGATCAAGCGCAGTACCACTGCCTGACTGACACTGCACTGATGAACAAGGATCCTTCCTTGCTGTCGTACTATTTCACTCGTCACACTCTTGATGAAGTCTGGGCCGACCCTAGAACATTAGCGGTCTCCCACTTGCAGAAAAAATACATGTAGCGCCGTCTCAAAATACACACGAGCCAGGTCACTCTTCTATCTCATCAGTGACCCACACACTGATATGTCACCTACACAATGAGCGGCTGCTCCACACGAACACACAATGTCACTGGTAAAGTCTATCAGGTGACTAAACACTTCACCTTAGTTCCATGTCCTTGGACAATAGATCTTCACACAGTCTCATGTACCTACCCTGATCCATGGGTGGTAATCACAACCTAGCATACACTGTCAACAGTTCATCACGTTGGCATGAGGTAGCTCCCTACCGTCACAAACATTGTCAACAGTTCATAACGTTGGCATGAGGTAGCTCCCTACCTTAAACATTTCACTCTGGTGTTTCCACCCATGTTGTAATCAATGTCCTAGTTCACTGGACCACATGTTGGCTTCATAAAGGTAACCAATGTAAAAACACTATGTAAGCATCAACTGATACATGGTGTCCCATAACCCAGCCGGGCCAGAAGCATATAACACAGGTCATGGCGACCGGTAACAATGATCACTCTGCACAACTTGAAAGGTCACTCCCTTGCAATTACCAAGGTTTACACAGAGGTTGAATGTCACCAGTGCTTCACTGGCCAGAATCACCAGACGTTTCAGTGTTGGATCCTCTCAGGATCGGATGACACTCGTCGGACTCTTGACGGAGGTCCTAACCTAGACCTACCGACTTATTCAGCACTCAGCTCCTTCCAACATTGATCTCGCAGAATCAGACAACCACTCCCAGTATGGCCTCAATCAACTTCTGGATAGGCCCTGGAATGAGTGGGCCCATAGAGCTCATGGTGCAGCTCTTGAATCTTCTACTGTATAGTAATAACAGATCCTGAAACACGGAGAGGTTGGTGTGAGTACTCAACTACAACAAAGACTACCAGCATCTCCACCCTGTCACCTGCCTCTCAGACATTCCTCATGTCTACCAACATGAGTATGAAATCATCACATCATAGATCTACCTAGTCACTATAATATATAGGCATAATGATGGTAGAAAAAGCCATAGCACACCTGTTCAGTCAAGTAACACTTCTGGGCTACATATAACCCCTAGCACCAGAGTCGACTGTATGACTCTGTCAAGCATCCTTCGCCTGGTGCCAGTCCAATCCGGTTTCATCTCCCATCCTCAATCAACATATACACTTACTTTCCTTTCAGTGTAGGGATTACTGTATCGAGAAGGTGTCCAGCCGGACATCTCCTTCCTGACAGACTCATCAATTCATCAATCCCTTCACCCATGGACTGATGAATTACACACATTAATAACTATATGTCCATAATGAATTATACTCCTGATAATTCATTACTATAGCATTAACTAAGGAGAACTCAGGACTTGTTACACTTAAATAACAAAATCATATCACAGCCATAGTGTCAGGTCTGGGATCCCTGCCCCAGATCCTGAGTTGCCCTTGTATTCACTGACTATCTTTCAGGTCAGTCATCCCTGTGCCGGTCGAGCACAGTTGTGGTGGCCATCCACCACTACACTTTCCCACCGCTACTGTGGGTCTCGTGTACCTTGTCCCGTGACGACTTAAGTCACGTCATCCAATGTAGCAAACCTCCAGACTCCACTACCAAACTCTGGCTCCACCTTTTTTTTGGGGGGGGGGGGGGTTGTGCCCCTCCCAACTACTACCTCACGGCAGTACTCCAAGTACTCCATGAACCGAGTCAGGGTTCCAGAAGAGTAGAATATTAGAGACAGAAACGGTTAGGTTCAAACCTCGATCTATCTAGACACCTCGGCCTCGAATTACGGAGCGCCGCATCACCCTCGATCGGGTATGTTCATCCATCGGATATGCACGATTGCATTGGGTCGGACCTATTACTGATCGGGTTGGGGGTACCGGCCTACCTCCCGCTGCCTAGACAAACGTACAATGGAACACGCACGGTCATCCTAGCGGACGGACATGACGACAAGCAGTAACAATAGTATCATGAATACTTCTTATCAATTGTTATCCTACCGATGCAACGCCATTCGGCTTACGCGGAATAACACTGCTATCTGCACACAGCAAATACACCACTGCTGATTTCACCTTGATTCCTCGAAAAATCACCATCACTGATAGAACAATTACGTTACCATTCTAATGTCACGAAGCACATTACACATCTCTAATAATAAGCTATACCTTATCATTTACAGCGTCTAGCATGTTGATGTCATGACGGACAAACTGTCGCCTTGCCTGCGTAATGAATAAACCAAACCCGTAACTGCTACACACAGTAACGCACATCGTTCGGCCTATTTTATTTACACACCACTCGCGGTGGAACACGGCTTGTTCCGTCAGGTAACACATTACATTGCTGATCGATAAAGCCTACTTAAAAATGCAAACCGCCAACTGTAACGGATAACGCTACGCGACAACTCAATTTTACGACTGCAATTAATTCATTCCGGGAATCAGCACGGCATCACGACCACAATTAAATAATAGAATAAGTACTCAACTAACCTGTGATTGAAGAATCACAACCTTGACTGTAGATGTCCGCACTGGCCGCGAATATTGACATCAAAATTGCCTCAGCCTCTTGGCTGCGATCTGTCTACGCTGAGGTTTGGTGGGCGACTGCTCACGACAAAGTCAGTGCGCCTTCCACTCGCCTACACGGGCCGCGTGACTTTCATGATTCATGAAGAAAACCAGAGTCACGATAAGTTCCACCAACCCGTGCTGCATGAAGCCCGCGTGAACTTAGAGATCTCTACCATGTACGCACTTGAGGGAACATTCTAGATTTTCTATAAATAACTAGAATAGCTCCTCCCCGCACTATTTTTTGATGGGGAATCCCCTATTAATTGATATTAATTCAAGGGAGACCAACGCATCGCACTCCCTTCAAAGGGATATTATGGAGAGATCTGCCGTTCTTTATCCGTTTCGTCACATAGGCCCCCACTTAAGATGGTCGACCCGGTCGAACTCACTAGACAAAGATCGGTCTGAACTCTGAACCTCGACTCTATCAAGATTGGATTCCCCGGAAAAGACGTTCCATAACATTCACTTTCCCTGCGGAGATCCACCAGAATGGTATGGATGCTGGATCACCAACCACCCCTCAAACATACGTTATCTCCAGCGATTAGGCCCGAAACGTAACGGCCTGGTGATTGGCTTACAGGATCTGTCTACACTGGACCGTTCCGCATCCACCTGTTGCAGGCCATCGGTTACTTTACTGAAGGTTCGTTCGTCCCTTCCGACAATAGGATATTTCCTATCCCGACTAGGCATCACCTTCGTGGACTGTTCGCGGATGTCGACCGAAATGAATGGTCGCTGACTCCAGGTTCGTCTGGAGTACCCTTGCTCCTGCCTTCTCTCCCGCGAGTAAGGACAGTGAGCCTGTCGGCGTATCGAGTCACCCGACGATCCCGTCGTGCCAGATGTGACATCGCCTGTCCGACCTCGATTCCCAGTGTGCTTAACACCATGGGCCTCTTCCCGACGGTGCCCGTTCGCCCTATCTACGGTTGAACGCTCAGGAGACCGCAGACCCTCCCCACAGGATGTACTGCGTAGGACTGAGTCTTCCTCGCCCTCGTCTGGACCCAGAACCGAATCTAGCGCGATGGTAGTCGCACTATCTTGTGGAGAAACTACCTCGGACCTCTCCAAATTCTGAAGGAGAGTACAATGGAACTTACGCAATTCCCCGCGGACCTTCACCTCATACGTGGATCGGGACATTATCCGCTCCACAGGAAAAGGGCCCTGCCATCCGAGTTCGAATTCCGCCCCCTCGATTGGGAGAAGCGCGAGAACCCTATCTCCAATCTGCAGAGATAAACCGTTTTTGGTCTTGTGCTTTGGTGCTGCCAGACAACACGTTGGGCACGACCGGATATATCTCCGCACGTCGCCTGTCATTCCAGGCCAGTGGTAGTGGCTGGAAAGACCCTGGACTGTTGTCCCCACATCCTTATGTCCGGTTAAGGATAAGGTATGCACTCTATGTATCAAGCGGGATCTGTAGTCAGTAGGGACTACCATCTGACCGTACTGGCTATCCCCTTGCCCGGCTCTACGATAAAGCAACCGGTTTTCCACATAGAACTGACCCGGAGTTGGCGGGACAGAACTTTGGGACACCTCCAGTAAGTAAGGACGCAAAGTCGGGTCCCTACTTTGAGCACTGCTCACTAACCTCGCAAGAGAATGGTCTATTTCCTTACCACACTGCCTTTTTCCATCCTTAGCCCTGGCCTGCCTAGCGCTCACTAGACAATGTTCCCTGGGGTCCCCCAGGAATACATGCGGACGACCGAGGATCAAAGGGTAAATAGGATCAGGCAGCACAGCCGCCTGGATGCTACCCGTAACGTACCTGCACCGAATGTTAATCCGAGCAATCGGCAAGTCCATAGCTACGGAGCTCCTCATGGCCAGCTGAAATTCTCTTGTCTCGCCGGTGAGCTGCCCTGGGCTCACAAGATGGGATGAGATTACAGCTTCAAACTGCAATCCTGTATCGTATAGACATTCCACCTGCTTCCCATTCACCTCTATCGTTTCGATCACAGGTGATTTCTTAGACTTTGGTTTCTCCCGACCCTTAGGTGTGGTCTCGCTAGGTCTACCTCTAGTAGAGGCGAGACACGCAAAGTGCAAGTCCTTTGGCTTCCTCAGACAATCTACAGTATTATGGGAAGGAGACTTACAGTGCTTACACCACCTCTTACTCCACTTCCGTTTTGGGGAGGCGGGAGGGCTTTGCTTATCGGGTTTCTTACCAGAGTCTTTTACCACAGGATCTGCTACATTGGATGATTCTTTGGGACCTTTGGTCTTGGGCTTCTGATCAAGCCCCTTCTGCCTTTTCTGTGAATCAGTCTGACTGGAATCCCCAGTCTCACCATAGACTTCCACATACCTTTCAGCTAACTTATTTACTATGTCTAGCCTTTCCGCCCCATTTTCCCCTAAGAAATTCCTTAAAGGCTTGGACATCTGCATTTTCATTTGATCCACCACCATCAACTCTCTCAGACTCTCATAATCCTCTTTGAAATTGGCCAACGCCATCCACTTCAACAGGTATGAGTTCAACCTCACACTATAGGCCGAGAACATCTCACCTGGTTCTCTTTTGGAAGTTCTGAACCTCCGCCTGTAAGCATGGGCTGTCATTTCGAATCTTTTCAAAAGAGCCGATTTCAGGGTTGGATAATCATTTTCCATCCCTGGGGGAAGACGCGCATACACTTCGTACGCGGTGCCACAGAGTCCTTGTGAAAGCTTAAGATTCCAACGCTCAGGCTCTAAACCCATAGCTTTACACATTGCCTCGAACTTCTCTAAGAATTGATCTATCTTCTCTTGGTCCGGTTCAAATGGTGGAAACGGCCATTTCATAGCATGGTAAGCTGGTCTGCTGGCTACTGATGAGCTAGGTAAAGCTACTCCACCTACTGCTCCCTCAGACTCACCAACCGATTTAGCCTCTACCTCAAGTTGCTTCATACGGAACTCATGTTCCATTTCCAACTTCCTAGCATCTAATTTCTTAGACTCTAGGTCAGCTGCCAGTTTTTGTGCCTGTTGGTCTGCCACCAACTTTTGCTCTTCAAGTGCTACCTTTCGAGCCTCCAGCTCAATTTCTGACTTTCTTCTCTCCCTCTCTTCTGCTCTGAAGTCTCTCTCTACTTCCAGTACATAGGCTTTGAATTCCTCACCTTCCAATCCCATCTCAGTTGCAGATGCCCGCACCTTAGCTAAATCTAAAGTACGAGTAGCCATGCTTAGTGTAACTTAGTATCAGTATAGATAGGCAATACCCAATCACAATGCTAACTGTACTCCAACCAACACTGTAACTATGTATCTATACTAACTTAACTAAATGTCTGTCCCCGTCGAAGAGAAAGGTTTCAGTAGCCCTACTCGTCAAGTAGACAATAGGTATAGGACAGATGAGACTATAACCTATTCCTACGAGATGTCAGAACAAAGAGAAGATCCCGGACGAGCCCCCACTCTATCTTGTGACAAGACCGCCGGGGCTTGGACTGGTTTGCCACGATAGATACTATCCCCTGCCTTTGCTCCAACCACCTCAATAGCACTCTACATCTACCAGGCCCCACACAAGCCGGGACAGCTTAACCTTCCCTCCCTCACCTAGGGTTCCAAACCCCAAGGGGGCTCGGACCAGACACCAGTCATATCACTGCACAAAGTCATAGCTAAGAGAACAAAATTTAATTCTGAACTACGTCAACCACAACACAGAGAAGGATGGCTGGAAGCCAGACTAGAAGAACTATGTACAAGATCAAAGACGCAGATGAGTATTCATCATGGAGGCGGACGATAGCTCGTGCGGTTGTCCAGTCGTGGTAGCGACTCACCCAGGCTCCTCCAGTGGACTGGAACTCCAAGGTCTGCTGCCTCTCCAAAGTTCCCTCTTCACACAGAGAACCAAGCAAGGGCTGATCAAGCGCAGTACCACTGCCTGACTGACACTGCACTGATGAACAAGGATCCTTCCTTGCTGTCGTACTATTTCACTCGTCACACTCTTGATGAAGTCTGGGCCGACCCTAGAACATTAGCGGTCTCCCACTTGCAGAAAAAATACATGTAGCGCCGTCTCAAAATACACACGAGCCAGGTCACTCTTCTATCTCATCAGTGACCCACACACTGATATGTCACCTACACAATGAGCGGCTGCTCCACACGAACACACAATGTCACTGGTAAAGTCTATCAGGTGACTAAACACTTCACCTTAGTTCCATGTCCTTGGACAACAGATCTTCACACAGTCTCATTACCTACCCTGATCCATGGGTGGTAATCACAACCTAGCATACACTGTCAACAGTTCATCACGTTGGCATGAGGTAGCTCCCTACCGTCACAAACATTGTCAACAGTTCATAACGTTGGCATGAGGTAGCTCCCTACCTTAAACATTTCACTCTGGTGTTTCCACCCATGTTGTAATCAATGTCCTAGTTCACTGGACCACATGTTGGCTTCATAAAGGTAACCAATGTAAAAACACTATGTAAGCATCAACTGATACATGGTGTCCCATAACCCAGCCGGGCCAGAAGCATATAACACAGGTCATGGCGACCGGTAACAATGATCACTCTGCACAACTTGAAAGGTCACTCCCTTGCAATTACCAAGGTTTACACAGAGGTTGAATGTCACCAGTGCTTCACTGGCCAGAATCACCAGACGTTTCAGTGTTGGATCCTCTCAGGATCGGATGACACTCGTCGGACTCTTGACGGAGGTCCTAACCTAGACCTACCGACTTATTCAGCACTCAGCTCCTTCCAACATTGATCTCGCAGAATCAGACAACCACTCCCAGTATGGCCTCAATCAACTTCTGGATAGGCCCTGGAATGAGTGGGCCCATAGAGCTCATGGTGCAGCTCTTGAATCTTCTACTGTATAGTAATAACAGATCCTGAAACACGGAGAGGTTGGTGTGAGTACTCAACTACAACAAAGACTACCAGCATCTCCACCCTGTCACCTGCCTCTCAGACATTCCTCATGTCTACCAACATGAGTATGAAATCATCACATCATAGATCTACCTAGTCACTATAATATATAGGCATAATGATGGTAGAAAAAGCAATAGCACACCTGTTCAGTCAAGTAACACTTCTGGGCTACATATAACCCCTAGCACCAGAGTCGACTGTATGACTCTGTCAAGCATCCTTCGCCTGGTGCCAGTCCAATCCGGTTTCATCTCCCATCCTCAATCAACATATACACTTACTTTCCTTTCAGTGTAGGGATTACTGTATCGAGAAGGTGTCCAGCCGGACATCTCCTTCCTGACAGACTCATCAATTCATCAATCCCTTCACCCATGGACTGATGAATTACACACATTAATAACTATATGTCCATAATGAATTATACTCCTGATAATTCATTACTATAGCATTAACTAAGGAGAACTCAGGACTTGTTACACTTAAATAACAAAATCATATCACAGCCATAGTGTCAGGTCTGGGATCCCTGCCCCAGATCCTGAGTTGCCCTTGTATTCACTGACTATCTTTCAGGTCAGTCATCCCTGTGCCGGTCGAGCACAGTTGTGGTGGCCATCCACCACTACACTTTCCCACCGCTACTGTGGGTCTCGTGTACCTTGTCCCGTGACGACTTAAGTCACGTCATCCAATGTAGCAAACCTCCAGACTCCACTACCAAACTCTGGCTCCACCTTTTTTTTTTTTGGGGGGGGGGGGGGGTTGTGCCCCTCCCAACTACTACCTCACGGCAGTACTCCAAGTACTCCATGAACCGAGTCAGGGTTCCAGAAGAGTAGAATATTAGAGACAGAAACGGTTAGGTTCAAACCTCGATCTATCTAGACACCTCGGCCTCGAATTACGGAGCGCCGCATCACCCTCGATCGGGTATGTTCATCCATCGGATATGCACGATTGCATTGGGTCGGACCTATTACTGATCGGGTTGGGGGTACCGGCCTACCTCCCGCTGCCTAGACAAACGCAAGATGGAACACGCACGGTCATCCTAGCGGACGGACATGACGACAAGCAGTAACAATAGTATCATGAATACTTCTTATCAATTGTTATCCTACCGATGCAACGCCATTCGGCTTACGCGGAATAACACTGCTATCTGTACACAGCAAATACACCACTGCTGATTTCACCTTGATTCCTCGAAAAATCACCATCACTGATAGAACAATTACGTTACCATTCTAATGTCACGAAGCACATTACACATCTCTAATAATAAGCTATACCTTATCATTTACAGCGTCTAGCATGTTGATGTCATGACGGACAAACTGTCGCCTTGCCTGCGTAATGAATAAACCAAACCCGTAACTGCTAAACACAGTAACGCACATCGTTCGGCCTATTTTATTTACACACCACTCGCGGTGGAACACGGCTTGTTCCGTCAGGTAACACATTACATTGCTGATCGATAAAGCCTACTTAAAAATGCAAACCGCCAACTGTAACGGATAACGTTACGCGACAACTCAATTTTACGACTGCAATTAATTCATTCCGGGAATCAGCACGGCATCACGACCACAATTAAATAATAGAATAAGTACTCAACTAACCTGTGATTGAAGAATCACAACCTTGACTGTAGATGTCCGCACTGGCCGCGAATATTGACATCAAAATTGCCTCAGCCTCTTGGCTGCGATCTGTCTACGCTGAGGTTTGGTGGGCGACTGCTCACGACAAAGTCAGTGCGCCTTCCACTCGCCTACACGGGCCGCGTGACTTTCATGATTCATGAAGAAAACCAGAGTCACGATAAGTTCCACCAACCCGTGCTGCATGAAGCCCGCGTGAACTTAGAGATCTCTACCATGTACGCACTTGAGGGAACATTCTAGATTTTCTATAAATAACTAGAATAGCTCCTCCCCGCACTATTTTTTGATGGGGAATCCCCTATTAATTGATATTAATTCAAGGGAGACCAACGCATCGCACTCCCTTCAAAGGGATATTATGGAGAGATCTGCCGTTCTTTATCCGTTTCGTCACACCCCCAGACCCCAGCGTGAGTGCATGTTCTACCACTTCCCCGTGCACCCTCACTACCCCCAGACCCCAGCGTGAGTGCATGTTCTACCACTTCCCCGTGCACCCTCACTACCCCCAGACCCCAGCGTGAGTGCATGTTCTACCACTTCCCCGTGCACCCTCACTACCCCCAGACCCCAGCGAGAGTGCATGTTCTACCACTTCCCCGTGCACCCTCACTACCCCCCAGACCCCAGCGTGAGTGCATGTTCTACCACTTCCCCGTGCACCCTCACTACCCCCAGACCCCAGCGTAAGTGCATTTTGTACCACTTGTCCGTGCACCCCCTCTACCCCCAGACCCCAGCGTGAGAACATGTTCTACCACTTCCCCGTGCACCCCCTCTACCCCCAGACCCCAGCGTGAGAACATGTTCTACCACTTCCCCGTGCACCCTCACTACCCCCAGACCCCAGCGTGAGAACATGTTCTACCACTTCCCCGTGCACCCTCATTACCCCCAGACCCCAGCGTGAGTGCATGTTCTACCACTTCCCCGTGCACCCTCACTACCCCCAGACCCCAGCGTGAGTACATGTTCTACCACTTGTCCGTGCACCCTCACTACCCCCAGACCCCAGCGTGAGTGCAAGTTCTACCACTTCCCCGTGCACCCTAACTACCCCCAGACCCCAGCGTGAGTGCATGTTCTACCACTTCCCCGTGCACCCTCACTACTCCCAGACCCCAGCGTGAGTGCATGTTCTACCACTTCCTCGTGCACCCCCTCTACCCCCAGCGTGAGAACATGTTCTACCACTTGTCCGTGCACCCCCAGACCCCAGCGTGAGATCATGTTCTACCACTTGTCCGTGCACCCCCCCCCCAGACCCCAGCGTGAGTACATGTTCTACCACTTCCCCGTGCACCCCCTCAACCCCCAGACCCCAGCGTGAGTGCATGTTCTACCACTTCCCCGTGCACCCCCCCCCTACCCCCAGACCCCAGCGTGAGTGCATGTTCTACCACTTCCCCGTGCACCCTCACTACCCCCAGACCCCAGCGTGAGTGCATGTTCTACCACTTCCCCTTGCACCCTCACTACCCACAGACCCCAGCGTGAGTGCATGTTCTACCACTTCCCCGTGCACCCTCACTACTCCCAGACCCCAGCGTGAGTGCATGTTCTACAACTTCCCCGTACACCCCCCCCCCTACCCCCAGACCCCAGCGTGAGTGCATGTTCTACCACTTCCCCGTGCACCCTCACTACTTCCAGACCCCAGCGTGAGAACATGTTCTACCACTTGTCCGTGCACTCCCCCCCCCAGACCCGAGCGTGAGTGCATGTTCTACCACTTCCCCGTGCACCCTCACTACCCCCAAACCCCAGCGTGAGTGCATGTTCTACCACTTCCCCGTGCACCCTCACTACCCCCAGACCCCAGCGTGAGTGCATGTTGTACCACTTCACCGTGCACCCTCACTACCCCCAGACCCCAGCGTGAGTGCATGTTCTACCACTTCCCCGTGCACCCTCACTATCCCTAGACCCCAGCGTGAGTGCATGTTCTACCACTTCCCCGTGCACCCTCACTACCCCCAGACCCCAGCGTGAGTGCATTTTCTACCACTTCCCCGTGCACCCTCACTACCCCCAGACCCCAGCGTGAGTGCATGTTCTACCACTTCCCCGTGCACCCTCACTACCCCCAGACCCCAGCGTGAGTGCATGTTCTACCACTTCCCCGTGCACCCCCCCCCAGACCCCAGCGTGAGTGCATGTTCTACCACTTCCCCGTGCACCCCCCCCGACCCCAGCGTGAGTGCATGTTCTACCACTTCCCCGTGCACCCTCACTACCCCCAGACCCCAGCGTGAGTGCATGTTCTACCACTTCCCCGTGCACCCTCACTACCCCCAGACCCCAGCGAGAGTGCATGTTCTACCACTTCCCCGTGCACCCTCACTACCCCCCAGACCCCAGCGTGAGTGCATGTTCTACCACTTCCCTGTGCACCCTCACTACCCCCAGACCCCAGCGTGAGTGCATGTTCTACCACTTCCCCGTGCACCCTCACTACCCCCAGACCCCAGCGAGAGTGCATGTTCTACCACTTGTCCGTGCACCCCCTCTACCCCCAGACCCCAGCGTGAGAACATGTTCTACCACTTCCCCGTGCACCCTCACTACCCCCAGACCCCAGCTTGAGAACATGTTCTACCACTTCCCCTTGCACCCTCACTACCCCCAGACCCCAGGGTGAGTGCATTTTCTACCACTTCCCCGTGCACCCCTTCTACCCCCAGACCCCAGCGTGAGTACATGTTCTACCACTTCCCCTTGCACCCCCCCCCCCTACCCCCAGACCCCAGCGTGATTGCATGTTAGGAAAGCAGCAGTCTACTGGAGTGTGTTGACATCTCCATGGCGTTTGTCCTTTAGCGTTTTGGTCAGGATAATCTTCTCTGTTCTGCATATGTTGGACGCTCTTGCAGCAAATGTCTGGACGTCACTTCACCAACTCCCCAGTTACAACCATCACAATCTCATACAGGGAACACGAGACATTTCTCCTGTTACGCCTTCAGTCAAGTCTGTTACAATCATCACAATCTCATACAGGGAACACGAGACATTTCTCCTGTTACGCCTTCAGTCAAGTCTGAAGTCTGTGTCTTGTGTCGCTTCAGTTGGGTTGGTCACGTGCATCGTTTTATAGTGGCCTGGATGTTCGGATTCCTACTAGTTTTTAATCAATCAATTACTCAGGTGCCGTCTCCACAACGAAGGTTGGCTGCAATGGATTTCCAACACTGCCTGTCTCTCGCCCTGACTGTACATTCTGTCAGGCTGATGTTCGTCCATCTCTTGATGTTATCTTCCCACTTGTATTGTTGTCTACCTCTTGCTCGCTTGTCCTCAACCTTACCCTCCAGTATTATTTTTTATAAGACTGTTGTACTGGGAACAAGTGGCGTCTATTAGATGTGGAAATAACTATTCGTCGCCTATAGAGATAAAAGGAGGAGTACGGCAGGGGTGTCCCCAAGCCTCTTCAACCTATACACAAAAAGAATTTTTAAACAAGTTGAACTGCCTGGACTTAATATCAATGGAAGAATCATAAACAATCTTAGGTATGCTGACGATACCGTGTTACTAGCAGAAAGTGAGCAAGAGTTGCAAGACCTAGTGGAAGAAGTAAACAGGCACAGTGCATAATGTGGCTTAGATATTAACATCCAAAAAACAAAAACTATGATAATTAGCAGTGCTTGCTAGCTTGTGTTCGCTGGCTGTGAAGTCCTGTATGTCGGATGAAGACATCCTGTTGTCCAACATCAGTGTGATGTCATACAGGACCTGAGGTTTGCGTGAGTATCCGTTGTCCCATGTCTGACTTATTGGTGTGCAGACTGGTGGTTCCTCGCCGTACAGGCAGACACTCTCCGACTTCGGAGGAATCCACGATCCTACTGATTTTAGCCAGGACCCCTAAGGGACCTGTTGCCCAGGACGCTCGGCGAGGTCGCGTCAATAGGTCTTGGCCAGTATATAACCTGGCTCTGGTGCCTTGGAAACACCTCTGCGTCCCGTAATTAGCAGTGAAAAGGAAAGGTCATCAATGAACATCACAGTACACGGGCAGATACTAGAACAAGTAACAAGTTTCTCCTATCTTGGACATGTAATAACAGATGAAGGCAGAAGTGAAATGGAAATCAAAAAGAGAATAGGAATGGCTAAAAATGCTTTCAACGGCATGAAATCAGTATTAACATCTAGAGAGATTAATAACACATTAAACATGAGAATTGTCAAATGCTACGTATATTTAACGCTACAGAAGCCTGGACATTGAACAAGCGACTAGAAAGTCGAATAGATGCCCTGGAGATGTGGATATAAAGACGAATATGTCGTATTTCATGGAAACAAAACCAACCGAATACAGAGGTTCTAGACAAACTGGGAATTAAGAGAGAGTTGATGACAGAAATAAAGAGGAGGCAAGTGAAATATTTCGGCCACGTTAAAAGACATGATTATAAAAATCATACTTGAGGGCATGGTTGAGGGCAAGCGAGCAAGAGGTAGACAACGATACAAGTGGGAGGATAACATCAAGAGATGGGCGCACAGCAGTCTGACAGAATGTACAGTCAGGGCGAGAGACAGACAGTGTTGGAGATCCATTGCAGCCAACATTCATTGTGGAGATGGCACTTGATTGATTGATTGATTTTTAAAGTGGCCGTATATTTCACTTGGATATTTTTTTCATTTCTTTCTGCAACTCTCTTTTCATTCCCAGTTATTCTAGAACCTCTGTATTGGGCTGGTTTTGTTTCCATGAAATACGACATATTCGTCTGTATATCCACATCTCCAGGGCCTCTATTCGACTTTCTAGTTGCTGGTTCAATGTCCAGGCTTCCGCGGCATACAGTGGCGTTGAATTTACGTAGCCCTTGAGAATTCTCACTTTTAAAGCGTTGTTAATCTCTATAGATGTTAATACTTATTTCATGCTGTTTAAAGCATTTGTTACCATTCCTTTTCTGTTTTTGATTCCTATTTCACTTCTGCCATCATCTGTTATTACATGTCCATGATAGGAGAAACTTGTTACTTGTTCTAGTATCTCCCCATTTACTGTGATGTTCATTGATGACATTTCCTTTCCACTGCCAATTATCACAGTTTGGGTATTTAGGATGTTAATATCTCAGCCGTGTCTAGCCTGTTGCCTTCAGCACAAGATACAACATTCTCCGTCTGGCAGTACCTGAGTGCTTGGAGAGTTTGGTTGTTACAGCACAAGTTACGGCATTCTCCGCCTGTCAGTGCCTGAGTGCCTGGAGAGTTTGGTTGTTACAGCACAGGTTACGGCAGTCTCAGCGTAACAGTACTTGGGTACTTTGAGTGTTTGGTTGTTGAGACATGGGAGAGTGTTGGATACATGGGAGAGTGGTGGATACATGTGAGAGTGGTGGATACATGGGAGAGTGGTGGATACATGGGAGAGAGGTGGAGACATGGGAGAGTGGTGGAGACATGGGAGTATGGTGGAGACTTAGGAGAGTGGTGGAGACATGAGAGGGTGATGGGGACATGAGAGATTGTTGGGGACATGTGAGAATGGTGAGTAAATATGGGGGGGGGGGGGAGTAGAAACATAGGAGAGGAATGTATACATGGGAGGGAGGTGGAGACATAAGAAGAAAATGTATTGACGGGAATTGGGTGGACACACACGTGTCAGGTGGTGCTGAAGTGATTTCTACCTCTCTCTTGCAGGCGTGTACTTGACCATCATCCTCTTCATCGGCGTCTTCACCACCCTGATCACGGTCATCGTGCTGCACCTCCACCACCGCTCACGCGACAAGCTGGTGCCAGCCTGGCTGCACTTCCTCACCAGGACCTGCATGATCCCCCTGACCAGATGGCGACCGCAGCATCTCAGAGACGTCGACCATGTGTCTAAAGGACACTGGGGCAGTCAGACCCACGCTAGACACCAGACTAGTACAGCTGCACCTGGATCTAGAAGCCACAACTCCTATGAAAGCTTCGGCCCACGGAGTAGAAGTAAAGACTCTGTTTCAACAATCGCAAACCGCAAACATTCCACGGAACACACGAACCATCATGGCGGCCTCCCTGATGTCAAAATGCAACAGATTGCAAATGGCCGACCCCATGTCGACGACACTTATGAGTTTACCTGGCAGGAAGTGGGAGTTATCTTAGATGCCTTGTGCCTGAGGGTCCTGGGACTGTTCGTGCTGACCCTGACCTTGATTGTATTGCTGACCATGATGATCGGAGGGTAATGTTGTGTCCGTTGTGGTGTTTCTGTTGTAGCATGTGGGGTAATGTTGTGTCCGTTGTGGTGTTTCTGTTGTAGCATGTGGGGTAATGTTGTGTCCGTTGTGGTGTTTCTGTTGTAGCATGTTGGGTAATGTTGTGTCCGTTGTGGTGTTTCTGTTGTAGCATGTGGGGTAATGTTGTGTCCGTTGTGGTGTTTCTGTTGTAGCATGTGGGGTAATGTTGTGTCCGTTGTGGTGTTTCTGTTGTAGCATGTGGGGTAATGAGGGAACTGGTGTGCGATACTTGGTATAGATGGCTGTGGAGAGACATGGTCGCCTCTGTCGCATTCTGCGGCTTGAGATATGGGAGACAACATGAGCGTGTACACAACTATACACCACAGCAATGTACACAATATCTAACTGCACAACACAGCTGTGTACACAATATCTAACTACACAACACAGCTGTGTACACAATATCTAACTACACAACACAGCTGTGTACACAATATCTAACTACACAACACAGCTGTGTAGAAGACAACATAAGAATAATGTGCACATCCCTATCCCCCTCTCAGTGTCGCAACAGGCAATTGAGGAGGAATATCACCGGGGTGTTACCAGGATCCTACATGGAAGCAACGAATGATAAAACTGTCCCGTCGCTAGCATGTTGTTGGAGGTGAATAAATGGAAGCAACGAATGGTAAAACTGTCAGGTCACTAGCATGTTGTTGGAGGTGAATAAATGGAAGCAACGAATGGTAAAACTGTCAGGTCACTAGCATGTTGTTGGAGGTGACTAAATGGAAGCAACGAATGGTAAAACTGTCAGGTCACTAGCATGTTGTTGGAGGTGACTAAATGGAAGCAACGAATGGTAAAACTGTCAGGTCACTAACATGTTGTTGGAGGTGACTAAATGGAAGCAACGAATGGTAAAACTGTCAGGTCACTAGCATGTTGTTGGAGGTGACTAAATGGAAGCAACGAATGGTAAAACTGTCAGGTTACTAACATGTTGTTGGAGGTGACTAAATGGAAGCAACGAATGGTAAAACTGTCAGGTCACTAGCATGTTGTTGGAGGTGACTAAATGGAAGCAACAAATGGTAAAACTGTCAGATCACTAGCATGTTTTTGGAGGTGACTAAATGGAAGCAAAGAATGGTAAAACTGTCAGGTCACTAGCATGTTGTTGGAGGTGACTAAATGGAAGCAACGAATGGTAAAACTGTCAGGTCACTAGCATGTAGTTGGAGGTGACTAAATGGAAGCAAAGAATGGTAAAACAGTCAGGTCACTAGCATGTTGTTGGAGGTGACTAAATGGAAGCAAAGAATGGTAAAACTGTCAGGTCACTAGCATGTTGTTGGAGGTGACTAAATGGAAGCAACGAATGGTAAAACTGTCAGGTCACTAACATGTTGTTGGAGGTGACTAAATGGAAGCAACGAATGGTAAAACTGTCAGGTCACTAGCATGTTGTTGGAGGTGACTAAATGGAAGCAACGATTGGTAAAACTGTCAGGTCACTAGCATGTTGTTGGAGGTGACTAAATGGAAGCAACGAATGGTAAAACTGTCAGGTCACTAGCATGTTGTTGGAGGTGACTAAATGGAAGCAACGAATGGTAAAACTGTCAGGTCGCTAGCATGTTGTTGGAGGTGACTAAATGGAAGCAAAGAATGGTAAAACTATCCCATCGCTAGCATGTTGTTGGAGGTGACTAAATGGAAGCAACGAATGGTAAAACTGTCAGGTTACTAGCATGTTGTTGGAGGTGACTAAATGGAAGCAACGAATGGTAAAACTGTCCCATCGCTAGCATGTTGTTGGAGGTGACTAAATGGAAGCAACGAATGGTAAAACTGTCAGGTCACTAGCATGTTGTTGGAGGTGACTAAATGGAAGCAACGAATGGTAAAACTGTCAGGTCGCTAGCATGTTGTTGGAGGTGACTAAATGGAAGCAAAGAATGGTAAAACTGTCAGGTCACTAGCATGTTGTTGGAGGTGACTAAATGGAAGCAACGAATGGTAAAACTGTCAGGTCACTAGCATGTTGTTGTAGGTGACTAAATGGAAGCAAAGAATGGTAGAACTGTCAGGTCACTAGCATGTTGTTGGAGGTGAATAAATGGAAGCAACGAATGGTAAAACTGTCAGGTCACTAGCATGTTGTTGGAGGTGTCTAAATGGAAGCAACGAATGGTAAAACTGTCAGGTCACTAGCATGTTGTTGGAGGTGACTAAATGGAAGCAACGAATGGTAAAACTGTCAGGTCACTAGCATGTTGTTGGAGGTGACTAAATGGAAG
The DNA here is from genome assembly GCA_963921405.1 of Cepaea hortensis. Classification (NCBI taxonomy): domain Eukaryota; kingdom Metazoa; phylum Mollusca; class Gastropoda; order Stylommatophora; family Helicidae; genus Cepaea; species Cepaea hortensis. Next base: position 102,073,331 of record OY992892.1, on the reverse strand, counting down.
CAACGAATGGTAAAACTGTCAGGTCGCTAGCTTGTTGCTGGAGGTGACTAAATGGAAGCAAAGAATGGTAAAAATGTCAGGTCACTAGCATGTTGTTGGAGGTGACTAAATGGAAGCAACGAATGGTAAAACTGTCAGGTCACTAGCATGTTCTTGGAGGTGACTACATGGAAGCAACGAATGGTAAAACTGTCAGGTCACAAACATTTGTTGGAGGTGACTAAATGGAAGCAACAAATGGTAAAACTGTCAGGTCACTAGCATGTTGTTGGGGGTGACCAAATGGAAGCAACGAATGGTAAAACTGTCAGGTCACTAGCATGTTGTTGGAGGTGACTAAATGGAAGCAACAAATGGTAAAACTGTCAGATCACTAGCATGTTGTTGGAGGTGACTAAATGGAAGCAACGAATGGTAAAACTGTCAGGTCACTAGCATGTTGTTGGAGGTGACTAAATGGAAGCAACGAAGTGTAAAACTATCAGGACAGTAGAGTGTTGTTGGAGGTGACTAAATGGAAGCAACGAATGGTAAAACTGTCCCGTCGCTAGCATATTGTTGGAGGTGACTAAATGGAAGCAACGAATGGTGAAACTCTCAGGTCACTAGCGTGTTGTTGGAGGTGACTAAATTGAAGCAACAAATGGTAAAACTTTCAGGTCGCTAGCTTGTTTCTGGAGGTGACTAAATGGAAGCAACGAATGGTGAAACTGTCAGGTCACTAGCGTGTTGTTGGAGGTGACTAAATAGAAGCAACGAATGGTAAAACTGTCAGGTCACTAGCATGTTGTTGGAGGTGACTAAATGGAAGCAACGAATGGTACAAATGTCAGGTCACTAGCATGTTTTTGGAGGTGACTAAATGGAAGCAACGAATGGTAAAACTGTCAGGTCACTAGCATGTTGTTGGAGGTGACTAAATGGAAGCAACGAATGGTAAAACTGCCAGGACAGTAGAGTGTTGTTGGAGGTGACTAAATGGAAGCAACGAATGGTAAAACTGTCAGGTCACTAGCATGTTGTTGGAGGTGACTAAATGGAAGCAACAAATGGTAAAACTGTCAGGTCACTAGCATGTTGTTGGGGGTGTCTAAATGGAAGCAACGAATGTTAAAACTGTCAGGTCACTAGCATGTTGTTGGAGATGACTAAATGGAAGCAACGAATGGTAAAACTTTCAGGTCGCTAGCTTGTTGCTGGAGGTGACTAAATGGAAGCAAAGAATGGTAAAACTGTCCCGTCGCTAGCATGTTGTTGGAGGTGACTAAGTGGAAGCAAAGAATGGTAAAACTGTCAGGTCACTAGCATGTTGTTGGAGGTGACTAAATGGAAGCAACGAATGGTAAAACTGTCAGGTTTCTAGCATGTTGTTGGAGGTGACTAAATGGAAGCAACGAATGGTAAAACTGTCAGGTCACTAGCGTGTTGTTGGAGGTGACTAAATGGAAGCAACGAATGGTAAAACTGTCCCATCGCTAGCATGTTGTTGGAGGTGACTAAATGGAAGCAACGCATGGTGAAACTGTCAGGTCACTAGCATGTTGTTGGAGGTGACTAAATGGGAGCAACGAATGGTAAAACTGTCAGGTCACTAGCGTGTTGTTGGAGGTGACTAAATGGAAGCAACGAATGGTAAAACTGTCCCGTCGCTAGCATGTTGTTGGAGATGACTAAATGGAAGCAACGAATGGTGAAACTGTCAGGTCACAAGCATGTTGTTGGAGGTGACTAAATGGAAGCAACGAATGGTAAAACTGTCATGTCACTAGCGTGTTGTTGGAGGTGACTAAATAGAAGTAACGAATGGTAAAACTGTCACGTCACTAGCATGTTATTGGAGGTGACTAAATGGAATCAACGAATGGTAAAACTGTCAGGTCACTAGCACGTTGTTGGAGGTGACTAAATGGAAGCAACGAATGGTAAAACTGTCAGATCACTAGCATGTTGTTGGAGGTGACTAAATGGAAGCAACGAATGGTAAAACTGTCAGGACAATAGAGTGTTGTTGGAGGTGACTAAATGGAAGCAACGAATGGTAAAACTGTCCCGTCGCTAGCGTGTTGTTGGAGGTGACTAAATGGAAGCAACGAATGGTAAAACTGTCAGGTCACTAGCATGTTGTTGGAGGTGACTAAATGGAAGCAACGAATGGTAAAACTGTCCCGTCGCTAGCATGTTGTTGGAGGTGACTAAATGGAAGCAACGAATGGTAAAACTGTCAGGTCACTAGCATGTTGTTGCAGGTGACTAAATGGAAGCAACGAATGGTAAAACTGTCAGGTCACTAGCATGTTATTGCAGGTGACTAAATGGAAGCAACGAATGGTAAAACTGTCAGGTCACTAGCATGTTGTTGCTGGTGATTAAATGGAAGCAACGAATGGTAAAACTGTCAGGTCGCTAGCATGTTGTTGGAGGTGACTAAATTGAAGCAACGAATGGTAAAACTGTCTGGTCACTAGCGTGTTGTTGGAGGTGACTAAATGGAAGCAACGAATGATAAAATTGTCAGGTCACTAGCATGTTGTTGGAGGTGACTAAATGGAAGCAACGAATGGTAAAACGGTCACGTCACTAGAATGTCGTTGGAAGGGGGGGCGGGGGGGGGGGAAGAGAATACCGCCCGAGTGTTGCCAGGATCCTAAAAGAAAGCAAAATATAGTACTTCACATGTGGTGATAGTATCACATTATAACCTACTACACAGGTGGTGATAGTATTACACTATTACCTGTCATATAGGTGGTGATAGTATCACACTATAACCTACCACACAGGCGCTGATAGTATCACACTATAACCTACTACACAGGTGGTGATAGTATGACACAATAACCTACCACAGGTGCTGATAGTATCACACTATAATCTACCACACAGGTGCTGATAGTATCACACTATAACCTGGCATATAGGCGGTGATAGTATCACACTATAATCTACCACACAGGCGGTGATAGTATCACACTATAACCTGGCATATAGGCGGTGATAGTATCACACTATAACCTGTCATATAGGTGGTGATAGTATCACACTATAACCTGTCATATAGGTGGTGATAGTATCACACTATAACCTGTCATATAGGTGGTGATAGTATCACACTATAACCTGTCATATAGGTGGTGATAGTATCACACTATAACCTGTCATACAGTTGGTGATAGTATCACTCACATCCACGCTCACACTCACACCCACAGACCCTCACATCCCCATATTCCCACACACATACACTCACCCCCACACACCCACACACCCTCCCTCACATCTATACACACCCACACACACACACGCACACACACACACACATCCATAGATACGCACTCTCACACCCTTCTACACCCACATACACACCCACACATCCACACACACCCACACACAAATCAACGCCCACACACAACACATAATCTCTTCCTCTTTCCTGTGTGCAGGCGCTGGTGAGCAGAGATGTGGCAGGAGCAAAAACAGAGTGCTGCCCCCCGCTGGCCGCCAACAGATTGTGGCATTTCTTCTTTGTCCGGAATTTGTCTATGTACCTCATCCCCAACATGGCTACATGATCACCTTGGCGTCCAGTTACCTCATCCCCAACATGGCTACATGATCACCCTGACGTCTAGATACCTCATCCCCAACATGATTACATGATCACCTTGGCGTCCATTTACCTCATCCCCAACATGGCTACATGATCACCCTGACGTCTAGATACCTCATACCCAACATGGCTACATGATCACCTTGGCGTCCAGTTACCTCATCCCCAACATGGCTACATGATCACCCTAACGTCTAGGTACCTCATCCCCAACATGGCTACATGATAACCTTGGCGTCCAGTTACCTCATCCCCAACATGGCTACATATCACCCTGACGTCTAGATACCTCATCCCCAACATGGTTACATGATCACCCTAACGTCTAGGTATCTCATCCCCAACATGGCTACATGGTCACCCTAACGCCTAGGTATCTCATCCCCAACATGGCTACATGGTCACCCTAACGTCTAGGTATCTCATCCCCAACATGGCTACATGGTCACCCTAACGTCTAGGTATCTCATCCCCAACATGGCTACATGGTCACCCTGACATCTAGGTATCTCATCCCCAACATGGCTACATGGTCACCCTAACGTCTGGGTATCTCATCCCCAACATGGCTACATGATCACCCTAACGTCTGGGTATCTCATCCCCAACATGGCTACATGATCACCCTAACGTCTAGGTATCTCATCCCCAACATGGTTACATGGTCACCCTAACGTCTAGGTATCTCATCCCCAACATGGCTACATGGTCACCCTAACGTCTAGGTATCTCATCCCCAACATGGTTACATGATCACCCTAACGTCTGGGTATCTCATCCCCAACATGGTTACATGATCACCCTAACGTCTAGGTATCTCATCCCCAACATGGTTACATGATCACCCTAACGTCTAGGTATCTCATCCCCAACATGGTTACATGATCACCCTAACGTCTTCTAGGTATCTCATCCTCAACATGGTTACATGATCACCCTAACGTCTTCTAGGTATCTCATCCCCAACATGGTTACATGATCACCCTAACGTCTAGGTATCTCATCCCCAACATGGTTACATGATCACTCAACAACTCAACTGACAGGCATCCTCGGGTACTTCTCACACACCCATACAAGACAACTTGCAAGTCGTGTGGGAGGCAAAATGCATGGTCCATTTTATTGCCGTTGGCTCGCTTACAAGCGGTAAACAGTCGCTAATGCAATACACAATATACAGCCACAGAATTATCTAACACAAACTGCTAACCCTATGCTAGTTCTGTCTATTAGTGAACACAAAACTCCTAACGCTATTCTAAACGATGTGAACGCCTCAAGTCCAGTCTCCCGTCTCCCTAACATCTCTCCCGTGGTTACACACCACGCGGGGTGACCTTCACCTTCGTGCGTGTTACCTCACATCGCACGCTGCTGGCAAACGTGGCCTGTTGAGTGTCTACTCAACTGTGCTATGGCTTCACGAGGTGTGGTACTATCGTGATTAGAGTGCTAACTCTCTGAACACCGCCTGCGTGTATCATGAGGGAGTGCCTAACCTTCCACTATTCCCTCATCTCCCCTGCTCTTGCCTCGGGCACCGTATCTCCTCCTGGTCCCTCCAGGATTGACCGCTCTCCCTGGCGGAGGGGATGCGGTCGAGTCTTTGACACACACCCGCCCCTCTTGTGTTGCGTCATCAACTTTCACTTATTGGTTGTGACGCAAGGAGGTTTCTACACAAAAAATTAGTGTCTCTAATTTTTGTCAAAGACTCTAGATAACCTGGCTTTGGGCATTCCAATAGACTATTAATAACTATTGTCACAATGTAGCAAAGCCTTACTTGGCTACTGGCAATCGCCACACACTTGACTGGTTGGCGTGAGCCCCTTCTCACATGCTATATTATATTTATCAGAGGTATGTCTGAACCGGACCGTTGTCTTATAAGACCTGCCCTCACATAGTAAATTAACTTACTACCCATACAAAGTTGACTTTCTTAGGGTCAACACATGAATTACTTCATGTCCCCCATATAATATTTAACAACCATTCTACAAGAGTGTGTGGGACAGGCTTTACCTCCTTCGCTTCCGCGCGTAAGACTTTATTTCACTGTTAATTCAGTTCTTAGTTGTCTATTATGTCCCCTGGCCCCATAGTTATCTGTCTTTGATCTACAAATAGTGTATGCAATTTATATGTTTGTTTTTCTGGTTGTTTGTGTGTTTGGATGTAATAAATCTACTAATCTAATTTCTAACGTTTATTTATAAATTCTATGTGTATGTATGTTAGTTTTTTGAGTGTCATAATTTGGTTCAATGTGGCCACAAACAGGTGTATAACACTAATTCGTGACTACATTCCCTTGTTATGAAACCCAAAATACTGTAATCTAAGTTCTAAACTATATTACAGACAACACATTCACACTAACACAATTTCACTAACGGAAACCAACACTAACACAGACAAATATTAAAAGTCGTGGCAGGCAGCAGAAGAATTTGCTGACTGCTTGCATTCTCTCCTGTCTATCTTTCATTCATTCTTCCTTTCACACTTCTGTCATACTCCTTTTACCCTTACTACTATGACACATCACTCATCCCTCCATACTTATTCTTCTGATTATTTAAAAACCTTGTAGTGACACTATACAGGTTTGGCTCAGTTTGAGATAGTTGAGCCCAATGACTGTGCGAAAATCGCTGCACGAGTCATGTATTTACAATATATTTACATGGACGAGAAAGGGTTTATGGTTTGTCCCCTTGGTCTCATCATCCACTATATTATACTAACATAAAACTCTACATTCTAACATACTATTCTAATTCTATACCTAAGTATTTAATGTGTTACCTAAATTTATTATATTACTTCTTATTTTTCTCTAATCTAAGGGATGTAATCTAACTATTTAAATGTGATTGTTGTGATGTGAGTTATGTACCTTAATTAACTGGGTGATGTGAACATAATTTATGTATGTTTCTAAATACTATGCTAAATAATGTTTTTAACTGCACAAAGGAATTATATGAGTGATATTCTTAATCTAAATGGTGTAAATGATGTATGTTACCTTATCTAATGTTTTTAGCCTATTATGATGTAAAATGACAATACTAATAATTGGTAATGTCAGGTCGATGGTATGGTTTTCCTTAGGATGGAATAAATTAAACTGCACTAAAGCTAAATGAAATGTAATAATTTAAATGGTACTATTTCTATCATAATTTTAATTTCGCTTGTAATTAACTATTCTTACGTCTAACCTAAAATTTAAGTTTAAATTAAAGTTAAGTAACTGGGTTAATTACTGTACTAAGTAAACTATTTAAATAAATGAGAATATTATATTACCTAATTCTATCTCTAATTTATCACTATCTTAAAATACTATATTACATATCACATTTAGTTTATATACATGGTATTCAGTTTCCTCAGGTTAGTAGCTGCCTTCACGTTTGTATATTAGTTACATAGGCACAATATATAACTACACAATTTGCCTGGGTATCTGAAATACATTATACAGTCATCATAGAGTTTATCGGTAGTGCACGTGTAGAGATTCGCTGGTGTCGTAGCTCAGTCTTTACGTGTCTGAAATTAAGCACTGTTCTGACACTGTTTTCTGCGTTTAACACACATGATACACCGGAATGGAGCTTAGTTGGAAATGAGCTGTCCTCGTTCACACGGTGGTATCTAAGTATAGCAGCACAGTTCTTAATCTGATGTCTACGGACATATGAGAGTTCAGTGTTTTGGTACATGATTACGCCCATAATGTGGATATGTATGTAAGCTATTTTACATCTTATATTATCAAATATTCATGTACTAACTATCACTCTACATTTAACTGTTGGATTTCAGGTATTTCTACCCCAGATGGTCTGCTAAGGGTATCAGCCAGAATATTATCCTTACCCTTGATATGTTCTATACTAAATGTATAGTTTTGCAAAATAAGAGACCACCTGTATATCCGGTCATTTCGATGCACACCACTCTGGATGACCGTGATGGGAGAATTGTCGGTCTGGATAATGAAGTGCACACCCGCCAGAAAACGGTGGAGCTTTCTCACCGAGTAGATGACGCTCAGGGCCTCCAGTTCTGCTATCGAATATCTGGACTCGGTAGGTGTGATCTTACGGCTCACGTAGCAAATCGGATGGAAGATGCCCTCATAAAATTGGCCTAGGACTGCAGCGATGGAGATCCTGCTGGCATCTGTCCTAAGATAATAAACGAGCCCAGGGTTAGGCAAGCGGAGGATGGGAACATTACTAAAAAGAATTTTCAATTTTGACAATGCAGAAATTAATAATGCATCTTTCACATCCAATTTTACTGATGCTTTTAGCACATTAGAAAATACACTTGTAATTTCAGCTAGGTTTGGAATAAATTTACTGTAGTAATTAACTAATCCTAAAAGACTTCTAACCTGCTTTTTCGTAGTAGGCATGGTTAGATTCATAATTTTTGTAATAATCCTATTGTCAGTCTTCAGTTGACCTTGAGAGATGACATGACCCAAAAATTCAATTTCTTTTAGGCCTAATTCGACTTTGCTCGGTTTGACAGTGAGACCGAAGAGTCGCAACCTATCAAACACATGTCTCAGTTTCAGTAAGTGTGCAGTCCAGTCTTCAGTATGGACACATATATCATCTATATAGGTCACAGTATTCGTCACTCCATGTAATAGATCTCTAGTTAAGCGTACGAAAGTGGCAGGAGCATTTCGAAGTCCGAAAGGAAGAAATCGCCACTCGTATAGTCCTAAAGGTGTTGAAAACGCAGTAAGATGCATAGATTGAGCTTTCATCGGGACCTGCCAGTATCCTTTAGTAAGATCTAGTTTTGAAAAGATTTTAGAGGTAGACATGTCCAAGATAAGATCTTCGCAGGAAGGAATAGGTTCTGCGTCGATCTTAGTGATGTTATTGAGTTTCCGATAGTCCACGCACAGACGAATTGTGGAATCTTTCTTCTTAACTAGGACGATTGGAAAAGAGTACTCTGATGTAGACTTTTGGATAATCCCGCTAGCTTCTAAATTAAGAATTTCCTTATTTAGATTTTCCCTATAGCTGAGTGGGATAGAGTACGGCCTACATTTAATAGGCTTAGAATCTGAAAGAAGAATGGAGTGTTCGATTCTGTCCGTCCTACCTGGGATGTCAGAGAATAAGTCTTTGTATTCAGTAACTAAATCCACTAATTGTCGTCGTTGAATGTCTGTTAGTCCCTGATCTATATGTATGCTGTCCACTGTCGCAGTTTTGTCTACAATGGGAACAGGTAGTTCCATTCCGTCGTCGTCTGCCTGATTCAGTACAGTGGTGGTACTAAGTGTGTATTCTGTTAACTGACTAGGTGTATTGCCATTGTCGGAACTGCCAGTCTCGCTAACTAGTGTAGTTGCGTTGTGTATGTCTGTCGTCTGATCACTAGGTGTTGGTGCACTCTGTTCGTCTGTCACTACTTCTGTTTCGTGTCTTGAAAAGTAAGGTTTCAACATGTTGACATGGAATATCTTTAAGTGTCCGTTTATTGATATTTCATAGTCAACATCTGAAATTCTACGTACCACCTTGAATGGCCCTTGCCATGAGGTTAACAATAAATTTCTTTTGTCTGGAAGTAGCAAGAGTATGTCTTGATCTGGTTCAAGTTCAATTGTTCTTGCCCCTTTGTTGGCATATTGGCGGTAGATTTGACCCTTCCTCTCCAAAGCTGCCTTAGCTATAACACACGATTTCATGATCTTGTCTCGTGTTTCTGTCACCATTTCATAAGGTGTTTTAGGGATCGGAATTTCAATAGAATCAGTTATTACCTGATGGTAAATGGTTAGGGGTCCACGTGGGTTAGCCCCGTAAACTAATTCAAACGGTGAGAAACCCGTGCTTGAATGGGGAATCTCCCGATAGGCGAACAGCACTGTTGGTAACAGTGTATCCCAATCAGCTGGGTTTTCTGCTGTCACCTTAGCCAGCATATGCTTTAGGTCACCGTTAATTTTTTCTACTATTCCATTGCTGGCTGGATGGTATGCTGTCGTAAAATGTTGTTTAATACCTAACATTTTTGTAAGGGCTTGCGTTGCAGCCGATATGAACTGAGTTCCACGATCGGATAAAATGGTCCGTGGGAATCCGAATCGTGAGAACAGGTGTAGAAATACATTGGCAACGTCTTTGGAGGTGATGTACTTCAAAGCTACTGCCTCAACCCACCTTGTACATAGGTCGACCATTGTCAATATGAAGCGATTTCCTTTGCTGGACACCTGATTCAGGGGTCCAACAATATCTACCGCCACACTCTCAAATGGCCTAGAAGCCAGTGTAGAAGGCTGTACTTCAGCTGTAGGATGTTTACCCTTACGTACTAATTGTTGACAGACATTACACGAACGACAAAATAATTTTATGTCATTGCAAAAACCTGGCCAATAGAAATGAGCCTGAATTCTGGCCCTGGTCTTATCATATGCAAGATGACCAGCAAACGGTGACTCATGTGCAATCTTTAGCACAGTTAGACGATGTTGTTCCGGTAACACCGTTTGCTGAATCTCATGGTTACCAGTAGTATAATATCTAGTTAAAATACCATTGTTAAGTCTAAAAAACCAAGATGCATTTTTGGTCACTTTGGCTTTATCTTTTAACAATTTTAAGTATGGAGACACACTAGTATCAGCTTTTTGCTGTTCTATAAATTTCCGTCTGCTGGTGTCATCTGTGCCAGTTGGGGAAAGCAACAGTAGTCTCTCATCTTGTAGTGTGTCTTGATGTTTCACACTGTCTGCTCTTGTTGTTGCATTAGCTGCATTTAATTTCTCCCATGCAACTATTTCCTCATTAGTACATTGTTTCAGTTGAGGTAAACACCCCAAAATTAAATCAGTACAAGGGTTGTTAAGTATTGCACAAGTAAAGGTACCGGAAAGAAAAGGAGAATCAATACGGGCTTTTGCCAAAGGGTAAATTTCAACGTTACCCGAAAAGGTTCGGCATTTCACAGTGTCACCTGTGTAATCACCCGGACTCACTAGTTCTTTTCGAAGACCAATAAGGGTGCTGCCGCTATCCAGCAAACATTGACATGGTACATCATTGACCATTGCATGGTGGAACACTAACTTGCCTCTGGAGGCTAATGCTGCATTCACACTCTCAGATGAGCATGGTACTGTATGTCCACATTCTAGTCTTCCGTCTGCATGGAATTGGTGACATCGTTCACAGCTGTCAAAGCTTAATATATCGTTAGCAGCACACACATCCTCTGCTTGGTTAGTTGGTAAGTCACTTTCAATCTCACACTCATTCTCACTACCACTATCTGAAGAGGTGTCAATCAACATAGCGTTGTTAGCTTTCACACGTTGGCGGCCAAGGCACTTATTAGAATAATGGCCATAAGAGGAACAAAAAAAACATTTGATTGCACGCCTGTATGCAGACCGTTTGCTTTGCTGCTTCTTGATCACATTTTCAAGATGCGCCGGATAATTCGGCGATTTGTCGCACATAGCATAAGTGTCGTGCATTTGTTGACAGTACATGCATTTGGAAACTTTTCTGTCTTTCTTATCATACTTCTGAAAAGGTTTTCTGTTACCCTGATAATTTTTTGATTGGTCTTTGACAAAGGAAACTATCTCAGAGTCATTGGAGGTCTTAAAAACATCTCTGTTAGAAGAAAAATATGCTGACCCTTTCTTTTCAAACTGCTCTATGTTTTCAATGTCTGACTGCTGCAAAAATTTGGCAAAAGGAGAAGGTATGGTGGATATAACCTTATCCATAGTAATTAAGTTTTTTAATCTATCAAAGTCTTTTCCTATGTTAGCTGCTTTAAGCCACCTGTTTAGTACACTCTGTACATTTGAAACATAATCAATAAAGGTTTCACTAGGTTTAGGTTTTAGATTTGAGAACTGAACCTGATACCCAGGGGCATCAAGTAAAAAGTGCTGCATAATCCTATCATGGATGTATTGATAGCTAGATCTAAGTTCAATAGGAATAGACTCTATTACTTTAAGGGGCTCACCACTCAGATTCTTCATATAAATAGGAGCCCACATCTCTAAAGGAACTTGGTGATATTTAAATTGATACTCTACATTCTCTGTCCATGCTGATATTGAATCATCTTTGCAATATGGTTTGATAATATTTTTGTATTTATTGAATTTATTTTCCTCTTGTTGACTTCTTAGTTTAGTGGCAGAGATCTCTGCGTGTGATTCTACATCCATACCCTTCATCTTTAATTGTGTCTCTGATTCAACTTGTATTTGCTTTTCCCTAACATCTATCTCTTTTTGCTTTAGTTCTCTCTCTTGCTCTATTTGCTTTTGCTTTAGATCTAATTCCTTTTGTTTCATTTCTTTCTCCTGATCTAATTGCTTTAGCTTAATCTCCTTATCATGTTGTAACTGCTGTTGTTTAACTGTGTTATCATGTTCTAACTGCTGTTGTTTAATCTGTTTGTCATCTTCTAGCTGCTTTTGTTTTGTTATCTCAGCTAGTTCTGCAATCTCCTTTTGATGTTGTCTTTCTAGTGCCCGTTCATTTCTTTCAGCGTTCTCTTTTCGTATGCGTTCAGCTGTTTCAGCATCTTTTGCTTCTTTAAATTTCTTATCAGCATATTCTTCTAGCTCTTTACCCGTATATTGTAACTCTTTACCCGTTTTTATGAAGTCAGCTAGAGTAGCCATGATGTTTAGTAATGTAGCTAGTGTTGACCTACACTGTTTTGTTTATTTACCTATTTATTTCCAATGTTATCTATTTGTTCCTTGTTAAGGAATATTAATTTTATTTTCAGTTTATATGTTGAACAAACTTCTATGTTGGAAAATCAGAGCACAAAAATTATTATAGTGTGTCACAAGCTGAAAAAGAGATGCACTATTAATCACAATGCATGCCAAGAATATAGTTGTACTCAGCTTAATGTGGGAACGAAGCTCCTTTGACACAGGTCACCTTGCTTGGTACACTGGGGTGGAGACACGTTTCGTAAGTAGCACACCGTATTTGGCCCACAGGTGTATGTGCACAGCTGTTGTTTGCCCTCTGATATATAGGGCAGCAGTAAACACCCCTACTAAACGATATGATTCACTCGACCACTAAGGACAATGACTTAGACAATGACAGACTCACGAACAGCTAGAACATGTATCAATTAATTTTAATGTCAATGTCCTGTCTTTGTTTTAAACAATAATTGCCTTTCGTTACTACCCTAGTTAATTTCTGTAGACGTTGTGCAGCTAAGTATCAGATGCTTAGCCCGAAAATAGTTCCATCGTGACGATAAGCAAAGAGAAAATAGACCCAAAAATGAATAAATGCTTGTAAAGAAATCAAAATAACATAATAATGTGTAAATAAATAATTATATTCCTTTAGTAGTTGAAATAAATAACTAATAAATGATATAACGTACCGATTCAGGCGGGCAGCCGTTTAGCAATTCTCTACACACTCGATTGCTGTATGCTAATGAGCCCAGACGACTGTTTGTCAATCATCTGACGTCACAGCACAGCGCGATGAAAAATCGATATTGTCGGCTGGCTTTGTATCGCTCCGCCGTGAATCATTTTTGGTACTCATTTCTCAACAAAAAGGTAAATATATAAATAAATATGAGAAAACAAGAATAATAATACTTACAGCTTTGATGAATACATACTTTGACTAAATAAATATTTCATAAACACAATTAAACAGTTTAATACGTCACGATAGGCACATTTCTAGCTTGCAAAATTTCTCTCGTCTGCACAAATCACCGTCACTACACAAATTAAACCCTAGTCTAGAGCCTCGTGGACGAGTGGAGTATCTTGAATATTACATTCAAGCTTCACTTCTGACAACCACAATTACCCTGGCCTGTCAACAACTCAACTGACAGGCATCCTCGGGTACTTCTCACACACCCATACAAGACAACTTGCAAGTCGTGTGGGAGGCAAAATGCATGGTCCATTTTATTGCCGTTGGCTCGCTTACAAGCGGTAAACAGTCGCTAATGCAATACACAATATACAGCCACAGAATTATCTAACACAAACTGCTAACCCTATGCTAGTTCTGTCTATTAGTGAACACAAAACTCCTAACGCTATTCTAAACGATGTGAACGCCTCAAGTCCAGTCTCCCGTCTCCCTAACATCTCTCCCGTGGTTACACACCACGCGGGGTGACCTTCACCTTCGTGCGTGTTACCTCACATCGCACGCTGCTGGCAAACGTGGCCTGTTGAGTGTCTACTCAACTGTGCTATGGCTTCACGAGGTGTGGTACTATCGTGATTAGAGTGCTAACTCTCTGAACACCGCCTGCGTGTATCATGAGGGAGTGCCTAACCTTCCACTATTCCCTCATCTCCCCTGCTCTTGCCTCGGGCACCGTATCTCCTCCTGGTCCCTCCAGGATTGACCGCTCTCCCTGGCGGAGGGGATGCGGTCGAGTCTTTGACAATCACCCTAACGTCTTCTAGGTATCTCATCCCCAACATGGTTACATGATCACCCTAACGTCTTCTGGGTATCTCATCAGTAGATGTCAATTGGGGGTTTGGGGCCAAAAAGGTCGGGGCACTACAGGAGCGCCAAAAGAAAGCCCCCGGGGACCAAAAGGGTCGGGGCACTACAGGAGCGCCAAAAGAAAGCCCCCTAGGGACCCAACCCCCGGGGGCCCCACCCCCCAGGGCCCCGGGGCGCGACCGCCCGACCGGGCCGTCCTCTGTATCCCGGAGCGCACGCATGGCGACCGAGCCGCCCGCCACGATATATTACTCAGACATATTTTGGAAAAGCTGTCATATCTCCCAACACAAGCCGGTGTGATATATTTTACGCCTGCAGCCACAAAGCTCCAAAAAAACGGCGGGCTATTTTTTTTTACCACCAGACGTTCGTTAACAGAATGTGCTACACACAGCACGCTTATTTCCCCCGCCAACAAGTGACGTGGAAGTTAATCAATGCGTGTTGAGCCAGTGATATACTTTTATAAGCTTTTATTAATTTCTTTGCTTTTTTATAACATACATTGAAAAAAAAAACATTGTATGTACCAAAAAAATTATATACAAATGTATGTACAAAATTATATACAAATGTATACTACATATTTTAATAGTGATATATAACCACAAAATGTTGGTGTTACTTCGGTCGGTGGCGTGGTCAAGTTGGTTAAACCACATCACACTCAGCAGGTCTAGAAATTGAATGGTTTGCATGCTCAAACCCGGGTTTCCATTCAATATTCTAGGCTGCCGTAGTGCGGATGCGGGCACCTTCTAGGTCGCTAGTATTTCGTTTCGATTAGCAACCAACAAGGGGGTCGCCTAATCTCTATACATGTGGTTTAACCAACACACCTCACATCTCTCGGAGGATGGCAAGTTGTGTGCATAAAAACCCGGGTTGTTGTCATCCTCTGAGAGGGGTGGGGGAACGAATCACAAAGCCGACTTTTGCATTTTTTTTAATTCTTTTTTTTTTTAAATTCGCGTGATGGTTTAGGCGGCTTTTTCTTCGTTATGGTGTTATATCTGAAAAATATTAGGGCGCGTCGAATTAGAGGCTGACTTATTGGGCACATACAGATGGAGACCTATGGATGTGAGTGGCCGAAGCTCGGCAAAGAACTTCATTGCGGCCGCCCAACCATCGGCCTTTATTGTTCTTGGCATGAGGCAAAGCGGGGCGAGGTGATAGAAGAGTGTATATTCTGTGAGAGGGGTGTTAGGAAACCATATGAGATGTGTGAGCGTTGCACACTAGACGCACTTCATAGGATGGTTTGGAAGTTTGAAAAGACGACTGGAATCAAACTGCTACTCTATAAAGGGGTGAAGTTAGATCCTCAATATAGCCCTATAGGTGTGACTTAGCGCAAATTTCGTCGGCCAACCACCATTGCGAGCAACCGTGTCACGCGGGAGAGAAAAAATGTTCATACACTTATATCTGAGGAGTATATCCTTCCGCGCATTACTGAAATCCAGTGGCGGATCATTCAGTGGAGTAGGGGGGTGGTTCCAAACTGTCCTGATCGTGTATACAGGTTATTTCGACCCTAAAGCTTTGACGAATTCTGCCCGTGCCGCTTCTCGGCCTTTCAGAATGAGAGATTTTTTTGTCTCTTCGTCCAGATCCGCCGGCGCCTTGCTCCGAATATCTTTTTTCAACTGGTGAAATTTATTTTCTTCAGCTGTAATTATTTTATACTCCACGTCTGAAATTCTCCCATCATCCAAAGCCTTTGAAACAAGGTCGGCTATACTAGAAAGCTTAGCCGTCGCCAGAGTGCAAATTTCATCATGCTTCTTAGCTTTTGATGTTAGTTTGCGGGACGCTAGCTTGCTCCCAGCGGACATGATTCCACAAGCTAGGGCAGCTATCTCGAGCCCGACAACTATAGGGGCAGCGATAATGGTGGTAAGAAGCCCAACACCCCCCACCCCCATACCAAGGCTAGCCGCCAGCATCGCGCTGTCCACAGCGTCTAATGCATTAACGGCACGCCGATATTTTTTATACAGTGCAGCCCGTTTGTCCCTTTCATCTTCCAGAGACTTCCGAAGACGGGTAAGCTCTTGAATACGATAGGCACCGCCGTCACTAGTATCGATTGTAGGATAGAGCGACATTATTCTTTGCGCGTCAAACCTACTTCTTCAACTGAGATATTAAATGTTCAATGCGAACGGTGCTAATCGACCCTGTAGTGAACAAAAGCCGGACAAAAGCAGTAACGGTAGTAAAAATGATTTCATCTACCGCAACCTCACCGAGCTCTACTATAATGTCCGTCTCTGTTGCCCGGGCCGCCCACGTCCCGTCGGCCGCGGAAGTAATGACGAGAGCAACATGCCTGGGGAGTGATGATGCACTCCATTTAATAGAGACCCCAGAAAGGACTGGGGCAAACTCTGTCTGTGCCACAGGCCCAATAACTAACTCGAGATAGATGGTTGACTCCTTAGGAGGCTTACCTAGCATATCAAGGTCAGCTTTACACTCTGTAACAGCCTTCAGACAATATTTAGTCCCCTGGACTTTAGCCTCAGTCACCGATACGGCATAGAAGAGAGCCCTGGCGCACTGCATTTTCAGAAATGACTGGTAGGTCACAACAGGAGACTTGTTGGGGCGTGTGACTGTCCTGCAGGCCTGATAACTCACAAACACCTTGCCCATGTTGGTTAACCTGATAAGTATCCCATTGGGCTCGAGGTGAGTATATCCCGTGCGAAGCTCAAGCTGCAGATCCCAGTCATCGTCGTCGGGATGGTCTATGGCGGCACGAGCATAGACCCCCTGGGGAGTGAGCTGGAGGCCATAGATCTTGTAGTTATGACCCGGCTCCCGCCACCCAATAGTGTCGGCCAAATCAGCAAAGGTTAGGGTAGAGCATGCTCTTGGGCGATGCCGTCCTGGACCTTCTGAATCAGCCATTGTGTTTTCTGATGTGGAGTTCACAACTTAGATATGCCAGCGGCACGGCTTTGCCTTTTTCATCACAGACTGAAAGTCTAATATCGTTTAGAGTTCCTGTCTCCAACTTCTTATAACGAGGCACAGAGAAAACCTCGTGTCTCCCTTGATTACATTCCACATTTTTAACAGGCACAGCCCTGAGGAGTGTGGAGGGAAGCGAATTATGACGGTTCTCATATGATGATAGACCCTCGAGATGAATGTACAACTCCTTATATAAGAGGAGTTTGGGAAACTCGTTTCCGACCATCCCGTCATTAGTATATTCCCACTCAAAAAGCCCAAGAGTATGGGCTAGGCCCCCCTCTAACATATCGGGATCGTACATACCAGCGAGATGTAGAAGGCCAGTTGCGGGGTTCAGCGTCAGAGAAAACTTGCGAGGCTCAAAGAATTGCTTGTTGAGGGTACATATGTCGTAGTACCCATTGGGGATAACAATCTGTTTACCCCCCACCTGGAACTTATTATTGGCCAGCTCCTGGGAAATATTAACCCATGCTGGATAGAACAATAATTCCACAATAGCTACCTCAAGGTCACCATCGCGGTTGTCTATGACCGGGTTGAGGGGGATGGGTTCCGCATGCTGAATGTTGGTTAATGTGATGTACATTTTAGCACGTCTAATAATGATAATTTACGAGTTCATAAGGATGGTAAATACCCGACGGAGCAACCATGTCTGATGTGAAGTACACAGCTTAGATATGCCAGTGGCACGTCGTTACCCTTTTCATCTCGGACCGAAAGTCTTATACCCCCTACCGTTCCAGTTTCTAGCCTTTTATAATGAGGCACAGAGAAAATCTCATGTCTCCCTTGATTACATTCCTCTTTTTTAACAGGTACAGCCCGGAGGAGTGTGGAGGGAAGCGAATTATGACGGTTTTCATATGATGATAGGCCCTCGAGATGAATGTACAACTCCTTATATATGATAAGGTTAGGAAACTTCGCCGCATAGAATGTAAACACCTCATTGAACCGCTCACTTCTGTAGTCCATGCCGAACCCAAGAACCCCACCTAGCCCTCCGAACCCTAAGACCACCCCCGATTTTATACCACCGAGACTTACAAGGCCAGTTGCGGGGTTGAGAGAAAGAGAGAGCTTCCGTGGCTCAAAGAATTGTTTGTTAAGAGCACAGACATCATAATACCCGTCGGGGATAGTAACAACTTCATCATCAAGTTTGAACCAATTGTTTTTCAGCTTCGCGGAAATATTAACCCACGCGGGGTAGAACAACAATTCCACGATAGCCACCTCTAGGTCACCATCGCGATTGTCTAGGACCGGGTTGAGGGGGATGGGTTCCCCATGTTGGACGTTGCTAAGTGTGAAAAACATATTAGCACAGCTAATAATAATGACTGCTTACGAGTTCAATAAGGACGCCAAATACCCGACGGGTGGGGTATACCCGTTTGCACAAATAAAGGATCTCACAAAGGTGGACATACAGGTCAACCTCCAAGGAGCCTTTCCGACACAGTTCCCCAACATGTTTGAAAAATACCGGTTGCCATACGTGGAGTCAGACCAGACCGTGCAAGCCTGGTACAGCAATCCGATGCAATTCTGGCAAAACCAACTCAACTTCGCAGTATGGTGTGCCACGGTGGGGTGTGGGGTGTCCGCGCAGGAGCATCTGTCCGGCCCTGACCCACTAACGCGAGCCGTCTTCATATTCCATGTCTACTACCAGATTCGTCGAATCCTCAAAGAGATGCGTGTGGCTCTACCACAAGACCAGGGTTGGAACGCCTTTGAAAATCCCTACGATGTAAGAGCCTATCAACGTATATGCGCGGAATTTGGAATTCCCCAGAATGATAACTGGAGACGGCTCGGGAGGAATAACGGGTTGGGGAGTGTATACATTTACTGGACGAACACTGGTTATCGCGCCCTGCCTGATGGACATGATGGTGTATATGACCCAAAGCGCCATTCGTTCACACAACAAACCACAAATGACATACTACACATAGATTATATCTCGCAAGACGATATTCACGCTGATTCTGGCTGGCAGGCTTTCATTCTTAACAATTCACAGGGCTTCACACGCCCCGGTGTTGAGCGAATAAATGACAGCATTCGAACCTATGTGTGGGCCATCTTAGGGGCCCAGGCTCAGACTAGAACACGAATTCTGGGAACCGGAACGGCGTTTGATGCCCAGAAGCAATTCCTGGTATTAGTAGAAGACGCCATCTCTGCGCCCGTCGATCTCGCGGCGGCCATCAAAAGATATCAGGATGTGCTACAAAACGCGAGCTCAGAAGTTAATTATGTCTTTGGAACGGGGTTGTATATGGCCCCCAGCGACATGCTGCTCCGCATTGGCCAGATAGCTGGATATAACAACATGATCATCATCGCAGAGCCAGGCCTAAAGCGTGGCCTGAATACAACCATTAATGCCCCTAAGCTGCCCACCATTGCACAGCCGACGGTAGAGCTGCCCAGCATTGCTCAGCCAGCGCTGCCGACCACTAGCATAGCTGATAAGGCAGCTGGGCTGCAGCATCAAAATGAAAAGATAGCACTCATTGCTGGGGGTGTCGCAGTCGGTCTAGTGGTCCTATGGTTTGTTCACCGCAATTAGCCGCTCTCTGATAGCCAGCAGCAGCAAGCCACCGAGTGCAACCACTAATGCCCAGAGATTTCCAGCCAGCCATCCCACACCCTTACTCAAGAAGTTAAGAAGCCAGGAGATAATACCGCCTATGATTCCTGGGAGTGCCTCCGCAGCCTTACCAGCTAGCCTGGCTAGAAGGCTCGCTAGGTCTTTCAGTTTCTGCCGAATCCATTCCTTAGCCCCAGGGCCAGGTGGCGGGCCAGGTGGTGGGATAGGTGGCGGGCCAGGCGGTGGGGTAGGACCACCACCACCAGTAATGGCTAGGGTGATAGTGGAAATTAAGAGGCCGATCGCTGTGAGAATGCTCGCTATGGTGATACCCTGCTCTCGGAACAGAGTCCGCAGCCTCGCACCCAGTGTGGTGTCTTCATTGACCACCCGATGAATGGTTTCACGGATCCGACTGAATTGGGTGCGTAAGTCTTCGTGTAACTCAGCGACCTCTATTAAAAGCCTCTTCTTAGCTTCTTCAATATCGGCAATCTTTTGCTCTTGAAAGTCCCTACTCTCCTCATTGGGTGCTATCAACATTTTCCGCCGCCTTATGGCGACCTCTTTATCTTGCTGGTCGAGAATAACCAGATAGTTTGTGAGTTTACCTTTAATCGTTGTCACCGCTTTGTCAAGCGCCATGAGCCCCCGGAGTTCTCTCACTGGAGGTAAGCCTTTCTCTCCCAGGTATTGGTCTACGTGTGAGGTTTCTAAAACCCGCTGCACTTCTGGACTCGACATAGCCCGTTCTAAGATGTTGCCAACATTTGAAGCTATTTGTGGGACAGCCTGAATATCTGCACCACTTAGAGCAGCTTCTTCCTCCGCCAGATCACTAGCAGTCTCCTCAAGGATGGTGACAACCTTTGGTGGTATTTTGTCCACAAACCCCAATACCTCTCTGGTACTCACTCTGAGGTTATTCACAGCTAACGGCATGCCATTATCATACTGTGTAATCCTTTGGTGGTTAACATAGAGAGCATTCCGGCGACCCAAACGAATTTTTGTATAATCTATACCAGTTATAGGTTTGATACCCCACATCTTCTCCACCCTTTTAAAATAGTCGTTAATAGCGCTGTTTTCTAGTTCAATGAATAAGTTGCGCTCCCCCTGTGACGTCTCCCCCTGTGACGTCTCCCCCTGTGACGGCCACTCGGTATTAACAATGCGGGGATTATCGACATCAAAATCGTCGTCGATGAAGCCTGTCTCTTCTTCCTCGCCCGTTTCAGGCCTCCCCTCTTCACCACCAAAATCAGTCAGCTCAACTCTATCCATATTAGATATTGCTACAAAGCAACAATAATAAACAACTAGCCATGTCTTCAAGTGCATATGGTCGTAAGCTTAACCCTTACCGCCGTCTCCGGGAGCCGCTCGGTGTGAAAGGATTGCGGCAAACGATAATCGTGACCAACAATCCTTCTACGATCGGTCCGAAGCAGCAGTTACTAGTTCGTTTTCCCAATCTCGGTGCACACGATGTTATCGTGCCTGGGTCGGTGCGGCTGGCATTCAATGTCGACCTCAGCTCCCCTGATGTCAACCGGTCCGTGGTCCAGAACCTCGGCCGAGCACTGGTTCAAAAGCTGACCGTCAGGCTATCGGGCAATGAAGTCTTCTCTCTTGTGGACAGTGACGTCTACAACGTCTATCTGGATCTTTGGAAGAGCCAATCGGAGCGGGCGAGCGCTGTGTATCAAGGCATCGATACAAGTACCGGCATGAATGTGACCAAGGCGCGTGTTGGTGCAGCGGATGCTGTTGTTCTGCCCCTCGCCAATGCGAGAGACGTGGCCATCGCGAAGGCCTTCAAAAACAGGTACTACATACCACTAGACTTTGAGCTGCTTGAAACGCATGCGCCCTTCTACCAATCTGCTCTTAGTGATCGGCTGGAGATTGAGTTGACCTTTAACGACGCTTCCCGTGTGATTCGCGCAACTGGTAAAGATGCCGGCAACTCCTCATACTCCCTAGAAAACATCTGTCTCGAGTACGAAGTAGTCACTGAACCCACGTTGGCCCGGCTAATTCGGAGCATGTATGAGAGCCGTATGGTGGTGTTATACGAGCGGGTCCTACGACATAGACGGATCCCTCAGAAAAAGGAGGACTCGATATGGAACATCAATCTGAACACACCCTGTAAGTCTTTGAAAGGCATTCTCCTATTATGGGAAGACCCCGCCAACCAAAAGGATTTTGCACGCCAACCAGAGTGGTTTTACAACCCACAGATCACCAAAGTTGAAGTCATCGTAGAAGGACAAGCCAATCAGCTATTTGCGCACGGCTTAGCACCACATCAGCTCTGGGACGAAGCGAGGAAATTCTTCGCTGGTGGCCTCAAAAGGCACCCTGAGACAAGCGCAGTCGCCAAAGAGCTAGGATTGTTCGATGTTAGTCTAGGCGAGTACTTGACGTCAAAATTCTGCTTGTGGCTGGACTTCCGGACCTCCGACGATGACCATCTTCACGGCAGCGGCCGGCGTGTAGAGAACGGCTCTGAGGGCATCACTCTCCAGATCACGAAAGAGGCCGAACCGGCGGGGCCCCTGTACTGCTACGTTTATTTGGTTATGGACGGACAGCTGAACATCGACACCGGGAGATTCGTTAGTGCTGTTTATTAATGGAGTTCCCACTTAAGCCACACTCGGCCATCATCACAGGCCCCACATCGTGTGGTAAAACAGAATTCATTCTCGACCTCCTGGAAGGCCCGTACAGGGGTGTTTTCGAGCATATTGTAATTGCTTGCCCTTCGGTACGATACAATGAAACATACCGGGCCCGGCCGTGGGTGTGGTCAGATCGCGAGGTCTTCATATTTGACCCCGGTGATCGGCTGCTCAAATGGCTAGAGGCCTTCTATAAAATGTTTCAGGGGACACCAACGTTATACATCATTGATGACTGCAGCGCAGAGGACGCTATTGCGCAGAAGCGGACTATGTTGACTTATCTAGCTTTTAGCGGGCGACATGCCCAGCAAAGTCTGTGGGTTCAAACCCAGAAGTACAACGCCGTTGCGAAAGGCCTCAGAGCGCAGACACAATGGGTGGCGCTCTTCCATTCCAAGGATAAGGATAGCTTTGAAGACTGCCTGGATGAGAACTACATCATCCACTCTAGGGAGGAACGTGATGGGGTGCGAAAGCAACTCGAAGCCAATGAGTTCTCAAAGCTGGTACTGAGGACCAAGTTCCCATTTTCTTATAAAGTGCTCAAAGCTGGTGAGGTTTGTTAGATACTAAGCATATGTTAAGCATCAGCTAAGCATATGTTAAGCAACAGCTAAGCATCAGCTAAGCATGTATGAAGCAGTGCTTTGTTACTCCGTAACAGCCTTAGTTGTATTACAACTGATATGCACATGTTGTGTGCTTGGATGGGCTGTGCATTCCTATATTAGAGTTAGACGTTGGGTATTTGCAAACGCTGTGATGGATTGTGACACCATACTCGACCAGCTGTTACGTGAAGAGGCAAAGCCGGTAGAGTCTGCTCCGGAACCTACAACAACACCACAGTCCGGACATGCATCACCACCTACCACAACGCCACAGTCCGGACATGCGTTGCATCGTGAAAGGCTGGCAGCACTTGCGGCTGGGGGACGTGCCGGGCAGTACATAGGAGGTAAGTACTCCAAACTTACAGTGGAACAGGTTGAGGCCTTGCCTGATCAAGAAATTGAGAAGCTATATGCGAGGCATGAGGCGAGGCTTGGAGCTGCAATAACAAAGACCCTAGGCACAGCTATGCTACAGATGTACGCACAAGTGGCAAGTATGTTCCTCCCCATTGCTGATAATCAAGCTTTGGTGACAGACCTGGAGGCCGACCCGTTTCTAGGGCATGCGCTAAACACAGTTACATGTGAACTCTACCATAAGTTCGGTATGTGCTTAGCACCTGCAACTGTCGCACTAGCAACTTTTAGGCACTGCCATTTTGGACATATCTGTCCTAAGCAAGAACAAGATGGAGGAGGAGACCCCCGAAATTGCTCCACAGGAGAAACTAGTGACGAAGGACCCCAGGAAAGTTGCGGCTGGGAAGAGAGGAGCTGCTGCTCGAAAGAGTCGTGAAGCAGAGAGGCTGTCTCTAGCTCTGCAGCAGGCTGTTCGTGAGAAGAAACGAAAGTTAGCCCCCGAGCATGAGGAGGCCCCACCACCGCTGTTTCCAATAGTGCCAGTTGATTACCGTGGCTGGACTCCCTGGATTATCGGAGTGGCTGGCGTTGTCGTTGTCGTCGGAGTAATTAGGCAGAAAATGCGGCGGACTAAAGCACCTGCCCCGCCTGCGCCCTCCAAGCGACCGGAGACTAACATATTAAAGAATAGAGATCCATTTTATATGGAATAATGGCAGGCGTTGACGGGAAAGCTATTGTTAACGCCGTTTACCACGGCGCTGTGGTGGCCGCGCTTACGGTAGGCACCGCAAAACTGACCAAGGTGATTTTCAAAGGGGCAACCTTGCCCAAGCTAGACGCTGATATGTATGATCTTGGGATGATGGTTTTAGACACGTCCATCGCCTTAGCACTCCGAGATTTGCTTATCAAAGAGGGCTTGATCCCCGCTGATATATTGCATAAACCCTTACAGTATCAGCCCCGCTAGCTATGGCCTCTGTCGCAATGATGATAGGGGGCGCTGTTGTCAATGCCCTCGCGTTTACGGGGGGCAACTACCTCTTTTCCAAGCTAGGGCATGCGGACGCCCATGAAGAAATGAGGCGGCACGATGAGGCTGTCGAGCGGCTACAAGCGGCCCAGGCTGAGTGGATGAGAAAGAGAACCGCGCGGTTGGACTGGCTTAACGATGAGCTACAGCGTGAAGGCCACGCCGTTCACTCTTTCCAGGATGTCGACCAGGCCATGCGGGAATACAGCCTGATCTCTGGCAAACGTGTCGAGCCCCTCGAGCCTGAACCTCACCTGTCGGATTTCTATGTGCCATCCGAGCCGCAGAAAGACCGCGAGATCACTTTTATCGTTCTTGGGCTGGCAGCGACTGGTATTGTTGCTTATAAGTTGCTTTAGAGATTGACCGCTGCTACCAAAATGAAAGATCTGGAGGATATCTACTACAGCCCTCAGGGCTACTGGAAAGGCTTGGCGGCCATTAAGAAGCTAGCTGCTGCAGCTAATGTTTCGGAGGATGTTGCCCGAGACTGGCTCAAGAAGCAAGCTATTTTTCAGATCTATTTACCCGCTCCTCGTTACATTCCGCGGCCATCTATTGATGAAGATAGACCGAATGCCGTCCATCAGGCTGACTTGCTCTACCTACCACATGACCGGGTTGGTCGTAAGACATTTAAGTATGCCTTGACAGTTGTGGATGTTGCCTCACGGTTTAAGGAAGCAGAGGCTTTGACAGACAAGAGCAGTGAAGGGGTGGCTTTGGCCCTAGAGCGAATTTACAAACGCGGGCCACTCAAATGGCCACGGCTTCTGCAGATTGATCCGGGGCGTGAGTTTATGGGTGCTGTGAGCCAGCTGGCAGCAAAGCATAAGACACAGATACGGCGTGGAGAAGCTGGGAATCACCGGCAGCAGGCGATCGTCGAGAGGTTCAATCGCACTCTGGCGGAGAGACTGTTCGGTGCCCAGTACGCCCAAGAGTTACTACTGGCGGCTCGAGGGTCCTCTGAACGTTCAGCTGAATGGGTTCGGGCTCTTCCTCAGGTGGTCGCGGCTCTTAACGGTGAGGTGACTCGTTTGACGGGTCGGAAGCCGGTTGATGCCATTAAGGACACTTCAGTATCCCATTCACCGGCCGCTCCTGCTCACCGTACTATCGGCCTCAAGGAGCCTGTGATTCCGTCTGAGGCTCTAGTTCGGTATCTGTATGCAAGCTCGCCTGGGGAGCATGAGCTTGAAGGTGGCCGGCGCCGGGCGACTGATCCTTCGTGGTCATTAACAGTACACGAGATTCGTAGAACAGTATGCCAGGATGGGCGGCCTGCGCTGTACTACCTGGAGGATGGGCCAGCGCGGGGCTTCGTTCGCGAAGAGCTGATGATTGTTCCTCCCGACACCCAAATGCCTCCTGACCGGATCCTCCCTAAGCGATGAGGCCCAGGCTGGCGATCTGCCCGTTATATATCCCTCGGTTCTCTACTCTATGGACTTCTACCTCGTAGATGGACCAGCTCGTGGATGTGAGGAGCTCCACAGCTACTCCCTAGCAGGATTCTAGGTAGCCGTAGGCCCTAGTGTTGATACCATCAGCACAAATCCATTTTTTCGTGTCCATGGGGCTCAGAGATGTTTTGTTCATCTCATAAACCCCTATCTGGTGGCCCTTGCTTCGTATGGCAACCTGTGTGTGCTTGTATTCCCGCTGACCGAACAGACTGTCCTTGTAGTGTTCGTGTCTGAGGTCCTTCTTCACAACTGCCCGAGCCACTCCTTTGGCTTTCTTGATGTTGGCGGCCTCCTCTAGGATTGAGTACATCTTTGGTCTGAGACCGACGAACTCAGCTATCGAGCGGCCGTTGCATTCATCTTTGAATTTGCCGACCACCTTTTTATTCGCAGTCGAATGGTTGGGGTGGTCACGCGGATAATCTGAGAAGTCGTACCAGTCGGGGTGAGTCTTCATGTCCGCGTACACATCCTCAGTCTCCACCTGAAGTAGAAGGGAGTCAGTATCAGTGTAGCAGAGCTGGAGTCTATTACCGTATTGGGGTTTAAGCCGATTGTACCAGAAGTCGTACATGAGGTACTTGGATTGGTCCAGGATGGCCTGCCCACAATAGACTGGTTTATTCAGCTGGACCTTGTTCTTGATGCTGTGCACCGCCACCAGTCCACCGTTGAAGATTCTACACGATTCGTAGTTGGGGCTGGCGATTAATTTTCGGAGTCGGTCAGTCTCGGTGCCTCTGATAAGGTTGACTCTGATGCGTTTGCGAACATTCTCCATACTCTTCCCAAAGACGGCATTGTTCATCAGCTTGAAGAAGTCCTTCTCAAATTCCGACTTGGCTTGGGCTCGTAGAGAGGTGTTCATCTCTATGTAGGGCTTCATCCATTGGGACTGATTGAACTTGATGGCTCGGTGGATCTGGGTGACCTCTAGACCGAGGCTGTGATAGAGTTTGAGATTGCGGTAGTGGACGACGTATCGCTCCTTGTTGTGGAGATGAGGTACCAGCTTTGTTTGCTCCGTGAACTTACCCCCCAGTTTGTTCTGGAGCTCGCGCTGATAGCTGCTCAACCAGGCCTCTGGGATGGTCATGGTTTCTGGAGCTAGCGGATAGTCACTGTGGGCTTCATGTAGGTGCGCTGGGTACTTCAAATCAACCTCAACAAGCCATCCCTCTGGGGCGTTGTCGGGGGTGTTGAGTACCTCCTCGAGAGTTGGATTGGCCCATTGGAACCCTCCGGTGGGGAGGTATTCCATCATGGCCCACCCATACAGGTTATTTGCATCTAGGTACATGATCCACGAATTGGGTGTTGTGGGGTCATAGTCTGAAGTCTTGGGGTTGTTGGCCTTAGCATACCGCTTGGAGACCATGGCCACACCCCCTCGGAGTCCCTTCTCAAAGAGGAGGTGCATATCCAAGTCGGTTAGGAGCTCGAGTTGCACCTTCGTCTTTTTTAGGAGTGCGTCCCATGCCAGGCCGGGTGCACTGATGTAGTGGGCTGGGTCGAGCTGATATACCTCCATGCAGGTGTCTCGGAATGCCTCGAATATATCAGCCAACAGACTGACGTCTGTTTTCAGGTATAGGTCATGGTAGCCTCCGAGTGTTTTGCAATCGAGCTCCTGCCACACTTTCTGGGCGTGGGCATAGTCAGAGTCACTGATTCCTTCTCGGGTGAGCTTGCTGTAGAATGCCTCTTTGGGTGGTAGGCGGTCCTCTGCAAAGCGCTCGAAGCTGTCCATATATTCGTAGGGGTATACACCCTTACGGAGAAGGAGAGACTGGCTCTGGCATAGCGTGGTCCTGAACTTGTTCATTAAGACAGCCCAGGGGGTGTGCTTCTCAGTGTTGCA
Organism: Cepaea hortensis; assembly: GCA_963921405.1. Taxonomy (NCBI): domain Eukaryota; kingdom Metazoa; phylum Mollusca; class Gastropoda; order Stylommatophora; family Helicidae; genus Cepaea; species Cepaea hortensis. The sequence continues at coordinate 102,045,518 of OY992892.1, read as the reverse complement.
CGTCTCACATCTTGAGATTATATCGTTGCCTCTACGTGTCAGAGCCATTGATTTACCGCAGTGTGTCAGCTCGCTGAGGTTCCCTACCAGGGTGTCTAGAGAGCTATTCATGAACTGTAGACTGTCAATGAATTGCAGCTGACCGATGGTGAAGGAGGCGTACTTCTCTATGGTGTTTGGTATGCAGGTGATTGTTGTGTTGTCTACTTGTTTGGTTTGCCATTGGCCGTTTTTCTTCTTCTTGTAGACCGTTCTTTTTCCCCAGTCCAGACGGCCGGCCGCTTGCATGATGATGTGGGAGTCGTATCCTCTGAGGTTGTGAAAGACTACAGGTATCCTCAGCTTGTCTCTATTGATGCGCCATGCTAGATTACAGACATTGTGGGCAGCGCCCCGGTATTTGCCTGTAATATGGCAGTGGTCTCTCACCTTGTCCTCCTCCAGCGGCTCTTTACAGATGTGGCAGGTGGTGGCGGAGGCAAAGTCTTCACGGTCTTTTTGCCCCAGCACCATGAGAGCCGGCCGCTGTAACTTGTGGTGGATGGTGGCCTGCTCTTGTCCCAAGCGTTTGAGGAATTCGTCTGCAGCATCCTCCCCCCGATATACGACAGGGTTTGTGGTGAGCCCGTCGCAGCGTACAATGGTGTAGCCGAAGCCGCAGGGGGGCTGCTCAGCAAGTTGGCGCGTGTTGCTCTGGCTTGGATCCATTGCCGCACCATGTACTGGAACGTTCAAGGTCTCAAAGTCTGCGTATATGATGTATGGCGCCCTCATCTGTTTCTGGAGGGACTTGAAATTCATCTTTCCCTCTTTAGGCATGACATTCACCTGGCAGGCTGTGTTGATGCCTTGGCAGAGTGGCACATGTTGGTCCAAGGTTTCCTGAGAGGAGTGTACATGGAGACAGTTGAGACATGGATACTTCTTACCCCTATGTTTGCTGTTTCCATATAGAAGCCGCCCCACATCCTTGACCCAGACATAGTGCCTATTCTCATCCTTACATAGGAGCAAGAGGTTGATTTGGTTGCGCTGGAGTGTGTTGGTCCGGAGTATGGTTGGTCCTTTGTTCCACCCAAAGACTCTGATGGCTATGGTAGGATTCTGGTTTTCAAACTTCGCAATGCTGGTCAGCTGCACTGGGAACTCGATTCCTTCAAAGTTTAGCTCTCCCAGGTGGGCGCTATAATTGTTGAGCCTATCAGGATGCTCTCCATGCGCTACTGGGTAGAGCGCTGAGAGTATGGCCCATTCAAAGCAGCGGTTGTCCTCATTCTTTACATTCACAACACTACGTGGTGGAATGAAGCTGGGAGTCGCGAAGTAGCTAGAGCCTCGGAATGGTTGGTATTTTACTATGTAGAGGTCGAGCTGCACACACTCATCATAGTGCCAATCCGAGCCCTGTTCGGTGAAGCATTCACTGTCAGCGAATATCTTGGCTCTGGCGAGCTTCAGCCCCTCATCAATTTCCCCCTCGTGCAGTACTTCATAGTTCCTGCTTCCATGGGTGGCGATTGCCGTAATCTGTTCGCCTTCTGGGGTGGTGCGATAGTATTTTAGATGGAGATACAGCTGCATTTTAACACTGCCATAATCCCCCAACCCTTTTACCACCAGGGCTTTGATGGCGGGCTCCATCGAAAACATAAATAGTCCAGGCTCATCATAGTCGACGCTACCTTCTGGGACGCTTGCTTCATATTTTCTCAGGCTCCCCTCAATCTCCCGGGTGAGTTTCAATTCGGGTGCATTGCGAATTAGCTCAGCCAACTCCTCATCCGTTTCCTCTCGCACACTATCAGCTCGGGCAAGGAACTCTGCTTCGAGGTCGGCGTGGCGTTGAGCACGCTGCCGGGCGCGGTGTCGTCGCTCGGCGACGATCGCGGCTCGGTCCGCGGCGGTACCATATACAAATCTCAGGGCGGTGGTAATCCCTGCTTCAAGTCGTGCCCCTTGTAGGTTGGGGTTCTTCTCGAGCAGGGTGGCCCGAGCCATCTCACGCGCTCTGGATATTTCCCCCTCAAGAACGGCCTTCCTCCTCCCACTGTATGGCATGCCATACTCGTGGGCTTGCTGTTTCAACTGAATCAGCGTAGGCATGGCTAAATACACAGATCTGTCAGTCTCTAACAGGTGAGTGTGTACGTACAGTGGATAGTTCCATGTCTCTAATTGACTTTTATATTTCTGTGATCATAGCCAATCGCTTAAACTCGGCGTTAAAAGGCTTTACCTTTTCATGGTACCATGTTCGGCGATTGGCTGCGTTATAACCACACTCCTTACAAATTGATAGATAGTTTGTGACCCCCCTCCCACAGCTTCTGCACGGTTTGGTACATGAACCCTTCCGTATTAGCACTGCATGGACTTTGCAGTAGTCCCTCATACAACTCCGATTGCAGGGCTCTGTGGAACGTAGCCGTAGCCACTTACAACTGTTCTTCGCGGTGCGCATCTTGGTATGTCTGTAGATGATACACTCTAAATCGATGGCTCGGTCGCCATGCGTGCGCTCCGGGATACAGAGGACGGCCCGGTCGGGCGGTCGCGCCCCGGGGCCCTGGGGGGTGGGGCCCCCGGGGGTTGGGTCCCTAGGGGGCTTTCTTTTGGCGCTCCTGTAGTGCCCCGACCCTTTTGGTCCCCGGGGGCTTTCTTTTGGCGCTCCTGTAGTGCCCCGACCTTTTTGGCCCCAAACCCCCAATTGACATCTACTTCATCCCCAACATGGTTACATGATCACCCTAACGTCTTCTAGGTATCTCATCCCCAACATGGTTACATGATCACCCTAACGTCTTCTAGGTATCTCATCCCCAACATGGTTACATGATCACCCTAACGTCTTCTAGGTATCTCATCCCCAACATGGTTACATGATCACCCTAACGTCTTCTAGGTATCTCATCCCCAACATGGTTACATGATCACCCTAACGTCTTCTAGGTATCTCATCCCCAACATGGTTACATGATCACCCTAACGTCTTCTAGGTATCTCATCCCCAACATGGTTACATGATCACCCTAACGTCTTCTAGGTATCTCATCCCCAACATGGTTACATGATCACCCTAACGTCTTCTAGGTATCTCATCCCCAACATGGTTACATGATCACCCTAACGTCTAGGTATCTCATCCCCAACATGGCTACATGATCACCCTAACGTCTTCTAGGTATCTCATCCTCAACGTGGCTACATGGTCACCCTAACGTCTAGGTATCAAATGCGTGGAAACCGGGAAGGTTAACCCGGTCAACAAATGCCCGCAGAAGTCGGATGTGTCGGCCTAACGGCGCAAGAACGCAGCTCTGCTGTAAACAGGCTCAACGCAGTCACATCCGAAAAAAAAAAATCCGGATGAACGCAGCAGAAGAAGAAGAAATGCGTGGAAATACATTTGTTCCTGCAGCGAGGCGCTATCGCCATTTGGAAGTGACAGGTTCGAATCCCGGTCGGTAACTATAGCTTTCAAATTTTATGTTGTCTAGTGCGTCCTCTAGTCTCTACTTCCTTCTTCTCCTTCTGTGAGCGCCAAACAATACTATGTGTGTTTATTTATGTAACTGTCTCACTGGCCTCAACGGGTTCCCAAATTGATACTCTTGTACCTTGCGGTGTCAAGGTGAAGTATAAACAGCGGGAGAGGGCCCGCTTATGGGCCTCATGTATCGATATTCCCGTGGAATGTTATTCCCTGTGTGCATCGTTTACGTGGTCGGCCTCTTACTCTGCTTGTGACACCAGTTCTATGTTGGTTTATTAATCTTCTTTAGCTTCCTGCATAGTGTTCTTGTTTGGCCACACCTCTTTTAACTTGCTGTTCTCGCAGTCTGACGAATGGTTGTAGATTCCCAGTCATCGCTTGGTTCTCGTTAACGTCTTACTTCTCGTAGAGCATTAGCAATGTTATACACGAACCGGTTTAGAATCGTTCATTAGATCGTCTTCTGCCAGAGTCAGTTCTCAAACAGAGGGCCAGGTTACGTGATCCTGTTCAGTGACATTTCCTTATTAATATCTTCATTGATATACTCATTGTCGGGGAAAGATTGCATTCGTAAAGAAGACTGTCTCAGCTGACCCAAGGTGACATTTCACACTGAAACCTTTATTTCCGTCATATAACTAACATTTTAAGTTGCATATTTTGTCGTGCTCATTTATTGATGTAAAATCATAGTATTGTTTACATCATTTCATACGACTATCATTCCACATCACTACCTAGTATATGAGAATGTTTTGTGTCTCGAAATCACCAGTTCACTATCATCATACGTACGAGCCATCAAATCCTGGTTGTATGTGATGATAATTGATTACTAGATAGCCAATAAACACAGGGGTAGTTGTTTCACTCATAGTTCTACCTTCATATTTTCCAAGTGTACGTAATTGTGTATGTGTATATGTTTACTTACAGTATTTGATGAGGGTGGCCTTATATGAGCCAGGGAGGAGAGATTGTCAGGGAGCAAACCTGCCCTGTCTAGTAGTCAGTTAAGAGACGTAATCCTAGTCACCTAACCTTCTTCTTCCCACCCCTTGCAGATACGAAGACCAGTTATGTTGACTTTTTTACGAGCCATTTCCAGCTGTGCACTTGTGCATCCAGGGACTTGGATTTTAGTCAGCCTAAAAGAGACATTTGTCCCGAGTTTGCTTGCTTGGATTGGGAACGGTTCGGATTTGAATCCGCACCCACTACAACGCAGTTTGAGCGCTAACTTACTATTTGGCCAAGTTGGGACGGCTCACTTGGCAGAGAATCCACGCCAAACTGAATTAGCTGACACCCAGCAACTACCAGGACATCAGACTGATGGAACAGATTAAGCTTAGTACGGCGGGATGGCCTACTTAGGTCAGCATACCCCAACCAAGCCAGTTAGGTTTAGGGAGCAGATAACGTGGTAAGGGCACTTGGTGCGGGGCGGTCAGCGGGGCTGTAGTGCAACTAGCAGAGAAAAACATAAACCAATCGGATTTTATTGCATGGAGTAGGGTGTGAAAGGTTGGTGTTTCGTATTGTGTCTGGTTGAGAAACGTCTACGGTCAGAGTTGTGGCATGGAGGGTGTGACAAAATGATTGGGGTTAGAGTTAATAATGTCAGGCAATTTATTATTGGGATAATCTCTGGCTAAGACAAGGGTAGCTATTCTGCCGACCCCGTGGTTGCTGGATCTGTGTGCTCACACAATCCCCTCTAAATATTAACATATCTATTTATAGTTCTACAAACGACAAGGAACACCATATTTGTAAATTCAAAACGAAATCCACAGATATAATATAGATCAGGTAATAGTTGCAGGGCCGGGCTCCCTGACGAAGGAGTTAACGACTTTCTCTGCAATCCCGTATATCCACGTAGGGGAACACAGCTGCGCGAGATTCGGTAGTGGATCGCGTCGCGTTGGTTACTCACGGGGGTATGTGAGCCTGTAACTCAGAAAGCAATGGCAAACTACTGAGCGTAATCTTGCCAAGACATCAACAACGGCGGTAAAATGCTGGTGTTGGCAGCGATGTCCTATAAATAGGATATGGAAAAAAATAGTTACAGGAATGTAACACCTAGAGATGAAAAACAATACTATATAGATATCTGCCTAGAGGCAATCTGTCCAGCCAACTAGTCAGGCTGAATGGTGTGAATCATTCATCATTGGCATTACCCAGTCTATGTCAGTACGTCCGGAGTCGGCTGTTAACTCACATGATTGGAACTGGCTTCTTCCTCCGGGTTGTATATTGGAACGCAGACAACATTCTTCGACCGGGCAAGATTGTCAACGATAATGTGTTGGTGATTTCACACAATCTGTAGATCAATCGTCCTCAACTGGAGTCCCTGGGTGTAGCAATGAAACGCTGTAGACGAACCTATCTTTCCTTCTCTATCACGACTGGGAAACTGATATCTTCAAGTTCGGACTGGTAAAGTTAGATACAAGTGTCACCACAGCCATAAACGAATACAACATGCGCCTATCTTCAATGTGAAAGCTGAAGAGGACAACATCACACAAATGTTGGAAGGTCCTTCACTATAACACAGTTAATGATCACACATAGCAACAGGTCTCTTATTTGTTACCGTGTATTTGGCTAAGACCGCCATGCTGGTTGAGGCTGGTAGTTGGTTATTCTAAAAAGGTCGGATATGAAACATCACCTCCACAAGCCGGATGGTTCAACCAATTGTAAAATATTACTTGACTAGCCTTAGTGGTTTTGATTTGATTTGATTTGATTTGATTTGATTTAGTGGCGTTATCCGCCATTTTTGGAAAACAATAAACTCCTTCTGCCGTCAACCACCAAAAGGGAGCCCCTGAAACAAACAACCTGGTGAAAGTGACCTGCTCCACTCACAGTTTTACATGACAATGGACTGAGCGATGTGTAACCTTCCCAATAGAAGAACCCCCTTCAGTTTAATCAAATGATTCGCGCTCTCTGTGGTTGATCATCCCCATGTAGAAGAGAGAGAATACAGGTTCCCTTTCCCCGTGTAGAAGGTTATGTGTTAATTAAGATCCCTTCCGTTAACCCCTCCCTGAAGAAGTTAATGTAAACTGAAAGGTTCATTATTCTCTTAAGGGAGCTGCATCAGATTAATCATAAAGTCAGACACAAGATGATAGTAAAGTATAGACAGCGCCTGTGCTCCTCCGGGAGCAATTTATTATTATATTCCCATTCAGGCACTAGATAAAAATAAAGTCACGAAGATGCCAATGCTCATTTGGGAGTTAGAGAATTGTGATATGTACATTACATCACTTAATAAAAGTGAAGTGATGAAATAGCCTATGCTCCTTGCCATGTTCCAGACTGGGTCATGGGGCATGTAGTGCAGGTAGTCTAGAGCTTTACGCAGTTAGCGTAAAGATCAAGTAGGTTGAGGTTCACGCCTTGCACGAAAACAGAAAGGTAAATCGCTGAGCAGGGGACAAGGTCTTCTTCAAGGCTCATTCACATCTGTACCGAGTTCGGGGTCGGACTGAAGATGGCAAATGGCAGAATCTCGTCTTGCCGCCACGTTGTGTATATGCCAAGTTTGTGAAACAGAGTTTGACTGCTGACGTCACCTGAGAGATTTGTTGACAGAGTTTGACTGCTGACGTCACCTGAGAGATTTGTTGACAGAGTTTGACTGCTGACGTCACCTGAGAGATTTGTTGACAGAGTTTGACTGTAGATGTCGAGTGCAAATATTATCTGTTTGCAGCTTTTAGTACAGTGTTTATTGACATTGATGAGACAATTTTGTGAACTATTTTAAAGAGACAATAATACACTGTTTCGAAACCACGCCGCTGTTGTGTCGTGAAGAGTCATTATTGAAGTGGTGTTCATCGTTATGCAATGTGTGTGTAAAGATTCATATTCATAGAAGAGTAAAGAGTGATACTAAAGCAAGCCAATAAATAATCACGCCTGGGTAATAGAAATGCAAGTGAGAGAGAAGATAATCAGTGGGCACAGTCAATCAGGCTTGGAGAATATAAGAAGAAGGCTAGTTATTAGTCCACCTCAAGTATCCCGGACGAGCCCCCCCCCCCCCTTTAGTTGCCATAGAGTTCTTTGGGGTATTCTTTCTGGCACGGAATGCACTTGTGTATGCCGACAAGCTTATTGTCTGTGTCACCGCCTCACCAGCATATATAGTAAAGGGCTGCAATTCCAGCCCAAGGGAAACCATTGAGTCGAGCAGGACCCAAATAATCTAGAACCTTCTAGATAGAGATGGTCACCAAGTCCATGATTCCGTGGACACTGATGTGGCCCGCCTAATGCGGGGTCCACGAGGAACTCGGACAGAGTTACCGCCCGTGTCGAGTTAGGACACGCGGAGACCGGCAGAGGACGAATGGACTTGAGAGAGGCAACAGGGCCTGCCTTTGAGGGACTCTATAGATATCAATAGATATATAGACATAGGCTAGATAGTTTGCTAGACTGTTAAATGATACTTATGTGTTTGATGTTTACTATTTGAGAGATGTAATCTAGCGCGGGTCTGTTTACCCACTGCGCCAACGCATACTGTATATGTAAATACAATAAATATTCGATCTCATAACGGATAGATTTATTGTTGCCTGTATGAACCCAAGTTTAGTTATCTAGATACGAGCAAGACTATGACAGGCTTTTTGGGGGCTAGTTTTCCGGTTTTGGCATAGAATGTTTTCTTAAAAACCTATTAAATGCCATGTAAAATTAATTATTTAATCATATCACACTGATTTTTGATAAAACATTGATTTTTGGTAACACATTGATTTGTTTAAATCAAAGAAATTGTTAACGTTACAAGGTTACATAGAACTAGTAGCTATCTAGCGATAAAATAGAAGTAATCTGAGTCCCTCGGCAATGTCTCACCATTGCCTCCACAGCGCCTCTTTATTTTGATTCTGTAAACAATTTTTTTTTTTTTGACATGTTATTATTTTGACATTTTTTTTTTGTGACAGTCACTAATGTGTTCTCGCTCCACGAGCAGATTGTTCCGCAACAAGTGCCGCGTCCAACCGATGAAACCTTTCCCACAGTAACGAGAGTGCAAGATAACATCGAGGAGCTTCAAAATTCAAAGCTAAGTTTCACCTCATACTCATTGTACTTCTAAGCTGTACTTCTCATGTTTCATCAATGTATTATGTTGTTTCATATTGATTTGGTTGCATATTCATGAACTTTTCACCAACATAACCTTGCATTTTGATTTACACATTAATAAGTAAGGGAGTTAACCAAATTTTCGACTACACTACATTTTTTCTAAGGGATTTAATTTTAGGAATATTACAAACAAGTGAAACACAAAATGTCTACCTTAGATAAATGCATTGAGCAAGGAATAAAGCTAGGTTATAAAGAAGAGAAATTGTCAGAATGGGCACAGAAAACGCACGCAGAAAACATTGCCCGTGAAGAAAGAGCGATAGAACGAGAGGAAAAGAAATCGCAGATGGAGGCCGAAGAAAAGAAACTGCAGATGCAAGCAGAGGAAAAGAAAATGCAGATGCAGATGGAGTCAGAAGAAAAGAAAATGCAGATGCAAGCAGAGGAAAAGAAAATGCAGATGCAGATGGAGTCAGAAGAAAAGAAAATTCAGATGCAAGCAGAGGAAAAGAAAATGCAGATGCAGATGCAGGCTCAGGAAAAACAGCTGGAGCTCGAGGCGGCGGCCAAACAGGCCCAATTGAATGCCGAAACACAAATAAAATTAAAACAGATGGAGCTTGAGTCTAACGCAGAAATATCTATAAATAAGCTAAGAAGCAAAGAGGAAGAACAAAAATATAATAAATATAAAGGTCTCGTGAAGGCTTTCTGTTCTGGAGATTCCATCTCCGCTTATTTAGAAAATTTTGAATGTCTCATGTCTCATCATAAAATCATTAAATCAGATTGGGCATTTATTCTAATGAGGAATTTGGCTCTTGAACCACTGAAAGTAATAGAAACAATACCGCAGGAAATGCGAAAAGACTATGAGTACCTAAAACAACGCATTCTCCAACATTTTTCTTTAGACACTGCAGGTTACCAACAACAATTTGCCAAATTATCTCCACAACCAAACCAAACCTTCATAGATTATGTCAGTACAGTCCAAGACATATGCACAAAATGGATTAACTCGGCTAAAACCAACAATAGCCATGATAAACTTAAGGAACTAATTATAATAGATAAAATAGTTAGCACCATCCCCACACCTTTTGCCAAGTTCTTAAAACAAATGGATTGTAAGAGCATTCAGGAAATCGAGGCGAAAGGAAATGCATTTTTTACAGCAAACAGGGATATTTTTCAACATAATATAAGTCACAATGATACAGCAGCTGCAGTAGTGAACACCAAATACTCCAAGCAATCACAGAGCAGATTTAAACCACGATCTAATGTCGGTAAAGTAGTAAGGTGCCAATATTGCAATTCTCATCACGACAGTTACGGTATGTGTGACAAATCACCCTCCTACCCTGAACACCTCAAAAAGATGGTAGAGAAGCAAACAGCTAAACGCATGGCTTACCACAGAGCAATTAAATGTTATTTCTGCAATAGCTGGGGTCACTATAATAAAGATTGTCAAGGCCGAAAATTATTGAAACAGGCCAATGCGGCATTAGTAGAAACGTCGACTGACGAAGAGCTTGAGTCACTAAATGAATGTGAAAATCAACACGACAATGAAAGCGAGCTTGGGAATGCTGTACACGTCATCAACACCATAACAGACAGTAAGTGCAACACCTGTACAAAGTTCCAACTGGACACAACACTACATTGTGGTCACATTATCCCAATTGCAAATGAAATAGCTAACGCTGCCTTATCATCTACAGGCAAGCTAGTTTTTTATACAGGGTTTGTTAACAACAAAAAAGGCACGTTAATTCGTGATTCCGGCGCAACTCTCTGTGGGGTGAGGAGGACATTAATAGACGCTAAAGACTACACAGACAAACACGTGACGTGTCGCACATTTTCAGGTACAATAGAGAAATACCCCCCTTGCTTTGGTCGAAATTCAAACACCGTTCATATCGGGGCAAGTATTGTGTGCTATCCTTGAAAATCCCGTCGCGGATATTATACTTGGTAATTTACCCAACATACATCCATGCTCTGAAACAGAGATTAAAAGGTGGGAGCAAAAACACGGCATCCACCACAGAAATAGCGACACAAAAGAGAAACACCATTCTTGCTTGTCTCAAACTGCCAAAATACCAAGGGAGACAACCACTGAGGTAATTCAGGAAGCATTTACCGAGGTGTACAATGCAGGGGCGGTCGAATCAAGAAACGATACGACCGAATTAAAACCTCGAATTGAGGATGCGACCAAACTACCAAATACCGAACCTGTAAATGTGCAACAAGACACACAACACACAAACGCAATAACACGACAGACAACCCACAAAACCAACACCGACCAACTACAGGAATCATTAGAAATAGTAGCGCCAAACTCAACTAACATCAATTTTGGAAATGAACAGAAAAATGACCCTACACTAGCACCATACTTTAAGTTAGTAGGCCTTAAGCCAAAATTAACAAAGAACGCATCGTGGACATTTAGGCTACAGAACAACATCTTAACTAGATTTTACACAACAAACCAGACCACGACACAGCAAATAGTGTTACCACAAGCACAACGAGACAAAGTGCTAAAATTAGCCCATGACTCCCCTTTTGGAGGTCACATGGGGTATGAAAAAACCAGGGCTAGAGTCCTCACCCAATTTTATTGGCCAAAGTTTTGCCAACATATAAAAACTTTCTGTAGAGCTTGTGATGTATGTCAAAGACTGGGGAAAAGGGGAAAAAACCCTACAGCAGAAGTCCAATCAACGACAACTGCCTCGAGGCCTTTCCAAATCGTGGCAGTTGACCTAGTAGGTCCGTTGAATCACATATCGAATAAGGGGAATAGGTACATTTTTACTCTCGTGGATTTATGTACAAGGTGGCCCGAAATGTTGCCATTAAGATCTATCTCCTCTAAGGATGTGATGGACATATTACTAAATATTTTCTCCCGTTTTGGCTTCCCGGAGAAAATCATTTCAGATAGAGGTACCCAGTTCATATCTAATGCCACCCAATCAGTAACTAAGTTACTAGGCATCAAGCAGTGTTTCACCAGTCCCTATCGACCGGCCGCAAACGGTATCTGCGAAAAGCTTAATGGGGACCTGAAACATATGCTATCTAAAGTGACAGCTGAAAATCCAGCCGATTGGGACATACTTCTCCCAACGGTGCTGTTCGCATACAGAGAAGTCCCTCAATCAAGTACAGGGTTCTCTCCCTTCGAATTGATGTATGGAGCGAACCCAAGAGGACCTCTCACCATTTATAAAGAGATCATCTCACAACCTGTAGATAGCCAACTTCCCATTTCCACCTATGATTTGGTCACTGATACCAGAGACAAAATCATACGTTCGTGTATATTGGCCAGAACATCACTACAGGAGAAAGGTTTTAAATACAGGCAGTACGCCAATAGAAGTGCAAAAACCATTGTCCTACATCCAGGTCAGGATATTTTACTCTTACTACCTGACAAAAGAGATTTACTGTCAACCTCCTGGCAAGGACCTTTTAAGATCATTAGAAGAATTTCAGAAGTAGATTACGAAATCTCTTTAAATGGAAAACTGAAAATATTCCATATAAATATGTTGAAACCATATTATGTTAGACAGGACAATGAGACAAATGAACTGACTCAACGAACTGGCGACGGAGACGAAACGACAATTTCTCAACGAAATGACACCTCGACAAACGAAGCATCGTTAACGACACACTCTTACGACGACGAAAACGACGAAGACATATGGACATTACCGACAATCTGTGATATCGACATCGACGACAAATTTGACGACATATTGACAACGATTGATCTCGACGACGACGACAATGACATTGAAGACAATTTACAAACAGTGGCATCTGTGGTAAATCAGACAGACGTGGACAACACTGAAATCCCTGTACCAATCATGACTGACGACGGAAGTATAAATGACATACATATCTCTGACACTTTGACACAACAACAGCGACAAGACATTTTGACTATCCTCGACGAATATAAATCTATCTTTTCTAACAAACCTGGACGCACTGATAAAATAACACATTCAATTGTGCTGACAGATCTGAGACCGGTCAAATGTAGACCATATTCTATTCCTCTCCATTACAGATCTAATTTAGATAAAGAAATTTTAGACTTAGAGAAAAATGGCATTATTCAAAAATCGATGTCTCAATATTCGTCACCGATTGTTCTGGTGAAGAAAAAGGACCAGACAATTCGTTTGTGCATTGACTATCGAGTATTAAATACAAGAACAACAACAGATGCAGAGCCAATGAACAGCTGTGAGGATCTTATCTTAAATATGGCTCAATCATCCTTATTTTCTAAGACCGATTTAGCTAAAGGATATTGGCAAGTTCCATTACACCCTTCTTGTAGACATATAACAGCATTCGCAACACCTCTTGGCTTGTACGAATGGCTATATCTTCCGTTTGGGCTCAAGAACGCACCGGCCACATTTGTAAGACTAACAAGATTGTTATTACACGGAATTAATGACGTAGTTGCTTATATTGATGATATATGCATCCATTCTTCTGATATGACTTCTCACTTACTCACCCTTAAACAAGTCTTCCACCAAATCTCTCTTTGTGGACTTACTATCAAACCTTCCAAGGTTGAAATAGGTTATACACAAATAGACTTCCTTGGACATAGAATTTCTGAAGGAAAATTGTTGACTGATGATAAAATTGTTTCCAAGATCCTTAAGCTAGAAGTACCTACCACAAAGAAGCAAGTTAGAAGTTTACTAGGTCTGATTAACTATTATTCGAAATTTATTCCACATTGGGCAGAATTAACCTCAATCTTTTCTGATATGTTAACTAAAAATCATCCATCAAAAATTTGTAAAAGTACCAGCTTAGATGATGCAATGTGTAAATTGAAACATATTTTTTCTAATCCACCAGTCTTACGATTACCCAACATTAATTTACCCTTTATTTTGACCACAGATGCGAGCGCTATCGCAATAGGAGGATGCCTGATGCAGGAAATGGATGGCATAAAACACCCAATTCTCTATGTAAGCCGCAAACTAAAGAAGGCTGAGACTCGGTATGCCACAGTTGAATTAGAGTGTTTGAGCCTAGTGTTTTGTATATTGAGATTATCGAAGTTCCTCTTAGGGAGTCACTTTGTGGTCCTCACTGACAGTTCGCCATTATTAGTCCTTAACCAGGGGTCGCCTAAAAACCATCGGCTACAAAGATGGTGTCTTCTACTTCAAGATTTCGATTTCGAAATCCGCCACATCAGAGGCACCGACAACATTGTGGCTGACCTTTTGTCACGGCAGGTGAATGCGCCAGTAGAATGACTCTGATCACATCGACCATTAGCCATACTATAAACTGTGATACTTTTAGTCGGTTGCATATTACAGTGGAACTCTACACCTGCTAGATTACTCTCAGTGATTAGTTGAATTACGACACCCAAGAACATGATACGTTACTTTGAGAACTATACCATCAAGTGCCTAAGCGCTAGAACACTTCCAGCAAAAAAAAAACAGTAACTGTGTTTGTGTCAACCAATAAGATCAACCAACGAACTAACTCCGAATTCTGGAAGAACTCGTTATATAGGACATTAAGAACATGCCATACTTGCTGTTACTACGTAACTTTACAAACAGCCGAAACAGAACACCATCGACTACGACACTCAAGAGACAGCCATATTAGCTTTACCATTCATGGCATAACACGCTAGCGACAGGAGAACGACGCGCACATCATCTTGGGATTTAATTAATTAATTAGTTTAGGATTAAATATGTATTATATTTCCATTATTGTTGTATATAAATTGTATTCACCTGTAATTTGTACATATTCGACATTAATATTACAGGCGGTACCATTCCTAAGCTAAAGAACCGTCCTATACAATTGTCTCTAGTTAAATTATAACCCATTTGTAAGTCATCGTACAAGAAGTACGTATTTTCTTAAAGGGCAAATATCGCCTAGCCCATTTTTTTTAAGGGCAATAACACTTACCTCAACTTTAATTATATATATTTTAACCAAATACTATTTTTAATGAAAAATGAGTGAATGACTGTGTGAATGGATTAAATGAGAGAACGATACACTTGGCGGACAAATTGTACGCAAACCGTATTTATTTTAATTTGTCTGCGTCTTTCATGTAAATTGTATGACTTGTCTAATTTGTGAATACATGTGTAGTACTTAGTTTAATAGTGAGTTAATATACTTAGTTTAGCAGTTAGGATACATCTAAGCACCACTACTTGGAATACCTGTTCATGTATTGCACACAGTGCAGTAGTTCATGATTGAGGTTATCCCAACTCGTGACGCTTGGAAATACGCCACACATTCAGCACACACAGTACACAAACCTTAAAACTCAACACTATCAAGTTAAAATACAGTCACTTTATTAGAAACATCAACTTATTAGTCAAAGCACACTAACAAGCCAACAGGGACACTTGTAGTATGAGGGGGATAAAAAGAACAAGGTAACTACATATTTAGCATTATATAACATACGGGAGTAAAAGTGTATAGAAATACACACACAGATCAAGATTTGAAGGTGTACTTATTTAGCCAAGACTTCGGTCTTGTTAACCCTCTATTATATAGGGGTTATTTGTCTGGGTACCATTTTGGGTACTATGAGAAGGGCAAGTTGTAAATACAACTACTAAAATGCCACGTAACTTCGGTCTGATAAGCATATTTAAGCACACGAGAGACAGGGATCTCTGCACCAAATCAGACAAGTGTTGTATGGTAGAATACATGAGTTTTTAGTGCTAATAGGTAGGTTGCCAGGTTACTATCCACCAAACTACAACACCAACTGTAGGTGAGTCGGTGACAGAGTTAGAACGGATCTAATTCCCAACAACAAATCATGTCACGGGGGAGGGGGGAATCCTGTCACCGCCTCACGTATATATATCTAGTAAAGGGCTGCTATTCCAGCCCAAGGGAAACCATTGAGTCGAGCAGGACCCAAATAATCTAGAACCTTCTAGATAGAGATGGTCACCAAGTCCATGATTCCGTGGACACTGATGTGGCCCGCCTAATGCGGGGTCCACGAGGAACTCGGACAGAGTTACCGCCCGTGTCGAGTTAGGACACGCGGAGACCGGCAGAGGACGAATGGACTTGAGAGAGGCAACAGGGCCTGCCTTTGAGGGACTCTATAGATATCAATAGATATATAGACATAGGCTAGATAGTTTGCTAGACTGTTAAATGATACTTATGTGTTTGATGTTTACTATTTGAGAGATGTAATCTAGCGCGGGTCTGTTTACCCACTGCGCCAACGCATACTGTATATGTAAATACAATAAATATTCGATCTCATAACGGATAGATTTATTGTTGCCTGTATGAACCCAAGTTTAGTTATCTAGATACGAGCAAGACTATGACAGTCTGCCGACGACCCATTTACATATAATATCTAGCAAGGAGCATACTGTTGTTCTCCAGCGGTGTCTTGTATCTGATGTTTACATGCCAACGTGCTGACTGACTGTGGTGCACTTATAGTTATACTATAAGTTTAACCTGTATTATTTATGAAAGGGATCGATCTTCTCAACTCAAGTTCAGTGCCTTTCATGTTAGATCTACGATTTATCTATCACAATATGTAAGCAAATAGATAGAACAAATACCTTATCTAGCGAATACAACTCCTTGATCCGTGGGGTCTTTTACCCGTAGAATGCTCTTTAAATACAGAAAAACATTGAGATTTTGTTGCCACTCGGTCGAGACGTGAACTGACTTCCAGGTCGTCATTGCCTAATTAGCATTTCCGATCTCGGACCCGAGACTATTAGTGATTCACGCTTTTTTACGTGGGGAGGCGATAGATACTTGGGGAGTCAACAGACACTTTGGGGGACGACATATACTTGGCGAAATGACAGATATACACGGGGAGACGACAGATATACATGGGGATACGACATATACTTGGGGAGACAACAGATATACTTGGGGAGAAGACAGATACTTGAGGAGACGACGGATATACTTGGGGAGACGATAGATATACTTGGGAAGACGACAGATACTGGAGAGACGACATATACTTGGGGAGACGACAGATATACTCGGACAACATTGAGAGATAATTCTTGGACTTAAACTTATACAGAGTTTTTAGAAACAATAATTTTTGAGAGCGAATTTCCGAATATGAAGTTTAGCTATTCAGTTGAAAGTTCGCATCTAGAATTAAACCAGAGGAAATCAACTGAAAAGCAAGAAGTTCTGTGTTAGTTGTGAGTCTCCCTGGTCTAGGGGTTACACGACTTTCTCCGTAATCCCATATACTCTCGTGAATGACGTGACGTGTGCGAGAATTAGTAGCGGTTCTCTCCGCGTCGGTAACTTACGGGGTGTCTGAGCCGGTCGCTCAGAAAGCAATGGCAAACTACTGAGCGTAAACTTGCCAAGAAATCAACAATCAGCTTAAAGATGCTGATGTTGACAGCGATGTCCTGTAAAGGATATGCGAACAAAAAAGTTTAGCAGCTTAGCCCAGCAAAGTCAGTTCGGATGTTTGTTTTTCCAATGTGTTCAGTGTTTTATTGGACACGGCCTGTTTGTAAGCATTGGTGAATGTTGTTTAATAAAAAACAATTTCCGAATACGGTGTTTATCTTCACTTCAGATAGATATTTAAAAAGGACTGTTAGTTTGTTTATTAGTTATCGGTGATACGCATGGCAACTGTGAGCAGCACGTCACGTGATGAATAATAATGAACCACTATATGATACGGTCAAAACACATCTGGTGGTATAGTATGTCCAGAAATGAATGCCGTCATTCACGATCAATTATTTTGAAAATTGTCTGTTGCGTCATAATTTTTCCTGCCGTCTTATATTTACCCCCACCCAAGGAATATGTCTTTGATAGCTCTAAGAGCAACTTAAATCATCGAAAGCGGCGACATTTCTCTGATGTTTTGGGGAAAATGTAGTGAATTCACGCTAACAAACTAGTCTTACAGTAAACCACGTTATTTCTGGTAAGGACACAAGTACAATGCGTAGCCAGATTCGTATGGGAGTGGGTGCAATAAAAAAAAAGTAGCTTAAATGTCGACAGGGTCGACTGCATTGCGCCGGGTTTTATCCCTGTCACACGTTTCTCTTCATGATAATATCACGAAGTTCTCACGATGATACTGTTCATGATATTGATGATAAGTTTTGTGTGATGGTCGTTGTCTAGGTAACGATACTCATGGTGTGTCAATGGAGATATCTGTCTTGCAATGTAACTCACCCCCGCAGTGCATATTCACCAGGCATGAAACAAGATTCCGTTGGCGCACATAATCCTTTATTACAAAAATAAGACGGACAAACGGAGCAGGTTTATACATCCAGGAACATAACGTAATCCATAGAATAGAAATATCCTCACAATTCTAACCCGCACACATCTATGCCTTCTCACGGCTGGCTTCTAATCTCAATCCACAAGACAGGTAATCCAGCTACTATCCACGGCTGGGTCTCCCACAATACAACCCACACATTGGGTTGGAGCCACTGCTCAACTATAGAATTCACTCTGGGTTTAGGCCCACACTCAATACAGAACCCACTCTGGGTTCAGGCCTGTCTTCACCACTCGAAGAACAACACAACACGGAGCTCTCTCTTAAACGACCTGACCCGCAGTCGGTCTCTTCTCTCACTGACTTCCAGTCTCCTCACTTCACACAACACACCACTCTCTTTCGACCCATCCCCCCCTGGGGATTTCCACTCATATCCGCCCCATTATTTCTGAGGGTTGATTGTTTTCCTCGTAGCCAGGTCAGTCAATTTACTGTCTCCCCCTCTCATCTCCATTCTTCCTCCTGCCCGGTCACTCAACTCAATGTCAGTGACCCAGGCTTATGTCATTACCCCCCTCTTAAAAGAAAACTTCGTTTTCAAATATTGGGAGACTAAAACTTACTAAATATGTGACCCAGACATATAGCCTGGGTAGCCCTAAGTATGGCTGCACCTTACTCTAGCTACCACCCTAAATGATACCTCAAATGCTCATAGTACACTCCCATATTCCCCACACATAAATACAAACAACTTTCTATCTTGTGTACCAATGCATGAACTAATACATCACATAATAATAATACATCACACAATAATAATACATCATAGGAAAGCATTATACTTATGTAACCACAGGTCTCTTACTACTTCACGACCACACAATACTATTTGTGTCCCGACCCAATATCAGGTGGTTCTGTTCTTTCATTAACCCACCTCTGATTCCTGTCGATGCTGTGTCTACCTTTCATGTACCCATGACTCATGGTACCTCTACAATTACAACATCTGTTTGCTATCCCTAGCCCTGGGTCAGTAATGTCGCGAAAACTCTTTTGACCTGACTCAACTTTCCTATCTGCATATTGCACCGTTACACTTGAGTCTCTGTTTAGTCTGAACTCTTTATTCAATCTTGGCCCATTTATCTGGCACCTTGCTTTATGCTGCATACGCCTTATGCCTATGTGCCCTGCACATGCACTATCCTGAGCTGTTCTAGTATATCGGTCTCTATGTACTAAAGGTACTGCTCCTTGCCCACGTGCAGTTCCACTATCTGACAAGCGGCGAGTGAGAACATTGTTCTTCCTCTCGAAGCACCATCTACCTTTCTTTGACTGCCTATTTTCTACTCTCCTACACCCTTGGGAACATTTGTTCAGAGTAGTATCTTGTCTCTGGGATTCACTAGCACTATATTTGGGATCCATTCTCATCTGCTCAGCTGTACTATCCTTGTCCTGAGTTCCTGTGTCTACTTCAAGTGCCTCTTCTATCTCAACTATACTCTCTAGTTTTGGTTCTCTTGTGGTAACTACCTCATTACTGTTTACACTATATTTTTGGTCCCAATAAGCTACTTCCTCTTCTGTACAATCTTTAACTCCTATAACATTTCCTATGATCAAATCAGCCACTGGTGAGTCCAAAACACACGCTGTCACTCTTCCAGTGATATATGGTGTTTTTACTGTTATTATGGCTACTGGGTAGAACTCTACTGTGCCGTTGAATGTTATGCATCTAATCTTTTTCCCTGTATAATCCGAGGGATCTATTAAACTTCTCCTCACTCCGATAGACGTACATCCGGAATCCCTAATTGTTAACGCTGGTCTATCATTAACAAATCCCTGATGCAACTTCAGACTTCCTCCTTCATGCACTGCTGATCCTGCTTTTACTGTATGACCACATATTAAGACTGGCTGACCATCTTTTTCAAAAAGAGGTTTGCACCCACTACAATCTTCATTGTTCAGCGTCTCAATTACTTGCACTGCATTTGAGTGCTCTGTTTCTCTCATCCTACATTGATGGCTGACATGCCCCTTCTTTCCACATTTGAAACAGATAATCTCCCTTTTACTGCTGTTCGTTGGTCCATCTGATGGTTGTGCATCACACTCTGCTGCCTTGTGTCTCCAGCTCCCACAATTCCAACATCCGGCATAATTTGGACGTCTCTGGAAGTTCCCTCTTCTATATGGGTACCGTCCTACTCTACCAACATTGTTTCCTCGGAAACCATTATCTTGGAGTTCTTGCTGCTCACCTTTCTGTGCTGAATCCACACTTTTCGCCCTTGGTCTGATGACTGGATTCTGGTCCTGTTTAGTGTACGCTGCACAGACTATTTCCTCACTCATTAGTTTCCCAATAGAACTGTTAGGATGTGCAGTCATATAGTTTTGCCCTAACTGAGACATTGTGTCTATGTCCTTTGGCTTCCGTTCCTCAAAGAACGCCACTAAATTAGAATTGCATGCAGATACTACCTTGTCTCTTAACATTAGATCTACTAATTTATTAAAATCTTTCCCTACTTCTGCAAGCTCCATCCATTTGTTAAATGTATTCTTTACAGTGTTAGCAAAGTCTGTGAAATCTTGATTTGTCTCTGGCACTAACTGTCTAAACTTTGTCCTATATCCATGTTCAGTTAGTTGGAACTTAGTCAGCAAACGTTGACGTAAGATAGTGTAGTTGTTCCTTTCTTCTACCGGTAAATTGAACATGGTGTCTAGTGCCTTGCCCGTAAGCAGCTCCCCTAGTCTAATAGCATACTGTTCTTCGGGGATGCCTAACACTTTCGCACTTGCTTGAAATCTGTCCAAATAAGATTCAAGGTTGTCTCGGTCCGTAAAGTATGGCAGTTTTAATCTCTGTGACGACTGCGAAGGTTTTCCGCTTTCCTCACTTTGACCCTTTGAAGATAGTTCTAGTTTTCTGAGAGCAATTTCAGCTTCCATCTTAATCTTCTCTTTCTCAATTTCCACCGCATTTGTGTGTTTTAACTTTTCAAGTTCCATTTGTGTCTCTCTCTCTTCCTGTAGACGCTTGTTTTCTATTTCAGCTAGTTTTACTTGTGTCTCTTCCTGTAGACGCTTGTTTTCTATCTCAGCTAACTTTACTTCCTGTAGACGTTTGTTTTCCATTTCAGCTATTTTTACTTGTGTCTCTTTCTCAGCTAACTTTTCTTCCTGTAGACGCTTTGCCTCGCGTTCATTATGCCTCTCCTCTCTTTCCGTCTGTTGTTGTTCTTTTGCTTCGGCATACTCCTGTAACTCTTTACCTTTCAGGCCTATTCTTTCACCTGCTTCAATATAATCCATTAAAGTAGGCATCTTGTACTTGTGGACACGTTGCTGTGAATCAGCCAACTATAAATGTACAGACTCTGCTGTTAGTCTTTGTGTCACTTGCCTAAGTACACCCGCACTCCCTGTGTACGTAAATCCGTAGTGCTACAATATCACTCTGTACTCACCCAGTCACTCTATAAGTACTAGGTAGTGAGGGGGGAAGTATCACCTATACTCCCTTATATCTATATATCTATGACCAAAAGTTCATAAAGTCCCTGGAAATATTGTTAAACATACATATCAATACATATACAAACAAATGGATGATAACACTAAGTGATGACTATCCAACGCTAGACTTCACAAGCTGAGTACACGGAGACGATGATCACACATAAATAAACCACAGTAACAACCACAAGCTTGTGTAGAGACATCCACAGTGCGCGTAAAATAAAAATATAAATTGACCAAGACCACTAGACAGCAGAAATGACGAAAGATCACAATAAAAACATATATCCGAACACAACAAATATTATATGTAAATATAACGAAAAGAAAGAGAGAAAGAAAAAGAATATATACTGAAAATATACACAGATCTGACGTCAGACAACTCGGCTCTAGATATTGGTTAAGACTATTTCAATGCCCCTGCACGATACGTCAACTCATTAACGTTTTTCTTACAAAAATATCGTAAGCACCAGAAAGACAAATAAATTATTGTGCTGTATCCCGACTCTCGAGAAACACCCCAACAAATCCCCTACTCTTGACAAACACTGGACCACATACAAGTAACAGCTTAACAACCGAAAACAATATTTATAAGACAATGAGCAGCAAACAGAATGTCCACATCGTTGGCCGATAAATATGTGCCCACTAATCCGTCGCCAAAAGTTCTTTTTATTCAATGTCTACGACGCTAGATTTCAAACCGACTTCTTGTTTTGTTGAGTGGTTATTGAATTCACGTGGTGATCAAAAGTTCCAACTGTCGACAAAAGTTGAAGATGATAGTGATATCCGTAACGTTATTGTACTTTCTCTGTACGTGGTAATAATCCAAAGTGTTCTTTCGATTTGTTGTTACTCTCGTTGCGGAGATGGCGCTTCGCTGTATCATTAATGTTATGGATTTCCCAAAAGAAAAGACCAAAATAATGGCAATAAATGTTCAACGCTTTCACTCTGTACAGTCAGTTCTTTTTGGCAACTGTATGCAACTATGTACGCGGAGATGCCACGTCATCAATCGTTGACAAAATGTTTGCTGATTATAAGGTAATGAACACAAAGGGCTTTTAACAAAGCCGAACATAAAGTCTAGTTTCACACAAAAACAGCTTGTTTATCCAGTTCCACTATGGAACATCTCAGTAACTTTCCACTGTCCACGGCCTTGGCCTTGCCGGACACCTCAATTTCTCTTTATCTCTCAGTGAAAAATTCCTCCGTAAAACAGTTTTCACACAAACTTGACAGCCCCACCCGGCTGCGGTAGGGGTAACGTTACTATCCCCTTCAGTCAACTGTCCGTCAAATTAGCGACTGCCAATTTTTCTCTGTTATCCAAACATGTACTTCCCCAGTACCTGGACGCTGGTGTACCCACCCGTCCTATTTACTGCGTCGAATAATCTTGACCAGTCAACTTGCAACAACACAGTGCGCTTGCCTCCAGCACACACACCTGTCAATTATCTTTGGTTCCCAATCCTGTCATTATCACCGACAGTGACGTCCTACACACACCCACGCTGCCCTCGCCACTCTGGATTCAACACTCGTCTTTAATTTCAGCCCTCCTGCCTGGTATCAAATTTACCTGTCACCGTAATGGACTCTCCCGGTTAGTCTGTATGGCGTGTCTTTATCACCGACTTTTGTGCTGCCGCTGCACCCCCATTCGCTTTAGCGATATGGTTGGGTCCAAATCACCTGTAGTGGACTTCACTTGAACTGTCTGCTAGCTTGTGATTTCCGCCGCGTACCCTCCCCGCGCGCTGACAGTTTTTTTTTTTTTTCGATGTGGCGTCTTACACACACAAAAGAATTGCTGTTAATCTCGTGACGCAGTACTGTCTAAATTGATGGCACGAAGACACCGATAATAACTCCTCTCTTTCAGCGAAGAGCCCACAAATATCTCAGAATGACAACACTGTCTATAATGTTCTTGACCGTACGTAGCCTTCCAGATACTCCTTACTAAGTGACGAGCGCCCAGATTGTCACACGTTTCTCTTCATGATAATATCACGAAGTTCTCACGATGATACTGTTCATGATATTGATGATAAGTTTTGTGTGATGGTCGTTGTCTAGGTAACGATACTCATGGTGTGTCAATGGAGATATCTGTCTTGCAATGTAACTCACCCCCGCAGTGCATATTCACCAGGCATGAAACAAGATTCCGTTGGCGCACATAATCCTTTATTACAAAAATAAGACGGACAAACGGAGCAGGTTTATACATCCAGGAACATAACGTAATCCATAGAATAGAAATATCCTCACAATTCTAACCCGCACACATCTATGCCTTCTCACGGCTGGCTTCTAATCTCAATCCACAAGACAGGTAATCCAGCTACTATCCACGGCTGGGTCTCCCACAATACAACCCACACATTGGGTTGGAGCCACTGCTCAACTATAGAATTCACTCTGGGTTTAGGCCCACACTCAATACAGAACCCACTCTGGGTTCAGGCCTGTCTTCACCACTCGAAGAACAACACAACACGGAGCTCTCTCTTAAACGACCTGACCCGCAGTCGGTCTCTTCTCTCACTGACTTCCAGTCTCCTCACTTCACACAACACACCACTCTCTTTCGACCCATCCCCCCCTGGGGATTTCCACTCATATCCGCCCCATTATTTCTGAGGGTTGATTGTTTTCCTCGTAGCCAGGTCAGTCAATTTACTGTCTCCCCCTCTCATCTCCATTCTTCCTCCTGCCCGGTCACTCAACTCAATGTCAGTGACCCAGGCTTATGTCAATCCCATATGGCCCAGTCTCTTTCCGCAGGGCGGAAAGCGTCGCACAAAGCACGAACTCCGTAGCTCCAGCGACGACCCTCGGAAGTCTCCGAAAAATGCACTCGTAAAATGAAGGAGCCTGAGTCAGACGGCTTGCCCACTTCACCACGGAGACTCCCGAGAGGGGTGCAATGTGTAATATTAGTAAAGACAGAGAATCTACAGAGGCATGGGGTAAATAATGTGTAAACTGACAGGAAAGTGGAAGGAATATATTTCTTACCTTATTTTTCATTTCCTTCTTGTTTCTTCAGCTGCTGGTTAATAATTGTACACAAGTATTCATGTTACTAGGTTGCATTTATCTTTTTATATTGAGTTCGTGAAAGCTTCCAAATAGCTGTGCGTTAATGTGCGATGGAGTGACCAGAAATGATACCGCAATTTAGTCATCATGTGTCCATTTTTAATGATCTGTTCAGCTGTCTGTGTAGTTTGTTCACAGGTACACATGGGTGACAGACCCGCTTTGAGTCTTCGTGAAAGATTGTCTACTCTGCTGTTTACTGTTCAGAGACGGAACATGATTACTTGTTTTGCACTATGAAAATAGTTGTCAGTGTCTCTGTAGTGGGCTTTCTTCTTAACGACCAAGAAGTTGGTCCTCTTTTCATTGTAGTTTATAGATTGATTCGTATGCACGTGTGTTGTCCCCTAATTTGACAACGTGTTTGCTCTCACGTTTCTTGTTATGCCACAATATGTCAGTTTCCACCGCAATATTACTCTTCTGTTGGTATTCAATGCGCTTAGTGTGTGTGTGTGTGTGTGTGTGTGTGTGTGTGTGTGTGCGTGCGTGTGTGTGTGTGTGTGTGTGTGTGTGTGTGTGTGTGTGTGTGTGTGTGGTTTTTTTTCCCCTTCAATACCAGTTGTTTGTCACCGCTGAGGGCTTGCGGAATTTAAAATTCATCACTGTGGAATACAAACTGTTGCCATTGACATTATGCTGATGCTGTAATGTTTAGGGCCTTCAATTCGTCTGAATGGTTGGAGCAAAATATCCCAGTAAGCGTGCACGCGGATTAAGGTCTGCGATCTGCTCAGACCTTAATCTGTGTCGGACGATTCCAGTAGGTTGATGACTGCTCTCGGTTGCATAAAATTCAATCCATCCTTTCTCCAATAGTCCTCTTCCTCTTTCAACACATGGTCCTCAATTTTCCCAGTAACTTTGATCAATATTTAATAGCGCGGACTGGATTAGTATCTTGACGTCAAACAATTTGAATATAGTATTGTCAGCTGCCACCTTTCCTTTTATTTTAGCCCACACAAGTTCTATAGGGTTAAAATGAGAGTGGTACGGCGGAGTCTCAAGCAACCATGACGATGCTCTTCTATCAACTTGTCGATTTGATATTTCTTGCTTTTTTGGCATCTGTTTTACAAGGGACAACAATTCTAGCTAGAAATACCTTTTCTGGAAATGGTATGTTTTCCATTCGGAGCCATATCTTTATTGCTCCCTTTGTGCTCGATGCTGTAGGTATTTTGTCTACTTGGGCAACAACATTGATATCATGCATTGTCCATAATTAGACACGACGGTCTATCTAGGGATGAAAGCACAGTATTCTCGAGCCAATCTCTAAATACATTACCATTCATCTTATTATGATAATCCCTATTGTCTGTATGCTTTGATACGAACACGAGCCCAGCATTGTGTTGTAAGCCATTATGCGTATTACCAGCATGGGCCATGACCAAAAGCTGTCCTATACTACTGGGCACATATCGCTTTATCTGTCCATCCACTGATTGCCATTCCTTATCACTTGTGTGGTGCGCATTGATCCACATTTCATCCAAATACACTATGCCATAATTTTCTTTGCCCATTTCCCTTATTTCACGTAGGTATCTGTTTCTCATGGCTCCTAAATGCGGTTGCTCGCAAAGAATATTTCTACCGCCCTTGTACTTTCTAAAAGTGAAGATAATGTCCTTATAATTTTCTACAAAGTTGTTTAGGATAGCTCTATGTTATTCTTCTTTCTCAACCAAACCCTAAGTTTTCTTACAGTCACTGTTTCTTTGGATATAAAATCCAAAATTTTTATAATTTTAGGAGTCTCCGTGGCGAAGTAGTCAAGCCTGTTGACTCTGGCTCCAAAGGTTGTGGGTTCGATTCCGGGCCGCATCCTTCGGTTCACGAGTTAAATTTTTCGGAGACTTCTGTGGGTCGTCGCTAGAGCTGCGGAGTTCATGCTTTGTGCGATGTTTTCCGCGCTGCGGAAAGAGACCGAGTCATATAGGATAGAACCCGGTGCAATGAAGTCGACCCTGTCGACTTTTAAGCGACTTTTTAAAGCATTTTTATAATAGCTCACCTTACGACATCTTTGTCAAAGCTGTCTACAATAACCTTTCTATCTTCCGTTTGGTTATTGCGTGGTGGTTTAATTCCAGATTCTTGCACCCATCGACGAAATGACCGTTTACTAAAACCCAAATGCATGCACTGTTCTTTTTTCGGAATTTGTAATAGCATAAAACAGTTTCCTGCGACCAGCTTCTATACAAAAATATGTGTACAACTTCATAGCGATGCTTTGAAATGTATATACAATTTCGCATTCAATCCCATTGAAAAATATTCACACATTTCAATGTTAGCGATTAGTGGTAAGATTTTTAAAAAATAATAATAATAATAATAATCAGGTTTCATGAAATAACCCACGTTTGACGACACCTCTGAACAGTCCCCGTTTAAACTGCGCGGGGTTCTTGGCATAAAGCCAATCCCGTGAAAAACGTAAAATATTCAACATTGAACGCTGATTGTCTGGCTACGTTGTAATACATTTAAAATTATGAATTTCATCTCTGACCCGTAAATTATATACCGCATATAAACAAACTTTGAAATCTGCTGTAAAATCTCCAGAACAAAAATTGTTTTGTTGGGTGGACATGATGATAAGGTTATATGCTAAATCTCATCATTTTCCTTCAGTTGGTTACTGAGATGTGTAATTTTATATTGGGGCAGACAAAAATAAAAACTCTATATAACAGCGAGAGAGTGAGGGGACTGCTGCTGCTGCTACAGGTAGTATTGATTTGGCAACATGACCTGGTGATCGCAGTGATGTATACGGTTGAACAGACAACCTCTGAGGGAGGAGTGTTACCGCCACACTGACCGGCAGTTTCTTGGTCTCCTGGCTGGACATGGTACGTCCGAGGTGTCCACATCAAGGGCACCAAGGCTGACAGACAAGCATGCCAACCATTGCTCTACCTCGGCTCCCAACTCTCGGGGTATGAGTTCAAACCTCGTCATGCTGCACGCTCAGTCTGGGGGAGGGGGGGGGGGGGGTAAGTGTCGGGGCTCGACTGGGAAAGCACATATGACCACACATTCAGCAATAACAATAATAACAACACAGTCAACATTATCAACAAGATCAAACAACACCACAATCAACATCAGAAACAACAACGTGAACAACAACATAATCAGCAGCAACAACAACTCCATCAACAACACCATTATCAACAACACCACCAACAACAACATTATCAACATTAACATTAATAACAGCATCAGCAACACACTCAACAACAACAACACCATCATTCATTCATTCATTCATTCATTCATTCATTCAGTAGCACGCCCTTTGCAGAACCTCGCGCCCATAACAATCTTCCGTAAAACTTCTCGATCACAAGCAAGATGCCCCGCCTCCGATACACCGATCTGGAGATCATCTACCACATCCGTCACCCATCTACTCTTTGGCCTTCCTCTTCTTTTCTTCCCGGGTATATACCCCCCTCCATGATTGTTCTATCTAATCTTTCATGACGTTTCAAGTGACCAAAATATTTCAGTGTTCTTTGTTCTATGGTCTTCAGTAGTCAACCTTCTTCAGTATTCAGATCAACATCAACAACACCGTCAGCAAGAATATTAATACAACATCAACAACATTACCAACAACAATTCAATCAACAACAACAACCAACAAAATCACCATCATCAACAACAAACAACAACACAATCAACAACACCAATCAACAACACAACCAACAACAATCAACAACAACACAACCAACAACAATCAACAACAACACAATCAACAACAATCAACAACAAAACAATCAACAACAACACAATCAATGACAATCAACAGCAACAACAACAAATCACAACGACCAACAACAACACAATCGACAATAACATTAATAATAACATCAACAATCAACAACAACACAATCAACAACAACATAAATCAACAATAACACAACCAAAAACAACAACAATCAACAAGAAAGCAATCAACAACAATCGACAACAACACAATCAACAACAATCAACAGCAACACATACAACAACACAATCAACAACAACAATCAATAGCAACAACAACAATCAGCAACACCAACAATAATGAACAACACAATAAACAACAATAACAATCAACAACAACACAACCAACAACAATACAACCAACAACAAACAACAACAACACAATCAACAACATCAATAACAATCAACAACAACACCAACCAACAACATTACAATCAACAAAACCAACAACAGCATCAACAACAACAATCTACAACAATCTACAACAATCTACAACAATCTACACACAATCTACAACAATCTACAACAATCTACAACAATCTACAACAATCTACAACAATCTACAACGTAACGAAAAGTCGCTTAAAAGTCGACAGGGTGGACTTCATTGCACCGGGTTTTATCCCATATGGCTCGGTCTCTTTCTGCAGCGCGGAAAGCGTCGCACCAAGCACGAACTCCGTAGCTCTAGCGACGACCCACAGGAGTCTCAGAAAAATTTAACTCGTGAACCGAAGGATGCGGCCCGGAATCGAACCCACAACTTTCGGAGCCCGAGTCAAACGACTTTACCACTTCGCCACAGAGACTCCCTTCTGGGCTTTGTACAGAGGATCTGTCAGACGAACGTAACAATCAACAACAACAATTTACAACACCATCAGCAACAACAATCAACAACAACACAATCAACAACAAACCCCATCAACAATAGTATTAATAACAACATCAAGAACACAATCAACAAGAACACACTCAACAGCAACAACAACAATCAACAACAACAATGAACAACAACACCAATCAACAACAATCAACAATTAAGCACAAGAACACTAGCAACAGCACTCAACGGCAAAGAACAACATCAACAATAACACAATAAAAAGCAACAACAATCAACAACACAAACAGCAATCGACAGCAAGAACGAGAAAGAATTGATTGCATACTCTTCTTCTTCTCCTTCTTCTTCGTTCATCCGGAGTTGTTTTTTTTTTTCGGACGTGATTGCGTTGTGCCTGTTTACAGCAGAGCTGCGTTCTTCCGCCGTTAGGCCGACACATCCGACTTCTGCGGGCATTTGTTGCGGAAAAGTTGTTGGCGTTAGAGAGCGAGAGAACACTAACAACGTACTGGCAGTAAACATACAATATCCTCGCAGCTTGTGAAGGGGGAAACAAGGAGATGTGATGGAAGAGAATGTGAGAAGTGAAAGGACGAGAACAGATAACTGCAAGTACTCCAAGGTCACGGCCGCCGGGGCTGCCCTGAATACATAAACAGTAAACACACAGGGAGTGGTGACGTGGAGCACAGATCGTCTGCACAAAGCCCAGGCCCAGGCAGGTTCCAGGAACGGTCAGCTCTATATTACTACAACTCTAACGTCTCTAGCCCCGAGTTCTGGCAACTATTTATCATACATCTCCTGGCTTGTTGTCCAGTCTCTGGCAGGTCTCTTCTCAAACACACAACATGTCCTCTGTTGAAGTCGCAGCTACCGCCGATCTAAAAGCCGGACATCCTCCTGCAGGTAAGGTTTCTAAACACGCAAATCCAAATGTAATGATATGTTTATTGTTTATGATTGATGATAGTGATCCAACAACAATGATATGTGTTGTCTACTGACTGTCGTGTTTTGTTCGCCTGCCACTCATACAACAGCAAGGCCGCAGTCCTTTGTTTGGGTTCACTATCCTTTACTCCGCTAGCCTACAGAACACCCTTGGGCAAAGTGGAGTACACGTTTAGACACCCCCCTTTCCAGGATCAGGGTTACGTGAAGCCATATGTGCAGGTGGTGGATGAAGCTGAAGAGCAGTAGACAGATAGTTGTAGGTTAGATAGTTGTAGGTTGTGGTCTTCAGCTTCACAACGGTAGGCAGAGGATCTCTTTTTTTTACGGAGACAATGGCTACTGTCATCGACCAGTATGGTCACTGCTAAGAAGGAAAGCAATGGCAAACTGCCTTCTGTACAGATGCCAAGAAAATTATGTTGTGTCAAGGGGAAGACCGAAAAGTAACTACCTGGATGGCTTGGCCACATGGTATAGTCAAGACAAACACAGAGCTGATCCGCGACTCTGGTGATCGAGTGAAATTGCAAAACATGACCGCCCACGCTTACCGGCATGGCGCATGATGGATGGATGGATGGTTTCAAGTCAGTGATGGTGGGCAGAGGATCTCTCAATAGAGACAATGGCTATGGTCATCTGATCAGAAGTCACTGCCAGAAAGGAAGAATGGTAGACTTCCCTCCTTATTGATTCCCGGGCAGAGGAGGCTCATCAACCTTGATTGGTATCCCCTCTAAGAGAGGAAACTTTAAATCTCAAACCTCCGCTGCCTTGCGGGTATACTTAGATGGGAAAGGCTTCGGGAGTAAACCTTGAGGACAAATCCGGAGATGGAGTCCCTAAGACATTTCCATGTTGTAAACAACATAGTTTTGGCAACTCCTGCGACGGCACCGATGCCAAGTTGCATTGGCTACTGCCTTTCCCTTGGTCAACATCGGCGACATGCAGAGGGGGAACTTGCTACTGGGCAACAGCTGGTTCTCCGCATTCCATTGCCCAGGCTTGAGACCTGAAGAGGCCATTTCAGCACCATGTAACAGCAACGACACAACATGGGAAGCAGCAGTTACCGGTTATAAGTCTTAATACTCAATTGGTCATAGAGCAAGGTGCCAGGGGTTGCTTCCGATATTGGGAGAGATCATCATATCTCACTAGACAGCTACCTCCCATCTAAGCTGGGCATCCCCCAGTCGATAAGGTGTTGTCTCGCCGCAGTTCATCTGCTCCTGAAGGTGTATGGAGCTTAGGGACAAAATCCTGACACATTGACCACAATTTATACACCTAGAAACAAGAAGAAAAAAAGCAACTGGCCCTAAAGCTGGGAACATGGAACGTAAGAACCATGACCCCTGGCATCTGAGAAGATCTAAATGAGATTGTCGATGCCTGCAAAACTACTCTGACTGGGGATAGACATTGTCGCCCTGCAAGAGACCAGACTCTCAGACTCTGGAAACATCAAGGAGAGGGACTTCACTTTCTACTGGCATGGCAAGCCATGCGGAGAGACCAGGGAGCATGGAGTTGGTTTCACTATCAGAAACAAGCTGCTTCATTCCATCATACCACCAAGTGATGACACTGAAAGAATACTGAAGATCCAACTCCAGACAGAGGCAAGCCCAGTTTGTATTATAAGCGTTTACGCCCCAACACTAACTGCAGCATTAGAATCTAAAGACAAGTTATATGACGACCTTAGCAAAGAAGTCAGTGAAACACCAGAGAAACAACATCTTTTTATCCTGAGGGATTCAATGCCAGGGTTGGCTCTGACCACACATCTTGACCTTCATGCCTAGGACAGTTTGGCATTGGGAAGATCAACGACAATGGACGTCTCTAGGAATTCTGCAGCCATCAGAATCTGTGCATGACCAACACTTTCTTTGACACAAAACCACAACACAGGTCATGGAGGCACTCCAGATCAAAGAACTGGCACCAACTCGACCTGGTGCTCACCAACACAGCCAATCTCCGCAATGTACAGCTGACTCGCAGCTATCATAGTGCTGACTGCGACACCGACCATTCACTAGTCTCCAGCAAGGTGAAGATAAAGCCCAAGAGAATCTACAGAAGCCGAACAGAAGGAAGACCACGCATTGACATCAGCGGCACCCAAAACAAAGAGAAGGTCAACACATTCACCCAGGCTCTAGCGGGGAGACTGCCTGGCCACACAGATGGAACTGCCACCAAAAGATGGAGTTGTTTGTGTGACACCATCTACAATACAGCTCTGTCAACATTTGGCAAGATGCAAACAAAGTCAGCTGACTGGTTTGAAGCACACTTTGAAGAGGGGGGCTGAGTAGTCTCGAGGTATGATGTCCACCTCGAGTGCTGGAGGTCCCGGGTTCAAGCCCCAGTGAGGGCTAATTTTTTCACGTGGACTTTAGTAACAAAATTGTCCCCTTATCTCTGGGTAGTGAGATCGGACGCCTGTATGTATTGTTGCGCACGTAAATAATCCCTTGGCAGTTGGAAATCGAAAAAGAGTAGCCTAACAGTGCTGCACAGGCAAAAAAAATCTACCCAAAGTATTTCAGGATCCTCGCCGGTGCTATAGAGTTCATGCACTGAGCTGAGATTTTTTGGACTCAGGCTTGAGTTAGGAGTAGAACGGAGCACTTATGGGTTACACCCATGTGCCGTGATGTTGATCCATCGACTAAACTAAACACTCTGAAGAGATGCTCCCAGTCCTGGAGATAAAGAGACATGCATTCTCAGTGTATAAAACATCACCATCGGATAAAACATTGCACGTCGTCGTTGTCGTCATTCGCACTGCGAGCGCTAACAAGTCAAGTCGTATTATTCTGTCAAGAAGCCTGATCAGCGGGAAAATGTCACGTGGAAAGACCAACAACAAGAAACACGCTATTGCCAAGATGTGCAGCGTGGGAGCCGACAAGAAGAAGAAGAACGTCGAGAGCCCACCTGCTAGCTGCATCAAAGAGCCTGATACTACAGCTACTACTGAAGCTACTACGAGGGAGAAGATTGACAGCCCAACACAGTCAAGAACCAAGATAGCAGAGAAGGAGGAGAAAGACACCAGAGTCGGAAACACTGACTCAAAAACAGTCCGATGGGTTGTCAAGCGGATTCCTGTGGAGCTGACAAATGAAGAAATCCTGAAGCAGCTACGTGAAGAGAATCTTCACATCCGATTCTTGAAGGCGGAGCGGCTCCTCACCTACTCCAAGATACCTACAACCTTGGCAGTAGTAACGTCGGAGGGCAGCGAGATGCCGAACACAGTATCATTCAACAAGAGAATGCAGCAACCAGAGAGATTCATACCAAGAATCACGCAATGTTCCAGATGTCAGAAGGCCGGCCACAGTAGAGCTATGTGTCGCAGTAAGACGGAAATATGCCGATACTGCGCGGATCACCACGCCTTCAAGGAGTGTCCGCTGGCCAAGCTGGACACGGACTTCCGAGCACCCAATAACAAAAGAAAGTGCGCCAACTGCCTGGGCAAACATGGAACAAGATACCTGGGCTGTCCGTACCTGCAGAGACACAGAGACGTCTTAAAGATCGCCATCATCACAAAGACACCATTCAAGGAAGCAATGCAGAGGGGCGAGACAGCCACGGGTATAGCACAAGCTGAAAGAGATCAACTTCAAAAACAGATAGACGAGTTGAAGAAACAAGTCAAGGCACTGCTGACGACGACTCCGACCAGCGATAATGAGAAGTTGCTGGCCGACATGAAAGAAATCCAGCTCAACATCAAACAAGAGATTCAGCGCATGGCTGAGATAAAGAAGGAGAACGAAGAAATCCTACAAATTATCAAGACTGAAAGAGAACTGCATAGAGCTGAAATGGAACTCTTTCAAAACAAACCAACAGAAGCCACACAAGAACTCACAGAAAAACCGCAAGAAGAAAACCAAGAGTCGGAGTCTGAACAGCAAGCTAAAGCCAGCAGCCCAACCACAACGCCCAAGAGGGAACTACTATACCGTCGGATCTCTGAAGGAGGCACAGAATACCCAGTCGACAAGGAGGAACTCAAGCGCCAGGAATTCAGAAGGTGCTGGGAAGAAAAAGAAAAGAAGAAGCCTAAAAAACTCAGGGGGAAACCGATGATGTACCCATTAGTACACTACAACTGTGAGGCCGACTTCGAGTACTATATCGAAGACGGTGAAATCGTCCCATGGCTGACCACGGAGGAAGAAAACGCTAGGCAGCATATATGCAAACGCAACAGTGAAAACTGCTTCCCCAAGGAGGAAAAAGAAAACGTCGAAAAGCTCCTACAGAAAATGCACAAAAAAGGAGACAGAATACCAAATAAAAAGTCCTTTTAAGGACTACAACCAGTCATGCCTGGAGCCTGCACCAACAACGAAAACAAAAGGAAACATGCACAAAGGACAGCCGCCGACCGATCCCCAGCTGGAGTGGGATTACGAAAAGTCCTTATAAGGACTGCAGCCAGACGAGCCAGGAGTTGTTTCTACTCAAACAAAGAAAACCACAAGAACAGACGAGCACAAAGGATAGCCGCCGACCACTGCTGACGTCACAGACACAAACGCTACATCACCAGTCCGAGATAGGACTCACAAGACAAGAATTAGGGTGAATAAACCCACAAAAACCACGATCCTCAACAATAACCACAGCTGATGAAGCAGGTTAGACGAGGACGAATTTGGAATTTTTGTTTTTGGAATTGGAATGGGAAAACATTGCAGGCATTGCGAACGGCCAGAAATAGAGTACAATAGATCGCAAGAAAATGTGCGAACAATACTGCTACAACTCTCTGCACAAATTCAAACTTGTGCAGACTGGAAATATAAGAGGAATGTACGAGGGCATCAAGCAAGTTATTGGTCCATCAAAAAATAAGATGGCCTCTTTACGATCAACAGAGGAGGTAATTATCAAAGATCGAGTGAAACAAATGGATCGCTGGGTAGAACACTACTTAGAGCTATACTCAGTGGAGAACACTGTCGGAGGAGAAGCTCTGGAAGCTATTGAACAACAGTCCACCATGCATGACCTGGTTAACGAGCCGTGCCTTACAGAAATCAGTGAAGCACTAGACACACTCAAATCCAGCAAGGCACCAGGAAACGATAGTATTCCACCTGAAATTTTAATTTGTGGCAAAGAAACAATCATCCCAGAACTGTATGCAATACTTCAGCTCTGCTGGGAAGAAAAATCAGTACCACAAGACATGAGGGACGCAAACACTGTTACCATTTATAAAAACAAAGGTGACAGAACGACTGCAACTATTGCGGCATTTCCCTACTCAGCATTACAGGCAACATTTTCGCTTGAGTAATCCTAAACAGATTACACATTCTTGCTGAAAGAATCTACTCCGAATCACAGTGCGGATTTAGACCCAACAGGTCCACCATCGATATGATTTTCTCACTCCGGCAGCTCCAAGAGAAGTGCAGAGAACAAAGGAAGCCATTATATTTTGCCTTCATCGACCTCACAAAGGCATTCAACCTCGTGAGCAGAAACGGCCTTTTTAAGATCCTTAAGAAGATAGGATGTCCACCCACCCTGCTAAGTCTCATGAAATCATTTCACGAAAACATGCAGGGGACCATTTTATTCGATGGCTCAACATCCAAGTCATTCAGCATCAGCAGTGGAGTAAAGCAGGGAGGGCTGCGTGCTTGCTCCTACACTTTTTGGTATCTTCTTCGCCGTTCTTTTAAGGCAGGCATTTGGGACTACCACTGAAGGCATATACCTCCATACAAGATCTGATGGCAAACTTTTTAACCCATCAAGACTGAAGATAAAGACCGAAATAAAACAAGATGCATAAGAGAACTACATTTTGCAGACAATGTAGCACTGACTACTCATGCAGGAGACGATCTCCAGTGCTCATAGATCGTTTTGCAGCCGCTTGCAAAGACTTTGGGCTCACCATCAGCCTAAATAAAACACAGCAGGTGATGGAACAAGATGCTGGTGCGCCTCCATCAATCAACATTTCTAATTAGGAACTGAAGGTTGTATGAGTTTGCATATTTGGGGTCATCCAACCATCCATGGAAGCCCCATAGAGTTGGGATTTCAGACTGACCTTTGTTCTCCTGGGGAAATAACAGGCAGTAGAAGAAGAGATCACTGAGCATACTTCCACCACGGCTGTCCAGGCTGTTGTTGGGGTATGTTGCTGAATCTTGAAGCAATTAGTGCCTGTGGATCTGTAATGTGCTAGGGTCCTCGCCTGGTGTAGTCCTGGATGCAGGCAGCAGTAGGTGGCCAGCCTGTTTCTCACTGGTCAGGCCATGGGCCTGGAACCCTGGTGCAACTGTGCTCATGCCATCATTCACACACTCAGTTGTTGGTCTTGCTGTGGTGCAGTTGGTCTTGCTGTGGTGCAGTTGGTCTTGCTGTGGTGCAGTTGGTCTTGCTGTGGTGCAGTGTGAATGGTGGGTGTATCATACATTCTCAACTGGGGTGAGTTTACATTCACATAACTTCCTGAACTTTGGTGATTTTGCATTCACAAACTGCTTCAACTGGAGTCATTTTTACATTGACATTTCCTCAACTGGGGAGATTTTTACATTGACATAACTTGTTCAACTGGGGAGATTTTTACATTGACATAACTTGTTCAACTGGGGAGATTTTTACATTGTCATAACTTGTTCAACTGGGGAGATTTTTACATTGTCATAACTTGTTCAACTGGGGAGATTTTTACATTGTCATAACTTGTTCAACTGGGAAGATTTTTACATTGTCATAACTTGTTCAACTGGGGAGATTTTTACATTGACATAACTTGTTCAACTGGGGAGATTTTTACATTGACATAACTTGTTCAACTGGGGAGATTTTTACATTGACGTATTTGAATGTTTGTGTGTGTTTTGAATCTGTTTTTATTTGTATGTGTATGTTTGTTTTGGTTTGTCTGTTTGTTTCTTTGCTTAGCTGTTTGTTCAAAATATAAATGCACCTCTAACATTGAAAACTGAACATTGCAGTAAAAGTTGGCGGTATGCGAGTGGTGCAGCACAAGAAGGAAGGGGACAGGACGGAGGTGCCCACCATGACACCTGAAGAGGAGGCGGAGTTTGGGACCAGGTGTGTGGTTGTTGTTCTTCTTCTTCTTAATTGATATTGAGTACTGTCCTGCTGTATGGGGACTGTCGTACTGTATGGGGAGGCTGTCATGCTGTATGGGGAGACTGTCTTGCTGTATGGGGAGACTTCTATTGTGATACAGTGAACACATGTGGTCACAATGAGCCTTGGCTGAGAGTGATATGTTACAGTATTGATGTTCTATCAGTCTCCACACATCGCCATAGACTACTGTCTCTATATGTATTGATGTTCTGTCAGTCTCCACACATTCCCATGTAATTCTGTGTATGTATTGATGTTCTGTCAGTCTCCACACATTCCCATGTAATTCTCTATATGTATTGATGTTCTGTCAGTCTCCACACATCCCCATAGACTCTACTATCTCTATATGTATTGATGTTCTGTCAGTCTCCACACATCCCCATAGAATCTACTATCTATATATGTATTGATGATCTGTCAGTCTCCACACATCGCCATAGACTCTACTATCTCTATATGTATTGATGTTCTGTCAGTCTCCACACATTCCCATGTAATTCTGTGTATGTATTGATGTTCTGTCAGTCTCCACACATTCCCATGTAATTCTCTATATGTATTGATGTTCTGTCAGTCTCCACACATCCCCATAGACTCTACTATCTCTATATGTATTGATGTTCTGTCAGTCTCCACACATCCCCATAGAATCTACTATCTATATATGTATTGATGTTCTGTCAGTCTCCACACATCGCCATAGACTCTACTATCTCTATATGTATTGATGTTCTGTCAGTCTCCACACATTCCCATGTAATTCTCTATATGTATTGATGTTCTGTCAGTCTCCACACATCCCCATAGAATCTACTATCTATATATGTATTGATGTTCTATCAGTCTCCACACATTCCCATAGACTCAACTATCTATATATGTATTGATGTTCTGTCAGTCTCCACACATCCCCATAGACTCTACTATCTCTATATGTATTGATGTTCTGTCAGTCTCCACACATCCCCATAGACTCTACTATCTATATATGTATTGATGTTCTGTCAGTCTCCACACATCCCCATAGACTCTACTATCTCTATATGTATTGATGTTCTGTCAGTCTCCACACATCCCCATAGAATCTACTATCTATATATGTATTGATGTTCTATACGTCTCCACACATCCCCATAGACTCTACTATCTCTATATGTATTGATGTTCTGTCAGTCTCTACACATCCCCATAGACTCTACTATCTATATATGTATTGATGTTCTGTCAGTCTTCACACATCCCCATAGAATCTACTATCTCTATATGTATTGATGTTCTGTCAGTCTCCACACATCCCCATAGACTCTACAATCTCTATATGTATTGATGTTCTGTCAGTCTCCACACATTCCCATAGACTCTACAATCTCTATATGTATTGATGTTCTGTCAGTCTCCACACATTCCCATGTAATTCTCTATATGTTTTGATGTTCTATCAGTCTCCACACATTGTCATAGGATCTACTGTCTACTACAGAATATGGCCCTTGCTGTGGATGAAGTCTTCTGCAGGTGATCTCTGTCACATGAGCACATCCCACTGCCTGCTCACCTGAAACTGCTTCCTTGGATGTTCTTCCTCCTCTGATCACCTGTCAGTAACCGTGTCACTTTAGTCCCTTGATCAACACCTATAGCTGAGACTTAATTGTGTATCTGCTGGTTTCTCTGCAGTCCCCCAAAAGTTGACAAGCATCATCAGTCGCTGATTATCTCTGGAGCCATCACCAAGGTCAGCATTGTGCCACAATTGTTTGCATTGTTGTCTGTAGGTAAACAGGGAATTGTTTGAATTTTTGTCTGTAGGTAAACATAATTGTTGTCTGTAGGTAAACAGAGAATTGTTGTTTGTAAGTAAACATAATTGTCTGTAGGTAAACAGGCTATTGTTGTCTATTGGTAAAAAGAGAATTGTTGTTTATAGGTAAACAGGTCTCCCATGTCAGAACTGGTCGCAAAGCTGAACTTACGGCCGGTCATGTGACTGTACCTCATGTAGATGGGTTACAATGTAAACGGATTCTGTCCATTATCCCATCCCCAAATACTCTGGTATAAATAATGCTCCCATGTTCCTAAGAGGGTTAAGTCAGTATGTTCCCACTGCAGGGCACCAGCTGATGATGAAATATCAATTCCATGTTCACCCGATGTTGTTTAGGCTGAAATTAATGCTGCCATGTTTAGGAAAGCAATGCTGTAATTGAAAAAGAGCAAAAACGCCGCTGAACAGCACAATAGAAGGATCAGGCTTTCGATCTGTAAGTCTCTCTATTCTAATTAGACCACTGAATAAACTGTTCACTGGCCCCTAGTCGGCAATCAGAAATTGAGTGACCTATTTATCTCGCGTGCTGAGGCTGTGTGTCAAGTTTAGGTAGTTTCCCCACTTGGTACCCGACGTATGTAAGTACACAATAAAGAAAGATAATTATTTAATACCTTCTCTTTTGGAAAGCCACGCCATGTCCATTCTGAATAAAGTAACTGTAGAGCACAACTGACAAAATCTTCTCTGGGTACATAATACAGCATTTACGGACAGGACATGTTGGTCTGCAGACTCATAGGTACCTGGTATTCAGGCTGTTGCACAGCTATCTCCTACTCACAAAACTGAGAATCAGTCACTGTCCACGCTTTTTCACCACCAGTCAGTGGATAATAGACTGAATATTAATAGACAGGATTAAGTGAACAGAACTTAATTACAGAGAAGTAGTATTCTATGTGTTCTATTTGTAAGACAGAACTTGAATATTCCCCAAACTTCACGGCAAAACAAATCCCATGAAGAGTTTTCTAAACTATATTTAGCATGTGTCCCCGTTAACAGGAAATGAAGGGAAATCTGCTGATTTTTGGCTATACTGTGCATTGCTTCCATCAACAGTGTATAATATTATTGTAAACAGTTTCAGCCATCTTGTCTGAGAGCATCTAGATCTATGATATTGCCTCCATCAACAGGGTGACAAGGATTTCACCACTCAGGCAGTGAAGAGCTTCCATGAGAAGCCAGTGCCAACCCACGACACCAGAGCTCGTCCACCACAGATCTGCCAGCACATCCACCAGCCGAGGTAATCTGAGAGACTTTCCCACATCAGAGCTCGTCCACCACAAATCTCCCAGCACATCCAGAAGTCATGGTCATCTGAGAGACTGTCCAGCATCGACAGAAGTGTTGGATCATACTGGACAGGGTGGATGTTGTGTTTGCTGGAATCAGCAGATTTCCTGACAGTTTTTGTGGCATTCTTTCATTTGTGCCGTTGTTTGGTGTTTGTGTGGACTGACTTCATCACAGTTTTTGTCATGATTGTTTGTACAGCTTTCTAGTGGTTTGTCACATGCAATATCCAGTTTTGTGTTGTGTTCATTGGCTCGGTGAGCTTACCATGGCAGGGCAGTGGCTCTGTGACTGACTGCCTGTGCCCAGAACATGAACAGTGACCAGTGCCTCATGTCACACCAGGTGTTGCAGAGAACACAGTGACCAGTGCCTCATGTCACACCAGGTGTTGCAGAGAACATGGACAGTGACTAGTGCCTCATGTCACACCAGGTGTTGCAGAGAACACGGACAGTGACTAGTGCCTCGTGTCACACCAGGTGTTGCAGAGAACATGAACAGTGACCAGTGCCTCATGTCACACCAGGTGTTGCAGAGAACATGGACAGTGACCAGTGCCTCATGTCCCACCAGGTGTTGCAGAGAACATGGACAGTGACCAGTGCCTCATGTCACACCAGGTGTTGCAGAGAACATGGACAGTGACCAGTGCCTCATGTCACACCAGGTGTTGCAGAGAACAAGTACAATGACCAGTGCCTCATGTCACACAAGGTGTTGCAGAGAACACAGTGACCAGTGCCTCATGTCACACCAGGTGTTGCAGAGAACACAGTGACCAGTGCCTCATGTCACACCAGGTGTTGCAGAGAACACATTGACCAGTGCCTCATGTCACACCAGTGTTGCAGAGAACACAGTGACTAGTGCCTCATGTCACACCAGGTGTTGCAGAGAACACAGTGACCAGTGCCTCATGTCACACCAGTGTCTCATGTCACACCAGTGTTGCAGAGAACACAGTGACTAGTGCCTCATGTCACACCAGGTGTTGCAGAGAACACAGTGACTAGTGCCTCATGTCACACCAGGTGTTGCAGAGAACATGGACAGTGACCAGTGCCTCATGTCACACCAGGTGTTGCAGAGAAGAAATTCCTTCATGGATTCACTCTTACTCCATGACCAGCCATTATGTGGGGTCAATGTGGACCAGTGTTTGTGGCCAGGAGCCAGCCATCGAGGCAGGACACTTGTACTGGCAGTTTTCTGTCATGTTGTGGTTATTTTAAAATATTACATTTTTGGTTAAGGCATTATCATCATCATCATCATCATCAGATTACAGTATCAGTTCTAAGGCCGCTGGGTGTGAAAGTCATCTGATGATGCCACTGCAGTGTTCTGGCGTGCTGCTGTGATGTTGTTGCTTGGA
This sequence comes from Cepaea hortensis, assembly GCA_963921405.1. Lineage (NCBI taxonomy): Eukaryota > Metazoa > Mollusca > Gastropoda > Stylommatophora > Helicidae > Cepaea > Cepaea hortensis. Next base: position 102,003,486 of record OY992892.1, on the reverse strand, counting down.
GATCCACTGTGTTGTGAGCCCTCCACTGTGTTGTGTGCCCTCCACTGTGTTGTGTGCCCTCCACTGTTGTTATTTGGAGATCCACTATGTTGTGTGCCCTCTGCTGTTGTTACTTGGAGATCCACTGTGTTGTGTCCCCTCCACTGTTGTTACTTTGAGATCCAATGTGTTGTGTGCCCTCCACTGTTGTTAATTGGAGATCCACTATGTTGTGTCCCCTCCACTGTTGTTACTTTCAGATCCACTGTGTTGTGTGCCCTCCACTGTTGTTAATTGGAGATCCACTATGTTGTGTCCCCTCCACTGTTGTTACTTTCAGATCCACTGTGTTGCCCCCTCAGCGGTTGTTACTTGGAGATCCACTATGTTGTGTCCCCTCCACTGTTGTTACTTTCAGATCCACTGTGTTGTGTCCCCTCCACTGTTGTTACTTGCTTGCTTGCTTGTGTTCGTTGGCTTGAGCTCCAACGCGAAGTCCTGTGTGTCAGATGAAGGCATCCTGTTGTCCAACATCAGTGTGATGTCATACAGGACCTGAGGTTTGCATGAGTATCCGTTCTCCCATGTCCGGCTTATTGGTGTGCAGATTGGTGGTTCCTCGCCGTACAGGCAGACACACTTCGACTTCGGAGGATGTTGTTACTTTCAGATCCACTATGTTGTGTCCCCTCCACTGTTGTTACTTTCAGATCCACTGTGTTGTGTGCCCTACACTGTTGTTGCTTGGAGATCCACTGTGTTGTGTGCCCTCCACTGTTGTTGGTTGGAGGTCCACTGGAGAGATACTTGAATGTAGCCTGCTGTAGTATAGACCTGATCACACACCCCAACAGCCACCGTCAGGCAGGATGTAGAATTGTGTGGCCACACATCCCAACAGCCACTAGACAGACAGGGAGGGCTCCATAGACAGTAATATCTGGCACACACTGGTACAGCAGACTGCACAGGGCGTGAGACACACACCAGACTTGGTCCTGTCTGTTCACGTGTGGACAGTGAGAGGTCCGACTGAACTGACACAGGTTAGCTTGACGAATAGAAGGAGAGAACAACAATTGGACACAAACGCCAGAGATGTACCCGTTCTTACAGGCACAATGGGGAATAGAAGGCAGCAGCCCGCGATGTGGATTATTCTAGAGTGACCAGTGTTGTGTGTGCCAGGTGGCAGCCTGTAGACTGACAGCAGAATATCATCTGTCTGGTGGCCCACAGTGTCCACATGGGCAGGCCGGTGGCCCACAGTGTCCACATGGGCAGGCCTGTGGTGCCAGCGGTGGTCCACAGTTTCCACATGGGCAGGCTGGTGGCACACAGTGTCCACATGGGTAGGCTGGTGGCCCGTAGTGTCCACATGGGCAGGCCTGTGGTGCCAGCGGTGGTCCACAGTCATGCTGGTCATCTCTCATGTATTGATCAATGTCTGACAGTGCCACAGCTCGCACATTCTCGTGTCAGTTCCATGATTGTTGGCGCTAGCATGTTATCTGGTTCTTCTCTCACTGCCAACCATAGTAGCAGCTGTCCCATGATTGTTGGCGCTAGCATGTTATCTGGTTCTTCTCTCACTGCCAACCATAGCAGCAGCTGTCCCATGATTGTTGGCGCTAGCATGTTATCTGGTTCTTCTCTCACTGCCAACCATAGTAGCAGGTGTCCCATGATTGTTGGCGCTAGCATGTTATCTGGTTCTTCTCTCACTGCCAACCACAGCAGTAGCTGCAGTGTCTCCTAGCTGGTACGTCCACATCTCCAGCAGTGGCTTCATTCAGTGCTGTCATCATCATCCATCATCATCAGCAGCAGCAAGGTCTCCTAGCTGGTACGTCCACATCTCCAGGAGTGGCTTCATTCAGTGCTATCATCATCATCATCATCATCATCATCATCATCATCAGCAGCAGCAGCTGCAGGGTCTCCTAGCTGGTACATCCACATCTCCAGCAGTGGCTTCACTCAATGCCATCATCATCATCATCATCATCATCATCATCATCAGCTTGTTTATCTTTGTTTTTACTTGAGAAGACAAATGTGAGAAATGTTTGTATTCTGGTATGCTCATCAACGCTGCTTACAGACAATAAATGTTCCTGCTGCAAGTGCTCATTAATGCTTCCATGTTGATTTGATGTGAATCGTTGATGTAAATGTGGTGTTTGTTTGACAGTTAGCAACTGTAGTCGTCTGCAGCCCAGCTGATGTCAATTGTGGGGTGAGCTCATGAGGGACTGCCCATTCCCCATATGTCTGTTCTGCTCTTTGTCTCAAGCTTTTTGTTTCCACTTTATCACATTTCTTTACTCACAGAAAGTCTCATTTCCACTCTCTTTTCTCATTTTCTTCACTTTTATTTTTGGCTTCTGTAATTTATTTCTCTGGTTCTGTATTTTTTTCTATTTCTATACTTTCTCTTTTGCTCATGTACTTGCACTCTGTCCTCCTATACTTATTTTTCTCACTCATATACTTTTTGCCTCTGCAATACTTCCTTTGTCTATGCCTATACTTTTTATACCATTTCTCTAGTTTGCCTAAGACATCTATACTATCTCTAACACATCTATGCATTTTCATGTTCTCTCCCCCCCCCCCCCCCCCCCCCCCCCCCCCCCCCCCCCCCCCCCTCTGCCATCGTTTTCTGAACGACCACGGCTCATGCCCCTCTATGAGGACCAACACAATGCAGTTGTGTTTTGAGCGCTTAACGAGAATTGCTAATTGTGAACTGCGTCTGCGACATCTTTGCCAGTCCTTCCTCTTCTTCTTTCGTTCGCTTGAAATATGTCTATAACTGCAATGCTGTCTCTTGTATGAATTGAACTGTCTTTTTCAGTTCACACAGCGGTCCATAGAGTTTATCTTCCACTGTCATCTCTCTAGGCCAGAAGGTTTGCCTAGATATGTTGTATTTTGGGCAGTCTTGGAGTATGTGCTCTGCTGTCTGCGACACCAATCCACATGTGCACATGGCTGTTTCACCAATCTTGAATTTTGTATACATGTGGTTGCGTAATCTATTGTGTCATGTTCCGAGGCGCAGAATAATGACTTGTTCTGGTCTGTCCATAACGTGGTAGTCATCTTGAGCAGGTTTTGGTGGCGTTCTGACTGATTTGATCATTCTTTTCTTTTGGTGGTATGTAACGGGCACATCAGGCTGTTCTTCTTTGGCTCCTTCCTTAGCCAATTGATCAGCTCTGTCGTTTCCGGGTACTCCACAGTGGGATGGTATCCATTGTATGGTGACCTTATGCTGACTGCTAAGTTCAGAAAGTAGTGTCCTTAGTACTGGCAATTTCCCAGAGAGGAGCGCCTCGAGTACTGATGTTGTATCTGTCAATAGCACCACAGATTGTGTACCATGGTTGGTATTTAGTAATTTCTCTGTTGCTATCTTGATTGCCTCAATTTCAGCATCGTAGTTATGGCAGTACTTTCCTGTCGGTACTCTAGCTGTGTCCCTAGTATTATTTGGGTATTCTATGGACACTCCTGCTCCTCCATTTCGAACAGCATTTTGTGCTGACCCATCTGTGTAGACTCGGATCCAGAGGTCTTGTGGGTATTCTTCATCAAGGAAGCTGAGAGTGGCTGTTCTGCGCTGCACACTGTTCTGATCTTCCTTGTCAAATATTCCTCTCACTTTTGTCTGAATTTGTAATGATAGTCTGTGCTCATCTTTCCATGGAGTTCGCTCTGGAATAGTTGTTAGGGGGATACCAACTGTGGGCAGATCCGTGGTTTCTCTGCAGAGTCGTTTGGCCTGGTGGATAAAACTACTTCTTTTCAACCGCCCCATAGCTAGGTTTTCAAATCTGTTCTTCATAGGGTGGCCTGGCAAGCTGAGGAACTTTTCTGCTTGTATTAGCGTTTTCGTATCTCTGCGCTCACTCAGTGCTTGTGTCCTCCCCATCTTCTCCATTTCCACTATAGGGGTTGATCTCATCCCTCCTGTGGTGACTCTAAGTGCTTGATTTTGCACTTTGTCCAGCTCTTGTAGTGTGGTTTTTAATGCTGAACACCACACAGTTGACCCGTATTCCAGGTGTGGTCGTATGCTCTGTTGATAAACTTTGCTAAGTATTTTCCCACTGGCTCCCCATGTGGTTCCACCTAGCTTTCTCGGGATGGCTATTTTCCTTCTGGCTTTTGCTACTGCTTTGTTGAGGTGCTTTCTCCATGTCAGCTTGCCATCAAATGTTACTCCAAGGTATATTGGTTCTTTATCTTCTCTTAGGGGTGTTCCATTTATCTGGATGATCCCTGCCTTTTGTTTTGGAGAGAGGGTAAATAGGTGGTGCTGCACTTGTCAGTGTTTATGCTGACACACCATCTATTTGCCCATGCAACAAATGTATCTACAGCTCTTTGTAGTAATCTGGTGGCCACTGATGCATGTTCATTTGTGCTCCATAGAACCAGGTCATCGGCGTACATTGCCGCTTTAATTCCATGCGGTAGATTAGCAACAAGATCATTAATGAAGATTAGAAAAAGTGTGGGGGACAAGACTCCGCCCTGGGGAACACCGTGACGCAGTAGTACTTTCTTGCTCTTGAGTCCGTCTATCTGTACTTGGGCTCTTCTGTTGTGCAAGTATGCTTTCACCCATTTGTACATTCTTCCATTGACTTTGCAGGTTCTCAGTTTCTTCATCAGACCTTCTTTCCAGACTTTGTCAAAGGCTTTCTTCAGATCTATCCATGCCGCAAGCACCAGCTTCTTCTCTTGGAATGCATCCTCAATTTCTTGAGAGAGGTAGGTTGTCTGATCTTCTGTAGAGTAGCACTGCCTAAAGCCAGCCTGCTGTGGCACAAGGATGTTTTTACGTTCAACGTACCACTGCAGTCTGTGATTGATGATGCGCTCCAGTGTTTTGCAGAGACAGCTGGTGAGGCTAATTGGTCTGTAGCTAGAGGCAATGGAACCATCTTTCCCTGATTTTAGGAGGGGTATCATGATTGCTTCTCTCCAGGCTTGTGGAACACTGCCTAAGGTCCAGCTGTTATTGAAGATCTGCAACAGCTTTGCTTTGGCCTCTGTTCCTAGGTTCCTGATCATTTCATTGGAGATACCATCAGCTCCTGGTGACTTTCTCATTTTCAGTTTTGATATGGCTAGCTCCAGTTCGCTGATTGTGATGGGTGCCCCCAGAACCTCATGTACTATTTCCTTCTGTCCTGTATGTTGTCATTTCTCTCGAATCTCTTGTTGTTTCTCTGGACTAATTTTGATATTGTTATCCTGTGCGAATGAGTCCGCAAAATGGTCAGCTGCTTGCTTTCTTGTTAAGATGTTTCCATCTTTATGTAGTGCAATTTTTGAGTTTCTTCCTGTGCCCTCATCATTAAGTTGTTTTATTAGCTTCCACAATTTCCTTGTGTCTCTTTCAAAGTTCAGAGACTCCGTTTTCTCCTGCCAGCTTTTCCATCTAGCCTGCAGCTTGGCCCTTTGAAATTTGGCTTTTGCGTGCTGGAATTTATTGTGGTGCTCTTGGCTGGGTGTGGCCTCTGCTTGCTTTCTACACACTTCCACATCATTATGCAACTGTTCCAGTTCACTACTCCAGTAGGGTTTATATTGTTTTCGGGCTCCTCTTGGTACTGTTTCTCACGCTGCCTGTAGTATGCATTTCACAAACTATTCAACTACTTTATTTATGTCTTTCTCAGTGTTTTTTGCCAGACCTAATTTTCACTTTTTCGCCCACATGGGCGCTACTCCACCCCCACTCCCCTTCCACTTGACCTTTGACCCGTGTACCATTCATCCGGTCTATTAATCCACTGACAGCCCTGCACGTGTCAGTCTTTCCAAGCAAGGGATTCAGATAAGTATCTTTAATTAGTTTAATATTGTCATAGAGTGTTTCATGTAGGTGCCATGTAGCTGATTGCTGGCTCATCTGTTCAGCCGCAGTGACAGAAGTAAGCAGGAACATGTATCACATGAAAATAGCAAACAAGCCAATGTCCTTGTCATTCTTCAGTATTTATTATTGACAATCATCGTCGCACTTCGTAACAATCAATTGCCGACATGTGCGGGCTGACATGCAATGAATATATAACAATCTAAACAATGTTCAACACTGAAGTATTGTTCTTATACAATTGTTATCTCTAGCGTCAACTTACGGTCTGACTTGCCCTTGACATCGGCCATGGGCCATTCTCAACTGCCGTTCACTCGGCGCACTGTAATCGAGCTTGCAGGGCTGTACAATTAGCCGCTCGGCTTGTGCGACATACTTTTGCCTCATGCTGAAGTGTTGTTCCAATCTTGGAATAATGTCAACTTCATGTCGCTTGGCTTCTGTACTTGTTTTCCCAACTGTCTCCGACGTGGACCCTGGCTAGACTGATTCTCTCCAGCCGTGTCTCGTCCATGGACCACACAACTAGTGTCACGTGATACGCAACTTCTCTGAGTGACTTCCCTTTGTTCATCATCATCATCTGTTGCTCACCGACTTCCCTCAACTTAGTCGTGTGTCTTTGTTCATAGTGATCATGTGAACTGTTCTCACTATGCCAATTACTCTTCTATGGTAAACATGTTCTTACTCTATCAGTTTACCGCTGTCTACCTCATATCGGTCCATGGCAGTAGGTTTGTATTTGTTTGTCCTGTGCTGACGAAGGGTTTGGCCGCAACGTCCAATTTGTCTCTTGTAGTTAGTTGTGTTTTAGTAAAGCTCACAATCTACTTCTCATTTTTTTGGGTGATTCATTCATTCTCTCCCCCCTATAATTTCTCTCCTTCTGTCTCTCCTGTACTTTCTCTCTCATTCCTCTTCATTCTCTCTCTCTCTCTCTCTGAGGGATGTGTCTGGGTGGGGATGTGTGAGGGTCGGTGGGGTGTGTGGGTGGGTATTGGTGGGTGGGTGTCTGGGGATGTGTGTATGGGTTGAGAGATGGGTATGATTGATGTGTATATGGATAGGGGAGGTGTGAGTGGGGGATGTGTGTGTGTGTCAGGGTTTGTGGGGGTATTTCTGGATGGGGAGTGGATTGTGGAGATGTGTGGGTGGGAGATGTGTGAGTTGGTGGGGGATTTGTGGGTGGTTGCGGAGATGACTGGGTGGGCGGGGAGGTGTGTGTGTTGGTGGAAGGATGAGTGTATTGTTGGAGCGTGTGTTGGAGGGGGATATGTGTTTGGGTTGGTGTGGGTAGTGGTATGTGTGGGTATTGGCAGATGGGGAATGTTTGGGTGTTGGTATGTGGGGGGGGGGGGGGGGAGGGGGGTGTGGGATGTGTGTATGCATGAAGGATGTGTGTGTGTCGGTGGCGGAATGTGTGTGGGTTTGGGATGTATGTATGGGTGGATATGAAATGTGTGGGTGGATGGGGAAGTGTGTGTTTGGGGATATGTGTGTGGATGGGTAGATGTGTGGATATGGTGGGTTATGTGAGAGAGAGATACGTGTGGGTTGATGTGGGTGGAGTATGGGTGAGTGGATGTGAGATGTCTGGGTTGGTAGGGGGATGTGTGAGTGGGTGGAGGGATGTGTGTGTGGGTTGATGCAGGATGTGTGTGTGGGAGGGTGGTGTGTCACATAACATGTTAATATGCATTGTTTATGCTTACAACATTCATTTTACAATGTTTTTTTTCCCTATGTGAATGTATCATGCACTGTTGATGAACGAAAGATGAGTGATTGGAAGGGCCGAATGTAAGAAGGGCCTACGTGCCCAATTTGTAACTCTTTTAAAATAAAGTTCAAATAAGTTCAGTTCAATATTTTCTCTCTCTCTCTCTCTCTCTCTCTCTCTCTCTCTCTCTCTCTCTCTCTCTCTCTTATACTTTCTTTCTCACTCCAATACTCTCTCCACTGTACCTATACTGTCTCCCCTCTTAAGCTGTTCTCCTTCCTCTTCTGTACTGTTCAGAAATATAATAGGATATATTACAGTGGCCATGATTTGTTCTGAGAGTGTGACACTCAACTTTGTTCACATATGAGATACACTGGACACGACTTGTGTTAACATATTACATTAACTGGACACCACTTGTGTTAACATATCACATTCACTGGACACCACTTGTGTCCTCATATCACATTCACTGGATACCACTTGTGTTCACACATCACTGTAACGTAATGTCATCTCAGTTGTCAGCAGGATCGGGAATTCTGATTTACCATTCCGAACCAACTAGCACCTTATGACACAGTTGCAGCGGACTAAATATAGATGTGTCAGGAATTATCTAGAATAGGGAAGCGTTACCAGAAAGCAAGCTGATTGTGGGTGAGACAAAACTGGTTGGAATCAGTTTTGCCACGGGGTCGACGCAAGCCTGACCCATGCACTTTTCGACATGACTATCTGAAGATCGGAAATATTTTCTTGTGTGAGGGTACCTGTGCCTTTTCCTTGTGAACCGTTAAGCTTGCCCCTTTGTGATATGTCTGATGATCCGTGAATAAAGGTTAAGGTAGCACCTGTATGTCCAATGTATAAACTGTGATGTGAATTAATGCACTGCTAAAATTGATAAGATTTCTTACAATTTCTGGGAGATTTCCTGCAGAATCTAACATGCACTCCGCTGACATCTTGAAATGCTACCCCTCAATTTCATCTGAATTCAAACTTGTATAGGTATTCTAATGCCATTCTATGAATGCATATCATGCACATTCTTCTGTATACTGTGGAGAATATCTTTGATAACTGCACCATTTATGCATTCTTTTGTTGCTATGAAGAGTGTCTAGGAGTAGGGCACTTTCCACTCCTATGCACTTACAAAATGTGATTCTTCAGATGTACCTGATCTCCTGATAATGCTATGAGTAAGAGAGATTGCAATGTCCTTTTTCTTGTGATTTCGCTTATATGCCAAAGGGGAAAGATAAAATTAATGCTGCATGGTTTTACAGATCTTTACACCTAAGCCCAGCATGAAACCAATGCTGTAGGTTAAATATTACATTCAGGCATTTTGCTTTGTGAGTAAAGAACATAATGCATTCGTTGACGAACCTAGTGCAAAGATAATGTGTGCAAAGCAGGGAAGGTTTCAACCCCATGTCTAAACACCTGACACCTGACGACAGGAGGGGAAGGATTTTACATTCAGGCTTATGAATAGAAGTGTGGATGTATGAGAGTGAGGAATATCTGTCTTGCGGTTTTCACACTTAATTTATATGTTCTTTGCTCATGACAAGGAATTTATATGTTTTTTCCATTTTTGGTGAATGTCCAATATTGTTTCATGAAAATGATCTATTGCTTTTCTATATTTGTGAATGACTCACAAATGGATTTTTATTTATTGCAACTTATAACTGGGAGAAAATGTTCGAATTTTAAACCCCAGTAAATAGAAGGCGAGTGAGTTGCTGATGGTGGAGAAGAGGTGGCACTTGTGAACCGAATCTGACCTGAGAAAGGCAGCAAACCATATTGCATTTTTCAGCATGAATAATGAGCCTTAACATTAATGTTTTATACTATCATGTGATGCTCCCATATCATCATTCATGATTTATATTAACATTGATGTCTCTGTCTCATCATTTACATCCCTGTCACTATCTGTATGTCCTCATCTCTTCATCTGAAGTTTATATCTCAACTGATGTTCCTGGGACACTCAGACATCCTGACATCAATGAGGACCAGATGATGATTTCTATGCCGAAACCGGTTGCACACCTCAGCAGTCTGATTATATTCCAACACCCTAGAAGATAATGGGTTACAGATCTCCAGTCTGGGTGATACCACGCTTCTTCCTTCTCATCCTTCCTTCCTTTTCTTCCCCCTTTTTCATACTCATTCTCTCGATGACATTTAGTATTTACAAAATTTATATCAGGGAAATTTTGTTTATATTGTCAGCAAGGAGAGTGGTGCTGGTATGAGTTTAGCTACCTTGACTGGTTTATGATGCGGAAGAGAAGCTCAGATCTACCTTTCTGAGTGAAGGGACAGTCTTTCATCATGTTCCATGAACCAAGTGCTTGCCTTAGAGAGGTCTACAAATGGGGTAACCTTTATTTGAACTGACTGCCCTGCCTCACCCCATCCAACCTGTTCCTACTCATAGTAATTCCACTGTGAATACATGAAGATTTGAGTATCACCAAGTGATCATCTATTTTACACCCCTGATCATAAGAATTCCATCAGAAGATCATTTCCATATATGAACTAATATTCTATTTAAAGCAAGGACATTATCTGAGATGATCCCAATGGACTTTTAACATCCAGGAATCCATCATCAAGTTATAATCCTTCGACACCTAGTGACCATAGAAGAACATTTATCTTTATTTCAGCTTCCAGATAATAGGAGAGGAGGAAAGCTCATGCACAAATATGATATTAATTAGTGGGATTATTTCTTGAATTTGGTAAATCTTGCATTTCATGGTTCCACATATGCATGTTTATGGTGTATGAAGCTCTTCATCAGTCCTCCTCCATCCCCAACATTTGTTTAATAATTTTTTGGAGTTTACTGAATATTTGATGTTCACTCTATTGTGACGTCTGTTCAAATTTATGTGTGTTATTACAAACGTAATTAGCAACTATCACATATATTAGGAGCAAGGTGAGGCTGGGAGACCACATGTGGCAAACTACACATTTATATCAACATCTTTGTCTACGGAAAATTCCCAGGCTCCTAAAGCCTATCTGAGAGAACTCTATAAATTATCAGTGTAGAACTTGACCATGTCTGTCTGGTTACTCACTTGGGGGTTTCAGGGCCGTTTCTGATTTTCTTCAGAGATGAAACTTTTAGTGTGGGACTTGTCTATATCCGGGATCCCCTAGATCTCCAGGGTCAATATCTTTCTGCACCACCTCTCAATGATGGAACCACACTATTAGATTCCCTATACTTGATCTATCACCCTTCGTTGGGGTGTGTGCATCTTGTTGATTTGCAATCATTCACTCTTACCACTTCACAATCACATTCACTGAACACCACTTGTGTTAACATATCACACTAACTGGACACCACTTGTGTTAACATATGAGGAAATTTGACACAACGCGTGTTAACATATAACACTAACTGGACACCACTTGTGTTAACATATCACATTCACTAGACACCACTTGTGTTCACATAACACACTAACTGGACATCACTTTTGTCCACATATCACATTCACTGGACATCACTTTTGTCCACATATCACATTCACTGGACACCACTTGTGTTCACATATCACATTCACTGGACACCACTTGTGTTGACATATTATATTAACTGGACACCACTTGTGTTCACATATCACATTAACTGAACACCACTTGTGTTCACATATCACATTAACTGAACACCACTTGTGTTCACTCACATATTACATTCAGTGGACCCCACTTGTGTTCACATATCACATTAACTGAACACCACTTATGATCACTCACATATTACATTCAGTGGACACCACTTATTTTCACATATCACACTAGCTGGACATCACTTGTGTTCACATATCACACTAACTGGACACAACTTGTGTTCACATATCACATTAACTGGACATCACTTGTGTTCACAATATGAGATACACTGGACACCACTTGTGTTCACTCACATATTACATTCAGTGGACACCACTTGTGTTCACATATCACACTAACTGGACATCACTTGTGCTCACATATCACACTAACTGGACATCACTTGTGCTCACATGTCATACTAACTGGACATCACTTGTGTTCACATATGAGATACACTGGACACCACTTGTGTTAACCCTTGTCCAGTTTCTGCTCCAAGAGGACCCCAACAAAATGTGTTAGCGTGAACATTGACATGTTTGTTGGTTCAGTTGTGCTGTGTTAGGTGGGACAGAAGTTTTCAGTTGTGCTGTGTTAGGTGGGACAGAAGTGTTCAGTTGTGCAGTGTTAGATGGGACAGAAGTGTTCAGTTGTGCAGTGTTAGATGGGACAGAAGTCTCCAGTTGTGCTGTGTTAGGTGGGACAGAAGTGTTCAGTTGTGCTGTGTTAGGTGGGACAGAAGTGTTCAGTTGTGCAGTGTTAGATGGGACAGAAGTGTCCAGTTGTGCTGTGTTAGGTGGGACAGAAGTGTTCAGTTGTGCTGTGTTAGGTGGGACAGAAGTGTTCAGTTGTGCAGTGTTAGATGGGACAGAAGTGTCCAGTTGTGCTGTGTTAGGTGGGACAGACGTGTTCAGTTGTGCTGTGTTAGATGGGACAGAAGTGTTCAGTTGTGCAGTGTTAGATGGGACAGAAGTGTCCAGTTGTGCTGTGTTAGGTGGGACAGAAGTGTTCAGTTGTGCTGTGTTAGGTGGGACAGAAGTGTTCAGTTGTGCAGTGTTAGATGGGACAGAAGTGTCCAGTTGTGCTGTGTTGGGTGGGACAGAAGTGTTCAGTTGTGCTGTGTTAGGTGGGACAGAAGTGTTCAGTTGTGCAGTGTTAGATGGGACAGAAGTGTCCAGTTGTGCTGTGTTAGGTGGGACAGAAGTGTCCAGTTGTGCTGTGTTAGGTGGGACAGAAGTGTTCAGTTGTGCTGTGTTAGGTGGGACAGAAGTGTCCAGTTGTGCTGTGTTAGGTGGGACAGAAGTGTCCAGTTGTGCTGTGTTAGGTGGGACAGAAGTGTTCAGTTGTGCTGTGTTAGGTGGGACAGAAGTGTTCAGTTGTGCTGTGTTAGGTGGGACAGAAGTGTTCAGTTGTGCTGTGTTAGGTGGGACAGAAGTGTCTAGTTGTGCTGTGTTAGGTGGGACAGAAGTGTCTAGTTGTGCTGTGTTAGGTGGGACAGAAGTGTTCGGTTGTGCTGTGTTAGGTGGGACAGAGGAATTCAATTGTAAAGATCAAATGCAAACAAATATTTCTGTCATTCACAAACTGGATATAATTAAATGAGTAAACATTGCAGGTTGCTGCACACAAAGGCGAGTACAGTCCGGCTAATGTGTCTGCTTACGCAAGCGTGTAGTCTCCTGATCGCGTGCTACAGATGCCATCCTCACCATCATCATCACGGCTGCTGGTGTCTACAGCTGCCACCCTCACCATCATCATCACGGCTGCTTGTAGTAGCACAGCTCTATGTGGACATTGTTGATGGAGCCGTCTGGGTGGAACTGGTTTTCGTAGGAGTCCGCGTTGGAGCTGTCCGTGTCAAAGGTCACGTACTCGGGCGTGACCTGCATGCCGTGGACCTGCTGGCAGGTTCCGTTGTACCGGTACAGGAAGAAGGGCTTAGACCGGGGTAGGAAGATGGCCTCCTCGTGCGCTCCATCATTCCTGCAGCAGTAGTCAATGAGGGTGTCGTTGACCGTGTAAACGCCGTCCGGCACTCTACCGCTCACCGATGAATGTGACCCAGTGACCTCATCCTGCCAGCTGATGTAACCAGAACCAAAGCCACTAGGACACACGTTGCCTACACGGTTGATACAGTAGGCGCCCCTGGGCCAGGCAGCTCCGGGAGAAAGAGTACTGGATACACAAAACTGTTGATTGATGAAATTGTTGATACCAACTCGCTGTAGTATTGGCGGTTTGAGATGGGAAGGTGTGGACACTGCATCGAAGTTGCGATCTGTGGACTCGGTGTGGAAGACAACGAGGCCAGTCTCCCACACGGCCCCCGCATTGTTGGGGCAGTTAGAGTCTGTCATCGGCAAGGCGTACGAGCCTTGGGGCCAGTACTGAAGAACACCAGTCTCCATTAAACGTGTGACGTCCACCCCCAGCCCGCCAGTCAGCTGCAGCAGATGGTTCTGAAACTGCTGACTAGAGTTCTCCCGCTCTATTCTAATGGCCTCTAATCTCTGGTCGATGCCAGACTCAACCACGGTCATCTTGTTGTCGCAGTAGAGCCTCTGATCGTGCAGCTGCTTCTCCAGGTCCGCTCTCTGTCGGAGGATCAGGTTGATCACATCATCCACCGTGACGTTGCTCTCCCTGACAACAAGCACCGGAGTTCTCTCGGTGTACACATCTTGGTTGGCCTTGAACCCAACAACATCACAGCGATACCGTCCCAGAATGGCGGTCGTCACCTGCTTCCAGTAAACAGACAAATACGAGGATGCCACCTCTCCGACTACACCTGTCAGATTTGCAGACGGGTCAAGGCCCATATTGGCAGGATCTGGGTCAAAGTCTCTGGCCTCGGCTACTATCTGGAAGTCCTCTGGGCTGATCTCCTTGAGGATCCTCACGCGGGTAATACTCTGCAGCTCGGTGCTGCTGGGGGAACCGCGGAAGCTGCAGTTCAAGGTCAGCGCCTCGCTGATGCCGATCTCCACCTTGGCTGGGCTGGTTGTGAGGAAGTATTCCGCCGCCCCGGGGACCAGGCAGCAGACGGCTAGCAGTAGGAGGGGGTACAGCCCAGGCATGGCTCCAGCTGGGTGGCCTCAATCTGTGGAACATACAGAAACATTAGAAGGTGTACAGCTCAGGCTGGGTGGCCTCAATCTGTGGAACATACAGAAACATTAGAAGGTGTACAGCTCAGGCTGGGTGGCCTCAATCTGTGGAACATACAGAAACATTAGAAGGTGTACAGCCCAGGCTGGGTGGCCTCAATCTGTGGAACATAGACTCTCATTGGCCACTGAAACATTGCTAGGTAGTTATGTAAGGGTGTTCATGCGTGCACTATACAATCTTATCACGGTTGTATCATTATGACTTTCACCAATCTCCTCAAGTTATGTAAGGGTGTTCATGCGTGCACTATACAATCTTATCACGGTTGTATCATTATGACTTTCACCAATCTCCTCAAGTTATGTAAGGGTGTTCATGCGTGCACTATACAATCTTATCACGGTTGTATCATTATGACTTTCACCAATCTCAAGTTATGTAAGGGTGTTCATGCGTGCACTATACAATCTTATCACGGTTGTATAATTATGACTTTCACCAATCTCAAGTTATGTAAGGGTGTTCATGCGTGCACTATACAATCTTATCACGGTTGTATCATTATGACTTTCACCAATCTCAAGTTATGTAAGGGTTTTCATGCGTGCACTATACAATCTTATCACGGTTGTATAATTATGACTTTCACCAATCTCAAGTTATGTAAGGGTGTTCATGCGTGCAGTATACAATCTTATCACGGTTGTATAATTATGACTTTCACTAATCTCCTCAAGTTATGAGCCACTCCAGCCAGGACCATTTTTCTTTATCCGGAGGCGGGAGTAGAGAGGTTCAAGTTGTGTAATCACAATGTGTCAGTGGCGGTGTCATAAAAATCTCTTTGTATTATTACACTTTGGCGAATTGGGTTATGAACGCGGTTCGTAATCCCGCTTACCCGCGTTCGAAACACAGCTGCGCAAGATATGGCAGTAGACCGCGTTGCGCTGCGTTTTAACGAATTGGTATCGAGGTCGGTCGTTTAGAAAGCAATGGTAAACTACTGAACGTAAACTTGCCAAGACATCAATAACAGCAGTAAAATGCTGGTGTTGACAGCGAGGTCCTGTAAAAGGGTATGCAAAAAAAAAATGTATGACACTTACTAGACACAAATGTTAGTGACAGTGTCATGATAATTCGCATTTTTATTTTCAGTGACAAGATGTCACCGACAGCTGCCACTCACATCTTGCCATTGAGAATAACAATACGGATTATAATGATTCATTAATTTCTCGGTGACAAGAAGAAGAGAGTGGCAGAATGTTAGCTTGAATTCATTGACCTCATTATGTACTGATTGTTTCCCTTGATAAAACAGCATATCGTTCCCTAGGTGTCACTAGCCGTTCTTAGAATTTGCCGGGCCCCCCTCCTTCAGAACAGATATCAGACGGCCCTCCTCCTTCAGAACAGATAGCAGACGGCCCTCCTCCTACAGAACAGATATCAGACGGCCCTCCTTCTACAGAACAGATTCCAGCCGGGCCCTCCTTCTACAGAACAGATATCAGACGGCCCTCCTCCTTCAGAACAGATATCAGACGGCCCTCCTCCTTCAGAACAGATAGCAGACGGCCCTCCTCCTACAGAACAGATATCAGACGGCCCTCCTTCTACAGAACAGATATCAGACGGCCCTCCTTCTACAGAACAGATTCCAGCCGGGCCCTCCTTCTACAGAACAGATATCAGACGGCCCTCCTTCTACAGAACAGATATCAGACGGCCCTCCTTCTACAGAACAGATTCCAGCCGGGCCCTCCTTCTACAGAACAGATATCAGACGGCCCTCCTTCTACAGAACAGATATCAGACGGCCCTCCTTCTACAGAACAGATATCAGACGGCCCTCCTTCTACAGAACAGATTCCAGCCGCGCCCTCTGCTGGCCGTGTCACTTCACGGGATCTCGGTTAGTGCAGTCGTTACCGGCTTGAAACCATGCCAATTGTTCAACGGTTTGAAGCCTTGCCAAACCCCTCCTAGAGAACGATATCTGCAACACGTCTCTCGTAAATTACGTTCCTTTACTGATAGTTGTGTCCTTGGCCTGATCATTGTCATGAAAGGTCAAACATTCCTGCCCTTCTGTCTGCTGCCCCATCGACATGGACATCTCGCCCTGAAAGATTCCCCAACTAAACTATCCAAATTGTGCTGACAGTAGTAGTAGCTCAGATGAAAAATGTTCCTCCCCAACTAAGGCCGTAGTCTAGACGGTATCCATGTGGCCGTGTGATTATTGATTCTGGACTAGGTCTGCTCACTGTCTCAGAGAGTCAGCTGGTGAAATTAGAGCGCATACAGAACGAAGCTATGCGGGTCATTCTGGGATGCACCAGAGACACCCCAGTAGTGTGTATGCGTTACATCCTTGGTCTGCTGAGTGTTGCTGGTAGGGTCAAGGTGATGCAGGCGAAGGCATACCTTAGAGTAGCTGCAGACACAGACCACCCGTTGCATGAGGCGCTGGACGTAGTTAAGGGTCAGCGACTGATAAGAGGGAAATCATGGATGGCTCAGGCGGAGGATACGATCAAACAGGTGTGCATCTTGGAGAACATTAGGCGAGGAGAGGAGTGGGTCAGAGTGCCAGCGGTGCAGTCAGACTCGTGCAGAGTTATAATCACATTGAGCAGGGAGTGGCCAGCAGGGGCCACGGAGTGGAAATCCAGCAACTAATTCAGGATAATGCTCGCTCAGGTGATGTGATTATCTACACAGATGGGTCGGCGTTGAGAGGTAGGAGAAGTGCCTGAGGGTTCTTAGCAAAAGCCAATGGTCGACGTTTGGTGCAGGAGAGCCTGGCATATGATACCACAACATTTAGCTTAAGAGTGGAGGCGGTCAGTGCAGCTTTCCGCTGGATGGAGAATACGATACACACACACACACACACATCGTGATTGTAACTGACTCAGAAAGCATGCTGAGGAGGGTGAAGACTGGTAAGCTTCGTGCAGAGTGGCTTGCTTCGCTTCGGAAGTCACTGGTGACAAGCATCGTCTGGATCTTTTCTCTGGGGCATGCCGGTGTGCTGGGGAATTAACAGGCGGACAGATTGGCTGGCTCGGCAAAACTTGGTGGAGTATTGATGCATGACAAAGCAGATGTGGTTGCGACCTTGTGGGAGCATGTGTACACCTCGGAGGAGCAAATGGATCACCATGGTCTGGCAAGAATGCGACAGCGAGGGGTGACGAGGGGATCTGGCCGACGATCAACGCTCAGAGGAAAGGCGAGACGGACATATAATCAGATCGCAACTGGTACTATTAGTGTTGGAACTCTTCGCTGGCTGCTGAGGATGGGGACGGAGCGCTTATGGGAATGCCCCGAATGCTGTGATGTCGGTTCCTAAATCAATCAATCAAAACCATGTGGCCGTGTTGAGTTGTAGAGACGCTGACGTGTCGGCGCTGAGAGAAGGCTCCAGAAAGATTTCACCTTCACCGCCAGCGTTGAAGTGGTAGTTTCCCGGGATCGGGTTTGTACAGACACTGCCGGCAATGAGGTGGTAGAGTTTCTGGGAGCGGGTTTGTGCAGACACCGCCGGCAATGAGGTGGTAGAGTTTCTGGGAGCGAGTTTGTACAGACACTGCCGGCAATGAGGTGGTAGAGTTTCTGGGAGCGGGTTTGTGCAGACACCGCCGGCAATGAGGTGGTAGAGTTTCTGGGAGCGGGTTTGTACAGACACTGCCGGCAATGAGGTGGTAGAGTTTCTGGGAGCGGGTTTGTACAGACACCGCCGGCAATGAGGTGGTAGAGTTTCTGGGAGCGGGTTTGTGCAGACACCGCCGGCATTGAGGTGGTAGAGTTTTCTGGGACGCATCTTTGGGAAACGCATGCAGCCTAGACCAGTGTTGGAGGCAGATCTGGACCTCTGTCGCACTCAGGAACTGGTGTCCTGGGTTTCTGTCGATGAGCGCAACGAACGTGTTACTGCTTGTGTCTCCATACCTTGTTGAAGTCGTCTCCAGGTCACAGTTCATGAACTTGTCTTAATTTGTCTATACCTGGTATGTGCCTGGCGGGCGTTATCTTGACCATCTCATTCAAACAGATCCTGTGTTGTTGTTATTATTTTTATCATCACCATTATCAACATCTTCATTATCATAATATAACAAGGGTTGCACGTAGTTAACACATAACAGTGACCAATAAAGACCGCAGTCTTTGTATTATGTTCACTTGTGTTGAGATGGACATTCATTCAGTAGCATGTCCTTTGCAGAACCTTTCCTCCATAACAACCTTTCGGAAAACCTCTCGATCACAAGCAAAATGTCCCGCGTGCGATACACCCACATGGAGATCATCCGCCACATCCTGCACCCATCTTCTCTTTGGCCTTCCTCTTCCTCTCTTCGCAGGCAATTACCACCCCACTATTGTTCTCTCCAAACTTTCGTTACGTTTCAAGTGACCAAATTATTTCAGTTTTCTTTACTTTATCGTCTTTAGTAGCCAACCTTCTTCAATATTCAGCTCTTGAAGTATGGGTGCATTTGTTCTTTTCTTCATCCAAGATATTCTTAGAGCTCGTCTATAACATTTATATTCAAAGGCATTTATGCGCTGTTCAGCTTGTTTAGTAAGTTAGACAGTCACATTAATGTTAAATAAAGCAAATTTCTAAAAAAGTAAATATTAATTGTCATTTTGCGAGACCGTGCGCCCTAGTTACATACTAAAATATAGGGGCGGGGCCATGGCACGACTGCTGATATCACTGTCGCTGACACTGGTGGTGCTGCTGGAAGTCACACGAGATCAACCCAAGATGGGTGAGATCAACCAGCAAATGACAAGTTCAGCCAATGATAGAAGAATTCAACCATCCTTCACTCGATCAACCAGCAATGAACAGATCAATCATCTATCGATAGATCAACCAGCAGTACACAGATCATACATCTGTAGATAGATTAACCAGCAGTGGACTATATCAAACATCTGTAGATAGATCAACCAACAGCAGAGCAGATAGAGATTAATTAACGATAGAGAAGATCAACTAACGATAGAGGAGATCAACTAACGATAGAGGAGATCAACTAACGATAGAGGAGATCAACTAACGATAGACGAGATCAACTAACGATAGACGAGATCAACTAACGATAGACGAGATCAACTAACGACAGACGAGATCAACTAGACGAGATCAACTAACGATAAACGAGATCAACTAACGACAGACGAAATCAACTAACGATAGACGAGATCAACTAACGATAGACGAGATCAACTAACGAAAGACGAGATCAACTAACGATGGACGAGATCAACTAACGATAGACGAGATCAACTAGACAAGATCAACTAACGACAGACGAGATCAACTAACGACAGACGAGATCAACTAGACGAGATCAACTAACGATAGACGAGATCAACTAACGATAGACGAGATCAAGTAGACGAGATTAACTAACGATAGACAAGATCAACTAGACGAGATCAACTAACGATAGACGAGATCAACTAGACGAGATCAACTATTGATAGACGAGATCAACTAACGACAGACGATATCAACTAACGACAGACGATATCAAGTAGACGAGATCAACTAACGACAGACGATATCAACTAACGATAGACGAGATCAACTAACGATAGACGAGATCAGCTAACGATAGACGAGATCAACTAACGAAAGACGAGATCAACTAACGATGGACGAGATCAACTAACGATGGACGAGATCAACTAACGATAGACGAGATCAACTAGACGAGATCAACTAACGATAGACGATATCAACTAACGAAAGACGAGATCAACTACCGTTGGATTGTTAGAATGTATCATCCAGCGGTCGAGAAGGGCAGCCAGTCTTAGGCAAAATCAACCAATGTTAAACACACCAACCAATGTTAGACACACCACCAATGTTAGACACACCAACCAATCAATGTTAGACACGCCAACCAATGTTAGACACACCAACCAATGTTAGACAGATATCATCCAATGTTTGAGGAAGTTAATCAACGCTTAACGACCTCATCCAGGGAATAAATGAAACCCCGGATGTATTCGTACGATTGCAAAATGTCGACTCATGTTATACCTTGCAATATGTCCACGTATGTTTACTTTAGTCGACGGATCAACATCACAGCACACGGGTGTAACCCATAAGTGCTCCGTTCTCCCCCTAACTCAAACCTGAGTCCGGAGAATCTCAGCTCAGTGCACCGTAGCACCGGCGGGGATCCTGAAATACTTATGGTAGATTATTCACTCAAAATATTGCCCGGGCAGCGCCGTTAGGCTACCCTTTTTTTTTTATTTCCAACTGCCAAAGGATTTCTTACGTGCGCAACAATACACACGGACGTCTGATCTTACTACACTACCCAGAGACCAGGGGAAATTTTGCTAATAGAAGTCCACGTGAAAAAAATCCCGGCCCTCACCGGGGCTTGAACCCAGGACTTTCAGCACTCGAGGTGGACACCATACTTCGAGGCCACTTAGCCCCCTCTACTTATGTTTTGCCTTGCAATATATCTTGCAATAAACAAAATCAAGAAATTAAAAGTGGAAAGGTACACAATCAGTCATATCTTACAATGTACTGGCTGTAGATCTGATCTGTCACAATGTAGGGGCCTACTGGCTGTAGATCTGATCTGTCACAATGTACTGGCTGTAGATCTGATCTGTCACAATGTACTGGTTGTAGATCTGGTCTGTCACAACGTATGGCCAGTGACCAGCGGGCTGTCCCCCGACAAGTGGGCAAACACGGTCAGATCATGCAACAGGCAACTTTATAAATGTGAGGTCTGACGGAGACGCTTGTAACTTCAACAAACCTCCAGACACGGTCAGAGTTAGCAGTCTCATCGGTTTAAATACGCGATCTGACGGAGGTGCTTGTACTTTGGTTCACATTATCCCGCCTGTCCCCGTTGGTCTGGCATGGGTTACCCAGGTTGTCTTGTGCTGCCACAACATTGTCCTCGTCTCGTTTCCCATTGTCTTGTTTGTTTTGTTTGTACATAGTAGCGGCAGCGGCGGTAACGACAGCCAAATAACAACAACACACAAAGGAAAGAATGTAGCCTGTCATCCCTCCCTCATATCTACATAGATACAGACTCGTTGAAATGAAAAAGTTGACCTAGAATGCGACTTTTGGCTGTGGGTTTGTTTTGTCAAGAACTAAGGTAGGCATGCTTGGTGTGACAATATGCTTGTACAACAGAAGATCCCAAGTACAAACAGACAGACGGACTCAAGAGCAAGAAAGTTCTACTGCGTCACGGTGTTCTCCAGGGTGGAGTTTTGTCCCCTACACTTGTTCTAATCTTCATCAATGATCTTGTTGACGAGATACCACATGGAATTAAAGTGACAATGTACGCTGATGACCTGGTCCCACGGAACACACATGAACATGCATCAGTGGCCACCAGCTCGCTACAAGTAGATGATGTGTCAGTTTAAACACTGACAAGTGCAGTAGCACTCTTGTTTACCCTCTCTCCAAAACAAAAGGCAGGCATCAGATAAATGGAACACCCCTAAGAGATGATAAAGAACAAACATACCTTGGAGTAACATTTGATGACAGACTGACATGGCGAAAGCACATCAACAAAGCAGTAGCAAAAGCCAAAAGGAAAAAAGTCATTCTGAGACAACTAAGTGGAACCACATGGGGAGCCAGAGGGAAAATACTTAGCAATGTTTATCAACAGAGCATACGAGGAACCACCAGTCTGCACACCAATAAGCCAGACATGGGACAACGGATACTCACGCAAACCTCAGGTCCTGTATGACATCACACTGATGTTGGACAACAGGAAGCCTTCATCCGACATACAGGACTTCGCGTTGGAGCTCAAGCCAACGAACACAAGCAAGCAAGCAGCAAGCACACCTGGAATATGGTTTAACTGCGTGGAGTTCATCATCATAAACCACACTACAAGAGCTGGACAAGGTGCAAAATCAAGCACTTAGAGCCCGGGAAGGTTAACCCGGTCAACAAATGCCCGCAGAAGTCGGATGTGTCGGCCTAACGGCGCAAGAACGCAGCTCTGCTGTAAACAGGCACAACGCAGTCACGTCCGAAAAACAAAAATCCGGATGAACGCAGAAGAAGAAGAAGCACTTAGAGTCACCATCGGAGGGATGAGATCAACCCCTATAGTGGAGATGGAGAAGATGGGGAGGACACAAGCACTGAGTGAGCACAAAGATACGAAAACGCTCATACAAGCAGAACAGTTCCTCAGCTTGCCAGGCCACCCTATAAAGAACAGATTTGAAAACCTAGCAAATGGGTGATTGAAAAGTAGCAGTTTTATTCACCGAACTACTCTTAGGATAAACCACTGACCTGCCCACAATTGGTATTTCTGTGAAATTATCCCAGAATGAATTCCGTGGAAGACTTCCAATACAAATCAAGACTAAAGTGAAAGGAATATTCGACAAGGAAGAACAGAACGACGCAGAACAGTCACAGTTTCCCTGATGAAGAATACCAACAGGACCTCTGGATCCGAGACTACAGTGATGGGTCAGTTCAAAATGCCGTTAGAAATGGGGGAGTGGAAGTGTACATAGAATACTCAAACGGTGCTAGTGGCACGGCCAGAGTGCCAACAGGACAGTGGTGGCTATACGGACAGGGAGCACACCATGTCTTGCGGCGTTGCCCGGTGTCCCGAGTCATATCTCCGCAGCCTCACTGCCGTGACCTGTGGGACACTTGGTCAAGCTCAGGCCACTTGGTGTAGCACATACTGGCGGCCGGACACCTCAGGCGTCGGACGTCTGCGCGGTTGAAAGTCTACATTTTATAATCAGTTTAACTCAGTCTCCTGCTACGATTAGTGTCTAACGTGTTGTTGGAAGTTGATGTATGTTGTTGGGTATTGTTGGTTGTTGTTGGATGTTGCTGGGTATTGTTGGGTGTTTGATGTTGGTTGTTATTGGATAATGTTGGTTGTTATTGGATGTTGTTGGTTGTTGTTATTGGATGTTGTTGGTTGTTATTGGATGCTGTTGGTTGTTACTGGATGCTATTGGATGTTGTTGGTTGTTATTAGTTGTTGTTGGTTGTTATTGGATGTTGTTGGTTGTTATTGGATGCTGTTGTTGTTGGATGTTGTTGGGTGCTGTTGTTGTTATCAAGGTAACCAGTAAGGACACGATAGAGGAAGTACTTGACGCGAATAAGTCTGTCAACACCTGGGATGTCGAAGGTAAACAAAAC
This sequence comes from Cepaea hortensis, assembly GCA_963921405.1. NCBI lineage: Eukaryota > Metazoa > Mollusca > Gastropoda > Stylommatophora > Helicidae > Cepaea > Cepaea hortensis. The sequence goes on along the minus strand of OY992892.1, from coordinate 101,979,825 downwards.
CAGCCATTTATTATATCAGTCTATCTGGGTGGTAAACACTCGTGCTTAATTAGGTCGCCTTCAGTGTCCTCGAGAACGAGGCCCTAGTGTGGCAGAGTCCAGCTGACTCGGCAATTATCTCATCAAGCAGCGTTTGACACAGAGGACCGAGACAAGTTCATCAGCCTTGTTGATACATGAACCGATAATATGCACCTGCAGGTGGTAAACCTCTATTTGATCAACAACAATAACAATTAACAACAATAAACGGCAGCGACAATCACCAACAGTAGCAGTCAACAACAACCACCAACAGTAGCAGTCAACAACAACAAATCATAACAACACCGACAAAATGTATAATCAGAAATAATAATAATAACAATAATAGCCAGCATAAACACTAATAGATAACATCCACGCAAATTAAACGATTTAAAAAAAACATAACAAACAATAATGCAAAAAAAAAAAAAAAACCGCATTGACAAACAAGAAAATAAATACCAGCTACAATAATAATAAAGAGCAACAGCCCGACACAACCACTCTCTCGTGCTGGATGTCGTGGTTGCACATGCCAAATTTACATACTGACAGCGTTTATTGGTCTGTTCACCAACACCCCATGTTGGCAGCCATCAGTGGTCTGTGCACAACACCCCCTGTTGACAGCCTCCATGGGTCTGTGCATCAACACCCCATGTTGTCAGCTTTCAGTGGTCTGTGCACCAACACCGCAAGTTGACAGTCTTCATTGGTCTGTGCACCAACACCCCGTGTTGACAGCCTCCATGGGTCTGTGCATTAACACCCCATGTTGTCAGCTTTCAGTGGTCTGTGCACCAACACCCCAAGTTGACAGTCTTCATTGGTCTGTGCACCAACACCCCATGTTGACAGCCTTCAGTGGTCTGTGCATCAACACCCCATGTTGACAGTCTTCAGTGGTCTGTGCATCAACACCCCATGTTGACAGTCTTCAGTGGTCTGTGCATCAACACCCCATGTTGACAGCCTTCAGTGGTCTGTGCATCAACACCCCATGTTGACAGCCTTCAGTGGCCTGTGCATCAACACCCCATGTTGACAGTCTTCAGTGGTCTGTGCATCAACACCCCAAGTTGACTGCCGTCATTTGTCTGTGCATCAACACCCCATGTTGACAGCCTTCATTGGTCTGTGCACAAACACCCCATGTTGACAGCCTTCAGTGGTCTGTGCATCAACACCCCAAGTTGACTGCCGTCATTTGTCTGTGCATCAACACCCCATGTTGACAGCCTTCATTGGTCTGTGCAACAACACCCCATGTTGACAGCCCCAATTGGTCTGTGCATCAATACCCCAAGTTGACAGCCTTCATTGGTCTGTGCACCAACCCCACCCACTGCCCCTTACCACAGTCACCGTGGACAAGTGCTTACGCCACTCTGAAAGTTATGATTTCGATTCCGGGCTACAACAATCGTTTCACGAGTGCTGTTTTCTCAGAAACTCCTGGGGTCGTCGCTGGAGCTACGAAGTTCGTGCTTTGTCGCCGCTATCGACAGACCGCCCTGTGGAAAAAGATGGAGCCATGTGGGGTAACATCCGGTGCAATGAAATCGATTATCTTATGGGTCGAGCCTTGTGTGTAAAGCTCTGGCCACATCGGTGTGTACGCTTGCATGGCTAGGTGTGAGATGCCTGCTGGCAGCTCCTGCACCAACAATTGTGTTGCACCCGTTGTCCACCCATTCTCAGCTTCCTTGGACCAGTTTACATCTGGATAATAATGGGTCAATGCCATTTCTATAGCGGTGTCACCATTCAGTGCCTTGTCGGCTGGCGTCGGAGATCACAAATCCATGCCCCTCCACAAACTGCGATCCCCTACGGCATGGACCAATTCGTGTTTCTAAGCACAATGTAACAAACTCTCGTCTATCCAGACGGTCAGATGCAAAAAGTAGTAATAACGACACTGTGTTCTCTGTCCCTAAGCCGCAACGTGTAATGAGACCAGATCTAGGGTCAGATCAAGGTTGTGTCATTGCCCACGTGTGCCGTGTAATGAGACCAGGGGTGAGGTCAGATCAAGGTTGTGTCACTGCTCACGTGTGACGTTCTCCACAACGTGTAATGAGACCAGGGGTGAGATCAGATCAAGGGTGTGTCACTGCTCACGTGTGCCGTGTGATGTTCTATCTGCCATATCACAGGGTCAGTCCGGTCAAGGACACTTGTATCAGTTTAGCGGGTCAATGGTGCTAGCTGCCATATTGTTGTAGACCCAACGACACTTCCGGACTGGTATCCTCAATATCGTACGGGTCGTTTTTATGTTCAACGTTGGATCAATCTGGGATCTCGGATCCATTTAGAAAATCCTTTCCAACCACTGGGCCTGCAGGCTACTAGCTACTGTGCTATATGACCAACATACAAAGATACTAAACACTGTGCTACATGACCACAAGACAATGATACTAAACACCGTGCTACATGACCACCAGACAAGGATATTAAAACTGTGCTACATGACCACCAGACAATGATACTAAACACCGTGCTACATGACCACCAGACAAGGATACTAAACACTGTGCTACATGACCACCAGACAATGATACTAAACACCGTGCTACATGACCACCAGACAATGATACTAAACACCATGCTACATGACCACCAGACAAGGATACTAAACACCGTGCTACATGACCACCAGACAAGGATACTAAACACTGTGCTACATGACCACCAGACAAGGATACTAAACACCGTGCTACATGACCACCAGACAATGATATTAAACACTGTGCTACATGACCACCAGACAATGATACTAAACACTGTGCTACATGACCACCAGACAATGATACTAAACACCGTGCTACATGACCACCAGACAATGATACTAAACACTGTGCTACATGACCACCAGACAATGATACTAAACACTGTGCTATATGACCACCAGACAATGATACTAAACACCGTGCTACATGACCACCAGACAATGATACTAAACACTTTGCTACATGACCACCAGACAATGATACTAAACACCGTGCTACATGACCACCAGACAATGATACTAAACACTGTGCTACATGACCACCAGACAATGATACTAAACACTGTGCTACATGACCACCAGACAATGATACTAAACACTGTGCTACATGACCACCAGACCATGATACTAAACACTGTGCTACATGACCACCAGACAATGATACTAAACACTGTTCTACATGACCACCAGATAATGATACTAAACACTGTGCTAAATGACCACCAGACAATGATACTAAACACTGTGCTACATGACCACCAGACAATGATACTAAACACTGTGCTATATGACCACCAGACAATGATACTAAACACTGTGCTACATGACCACCAGACAATGATACAAAACACTGTGCTACATGACCACCAGACAATGATACTAAACACTGTGCTACATGACCACCAGACAATGATACTAAACACTGTGCTACATGACCACCAGACAATGATACTAAACACTGTGCTACATGACCACCAGACAAGGATACTAAACACCGTGCTACATGACCACCAGACAATGATACTAAACACTGTGCTACATGACCACTAGACAATGATACTAAACACCGTGCTACATGACCACCAGACAATGATACTAAACACCGTGCTACATGACCACCTGACAATGATACTAAACACTGTGCTACATGACCACCAGACAATGATACTAAACACCGTGCTACATGACCACCAGACAAGGATACTAAACACTGTGCTACATGACCACCAGACAAGGATACTAAACACCGTGCTACATGACCACCAGACAATGATACTAAACACTGTGCTACATGACCACCAGACAATGATACTAAACACTGTGCTACATGACCACCAGACAATGATACTAAACACTGTGCTACATGACCACAAGACAATGATACTAAACACCGTGCTACATGACCACCAGACAAGGATACTAAACACCGTGCTACATGACCACCAGACAATGATACTAAACACTGTGCTACATGACCACCAGACAAGGATACTAAACACCGTGCTACATGACCACCAGACAATGATACTAAACACTGTGCTACATGACCACCAGACAATGATACTAAACACCGTGCTACATGACCACCAGACAAGGATACTAAACACTGTGCTACATGACCACCAGACAATGATACTAAACACCGTGCTACATGACCACCAGACAATGATACTAAACACCGTGCTACATGACCACCAGACAAGGATACTAAACACTGTGCTACATGACCACCAGACAATGATACTAAACACTGTGCTACATGACCACCAGACAATGATACTAAACACCGTGCTACATGACCACCAGACAAGAAAACTAAACACTGTGCTACATGACCACCAGACAAGGATACTTAACACTGTGCTACATGACCACCAGACAATGATACTAAACACTGTGCTACATGACCACCAGACAATGATACTAAACACTGTGCTACATGACCACCAGACAAGGATACTTAACACTGTGCTACATGACCACCAGACAATGATACTAAACACTGTGCTACATGACCACCAGACAATGATACTAAACACCGTGCTACATGACCACAAGACAATGATACTAAACACTGTGCTACATGACCACCAGACAAGGATACTAAACACTGTGCTACATGACCACCAGACAATGATACTAAACACCGTGCTACATGACCACCAGACAATGATACAAAACACTGTGCTACATGACCACCAGACAATGATACTAAACACTGTGCTACATGACCACCAGACAATGATACTAAACACTGTGCTACATGACCACCAGACCATGATACTAAACACTGTGCTACATGACCACCAGACAATGATACTAAACACTGTGCTACACGACCACCAGATAATGATACTAAACACTGTGCTACATGACCACCAGACAATGATACTAAACACTGTGCTACATGACCACCAGACAATGATACTAAACACTGTGCTACATGACCACCAGACAATGATACTAAACACTGTGCTACATGACCACCAGACAATGATACAAAACACTGTGCTACATGACCACCAGACAATGATACTAAACACTGTGCTACATGACCACCAGACAATGATACTAAACACTGTGCTACATGACCACCAGACAATGATACTAAACACTGTGCTACATGACCACAAGACAAGGATACTAAACACCGTGCTACATGACCACCAGACAATGATACTAAACACTGTGCTACATGACCACCAGACAATGATACTAAACACCGTGCTACATGACCACCAGACAATGATACTAAACACCGTGCTACATGACCACCTGACAATGATACTAAACACTGTGCTACATGACCACCAGACAATGATACTAAACACCGTGCTACATGACCACCAGACAAGGATACTAAACACTGTGCTACATGACCACCAGACAAGGATACTAAACACCGTGCTACATGACCACCAGACAATGATACTAAACACTGTGCTACATGACCACCAGACAATGATACTAAACACTGTGCTACATGACCACCAGACAATGATACTAAACACTGTGCTACATGACCACAAGACAATGATACTAAACACCGTGCTACATGACCACCAGACAAGGATACTAAACACCGTGCTACATGACCACCAGACAATGATACTAAACACTGTGCTACATGACCACCAGACAAGGATACTAAACACCGTGCTACATGACCACCAGACAATGATACTAAACACTGTGCTACATGACCACCAGACAATGATACTAAACACCGTGCTACATGACCACCAGACAAGGATACTAAACACTGTGCTACATGACCACCAGACAATGATACTAAACACCGTGCTACATGACCACCAGACAATGATACTAAACACCGTGCTACATGACCACCAGACAATGATACTAAACACTGTGCTACATGACCACCAGACAATGATACTAAACACTGTGCTACATGACCACCAGACAATGATACTAAACACCGTGCTACATGACCACCAGACAAGAATACTAAACACTGTGCTACATGACCACCAGACAAGGATACTTAACACTGTGCTACATGACCACCAGACAATGATACTAAACACTGTGCTACATGACCACCAGACAATGATAGTAAACACTGTGCTACATGACCACCAGACAAGGATACTTAACACTGTGCTACATGACCACCAGACAATGATACTAAACACTGTGCTACATGACCACCAGACAATGATACTAAACACCGTGCTACATGACCACAAGACAATGATACTAAACACTGTGCTACATGACCACCAGACAAGGATACTAAACACTGTGCTACATGACCACCAGACAATGATACTAAACACCGTGCTACATGACCACAAGACAATGATACTAAACACCGTGCTACATGACCACAAGACAATGATACTAAACACTGTGCTACATGACCACCAGACAAGGATACTAAACACTGTGCTATATGACCACCAGACAAGGATACTAAACACTGAGCTACATGACCACCAGATAATGATACTAAACACTGTGCTACATGACCACCAGACAATGATACTAAACACTGTGCTACATGACCACCAGACAATGATACTAAAAACTGTGCTACATGACCACCAGACAATGATACAAAACACTGTGCTACATGACCACCAGACAATGATACTAAACACTGTGCTACATGACCACCAGACAATGATACTAAACACTGTGCTACATGACCACCAGACAATGATACTAAACACTGTGCTACATGACCACCAGACAATGATACTAAACACCGTGCTACATGACCACCAGACAATGATACTAAACACCGTGCTACATGACCACCTGACAATGATACTAAACACTGTGCTACATGACCACCAGACAATGATACTAAACACCGCGCTACATGACCACCAGACAAGGATACTAAACACTGTGCTACATGACCACCAGACAAGGATACTAAACACCGTGCTACATGACCACCAGACAATGATACTAAATCCTGTGCTACATGACCACCAGACAATGATACTAAACACTGTGCTACATGACCACCAGACAATGATACTAAACACTGTGCTACATGACCACAAGACAATGATACTAAACATCGTGCTACATGACCACCAGACAAGGATACTAAACACCGTGCTACATGACCACCAGACAATGATACTAAACACTGTGCTACATGACCACCAGACAAGGATACTAAACACCGTGCTACATGACCACCAGACAATGATACTAAACACTGTGCTACATGACCACCAGACAAGGATACTAAACACCGTGCTACATGACCACCAGACAAGGATACTAAACACCGTGCTACATGACCACCAGACAATGATACTAAACACTGTGCTACATGACCACCAGACAAGGATACTAAACACCGTGCTACTTGACCACCAGACAAGGATACTAAACACCGTGCTACATGACCACCAGACAATGATACTAAACACTGTGCTACATGACCACCAGACAATGATACTAAACACCGTGCTACATGACCACCAGACAAGGATACTAAACACTGTGCTACATGACCACCAGACAATGATACTAAACACCGTGCTACATGACCACCAGACAATGATACTAAACACCGTGCTACATGACCACCAGACAAGGATACTAAACACTGTGCTACATGACCACCAGACAATGATACTAAACACTGTGCTACATGACCACCAGACAATGATACTAAACACCGTGCTACATGACCACCAGACAAGAATACTAAACACTGTGCTACATGACCACCAGACAAGGATACTTAACACTGTGCTACATGACCACCAGACAATGATACTAAACACTGTGCTACATGACCACCAGACAATGATACTAAACACTGTGCTACATGACCACCAGACAAGGATACTTAACACTGTGCTACATGACCACCAGACAATGATACTAAACACTGTGCTACATGACCACCAGACAATGATACTAAACACCGTGCTACATGACCACAAGACAATGATACTAAACACTGTGCTACATGACCACCAGATAAGGATACTAAACACTGTGCTACATGACCACCAGACAATGATACTAAACACCGTGCTACATGACCACAAGACAATGATACTAAACACCGTGCTACATGACCACAAGACAATGATACTAAACACCGTGCTACATGACCACCAGACAAGGATACTACACACTGTGCTATATGACCACCAGACAATGATACTAAACACTGTGCTACATGACCACCAGACAATGATACTAAACACTGTGCTACATGACCACCAGACAAGGATACTAAACACTGTGCTACATGACCACCAGACAGTGATACTAAACACCGTGCTACATGACCACCAGACAATGATACTAAACACCGTGCTACATGACCACCAGACAAGGATACTAAACACCGTGCTACAAGACCAGCAGGCATAATAAATAAATAACAATAACAACACACATAAAGAATACACAAATAACAAACGCATGTACGGTATCACCGAATCTGTTACTGATAGCGTCACTGGCAGTCAGCATTCATTTATCGATTACTTCTTCACTGAATATAACGGTCGTGTGCAGTAGCTGTGGATGTTGGCGCGCGATGATACAGGTTGTCTCTGGGGCTGGCATGGATGACACGATCATTACATTAGCATAGAGAGTGGGACGCAGAGGTGTTTCCAAGGCACCAGGGCCGGGTTATATACTGGCCAAGACCTATTGACGCGTCCTCGTCGAGCGTCCTGAGCAACAGGTCCCTTCGGGTTCCTGGCTAAAGTCAATAGGATCGCCGATTCCTCCGAAGTCGGAGAGTGTCTGCCTGTACGGCGAGGAACCACCAGTCTGCACACCAATAAGCCAGACATGGGACAACGGATACTCACGCAAACCTCAGGTCCTGTATGTGTCAAAGACTGAAAGATAAAGGCCGGAGGTCTTCTCAAGATAGAAGACCACCGGGAAGAGTGGTCAACCTCAAATAAATGAGAGGTGATACAGTGCCCCGATATCAGGGCAGGGTAGGTGATAGAATGGGGGACTATTAACTAGTTCTCTCATGAGACACGGAGACGTTGACCAGATGGTTAGCACTCTGGTCACGACAGAATCACGCCTGCGTGACAGCCACTCTTGCCACTGAACAGAAGACAGCTAACGTAAGCGTGCCAGGTACCACGGCACGCAAAAAGCCGAAGGACACCTCAAGGTCCTTCCGCGTGCTGTGTAGGCACGGGAGTAAGAAAGTCAGACTGGGGACTGACTTTGTAGCGAGCACCTCGTTTTAGTGTTGATAGGAGTTTTTGTGTAACCAAATAGATAGAGATAGCATTAGAGTTTAGGAAACTAGTGATAGGCAATTCTGTGGCTTTGTGTGTGGTTTTGATAGCGACTGTTATGTACTTGTGAAGAGCCAACGGCAATAAAATGTATCATTTATTTCCTCTCACACGACTTGCAAGTTTCTTGTATGGTGTGGGAGAAGTAATCTGATGATGCCTTACACATAGGTTGTTGACAGGCAAAGATTAATGTGGTGTCAGAAGTGTGGCTTAGACGAAAGTTCAAGCTAATACACTCACCCACGGCTCTCGGCTGAAGATTAATGTGGTGTCAGAAGTGTGGCTTGGACGAAAGTGCCAAGCTAATACACTCATCCACGGCTCTAGACTAAGTTTACAAATAGTGAAGTAGTGAATTTAATTTGTGTCAGTGACGGTTGACGTGTGCAGAACTAGAACAAGTTGCTAACGAAACTGTGCCTATCGTGACGAAATAATGTTTATTTGTGTTTAGTAAAATATTATATACTTAAATCATGTGTTTCTTCAAAGTTGTAAGTATTGATATTATTATTTTCTGTTATTTATTCATGTAATTATTTATTTATTTATGAATAACGATCAAAAATGATTATTGGCGGAGCGATACACAGCCAGCAACAATATCGATTTTTGCAAGCTAAAAATAGCGCTGCGCCTCTGACGTGTTACGATTGACAAGCAGTTGTTCTACGCCATTGGCAGTCAGCATCTGAATGGTTACAAATCGTTAAGCTGCTGCCCGCCTGAATCAGTGCTTGATATTACCTATTATTTGTTTATTTGAATTAGTAATTGAATATACTTATTTATTTAAACAACATTAATATATTTTTATTTATTTCAAAGCAGTTATTGAATTCTTTTTCGTACTTTTTCCTGTGTTTACAGTCACGATGGCACTACTTTCGGCTAGGCAAATTAGACTTGGTCTGCACTACACTTGCATAGATTAAACTAGGTTAGTGACGAAAGGCATAAACAGTTAGAACGAAGACAGGACATTGACAATTTAATATTAAGTAAACTATATTCTGTTTTGTTCGTGGGCATGTCATTGTGAATGTTTCAAATTGTCGAATAATATGTCGTTTGCTATTTGTTAATTGTTGCTGCTCTGTAAACCAGGGTGAACAACAGCTGATTAGAAGATTGGTGTGTATGCCGAAGTGCCAAACAGGTGACCTAGATAGAAAACTCGTGGCGATACCGAAGCGCCAAACAAGGTGACCTGTGTTACCGGAGTGTGTTCCTTGTTCTCGGGAACATTAAGTTGAGTATACTCAATATATTTGGCATGCAATGTGATTAATAGTGCATCTCTTTTTCAGCTTGTGATGCATTAGCATACTTTTGTGCTCTGTTTTTTTGCAGGAGTAAATTTTTCAGGTTATACACAAAGAGTACAATTTGCAGTGCTCATACATTAAGAAACATAACATATCAAAGAAAAATAAGTGAATAAAGAGTTCAGTGTAGGTCAACGCCAGCTATTTACCTAACATCATGGCTACTTTAGCTGACTTCGTAAAAGCAGGCAAAGAAATGCAATACACAGGTAAAGAGCTAGAAGAATATGCTGATAAGAAATTTAAAGAAGCAAAGGATGCAGAAAGAGATGAACGCGCACAAGAAAGACAACATCAATTAGAATTAAAACAGAAGCAGTTAGAGCATGATAAGGACATTAAGCTAAAGCAATTAGATCAGGAAAAGGAATTAAAGCAAAAGCAAATAGATCAGGAAAAGGAATTAAATCAAAAGCAATTAGAACAGGAGAGAGAACTAAAGCAAAGAGAGATAGATGAAATGGCAAGAGTTAAGGAAAAACAAATACAAGTAGAATCAGAAACACAGTTAAAGATGAAAGGTATGGATGTAGACTCACACGCAGAGATCTCTGCTACTAAACTAAGAAGTCAACAAGAAGAAAATAAGTTCAACAAATACAAAAATATTATCAAACCATATTGTAAAGAAGATTCAATATCAGCCTGGACAGAAAATGTCGAGTATCAGTTTAAATATCACCAAGTACCAATAGAGATGTGGGCTATGATTTATATGAAGAACCTGTGTGGTGAGCCCCTTAAGGTGATAGAAGCTATACCAACTGATCTTAGATCTAACTATCAATACATCCATGATAGGATAATGCAACACTTTTTACTTGATGCCCCTGGGTATCAGGTTCAGTTCTCAAATTTAAAACCTAAACCTAGTAAGACTTTCATTGATTATGTCTCAAATGTTCAGAGTGTACTAAATAGGTGGCTTAAAGCAGCTAACATAGGAAAAGACTTTGATAGACTTAAAAATTTAATAGCCATGGATAAAGTCATATCCACTATACCATCTCCTTTTGCTAAATTTCTACAGCAGTCAGACATTGAGAACATAGAGCAGTTCGAAAAGAAAGGGTCTGCATATTTTTCTTCTAACAGAGATATTTTTAAGACCTCAAATGACTCTGAAGTAGTTTCTTTTGTGAAAGGCCAACCTAAAAACTATCAGAGTAAGAGAAAACCCTTTCAGAAAGTCGACAAGAAAGATAGAAATGTGTCAAAATGTATTTACTGTCAACTTTTGCATGACACTTATTCTATGTGTGACAAATCGCCAAATTATCCGGCGCATCTTGAAAATGTTATCAAGAAGCAACAAAACAAAAGATCTGCATACAGGCGTGCAATCAAATGCTTCTTTTGTTCCAGCTACGGCCATTATTCAAATAAGTGCCTGGGCCGCCAACGTATGAAAGCCAACAATGCTATTTTGATTGATACATCTTCTGATAGTGGTAGTGAGACTGAGTGTGAGATTGAAAATGTATTACCTTTCAAGCAATCTGAAGATGTGTGTTGTGTGAACGATGTATTAAGTTTTGACAATTGTGTCCAATGTCACCAATTTCATGCAGACGGAAAATTAGAATGTGGGCATTTTGTAACATCCTCCGTAGAGAATGCAAATGCAGTTATAGCCTCCAGAGGCAATCTATTGTTTCACTCTGCAATGGTCAATGATAAGCCATGCCGATGTTTGCTTGACAGTGGGAGCTCTATTATTGGTGTGAAAAAGGAACTTGTTAATCCAAAGGATTACACTGGTGACTCTGTAAAATGCCGGACTTTTTCTGGTAATATAGAAACCTATCCTCTGGCAAGAGCCCATATAAACACCCCGTTCCTTTCTGGTACCTTTACTTGTGCAATACTAGGCAACCCTTGTGCTGAGTTAATTCTTGGGTGTCTGCCCCAGCTAAAGCACTGTACAGATGAAGAAATATCTGTCTGGGAGGAGAAGAATGGTCTCACTCCAGTAAACAGTGCAGATATCCTCGGACATCACAGTCCTAACAAAGGTGCTAGACCCATAACACTTGAAATTGGTCAATACATAATGGTGCTACTACCAGACAAGCATAATAAAAGGTTAACTTCATGGCAAGGGCCTTTCAAGGTGATACAACAACTTTCAGATGTTGACTATGAAATATCAATAAACGGACAATTAAAGATATTCCATGTCAACATGCTGAAACCTTACTTTTCACGACAACAGTCAGAAGTAGAGACAGACGAACAAAGTGCACCCACATCTAGTGATCAGACGACAGACATACACAACGCAACTACACTAGTTAGCGAGACTGGCATATCCGACGATATCCATACATCTAGCGAGAATACAGAATACGCACTTAGCACCACCACCGTACTGAATCAGGTAGACGACGACGGAATGGAACTACCCGTTCCTATTGTGGACAAGACTGCCACATTAGATAGCATACAGATAGAACAGGGACTAACAGACAGTCAACGACGACAATTAGTAGAATTAGTGACGGAATACAAAGACATATTTTCTGACATTCCAGGTAGGACGGACAGAATCGAACACTCCATTCTTCTTTCGGACTCTAAGCCTATTAAATGCAGGCCGTACTCAATCCCACTTAGCTATAGGGAAAATCTAAATAAGGAAATTCTTAATTTAGAAGCTAGTGGGATCATCCAGAAATCCACTTCTGAGTACTCTTTTCCAATCGTCCTAGTTAAGAAAAAAGACTCCACAATTCGTCTGTGTGTGGACTATCGAAAACTCAACAACGTCACTAAGATTGACGCAGAACCAATTCCTTCCTGCGAAGATCTTATTCTTGACATGTCCACCTCCAAAATCTTTTCTAAACTAGATCTTACTAAGGGATATTGGCAGGTCCCTATGCAGTCTCAATCCATCCATCTTACTGCTTTTTCAACACCTTTAGGACTATACGAGTGGCGTTTTCTTCCTTTCGGACTTCGAAATGCTCCTGCCACTTTCGTACGCTTAACTAGAGATCTACTTCATGGAGTGACGAATACAGTGACTTATATAGATGATATTTGTGTCCATACTGATGACTGGACAACACACTTACTGAAACTAAGACATGTCTTTGATAGGTTGCGACTCTTCGGGCTCACTGTCAAACCGAGCAAAGTTGAATTGGGCCTAAAAGAAATTGACTTTTTGGGTCATGTCATTTCACAAGGTCAACTTAAGACTGACAATAAAATTATTACAAAAATTATGAACCTGACCATGCCTACCACAAAGAAGCAGGTCAGAGGCCTTTTGGGACTAGTAAATTACTATAGCAAATTCATACCAAATTTAGCGGAAATTACAAGTGTATTTTCCAATGTTTTAAAAGCATCTGTAAAATTAGATGTCAAAGATACATTATTAATTTCTGCATTGTCAAAATTGAAAATCCTTTTTAGTAATCTACCAATCCTCCGCTTGCCTAATCCTAGGCTCGTTTATTATCTTAGGACAGATGCCAGCAGAATCTCCATCGCTGCAGTACTAGGCCAATTTTATGATGGCATCTTCCACCCGATTTGCTACGTGAGCCGTAAGATCACACCAGCTGAGTCCAGATATTCCATATCAGAGTTGGAAGCCCTAAGCGTCATTTATGCGGTGAGGAAGCTCCATCGATTTCTGGCGGGTGTTCACTTCATTGTCCAGACTGACAACTCCCCAATCACGGTCATACAGAGTGGTGTGCATCGGAATGACCGTATATACAGGTGGTCGCTTATACTCCAAAACTACACCTTTAGTATAGAGCATATTAAGGGTAAGGAAAACATCCTGGCTGATACCCTTAGTCGACCATCTGAGGTAGAAATACCAGAGATTCCACATAAGAGTGTAGAGTAATAGATGTTAACGTAGTACAGTAAAATATTCTATGTGAAATATGTTACAAATACATAGGCATTATTAGCTGAACTAGGTACTAAGAACATTGAAGTACTATGTGTCCGTAGACATCAAACTAAGAACTTTGCTCTGAGAACAAATATATCACCTTGTGAACGAGGACAGCTCATTACTTGCTAAGCTCCATATGTGTTCCAGTGAATCATTTGTGTTAAGCAGAGAAAAACAGTGTCAGAACATTACATAAATACAGACACGAAAACTGTGGTCTACGACACAAGCGAACTCTACAGGTGCAATACCCATAAGACACAAGTGTGACTGTGTAATGTATTTAATATACCCAGGACAATTGTATAGATAGTATGCCAATGAAAGCATTTTCTGAACATTAAGGGCAACGACTAACCTGGGGTATTTAAATACCATGTATATAAAGACTTATTGTGATATGTATTATAACGTTTTAATATAGTAACAAATTATAGGTAGATTAGATCATCTTAATTTATATTTAGATTTAGACAAGATAATAGTTTTCATTTTTTTTTTGGTTTAGATAGATTATTAATTTACCCACTTATTTAGCTTAAAGGTAGATTAGGATAGTAATTTAAACATAACAACAGCTAAGTAGAAACTAGAATAATAAATCTAGATAGTAATAGTACCATTTACTTTATTACATTTCACTTTGTTTCATTTCAGTTCATTCCATCTTAATGAACCATTCCATTTAACAAACGTGATGAGTTAATAATATGATTAGTTTACACCATAATAGGATAAAAATATTAGACAATTAAACATACATCATTTACACCATTTAGATAAGAATATCATTCATATATATTTTTTTTTTTGCTGCATCTAAAAACATCTTATATATAAAAAAGGATCTCCGTCTGTCTGTCTGTATGTCCGTATGTCCGTATGTCCTTTATACGTTCGCGAACGGCCCATCCGATTGAGATGAAATTTTCTACACGCCTTCCTTTCATTCCAGAGCTGCCAACTGTCATAGTTTTTTTTTCTTCTTCCTCCTCCTCCCTCCTCCCCCTCCCAAAATACGTACGTAAATATATGATGATGATGATGAAAGAATCCCCGAACCAAAACGCTAGGGAAAGGGAAGAAAATGACGTGACTACACAGAATCCTCCTTCCTCCTCCTCCTTCCTTCTTCTCCCTCTGCCTCCTCCCTCCTCCTCCTCTCCCCTCCTCCTCCTTCTCCTCCTCCCTCCTTCTCCCTTCTTCTCCTCCTCTCCCCTCCTCCTACCCTCTTCCTCTTCCACTCCTCCCTCTCCCTCCTCCCTCCTCCATCCTCCTCCTCCCTCTTCCTCCTCCTCCCTCTTCCTCCTCCTTCCTCCTCCTCCCTCTTCCTCCCTCTCCCTCCTCCATCCTCCTCCTCCTTCTTCCTCCTTCTTCCTCCTCCTTCCTTCTCCTCCCTCTTCCTCCTCCTCCTACCTCCTCCTCTCTCCTCCTCCCTCCTCCCTTTTCCTCCCTCCTCCTCCTCCCTCTACCTCCTCCCTCCTCCTCTCCACTCTTCCTCCTACCCTCTTCCTCTTCCCCTCCCCCTCCTCCCTATCCCTCCTCCTCCCTTCACATTCCTCCTCCTCCCTCTTCCTCCTCCTCCCTCCTCCTCCTTCTTCCTCCCTCCTCCTCCTCCCCTCCCCCTCCCCCCCCTCCTCCTTCCTCTCCTCCTCCTCCCTCTACCTCCTCCCTCCTCCTCCCTTCACATTCCTCCTCCTCCCTCTTCCTCCTCCTCCCTTTTCCTCCTCCTCCCTCCTCCTCCTCCTCCCTCCCTCCTCCCTCCTCTTCCTCCTCCCTTTCCCTCCTCCCCCTCCTCATTCTCCCTCCTCCCCCTCCTCATTCTCCCTCCTCCCTCCTCCCTCTTCCTCCTCCTTCTCCCTCTTCCTCCTCCATCTTCCTCCCTCCTCCTCCCTCCTCCTTCTCCCTCCACCTCCTCCTCTCTCCTCCTCCTCCATCCTCCGCCTTCTTCCTCCTCCCTCCTCCTCCCCTCCTCCTCTCTCCGTCTCCCTCCTTCTCCCCCTCCTCCTCCCTCCTCCCTCTTCCTCCTCTCCCTTCCTCCTCCCTCCTCCTACCTCCTCCCTCCTCTCTCCTCCTCCGTCCACCTCCTCTCTCCTCCTCCTCCCTCCTCCTCCTCCTCCCTCCTCCTCTCTCCTCCTCCTCTTCCCTCCTTCTCCCTCCTCCTCCTCCTTCTCCCTCTTCCTCCTTCTCCCTCCTCCTCCTCCATCTTCCTCCTCCTCTTCCCTCCTCCTCGCTCTTCCTCCTCTTCCCTCCTCCTTTCTCCTTCTCCCTCCTCCTCCTCTCTCCTCCTCCTCCTCCTCCTCCTCCTCCTTCCTCCTCCCTCTTCCTCCTCCTCCTCCCTCTCCCCTCATTCCTCCCTCTTCCTCCTAATCCCTCCTCCTCCATCCTACTCCTCCCTCCTACTCCTGTCTCCTCCTCCTTCCTCCTGCTCCCTCCTCCTCCTCCCTCCGTCGAATATGAATTAAATGATATGCTCCCCACCAGGGACTGGGTGAAGACGCTCCATTTACCCAAGTTTATTCTTTGGGGAAGATGTAAAGATCTTTTAAGTGCTCTTTCTAATAATAGACAGACAGTCAGACAGTCAGTCAGTCGGTAACGGGAACGGGAGCTTATATGACTACTTATATGAATTAAATGAGATGCTCCCCACCAGAGTCTGGGCGAAGCCGGGCCGGGTCAGCTAGTTAGTTATAATTTGATTACATTTTAGATTACCCATTTCAGAAAGGTACATAACTCATCTCACATCAATACCATTTTAAATAATTAGATTACATCCCTTAAATTAGATAATATTAGGAGTAGTGTAAGCTTGTTTTAGGATTAATGTGACAGATAGATTAAAATAGGTAACACATTGAATACACATTTATAGAAGTAGTATTAGTATGTCAGTATTTAGAGTATCATTTTAATAGAATATAGTGGTTATTAATACCAGGGTACAAACCATCAACCCTTTTCCTTACATGTAAATATATTGTAAATACTTGACTTGTGCAAACAATTGACGCACAGTCATTGAGCTCAACTTTTTGCAAACTGAGCCAAACTTGTACAGTGTCACTCCAAGGTTTTTAAATAATTGGGAGGGTGAAAAATGTGTGACAAGAAGTGTGAAAGTGAAAGATGTGTGACAGAAGTGTGAAAGTGAAAGAGGTGTGACAGAAATGTGAAAGTGAGAGCGAATGTAAATTATACAAGAGAGAGTGGGATCGGTCAGCGGATTTTTCTGCCGCTCAACGCGACTTTTTATTTTTTGTCTGCGTCAAATGTGTGCTTTCTTTGTTGAAAGTGTGTTGCGATGAATGTGTTGTGTGTAGTTTAATTTAGAATCTTAGAAAAAGTATTTTAAGTCCCATAAGACGGAAAGGTAGTCACTAATTAGTGTGATACACTTCTTTGTGGCCTCATTCAACCGAATTATGGCACTTGAAAACTAACTTACATACACATGATAGTTAGATACACATGTTAGAAGTTAGATTATATTAATAATTACATCCAAACACGCAAACAACCAGAAAAAAACAAACATATAAATTGCATACATATTTTATAGATAAAAGGGAGATAACTCCGGGTCAGGGGACATAATAGACAACGAAACACTAACTTAACAGTGAAAGATAACTTTACACGCGGAAGCGAGATAGGTAAAGCCTGTCGCACACAGCTTGTGTAATGGTTGTTTAATATTATATGGGGGACATGAAGCAATTCATGTGTTGACCCTAAGAAAGTCAACTTTGTATGGGTAGTAAGTTAATTTACTATGGGAGGGCAGGTCTTATAAGACAACGGTCCGGTTCAGACATACCTCTAATTAATATAATATTGCAATTGAGAATAGGGCTCACGCCAACCAGACAAGTTTGTGGCGATTGCCAGTAGCCAAGTAAAGTGATACTACATTGTGACATTAGTCAGTAGAAGTCTATGGAGTTACCCAAAGCCAGGTTATCTACAGTCTTTGACAAAAATTAGAGACACTAATTTTTTTAGAAACCCCTTGCGTCACAACCAATGAGTCAAAGTTGATGACGCAACACAGGAGGGGAGGGTGTGTGTCAAAGACTGAAAGATAAAGGCTGGAGGTCTTCTCAAGATAGAAGACCACCGGGAAGAGTGGTCAACCTCAAATAGATGAGAGGTGATACAGTGCCCCGATATCAGGGCAGGGTAGGTGATAGAATGGGGGACTATTAACTAGTTCTCTCATGAGACACGGAGACGTTGACCAGATGGTTAGCACTCTGGTCACGACAGAATCACGCCTGCGTGACAGCCACTCTTGCCACTGAACAGAAGACAGCTAACGTAAGCGTGCCAGGTACCACGGCACGCAAAAAGCCGAAGGACACCTCAAGGTCCTTCCGCGTGCTGTGTAGGCACGGGAGTAAGAAAGTCAGACTGGGGACTGACTTTGTAGCGAGCACCTCGTTTTAGTGTTGATAGGAGTTTTTGTGTAACCAAATAGATAGAGATAGCATTAGAGTTTAGGAAACTAGTGATAGGCAATTCTGTGGCTTTGTGTGTGGTTTTGATAGCGACTGTTATGTACTTGTGAAGAGCCAACGGCAATAAAATGTATCATTTATTTCCTCTCACACGACTTGCAAGTTTCTTGTATGGTGTGGGAGAAGTAATCTGATGATGCCTTACACATAGGTTGTTGACACCTCAGGTCCTGTATGACATCACACTGATGTTGGACAACAGGATGCCTTCATCCGATATACAGGACTTCGCGTTGGAGCTCAAGCCAACGAACACAAGCAAGCAAGCATAGAGAGCGTACCCAGCTGAGGTCATGCTTGCAACAATAAAATAACCGGTCCATTTAGGCAGCAGTGAGGAAACACAGAAAAGGAAAGAGTTGTCGAGTTGAACCCAGAACCGACATCACAGTACACGGGACATTCCCATCCGTATTCCCTCCTCATCTTCAACAGCCAGAGAAGAGTGTCAATACTAATGGTACCAGCTGTAGTCCGTTTACGTGTCCGTCAGATTTTTCCTCGAAATACCAACTGTTAGTCAGATCTCTTGGTCACTCCCGGCGCTCCATTCTCTCCAGGCTATGATATATCTTTTCATCCTCGCCTTACACATGATCCAGGGAATAATCACACTGTGCCGAATATCAAAGTGAATGGTCATAGTCTAAGTGTTGTGGACAAATTCACCTATCTTGGCAGCACTGTGTCACAAGCTGCCACAATTGATGATGGAGTGAATGCAAGAATCTCCAAGGCCAGCGCGGCCTTTGGCAGACTGTACAAGAATGTATGGGACAGGAATGGAATAAGCCTGCAAACAAAGCTGAAAGTCTACAAAGCAGTTGTATTATCCACACTGCTGCTATATGCTTGTGAAACCTGGACATTTTATCAGCGACACACTAGGAAATTAAACCACTTCCACGCAGTCTGCCTAAGGAAGCTACTGAAGATTAAATGGCAAGACAAGATTCCAGACACTGAAGTCCTAGAAAAAGCGTCCATGCCCAGTATCCACACTCTACTAAAGGGTTGGTCACTTGACTCGCATGCAAGATCACAGGCTCGCTAAACGAATTTTTTACGGTGAGTTGCGTTGTGGTAAACGCTCCCACGGCGGCCAGAGGAAACGCTTTAAAGACACTGAAAATCTCACTGAATGCTTTTGGAATTCATCATGACACCTGGGAGACTGCAGCCAGAGACCGAAATTCGTGGCGTGCATCATTACGCAAGGGTGCAGTCACTTGTGAGGCAACCAGGACTGCAAGAGCTGTGAAGAAAAGACAGGACAGAAAAACCACTGCAAGAGATCCTCCTCCAGAAACGTCAAGCATTCTTTGTCCACATTGTCAAAGAACAAAATAGGCGTTATCAGCCATCTTAGAACTCACGGCTCCATACTTTCAACCCCACTGGATGAAATGAATGGTCATCATCATTCTTGATGGACAAACAACTCAGAACTCACGGCTCCATACTTTCAACTCCACTGGATGAAATGAATGGTCATCATCATTCTTGATGGACAAACATCTCAGAACTCACGGCTCCATACTTTCAACCCCACTGGATGAAATAAATGGTCATCATCATTCATGATGGACAAACATCTCAAAACTCACGGCTCCATACTTTCAACCCCACTGGATGAAATAAATGGTCATCATCATTCATGATGGACAAACATCTCAAAACTCACGGCTCCATACTTTCAACCCCACTGGATGAAATAAATGGTCATCATCATTCATGATGGACAAACATCTCAGAACTCACGGCTCCATACTTTCAACTCCACTGGATGAAATAAATGGTCATCATCATTCATGATGGACAAACATCTCAGAACTCACGGCTCCATACTTTCAACCCCACTGGATGAAATGAGTGGTCATCATCATTCTTGATGGACAAACATCTCAGAACTCACGGCTCCATACTTTCAACCCCACTGGATGAAATGAATGGTCATCATCATTCTTGATGGACAAACAACTCAGAACTCACGGCTCCATACTTTCAACTCCACTGGATGAAATGAATGGTCATCATCATTCTTGATGGACAAACATCTCAGAACTCACGGCTCCATACTTTCAACCCCACTGGATGAAATGAGTGGTCATCATCATTCTTGATGGACAAACATCTCAGAACTCACGGCTCCATACTTTCAACCCCACTGGATGAAATGAATGGTCACCATCATTCTTGATGGACAAACAACTCAGAACTCACGTCTCCATACTTTCAACCCCACTGGATGAAATGAATGGTCATCATAATTCTTGATGGACAAACATCTCAGAACTCACGGCTCCATACTTTCAACCCCACTGGATGAAATAAATGGTCATCATCATTCATGATGGACAAACATCTCAGAACTCACGGCTCCATGCTTTCAACCCCACTGGATGAAATAAATGGTCATCATCTTTCATGATGGACAAACATCTCAGAACTCACGGCTCCATACTTTCATGATGGACAAACAACACAACACATGATCCTTTGGGCCCTGACCATATCTGCCTTATTGTAAACCAATACCCCAGCCAACAGTGCAGACCCAGCCAACCTGTCCGCCTGTTCGTTCCCCACAACACCAGTATGTCTTGAGGACAAAGTCCAACGGACGCTTCCTATCTTCGACTCTTTCATTGAAGCATGGCACTCCGCCCAAAGCATTCTCTGTGTGTCTGTTAAAAGCTCGACATGTGTGCGCTCTTTTCATCCAGTCAACGGAATGCCATTGCGAACTCCTCCACCTCCATTCTTAGACTAGATGTCTGTGAGGTGTTAGAGATAATAAATGAGAATAAGGACAAGTTTACTAGGGGTATTCCGGTTGGAATTGGGTCTCATTCTCAAACACGCCCTCTAGAGGAAATACTATACTGGCTTAAGAAACCCCCAAGCATGAACAAGGCAAGAAAAGGGTGCAAGTTCAACACTAATATAGAAGAAAATGTTTCCAATAGAAGGCTGGGAGATCCGGGAAGTTCTACCACAGGCACCCGCGTAACTAGTCACTCTACCAAGAAGATGTGTCTATGTGTAAGTTCCCCGCCCCACATTTAATCCCCCTCACACACACACACACACACACACACATATATATATATATATATATATATATATATATATATATATATATATATATATATATATATATATATATATATATATAAGATGATGTATGTCTGTATGTATGTCCGTTCTTTATGCGTTCGCGAACGATCCATCCGATTGAGATGAAATTTTCTACACGTCTTCTTCTCATTCCCGTGCAGCCAACTGTCATAGTTTGTTAGTGTACAATCAGCTATTTACTTACTAACATTTAATATTTTAATATCTTAACATTTATATATATAGCGAGGGGACTTAACTTAAGAAAAGTTATTTCAAGGGGCATATCTTTTAATAACATTGATATATATATATATATATATATATATATATATATATATATATATATATATATATATATATATATATATATATATATATATATATATTGTTGCATTGTTTTCAAAGATTTATAAACTCTTTGTCTACAGTTATTTACAGACATATGAGTTATAATAAATAATGATATAATCTTTAAGGCATTTCCAAAGTTTTCATAAAAATAGTGCATCTATTTAAACAGTGAAAATTTTCTAACTCATCTTTTTATTTTTCTTCAACAGCACATTAATTTTTTTTAACATTTTCATATGTATGGCGCGTTACACCCACGTTGGGTATTTATGATGCCCATGTTAAACATTTCCTCAACGAGTTACTTTTCATGCATTTTAATGCTTATTGTTCTTTTGTTGTCAAAGAATTGCTTCATAAGAGATGTTGAATGAAAGAATGTATGAGAGGAAATAGAGAAGAAGGGCGGAATGTATGACGGGCAAGCGAAAGATTTTCGTTCGTTAAAAAAAAAAAAAGTAATTTTTTGTGAGAGAAAGTTAGTTGCATATCTTTTGCAGTACTCTGCAGTCAACCCACCGCCCACCATTTATTGGCTGTTCGTGATATCTTGGTAAGTTTACTTTAGATAGATATCTTCCAATCATATTTTCTACTATCAATCTATCTATTCTTCTATTCTATCTATATTTTTAACGGGAACGGGCCGAACATAGATGGATGTATGGATGGATGGATGGATAGATAGATAGATAGATAGATATTCGGGAACGGGAACGGGAGCTTATATGACTACTTATATGAATTAAATGAGATGCTCCCCACCAGGGACTGGGCGAAGCCGGGCCGGGTCAGACAGACAGACAGACAGACAGACAGACAGACAGACAGACAGACAGACAGACAGTCGGGAACGGGAACGGGAGCTTATATGACTACTTATATGAATTAAATTAAATGCTCCCCTCCAGGTGCTGGGCGAAGCCGGGCCGCGTCAAACAGACAGACAGACAGACGGACGGACGGGCAGACAGACAGACAGACAGATAGATAGATAGATAGATAGATAGATAGATAGATAGATAGATAGATAGATAGATAGATAGATCCCCGCCAGGGCCTGGGCGAAGCCAGGCCGGGTCAGCTAGTATATATATAAACAATGACAAGTATCCACTGCCATGCACAATCACTGTATTACATAACAGATGAGAACAACCACTGTTAGACAAAAACAGCAACCATAGATTGACTATATACATCAACTTTGGAACAAGACGTTCACAATGAATTAACTTCAAGGCTTGGTTAAACCAAAAAACAAACCACTGTATTGTGAAGGCATTTGGGTCTTGGAAAAACCCTGTTGGTTGAACCATGGAGACATCTACGTGAACAGCAATGATTATATTAAGGAAACTCATACAGGTTATGCAACCATAACAGTCTTCCCCAAAAATCCCCCCCCCCCCCCCCAAAAAAAAGGTTCACAACAAACAACAGGTGTCACACACAAAACAAACCAAGTGAAAAACCAATCTATACAAGACAAATATAAAGAAAATCTATCTAATCTCTCTCTGAAATTCTTAGATGACTATTGATGACTCCCTCCTCATCATGAATCCATCCAAAAAGTCTCGCCATAATCCCATTCGCTATAATTCAGAAAACAGCGGATATATATCCCTACGTATCCAAGGATTTTGGAATTGTACACACACAAACGTGTAATCCAATCGAATAAAATATATCCACTAAGTCACAGCTGTTAGGTAGTTGGGTTAGAGGCATTCCGGTTTGGTATATCAGGTTGAGGTATAATTCTCCAGTTGTCTGTATTAATAAATTCAAGATTAGGCACAGAGTTCTTCAGTATCCCATGAATGAGGCAGGACATTGCAGTCGCCATAGTGTCCTCAAAAACAAAAGTTATTAACCTGAAATTGGGCATACATTTCTAGCCCCTTGTTCTGGATAAAGATGTAGGCTATGTCCTTCTTCAGCTAAATATATGACTAGCATTGACCTTGAGTATAGTGCTTGATTGCCCATGGCTGCGATATGCTGGATGATGAGATTCCAAGGAAGCTGGGAGTTCGCAAAAAAATAGTCGGCGAATCCATACGGTTAATTGCTAGTGAACCCCAGACTATCCATGAGCCTCTTGTATAGGCCAGTTGAACGTGAAAATCCGGAATTGGTTAGTAAATAGGGTATCGCTGTGAATCCAATATGAGCCAGGCAGATTCGCTGGCTCTGGCATACAATGTATAGCTGAGCACTGTCCGGAGGCTCCCAGATGTAGAGAAACCACTTCAACATGGCAAAGTCCAATAGTTACCCAGGCATTGACATACAGGTTAAGTGTGCGCGGCAGTCATCAGTAGCACTTTTAAAACTTTAGCAGGTCCATATTAGGGGTGGGCTGATATCCCAGTTTCCCGCCTCTAATTATACAAATGTTGACTATAAATCCGGGACCAATACCCCACCCTCATCTCTCCAGCGCCTACATAAAGAAGAAAAAAAAACAGGGTCGATATACAATAGTAATAAAACCCATAATTTGGTAACAATGTAACATACTGAAAGTAAAGGAAACAAAAAGAAAGAAGAAAGGAATGTGTTTCCAGTTTCCTAACACTCGTCGCCTACTGTAGAGTTCTGCCTCACTCCAAAAGTAAGTGAGGTATCTACTCAATATGACCATCTATTCGGGACCGATACTGGAGCTTCCTGGGGGGTTATTCACCTCTTAACCGTCCAAACGTCCTGATAGTACCGCTGTCACAACAGAACTCTGAGACAATGGCCTCATGTAAACATACTCCAGGATTGCCCAAACTACAACATATCCAGGCGAACCTTCTGGCCTAGAGAGACAACAGTGGAAGATAAACTCTATGGACCGCTGAATGAACTAAAAAAGACTGTTAGATTCATACAAGAGACAACATTGCAGTTATAAACATAATTTAGGCGAACGAAAGAAGAAGAAGAATGTAAACAATTCATAAATCTCCTTTCCATAGCTACAAACAGCATTAGGTAAGTACCACTGACAAATGGCAGAAGGCTAGCTACCAGATAAGTCATCTCCTCTTGCATTATCCTCACCATCACCATCCTCACCATCACCATCATCATCATCATGTTCATCATCATGTGTCTGTCTCCACTGGCGTGAAATTATGTCTACTCCAGCAGTAACAATCATGAACATAACAGGTAAAATACTCATAAAAGAGAAAGCATGTCAATCTTTTCCCATACAACGTAGGAATCATCTAGTGGGCAGTTACCCAACATTTCAAAACTAGAATATAAGAACAGATGATTCTCTTCCCCCTAAACTATTAAAAGTAGGGAGTTTAATGAACGCTGTTCCACATCCCACCAAATTCTGCCATCATAAGAAGTGCATTGACTTCCAGAAAACTCATGTAGTAAGTCAAGCAGTATGAATGTTGTTGGTAAATTCCTGGACATAAATTATTAGCCCAGACACCTACAACAAGGGTAGAATGCAGACAGAGAATGCACGTCCTGTCAAGCCTGTGGTTATTTGTTGCATGTTTTCTTTCCTCACCCGAGATTATAACTAACTGACATTTCCTTCGATCCCACAACATAATGTATGAAAAAGACTACAAGACATTCACACCCCTGTGTATTTACAACAATGTAAACAAAAGGTTACTCCCAAGCGCCTGAGAAGTCAAGTACGAACATCTCTCTTGCATAACAGACTATTTAAGTTGTACACAGATAGTAAAATTTTTCCAGTATACAAAAAGAGGTACAAATATGCACTCAAAAAGAAAACACTTTATAACACAGAGACAAGTTGCAGATGATATGCACTTGAGAGCAAAATATGTTCACATAGCATATCAGAAAGATTACACATAGCAAAATTGAGAAAAATTGAAAGCCGGTTAGACAAAATGGCGATGCAACAGACTGCGAAACTCAAACCAACCTTTCAATGAAAAGTTATTCTCACATTTTGCACACATAACTTCAATCATGATACTTGTTGCATCAAAGCATTCATCCTAATACCTAATATAAGATATGTTTTATAATGCTCACCCAAAACACAGAGAATAAATAGGCGATTATCCCCAATAACAATGGGTGACTTGCTAATTTAAAGATTACATGGCGAGTGACGAGGCCGGCAGTCAGCCCCGCCAACGATAAATTTTCCATGGTCTCAGCCAACCAATGGGCTGGATTTTAAACAAAGTTAGTTTCAATTAATTCTCCCGTGGAAAATTTTTAATCGCTGGACCGTCTCTCCGAATCTGGGTTACATTTTTGGCACAGTTTCTTGGGAAGCACTGCTGGATGACAAAGCAATACGTCACAATGTCCTGGTATCATATGTCAGGCTCTCCTGCACTAGACACCGTCCGTTAACCTTTGCTATGAACCCCCAGGCACTTCTTTTGCCTCTTTGCACGGAGCCATCTGTGTAGATGATTACATCACCTGGTTGCGAAATGGCGTGAATTAACTCTTACACATCCCATTCAGCTCAACCTGCCGACCAATCACTGCACTCCGGGACAATGTAATTATGATCCTGTCAGGTCTGACATGTCCTCTGGCACTGTGACCCACTCCACTCCTCTCCCAGTGTTCTCAAGCATGCACACTTATTTGATTGTGTCCTTTGCCTGAGCCATCCACGATTTCCGTCTTATAAGCCTGCGGTCCTTAACTGTGTCCAGGGCTTCACACAGGGGGTGATCCTTGACTGCAGCCACTTATAGGCATAATTTAACCTGCAACACACTGAACCTGTCCGCAATCGTGGGTAAGTCAAGGATGTATCGCATACACACTACCAGCATGTCCCTTGTGTATCCCAGTATCACCTGCACGGCTTCATTCTGTGTGCACTTTAATTTCGCCAGCCGACGATTTGACACTGTGAGCAGTCCCAATCCGTACTCAATAACTGACAGAATCAGATGTTGATAGAGTATGAACAACATTCTTTGTCCCATGTCCATTGCTCGCATGGTCTTCAGCGCAACAGGTCCCTTGTTAGATCGCATAACAACTTCTACGTGATCCCTGAATGACAGGCCACTGTCGGAAGGGATTCCCGAGTATCTGCGTCTACCCCTTCTCTCTGCCTGTTGACATTTCCGCCATTTATTATGAGACCTGTGACATCAGCCTTAACAACCATAATGTCCAGATAGCTTCATAACACAGACGCTTTACCAGGGCCGTGCGGTAGATTTTCTCAGTATTATACAAGTCTTCGAAATGCTTCCCCTTAATAATGCAAGTCTTCGAAATGCCGCTCCTCCTCGCTGCTTATGCCGCCCCACCCCCCTTACGCAGCCTGATGCCTCTCTGTATCATGGCACGACACGGCCCGGCGCTGTACCTGGGTTGCTGACACTACTCATCTCTGTATCACGGCACGACACGGCCCGGCGCTGTACCTGGGTTGCCGACACTACTCATCTCTGTATCACGGCACGACACGGCCCGGCGCTGTACCTGGGTTGCCGACACTACTCATCTCTGTATCACGGCACGACACGGCCCGGCGCTGTACCTGGGTTGCCGACACTACTCATCTCTGTATCATGGCACAACACGGCCCGGCGCTGTACCTGGGTTGCTGACACTACTCATCTCTGTATCACGGCACGACACGGCCCGGCGCTGTACCTGGGTTGCCGACACTACTCATCTCTGTATCACGGCACGACACGGCCCGGCGCTGTACCTGGGTTGCTGACACTACTCATCTCTGTATCATGGCACGACACGGCCCGGCGCTGTACCTGGGTTGCCGACACTACTCATCTCTGTATCACGGCACGACACGGCCCTGCGCTGTACCTGGGTTGCCGACACTACTCATCTCTGTATCACGGCACGACACGGCCCGGCGCTGTACCTGGGTTGCCGACACTACTCATCTCTGTATCATAGCACGACACGGCCCGGCGCTGTACCTGGGTTGCCGACACTACTCATCTCTGTATCATAGCACGACACGGCCCGGCGTTGTACCTGGGTTGCCGACACTACTCATCTCTGTATCATGGCACGACACGGCCCGGCGCTGTTCCTGGGTTGCCGACACTACTCATCTCTGTATCATGGCACGACACGGCCCGGCGCTGTACCTGGGTTGCTGACACTACTCATCTCTGTATCATGGCACGACACGGCCCGGCGCTGTACCTGGGTTGCCGACACTACTCATCTCTGTATCACGGCACGACACGGCCCGGCGCTGTACCTGGGTTGCCGACACTACTCATCTCTGTATCATGGCACGACACGGCCCGGCGCTGTACCTGGGTTGCCGACACTACTCATCTCTGTATCATGGCACGACACGGCCCGGCGCTGTACCTGGGTTGCCGACACTACTCATCTCTGTATCATGGCACGACACGGCCCGGCGCTGTACCTGGGTTGCCGACACTACTCATCTCTGTATCATGGCACGACACGGCCCGGCGCTGTACCTGGGTTGCCGACACTACTCATCTCTGTATCATGGCACGACACGGCCCGGCGCTGTACCTGGGTTGCCGACACTACTCATCTCTGTATCATGGCACGACACGGCCCGGCGCTGTACCTGGGTTGCCGACACTAATCATGTCTGTATCATGGCACGACACGGCCCGGCGCTGTACCTGGGTTGCCGACACTACTCATCTCTGTATCATGGCACGACACGGCCCGGCGCTGTACCTGGGTTGCCGACACTACTCATCTCTGTATTATGGCACGACACGGCCCGGCGCTGTACCTGGGTTGCCGACACTACTCATCTCTGTACCCTAGCACGACACGGCCCGGCGCTGTACCTGGTTGCCGACACTACTCATCTCTGTATCACAGCACGACACGGCCCTGCTGTCACGGGAAACTGTTAGTTTAGTGATTCCTTGATAACTTACATATAATATTGCAATATATGAGAATGGAAAATTATGGACCGTGAGTCAGAATAACAATCAAGCCTTCAGTTTTGAGCGAGGACGAATAGGATACATTGTGAGGAGTCATTGACCAGCGATGTTAACGGACAGAACGACGCGGAGACTTTGTGAACGGGAAAACGCACGAAGACGGAGATCCAAGAGTTAAAACTCCTTGATGTGCGACGATTGGTGAACGGAGCGAACACGAAACGGAGCGCCGCTAACCAATACGTGATTTCACCGCCTTTTGATGTGAAGGATACGGCAAAATACGATTGTTGATGTAGTGACATCAAAAGTCAACGGAGACTTGGACACTCGGTATAAATGGGTGGGCAACTTGTTTTGAAGTTAGTGTGTGTTCCCAAACTGGGCAGAGATATCTATGCATCCTGTGTGTGGAAAGAAATTATAGTCCCTGATTGTTTACGGCAATGGGATATTAGTGCATATGTGCTTACCTATATTTCAATTCCTGGATGAACATAGAAGTGATAAGGTAATCTAACCTTAGCGTAATAGTTTAGCATAGGGAAAGAGGTGTTTGTGCTTAGAGTTTACCATTGCTTTCTATTAGTGAATAGTTTAGACTTTAGTGAATTCATCTGTCTTATGTCAGAGTATCTTTCGGAAGCTTTTTCATTACGGCTGGAGAAAGGCACTCACATAAGAAATAATGTGAAGCAGACTCATATCACCTGATTAAATATTTATCACACAGGTTCAAATACACCTCCTGACATATCAGAGAAGATAGACAATTACGTCTTTGGTACAGAGAAAGCAGTGTTGCTAAACCAGGGAAAGAACTTTCTATTTATAAAGGCATTTCACTTGTGCAGGGAAAGTTGGCACTAGAGCAAATTCAACATAGCCATTCACTAATCGTGGGCTGACATAACGAATGGCCAGTAACAGGTTTTTGTGAAAACCAAAGAAAGACCTTTCAGTTTATACAAGCAGAGAGAAATAGGCTAAAATAATATTTTAATTGGGTACTCACCTAAAAGAAACATTGAAGAACCCCAGAACGTTTGTAAATGTATTCAAAAAACTGATATACAGTGCCAGACAGTGGTGATGTGTTTTCCATGATGGATTTATTAACTAAATAATAATCAAAGAACACTCGGTCTAGGCATAAGACTTACCGGGATCACATTAAGTTACGGTGATCCAGTGGTGAACAGTTTTTTTCCCAGTTAACGGATTTACCTCCAGACTCAAGCAGAACGGAGCATCCAGGGTGAGAGCTGTCCATTTCTATGTTTGATGTCCTGTGGTTTGGCCGTATGACGAGGCGAGATGTGATACGGAGACTAAACATTCAGAGTCCTATCTTGCACCTACAATAGAAGACACTACCAACTACATATACACAGTCCA
Organism: Cepaea hortensis; assembly: GCA_963921405.1. Lineage (NCBI taxonomy): Eukaryota > Metazoa > Mollusca > Gastropoda > Stylommatophora > Helicidae > Cepaea > Cepaea hortensis. Next base: position 101,948,936 of record OY992892.1, on the reverse strand, counting down.
TACATAGGCTACACCAGACATAATTTTAATTAATAAATATTTTATTAATTGTTGAAGGAAACTGTTGTCTGAGTATGTGATGAAGGAATGAGAGAGAGAGAGAGAGAGAGAGAGAGAGAGAGAGAGAGAGAGAGAGAGAGAGAGAAAGAGAGAGATATATGGAATAGAAGACAGAAGGGAGGAGTGTAGACAACAGTCATTCAATGGTTCCAATAGTAGAAGGATATTAAATGTGTGCTTGTCGAGTCCACTTTCCTCCAGGGACGACAAGTGACACCTGCGTTGTACCTGGGTTGCCGACACTACTCATCTCTGTATCACAGCACGACACGGCCCGGCGCTGTACCTGGGTTGCCGACATTATTCATCTCTGTATCATAGCACGACACGGCCCGGCGCTGTACCTGGGTTGCCGACACTACTCATCTCTGTACACCAATCGATCACTTTGTTTGGTGCTTCCTCGAACCCCTGCGCTGTTTGCACCCTGTCTCTCCCCTGCCTATACGCAGAATGGGGACATCATCTGCAAATGTCAGCACCCTTCCAATAGAGTGTAGGGTAGCTGTTATCCAATTGACCACCCAGAGACTAACACTCTTCTCCATAAGAGTGTGCATCAAGCGGTCATATCTAACTGTTATTTGCGACCTCAAGATCCCGTGCTGTTGTCATTGTGTCTTGTCACATCTGGAAACCCTCATAAACATTACAGGCACATGTTGTTGCAGTTAACCAGGTGTCTTTCCCTGGCCGGTGACTCCCCAATCCTCTTGGGAGGTGTTGTTCCCTTTCCAACAGCAATTATTTTTCCCAACACTTTACCAAATTAGTCATTAGTCGCGGTACCAACTTCACGGCAACGTGTCGTCCCCATTATACTCCGTTCCTGTGCCAATTAATATCACACAAAATGCTTCTCACTGCCCATGTGAAAGTGGAACAGACAGGAGTTTCGACAGACCAATAGCTCGCACTGATACACTGTATATAATGCCGCCGCCAGAATGTCAAAACAAAAGTCCTCCACGGAAAATACAGTTCATTGGTCGATGGAAGCGACAGCGACTACAGAAAACCAACAGCCACACATTTCTGCACAAGGCAGACCAGTCAGTTCTGCAACAAATGAATTCTGCAAGGTGATAATCCTATAGCCACTGAGTCTTGAATGGTCCTGGCCTGGCTTGGGGAGTGGGATTAAATATCTGCGCACCAACACTTGGGGCACTGATGTTGTCCTGATGCTCAGGCTCAGGCAAGTTGCCATCTCCTCCAAATCTCCATCGCTCAAATGTTTCGCATGGGAGTCTTGACGCAGAGTCCTTTGGTTTTTGTTTTTTGGTGCTATATGTTATATGTATGGTATACCCGTATGCTATCCTCATAGTTGCTTTTTCGGATGAAATCTGCTAGATGCTTACATTTGGTTGGGATATAGCTCATTACTACAATAGTTTAGGACATAGCTCCTTGTTACAGTATTTTAGGTAACAGCTCCTTCTTACAATAGTTTAGATAATAACTTACTACAAGCTATAATAGCTTAGGATATAGCTAACTGCAACAGTTAGTTATTGCTTCTCACTACAATAGTTTACGATATAGCTCCTTACTACAATAGTTTAAGATAAGCTACTTACTACAATATTTTAAGTTATAGTTTACTACAACAGTTTAGGTTAGTTTACTACAACAGTTTAGGTTATAGTAGTTATAGCTTACTAAAATAGTTGAGTTGAGATGAGTTAAGAACCGACATCACTGCACTCAGGACATGTAAAATAGATTAGGGATATAGCTTACTACAATATAGGATATAATTGATTAATTCAGTACTCTCAGCATGAGTTTGGTCTCCCTAAACAGGCGATAATCATGACCTCAACAATAATAGACTACATCCCAGTTACAACCCGGTATATTTACTGGAAGAAGTACAATATCACTCAATACAGCGGCTGTTAGAAAGCCTCCCATTCGCTAGAATTCGGGCTGTGCCTGGTCACCCGCGCCCCAGCAAGCCGACCTGTCCTTGAGTGAGAGCGGCGTGATAAGTCTCGCACAAAAACACGAAACGTTTGGCTGATGATCGTTTTCACAACATGGCTTCTGCCAGGGCTTTCATAATTTACCTCTGCCTTCTCGTTGTCGTGTTTCACGGTAAGCTCAACCTCACACACACATTCATGTTGGTTTATCTTAATGCTGTGATCCATACCGTTATCATTGAGGACGTGAGAGTACAAATAATAATTCACTAATTTTGTCGTTAAACGGTAAATTATAAACTAAATACGGTAGTGAAGTGTGTTACTGTTGTTACTGCAGTGTACCCATGGGGTTTTCACCTGCCTGTCTGTAGTAAGTGAAGGTGCAGTCTGTTCTGTACTGTTCTAATGATAAATTTTCTAGACCATTTACCTACCCACCTACTTGTCCTATTGTACATATGTATTACTATTAACTATTACTTTCTTTGGTTCAGTGTTTATTTCTCAGTTTGTACAGAACTTGTCTCGTTGTCTGTGTTAAACCATGTTGTTTACAAACATTGGACTGGCAGTGTGATGAAGTGACATGTCGAATGGGTGGCAGTCAGAAAACTATTGACTATTGTATTGTCCGCCACATATCGTGGTCGCTGACAAGTCTTGTATACAAACCACCTGTTATAATCCAAAAGCGAGTATGTAATTGGGTATAAAAGTATAGCTAAAAAAAACAGAAACCAAAGTGGACTTTCACTTTGACTACGTTTACAACAGAAGGAAGGGACAAGAGAAATTATAAAGAAGATTTTGTCAGGGATCACATCACACTTCATCGCGGCTTGCCGTTCCTTGTGTCACCTGCCGGCCTTGTACAAGTAGCCAGTGTACCTGTGCGTGTGTGTCTTGATATTGTCAACATCACCGTGGTTTCGGGACCCGTTGTTATACGAGTAGCCAGCATACCTGCCCGTGTCTCTCATGTTATGAACATCTCCGTGGTTTCCGGGACGTTCCGGCTGCCCCGCCATCTTGTCGCCAGGCGTGCTCAGTGCGCATGCGTGACGGATCGTCTGCTGCAGTATCAGGTCCCTGGCACGTGCACGGGGCGGCCCCACGCCCCACCCCCCTAGCCCGCCAGCACCCTCCCCCAGGGATAAAGATGCTAAACGTTATCTGTGGGCGCCACAGCCTGCCCGGCTGGCGTGGGAACAACTACACTGTTTCATCAGGAAAGTGTGTACGGCAGCAGGATAATGCAATAGAAAATGAAACAAAATGGTTTATGCAGATCCCGCGGATATGGATTCATGTTGTCAACGTCCCGGTTTTCTGGGAGGGTCCCGTGTCTCATCATCTCATCTCATCATTTTCCTCTTGTACCTTGCGGTGTCGAGTTGAAGTATAAACAACGGGAGAGTGCCCGCTTATGGGCATCATGTATCGATATTCCCATGGACTCTTATTCTCCGCGTCCATCGTTTACGTGGTTGGCCTCTACCTCTACTTCCATCTGGTCTGTACATAATTGCTTGTGGTATACATATAGTTGGTAACCTAGTTGCATGGCCAAACCATTTGACTTGCTGCTTTCTAATAAAATCTAGTGCACTTTAGTCCTGGTTTCTTCATTTCTTATCATATATTTTCTTGATACATTGAGTATTCTCAGGAATCTAATTTCTGTTGTGATTTTTCTTTTCTTTTTTTCTCTCATTGTTGTTCCAGTGTTTTAGAAAATAATTTCCCAGATGAAGGATTCCTGGCACTAATGTACACCACTATCTGCTGTCTGTTCAAAGATGAAGGATTCCTGGCACTAATGTACACTCACTATCTGCTATCTGTCCCTGGATGTAGGATTTCTAGCACTAACATACACTCACTATCTGATATCTGTCCCTGGATGTAGGATTCCTGGCTCTAACATACACTTACTATCTGCTATCTGTCCCTGGATTAGGATTCCTGACACTAACTTACACTCACTATCTGCTGTCTGTCCCAAGATAATAGATTCCTGGCACTATCGTACACTCATTATCTGCTATCTGTCCCTGGATGTAGAATTCCTGGCACTAACGTACACTCACTATCTGCTATCTGTCCCTGGATGAGGAATTCCTGGCACTAATGTACACTCACTATCTGCTGTCTGTCCCTGGATGAGGAATTCCTGGCACTAATGTACACTCACTATCTGCTATCTGTCCCTGGATGAGGAATTCCTGGCACTAATGTACACTCACTATCTGCTGTCTGTCCCAAGATTATGGATTCCTGGCACTAACATACACTCACTATCTGCTATCTGTCCCTGGATGTAGGATTCCTGGCACTAATGTACACTCACTATCTGCTGTCTGTCCCAAGATTATGGATTCCTGGCACTAACATACACTCAGTATCTGATATATGTCCCTGGATGTAGGATTCCTGGCATTAACGTACACTCACTATCTGCTGTCTGTTCAAAGATGAAGGATTCCTGGCACTAATGTACACTCACTATCTGCTATCTGTCCCAAGATTATGGATTCCTAGCACTATTGTACGCTCATTATCTGCTATCTGTCCCTGGATGTAGGATTCCTGGCACTAACGTACACTCACTATCTGCTGTCTGTCCCTGGATGTAGGATTCCTGGCATTAACGTACACTCACTATCTGCTGTCTGTTCAAAGATGAAGGATTCCTGGCACTAATGTACACTCACTATCTGCTATCTGTCCCAAGATTATGGATTCCTAGCACTATTGTACGCTCATTATCTGCTATCTGTCCCTGGATGTAGGATTCCTGGCACTAACGTACACTCACTATCTGCTGTCTGTCCCAAGATTATGGATTCCTGGCACTAACATACACTCACTATCTGCTATCTGTCCCTGGATGTAGGATTCCTGGCACTAACGTACACTCACTATCTGCTGTCTGTCCCAAGATTATGGATTCCTGGCACTAACGTACACTCACTTTCTGCTGTCTGTCCCAAGATTATGGATTCCTGGCACTAACGTACACTCACTATCTGCTGTCTGTCCCAAGATTATGGATTCCTGGCACTAACATTTTTATCATAGTGACATAGTTGTTGTAGAATGTGCTGTATTTACTTAGAGATCACCATGGTGACATAGTTGTTGTAGAATGTGCTGTATTTACTTAGAGATCACTATGGTGACATAGTTGTTGTAGAATGTGCTGTATTTATTTAGAGATCACCATGGTGACATAGTTGTATAATGTTCTGTATTTATTTAGAGATCACCATGGTGACATAGTTGTTGTATAATGTGCTGTATTTATTTAGAGATCACTATGGTGACATAGTTGTTGTATAATGTGCTGTATTTATTTAGAGATCACTATGGTGACATAGTTGTAGAATGTGCTGTATTTATTTAGAGATCACTATGGTGACATAGTTGTTGTATAATGTGCTGTATTTATTTAGAGATCACCATGGTGACATAGTTGTTGTAGAATGTGCTGTATTTATTTAGAGATCACTATAGTGAGATAGTTGTTGTAGAATGTGGTGTATTTATTTAGAGATCACTATGGTGACATAGTTGTAGAATGTGCTGTATTTATTTAGAGATCACTATGGTGACATAGTTGTAGAATGTGCTGTATTTATTTAGAGATCACTATGGTGACATAGTTGTAGAATGTGCTGTATTTATTTAGAGATCACTATGGTGACATAGTTGTTGTAGAATGTTCTGTATTTATTTAGAGATCACTATGGTGACATAGTTGTATAATGTGCTGCATTTATTTAGAGATCACTATGGTGACATAGTTGTATAATGTGCTGTATTTATTTAGAGATCACTATGGTGACATAGTTGTAGAATGTGCTGTATTTATTTAGAGATCACTATAGTGACATAGTTGTTGTAGAATGTTCTGTATTTATTTAGAGATCACTATGGTGACATAGTTGTAGAATGTGCTGTATTTATTTAGAGATCACTATGGTGACATAGTTGTTGTAGAATGTTCTGTATTTATTTAGAGATCACTATGGTGACATAGTTGTTGTAGAATGTTCTGTATTTATTTAGAGATCACTATAGTGACATAGTTGTTGTAGAATGTTCTGTATTTATTTAGAGATCACTATAGTGACATAGTTGTTGTAGAATGTTCTGTATTTATTTAGAGATCACTATAGTGACATAGTTGTTGTAGAATGTTCTGTATTTATTTAGAGATCACTATGGTGACATAGTTGTTGTAGAATGTGGTGTATTTATTTAGAGATCACTATAGTGACATAGTTGTTGTTGAATGTGCTGTATTTATTTAGAGATCACTATGGTGACATAGTTGTAGAATGTGTTGTATTTATTTAGAGATCACTATGGTGACATAGTTGTAGAATGTGTTGTATTTATTTAGAGATCACCATAGTGACATAGTTGTTGTAGAATGTTCTGTATTTATTTAGAGATCACCATAGTGACATACTTGTTGTATAATGTTCTGTATTTATTTAGAGATCACTATGGTGACAGTTGTTGTAGAATGTTCTGTATTTATTTAGAGATCACTATAGTGACATAGTTGTTGTAGAATGTGCTGTATTTATTTAGAGATCACTATAGTGACATAGTTGTTGTAGAATGTTCTGTATTTATTTAGAGATCACTATGGTGACATAGTTGTTGTAGAATGTGTTGTATTTATTTAGAGATCACTATAGTGACATAGTTGTTGTAGAATGTTCTGTATTTATTTAGAGATCACCATAGTGACATAGTTGTTGTAGAATGTGCTGTATTTATTTAGAGATCACCATGGTGACATAGTTGTTGTAGAATGTGCTGTATTTATTTAGAGATCACCATAGTGACATAGTTGTTGATGGATGCGCTGTATTTATTTAGAGATCAACGATGTTGAGGCCAGGCGAGGAGGTGGTGGCAGCAGAACATCTTCTAGAAGTCGGTCTTCGTATAGTTCATCATCTCGAGCCGCCAGGACGTACACCAGTGTGGCTCTGACAGGACGTGTTCTAGGGAGCAGCTCGTACACCGGGTCAACCTGGCGTGCTGCAGCAATGGCAGGTTATATCTATGGCGGCCCGCGATACATACGGATGTATTCACACAGACAAGACAGTAAGTTCCTCTCACTCATGTATGCTTGGTTGTCATTGAAGAATCAGCTGTCAGTTTCCTCCTTGTATCTGAGCACATCATATAACTTCATTCACGCTCTCTTTTTGCCTCAAACCTTGTATCTCTGGCATGTACAGATCTGTTATTTGGAACTCTATATTTCATCAGCAGTGGATATCTACCGAGTGATATACTGAAATCTGTATTTATAACTATACCAAATAGACCAAGAGCAATTGAATGTGAAGAATTTTTAACATTTACCCTAATAAACCATGTCACTAAGCTTCTACTCAGAATTATAATGAGAAGAACAATAAAGAAAATAAAAATGAAAATTGGTGAAGAACAGTATGGATTTGTGGAAGGAAAGGGTATAAACAATGCAATATATACATTACGGACACTAATACAAAGATCAATAGAGACACAGAAAGTCATATATTTGTGCTTCCTAGATTATACTAAGGCATTTGATAAAGTAAAACATGATTAACTGATTAAAATGTTGGAAGATATTAACATTAATGGGAAGGATCTCAGAATAATAAAGAATATTTACTGGAACCAAGTAGCAGCAATTAAAATGGCAAATAAAAAGGGCAATTATGAACGAATAAAGCAAGGAGTACGACAGGGATGTGCTTTTCACTGGATATCTTCCCCCTCTTTAGTGAAGTAATAATGAGAGAGATCAAAGAGAAGCCAGGAATAATCGGAGGTTATAATATAAACAATATACACTATGCAGATGACACAGTATTGGATGCAGATAATGCTACAGATCTACAACAATTGTTGGACATTGTAGTAACAGAGAGTGCCAAGAAAGGACTCTCCTTGAATATCAAGAAAACAGTAACAATGGTGATATCAAAGAAAAAGATAACACCAAAAAGTGAAATGGAAATTGAATGGAAAAGTCTGAACCAAGTGGATAATTTTAAATACCTATGGGCATTTATAACATCAGATGGAAGATGCACAACAGAGATTAAAAGTAGAATAAATCAATCAATCAATCATGTGCCATGCCGGAATAGGGCAAGCTAAAGCTACATTTAAAAAATGAAGGGTATCTTATGCAATAAGTCACTATCGTTAAATTAAAAAGAGTGCTGAAATGCTATATAGAACCTGTTTTGCTGTATGACAGTGAATCTTAGAATGTTATTTTAAAATAAACTGTCATTTACTGCCAATATTGTACCTTGTGGTGTGTGGCAGTGGGTCTTGAGCCTGAGGAGTTAAGGCCGCCTGGCTAGTGCAGTTGCCGCAAACTGTGCTAACTAGAGTTTTCTTTTTGCCCCAGACATAAAAAATTACACACCTTACCGAGGATTCACACCCGGGTTTCACAAGGAGAATCTGGCATTCTAGCCACTCGGTCAGCCGCTACTCTACTTGGAATGTAAATGAACAAATTAGGAGGAACTTTGAAGCAACAGAGATGTGGTTCCTGAGACAAATGTTGTGAATTCCTTGGACTGTCAAAGCAACTAACAACAATTACCTGAAAGAGGCTAATGAAACTAGAACACTATATACAACAATAAGAAAGAGACAAACGGCTGTCTTTGGTCATGTGATGAGAAGAATTGGAGAACATCATGACAACTGGAAAGATCGAGGGGAAGAGAACGAACGAAAGGACTTTATTTTCAAAGGGTAACAAATTGGGCATGCAGGCCCGTCTTACATTCGGCCCTTCCAATCACTCATCTTTCGTTCATCAGTAGTGCATAGGAAAAAACATTGTCAAATGAATTTTGTAACCATAAACAATGTATATTACCATGTTATGAGACACATCCACCACCCACCCACACATCCCCCATCCACCCTACATCCCCCACCCAACCACACACACAACCCAGACACATACATCCCCCCACCCATCCACCACATCCCCACACCTACACATCTCCCCACCCACACACACACCTCGCACCCACCACACATCCCATCCACCCACACCCCAAGCACACATACATTCCCCAACCTACACATCCCCCACCCATACACAACCACCCACCTACACACATCTCCCCACCCACTCACATATCCTCCACCCGTCCCATTGAGAGGCAGAGGCAGACCAAAAGAAATAATACTGGATGGATTCAGACGGTGGCTTGGAGGAATATCATCAGCAAAGTTGATCCAGAAAACCAAGGACTGAGATAAGTGGAGAGTCATGAACGTCTACGCCAGCTGGCATGACAATTGATGATGATGATGGAGGTGTGGATAATGAGATCACTAGTATGAAGCTGTCGTGGAGATGTGGACAATGAGATCACCAGTGTGAAGCTGTTGTGGAGGTGTGGATAATAAGAGCAGCAGTGTGAAGCTGTTGTGGAGGTGTGGATAATAAGAGCAGCGGTGTGAAGCTGTCGTGGGGGTGTGGATAATGAGATCACCAGTGTGAAGCTGTCGTGGAAGTGGATGTGTGGACAATGAGATCACCAGTGTGAAGCTGTCATGGAGGTGTGGACAATGAGATCACCGGTGTGAAGCTGTTGTGGAGGTGTGGACAATGAGATCACCGATGTGAAGCTGTTGTGGAGGTGTGGATAATAAGAGCAGTGGTGTGAAGCTGTCGTGGAGGTGTGGATAATGAGATCACCAGTGTGAAGCTGTCATGGAGTTGTGGACGATGAGAGCACCAGTGTGAAGCTGTCGTGGAGGTGTGGACAATGAGATCACCAGTGTGAAGCTGTCATGGAGTTGTGGACGATGAGAGCACCAGTGTGAAGCTGTCATGGAGGTGTGGACAGAGGTGTGGACAATGAGATCACCGGTGTGAAGCTGTCGTGGAGTTGTGGACGATGAGAGCACCAGTGTGAAGCTGTCGTGGAGGTGTGGACGGAGGTGTGGACAATGTGATCACTAGTGTGAAGCTGCTGTGGAGTTGTGGACAATGAGATCACTAGTGTGAAGCTGCTGTGGAGTTATTAGTGGGAGTGGGAGTGCACCACCGCCTAGATGAAAGTATTATTCACTGGCGAGCAACCCCAAATAGTCAGAAACTGACTAAGGACAAAATCTATATGGCTGAACTACAGATTAAGCCCATGAATATCCAACATATAGCTCCAAGTGGCTCGTAACAAAATGAAATTAACTGTGCTAGGATAGGTTTTTAAGTCTAAATTGAAGTGTAATTGACAACTATCCCAGTACAGGTTTTTCTCCCTGATTGCTCCCTTCCTTCGTGTTTAAGTGAACCCCCACCAATGTACACACACAACACGTATGCACAATTGGAATTAAAAATATAATGACAGAACTATGAGTTACAACAAACTACAACATTTATTGGCTACCATTATTATTAGACATTTGATGTTTTTCAAGAAGATGATGATGAAATCATATAACATATTGATAGTGATGACAAACATTACATAACTTCAATTTTACTTGTCAACTATCTGGATCCATGTTCCAGATCCCCTCTCTCCAGTAGAAACAAAACAGCTTGCTGATATCACGTCGCCTGTCAGTCCTGGCACTACCTGGTTGTCACTCGTTCTTGAGATCTATACCCAGGCGCTCTTATTGAGAGCTAGGAAGAAAGTCAAGAATGTGTTATATCTAGTTCTACATCAGTACAATCCTAAGTACTACATATATCCTAGCACACACATATACAATGACCAGTCTGGCCAAGTTTATCTTCTAACTCTACTGTGTTCACCATCCTCCTCCTCACTCCATATCTCTGTCCTATGGTCTTAGTCTGGGATGGGCTTTTCAATTGTCTCAAACGCCTGTAATTATTACATTTCTGCCGTCCTATGTCCATGTCGCTAATACCGACATTCTGAGTCGTACAGCCGCTCCGTCCAAAGTTGGTTTAGCAGCTCACAGGTTCGGTAATGGTATCATAATAGTACCTGATCATCCGGGCTTACAAGCCGTGACCAGTACCTGTGCCAGGTTTTTGTGAATTACCGTGAATGCACGCCCACAATACACTGAAAAGGTTTAGCACCATATACCCTATACCAATTGTGGGTAATGTCTGTACCCTTACACCTCTGCTTCCAACACAATCGATGGCCAGTGTGCCAATGCGCACACAATAGCATAACACCACATAATTCTTTAGTGAGTTACCATATAACAAATCAACATCAAATAAACCTAAGGTATGCGAATTCAAAATGGCATATAAGATTATTCTTACATACGTAATATGAATGCAAAAAAGAAGTAATATCCTTGTCTACAACAAACTGGGAAACATAGTTTCCATATACGTTACAGAACAAATACACGTCTGCCGAGTGCATATCCAAAGTATAACAAAAATTATGCATATGACAATTCAACTATATCAAACATCCGATATACATACATTATATTACTTCAAAATGGACATATAATGATACTCAACATAATAGCATAAGGCATTATTAATTATTAGTAATATTGTATTGCTACAAAATGAGATATACAATAAGCCTAATTGAAGTGACCATACAGAACAGGCACATTGCTGATCTGCCCGGTTTAGTCACAAATTAGCCACTGCTGTGGTAAGAATTAAAAGGAATATTGCCACATAGTGGTCACGCTCACACGCACCACATAATAGGAATTAGGAGATTCCCAGTCTAACAATAGAATGACTTGACCACTAGAGAAAACTAAGGAGGACGTAAGCATCGTCAAGACAGCAACAGAGGCCTTTCTTTTCGAGAAAGGACATCAAGTCAGCTGTGTTTTCCGTGGAGTTTCGTGATAAAAGGTTTGATCATGTAGGCCATTCATATTTACTGAGAGAAGAGATCGCCTGTTTATATAGCATTCATAACATAGTGGACCGGGACATGGATAAATTATAGACGACGAGTTTGCAATAGTTTGCAATCAGCTTTAGCAGATTGAGCAATTACAGAAAATTATGACTCGCTGGGTTTGTATTAAATTGTAACGTCCCGTCCCCGTGTCAGGGGCCCGTTATATTGTACAAAAGTGTTGTATCTATTTTCTGGAAGAGAAATCTGAAATTAAAAGGATTTTATCTCAAATTGCACCAGTCTTCAAGGTGAGCGACTTTTTTATTACATATTCGAGTTTTAACGCTTTGGCGGTTGTATGCATATCGAGACACGTGGGGACTTCGATCCGAGGAAACAATGGTGTAATGCAAACAAGCGACGATTGATTCCCGCCATATCAGAAGTAAATATACAAAGAATGCGCGCCACGATGATAAATTCCTTAGCACGATATGACATCAGGAGTACACACAATGCGACAACATGGCGGCTGAGTTAATGTAAGCTTCATTATGCTGCAAGAAAAACGATACATTGTACTTTGCGGGTTATCGTTTGCACAGAAAGTAAGACATTATCTTCCGAGTTATTTATAAAAAGGGAATGTTTGTCGCTGTAAAGATAAATAGTTGCACGTCAAGTTGAAGTGCACGACTAATACAAATGAGGCGCACCGTCCTAAACTCAACGGAAGCACAAATTACAGCTGGTGCAAACAACAGTTGCTGACTCCAAATATGTAATATTAATTATTCAAAGGTCGTTTGCTATACACAAGGTAAGAAAGCAAACTTGTGCTATTGCACAAAGCTGTACGACAAGGTGACACTTTATCAGTTCGATGTCCGCTATCAGGAGACATATTACACATGATAGTACCAATTGATTACATAGGACATGTTTTGAAATTAGACGTAGTCTACACAGCACATTGCACAACTCTTTAAGATTAATATACTACAGTCAAGATACACTTGGCGAGGAAAAGGATATCTACATAATGTTATTGGCTGCCGACACTTTGTCAAATTTACACTATCGGCACAAGGAACATTCATTACTTCTATGGAGACATTATAGAGATTAATTACTTAACATTTTAATGTACGTGATGTCAAATGTCAATATTACATCGGGACTTAGTGCATCGAGTCCTACACTACCACTCTGATACCAGGCTATTTAGACAACGCCACGTGTAGGTACTCAGAAGCCAGGACATTGGGGCAACGCCAGATGCATCAACACAGAATACCACACACGATTTGAAGAGTTTACGATTTATATTCACCCATAATCAAGTCACCGAAATTAAGTGAAGACGGGATGCCAACGCTGTTCATAAGGAATCCACGAATATTATGTTGGACTCAACGACACTACTTACGTAATAGAGGACAGTACATAAACATTATTCACATACACGACATTATTGCACACGGATACGAGGACATACTATTCTGAAATTGCTGAAGATGTCGTTATATTGGAAGAACGCATCTCGGTCAATCGAGACCGAACACTAGTTACTTATGGCAACATTTACGGACAACCGTAACACCTGGACACAACGCCAACAAGGCCAGTATGATGATGCCATTATTAGGAACATATAGAGACACTTATGGATATTACACATATTACCGCTGTACCAAGGGATTTATCGATCCACTAGGACACTGTTACGATTAGGGATTGACACCTCTCTTGCAACATTAACGCATACGAATTTCTACACGGAATGTCGGACTTTTCTACATCAACACTTCACACTGGACACTGAATGACTGTACACGGATACACTACACACATCAGGAGGCTACTCACTTTACACTTCAGCTGTTACGCATCAGGACGCTATACGGATTGACATTAGTTTATTGCGTGTGATGCCATTCGTCTTCACGCTGAACTGTACGACACTTATACTTCATTGTGGGCATCAAGCATTCCAGTACCCACAGCATTCAGCCGGAAGGCTACTAACTCAAGATTCATCGAACATACCCAAGCCAATCACGTATCACATGGGTTGGTCACAAAGCGCGTTGGTTCGGGTTTAAGTACAAGTTAATTGTACTTTCGTAAAAGCAAGAAGAAATTTATCTGTGACATACAGTTCGTTCTTCTTATATATTTGGACCAACATACCAGTTTGACACACTGTTCAACATATTCACTGTGAATTGTCGAGCAACTGAGATTGTGTGTCTACGTACAGGAGAGCCGGGAAAAGGCCAGTAATTTTGTTCATTGTTGATTGATGTTATGTTGACTCATAATAAGGCTATTTATTTTATTTTGTGGGCGGTTGGAAGGGCCTTGATGATCTAATTGAGATTACTTGATTGGTTCATGAAGTGATTTGTGTGTTGATAGTCGCCAGGTCATTACAAATTAAATTTTTGTTTTGATCTTGCGGGCGTCACCACAATACTATTGTCTTATCATAACTGTAGTAGTATAGTATGTGCATTACCCGTCAAAAAGGTGGATAAAAATTTATTGTTTGTAAACAGTAAGATGTATTCGCATCACTCGTCATTCGTCTTTTATGATTGTTAGTTGTCTTGCGTTGTATATATATTGTGTATTGGATATATTTATTCATATTTATTTCTCTAGTTATATTTATTTCGATCATTATGGAGATATTTGATTGATTTTTTTTGTGGTGTTCGAATTGACACTACAAATTTAATTGAATTATATTTGCTCAATTGTGATACAACATTTACCTTACTATCTGAGTGATAGTGATCTGAGACAATATTACGATTTTGTCGATTCTTTTCTTCTTTTGCCTACGTCCATATTTATTTCAGCCAGATAGCTCATTTTACAGGTAGGACATTAGGACAAGATGTCGACACTGCAACATTTCATCGAGTTGGGTAAGAAGACTGGTTTAAAAGGTGCCGAACTTCAAAATTGGGTTATACAAGAATTTAACGCTCAAGCCGCACGTGAGCGGGAGGAACAATGGAATAAACCAGCAGCTGAAAAGGAGGAACGATCAAAAAAACTAACAGCTGAAAAGGAGGCAAAGCAACTTCAAGCTACGCGTGAACGAGAAGAACGAAAAGAGAAATTGGCTCTGAAGGAACAGGAGATAGAGCGGCAACGTGAAAAGATAGCTGAAATGAGAAAAGAATCAAAGGCAAAACAAATAACCGCAGAGGCAGAGTTAAAGGCAAGACAGATTGCCGTAGAGGCAGAAATCAAACAAAAACGACTCGCACTTGAAAAAGAGAATCTTGCAAGAGAAACAATTTGGAAGGAACAAATGAGGAAACAAAAACAAATGTATGAAATAAAAGAAAGTAATCACACAGGTAA
Organism: Cepaea hortensis; assembly: GCA_963921405.1. Classification (NCBI taxonomy): domain Eukaryota; kingdom Metazoa; phylum Mollusca; class Gastropoda; order Stylommatophora; family Helicidae; genus Cepaea; species Cepaea hortensis. The sequence continues at coordinate 101,933,680 of OY992892.1, read as the reverse complement.
AGTAGGTACTGCAGTAGTGAAAGAACCGAACGCCAGATATTTCGTTCAGAAAGTAACTATCGAACACAAGTCTAACGAAACACTTACAAGTACAAATGTCCAAATTGAAACAACACAAGAAGAAGAAGAAGAAATTAAAGAAGAAAAGACACAAATACAACAGGGTACATCAACTGTAGACATACAGAATACAACGATATTGAGTGATAGCACAACGGTAAATAATTGCGAATACCAAGATTTACACAAAGTAAATGAACCCAAACATGAAGAAATAACTATTATAAAAAAACAAACCAGAAAGAAACTTGTAGGCTGGTTAACAGAAACCAAGAAATACACAACAAACATTTGTCCGCAAATCACAACAAAGGTTGTAAACTTTAGAATAAAGGCAAAGATATACTTTACAAACTTGATAAGAAAATACAAAAGATACACAAGACTGAAAACAATAACATTGTTCCAATCAACAAAGTTACAATTTACAAATATTGGCATGAGTGCAGATAAGAGATTTTACAGGTTTGAAACAAAGAAAGAGAAAACGAAATAGAATGAAAGGAAGAATAAAAGAAAAATAAAATGGGATGAAAGTGTTAGGTTCATATTAACACAGAATACATTACAGACACATTAGGGTCTTAGGTCTTATTACTTAGTTATGGCAGGTGTCTCTGATATAAATATATACTTCTTAGAGATGTTCATACTATCTAATATCTCTACACTCAGTTGGGTAATATTTCAGTTCTCTATTCTTCAGATAATTGTTAGTAACTATATTATTATTGGAGGAACTTAATAGTTTATGATGATGAATTGGTTTAAGGATTTATTCTTGTTGAGTCATAATATTAGAATATAATTCTGAGTTATTTTCTTAAAAAGTCTTAAATCTTTAAAATGTATGATTTTTCACATGTCTATATCTATATTACAGACCTATAAAAATAGTTGGACAGAGGATCATGAGAAATTATTACAACAAATAAAAACTCTATTTAGTACATATCTTATTTTGAAATTACCTGATATTTCAAAAGACTTTGTTTTACAAACGGATGCTAGTTTACATGCTATTTCAGCAGTATTACTTCAATTACATGAAGGGAAACTACATCCTATTCTTTACTTCAGTAAGAAGCTATCTGAAACTCAGAGAAACTATGCTGTTACTGAATTAGAGGCTCTAGCTTTAATTGAAAGTATTGAGAAGTTCTCTAGATACCTACTAGGTAGGAAATTTCTGGTTCTTTCGGATAACAAACCTTTACAAATTTTCAAATCGGGTTATCCGAAGAATTCTAGAATACATAGATGGTCATTACTATTACAAGACTATGAATTTGACATCTGTCACATTCCTGGAAAAGACAATAATCTTGCTGACATTCTGAGTCGATTATAGAATGGCAGATTTTCTTGTTGGTTAATTATAGTTGAATTATAATTCTTGTTTATATAAATTGAGTTCATAGTTCATAATGATATATATATTGAGATGATTACTTATAGAAAAAGCCTTATTAGAAAGTCAATATGACAATAAACAACATGATAATATAGGTTATTAGATTAAATATTATAAATAGGATGAAGGTACAGTTATATCTGATATGTGTTCAGAACAGAGCCACGGCAAGGATGAAACACAAGTGCTAGCTGCTGGAAAGAAGACGGATGTTAAAGTTGTATGTTTATTAGAATTGCATAACGTTTATATTAGTTAAGTATAAAGTTTTTGTTCAAAGTTGTTAATATGGTACGCTATATGTTTATGAATGAGTGCAACAGGAGCTAAAATGACAATAAAGGATCAGGCGAGAGTCCAAATTCCAAAGGAAAATATCGGGAAAAAGTTAAGATGGAGTCACAGACAAGCACCCTACCCATTAAATGAATGATTAATAATATAATGACAATATGACAACAAGTAACGACTACGACTAACATGGTTACTGGAAAAACTTCATTATTACCCTCGTCCGAAACTCATGGTAATACCTAGAGCTAGGACACACTTGTCATTAGGACAAGGTAGGGACTAATATTCAGTTATTAGTTGAACTGATTCCATAGGATCAGTCACACGACGTTCGACGTAGGGATCGGACAGGTGGGTGTGCCCGTTATGTAGCATTTATAATTTTTTTTTAAGGGTTAATGATGTGGTAAATCCTAGAACTATGTGGTGGTGGGTAAAAGAAAATTATGGTTACAGTTGTAAGTATCATATATGATGATTATGAAAGGAAAAAATGACATAGCATTTTTTTTTCTGGGAGGGGGCATTATGCCACATAGTGGTCACGCTCACACGCACCACATAATAGGAATTAGGAGATTCCCAGTCTAACAATAGAATGACTTGACCACTAGAGAAAACTAAGGAGGACGTAAGCATCGTCAAGACAGCAACAGAGGTCGCTTTGAGAAAGGACATAAAGTCAGCTGTGTTTTCTGTGGAGTTTCGTGATAAGGTTTGATCATGTAGGCCATTCATATTTACTGAGAGAAGAGATCGCCTGTTTATATAGCATTCATAACATAGTGGACCGGGACATGGATAAATTATAGACGACGAGTTTGCAATAGTTTGCGATCAGCTTTAGGAGATTGAGCAATTACAGAAAATTATGACCCGCTGGGTTTGTATTAAATTGTAACGTCCCGTCCCCGTGTCAGAGGCCCGTTATATTGTACAAAAGTGTTGTATCTATTTTCTGGAAGAGAAATCTGAAATTAAAAGGATTTTATCTCAAATTGCACCAGTCTTCAAGGTGAGCGACTTTTTTATTACATATTCGAGTTTTAACGCTTTGGCGGTTGTATGCATATCGAGACAAATATAGTCAGTTGACTATATTCTGTACAACAAATGCACCCACCAAAAGGCAACTAGGATAGTGTACAAAGAAATGTCAAGCATCTACCAAGACACCTAAAAGTATACTTAGACAATGATATTTCTAGAAATAACCTAGGTCAGATATAGACTGAAAATCAGTACATACAACTAAAAGGCTTAGATAGTTACTAAGAAATCTACATTTACTCTCTCTTCTCACCTGTTCGAATGTCTGACTTATTCTAAAGAGAACCGGTCTAGCATGGGTTTTTATACCTAGCCTAGAAGTAGACACTTATCTCCCAGGAATTCCAGTCATAAATTCTTCCTTATCTCCTCCTGGCGTTAATTGCGATTCTCACTTCAAAACTGGCCATCACTCACATTCCTCCAGTACTGCTCTAATTGCCTTATCAGATCTGTTTCACACCTCCCTGCCAGTATGAGTGGACTTGGCTTGTTTACAGCCCTAGGGCTATTATCTCCACCTGGGTCAATATGTTGTTCATGCCTGGGTGGTTTTATTTCACTATCTCTGACATTCTCCACCTGGCTACAGGTAATTGCCTATATTCAACCACTGGCCCAGTTCATTGATTTAGCCAGGGTCTACCTGGGCGAGAAGGTGCCAATGTGTCTGTGTGGTGTCATAGCCCATCTGGGTCAGCAGTTTTCCAAGGTGTAGACTAATTATCTAGTTGTGTCCGTCTCAAGTCTCAAGCAGCCCATTTTACTTGCCATCTGCAACCTTACGTCATGGCTAGAGGCTTTTTGTGAGTAATCTTACCTCACGACTAGATAGCCATGGAGCAGCCTGATTAATTCATTCTTTCTCAAATTTGGAGACCGAGAAAATATTCTGGGATGTTAACGCGGCATTTCGCGACAGTTGTGGACAATGAGATCACTAGTGTGAAGCTGTCATGGAGGTGTGGACAATGAGATCATCGGTGTGATGCTGTCACTGTTAAAATTGGTCCAGTAAACAAACTGTGGATGCGTGGCTGCTGGGCTTCTGGTTGACTGCCACTGCCATCAACGATGAACTGTATTTGTTTTTTGGTACTGTGTGGGTGAACATCTAGGAAACATCCAGACTGCCGATTCCATCAGAGATGAACTGGATGTTTCATGGGGGAATATTGTGTTGGCATTCTGGCGGTGGCATTATGCACAGTATATCTGTGCGGGCTGTTGTTTGTCGAGACTCCTGTCTTTTCCACTTTTTACATTGGGCAATGGGAGGCGTTTTGTGTGATATTAACTGGCACAGGAACGGAGCAAAATAAGGACAACCCGTTGCTGTGAGGTTGGAACCGCAACTAACTAACTAACAAACTGTGGATGGGCATAAACCTGTTGGCATGTGCAGCGTAGACAGAGCTACAGTCTGCACACAGGATTATTGTTGTTGTTGCTATTGTTGTGGGAGCCTCATCTTCACTCGAATACCACATAACATGGGGAATGGTGTGATGTCTCCATGCAGGGAGGCACACTCAGTGAACACAGGCAGACAACATTAGAAAATAACAGATCAGTGAACACAGGCAAACAATATTAGAAGATAACAGATCAGTGAACACAGACAACACTAGAAGATAACAGATCAGTGAACACAGACAACACTATAAGATAACAGATCAGTGAACACAGATAGACAACACTATAAGATAACAGATCAGTGAACACAGATTGACAACACTAGAAGATAACAGATCAGTGAACACAGACATACAACACTAGAAGATAACAGATCAGTGAACACAGACATACAACACTAGAAGATAACAGATCAGTGAACACAGATAGACAACACTATAAGATAACAGATCAGTGAACACAGACATACAACACTAGAAGATAACAGATCAGTGAACACAGACATACAACACTAGAAGATAACAGATCAGTGAACACAGATAGACAACACTAGAAGATAACAGATCAGTGAACACAGACATACAACACTATAAGATAACAGATCAGTAAACACAGATAGACAACACTAGAAGATAACAGATCAGTGAACACAGATAGACAACACTATAAGATAACAGATCAGTGAACACAGACATACAACACTAGAAGATAACAGATCAGTGAACACAGACATACAACACTAGAAGATAACAGATCAGTGAACACAGACATACAACACTAGAAGATAACAGATCAGTGAACACAGGCAGACAACACTAGAAGATAACAGATCAGTAAACACAGACATACAACACTATAAGATAACAGATCAGTAAACACAGACAGAGATCACTATAAGATAACAGATCAGTGAACACAGGCAGACAACACTAGAAGATAACAGATCAGTAAACACAGACAGAGATCACTATAAGATAACAGATCAGTGAACACAGGCAGACAACACTAGAAGATAACAGATCAGTGAACACAGACAACACTATAAGATAACAGATCAGTGAACACAGACATACAACACTAGAAGATAACAGATCAGTGAACACAGACAACACTATAAGATAACAGATCAGTGAACACAGACATACAACACTAGAAGATAACAGATCAGTGAACACAGGCAGACAACACTAGAAGATAACAGATCAGTGAACACAGACAACACTATAAGATAACAGATCAGTGAACACAGACATACAACACTAGAAGATAACAGATCAGTGAACACAGACATACAACACTAGAAGATAACAGATCAGTGAACACAGACAACACTATAAGATAACAGATCAGTGAACACAGACATACAACACTAGAAGATAACAGATCAGTGAACACAGACATACAACACTAGAAGATAACAGATCAGTGAACACAGACATACAACACTAGAAGATAACAGATCAGTGAACACAGACAACACTATAAGATAACAGATCAGTGAACACAGACATACAACACTAGAAGATAACAGATCAGTGAACACAGACAACACTATAAGATAACAGATCAGTGAACACAGACATACAACACTAGAAGATAACAGATCAGTGAACACAGGCAGACAACACTAGAAGATAACAGATCAGTGAACACAGACAACACTATAAGATAACAGATCAGTGAACACAGACATACAACACTAGAAGATAACAGATCAGTGAACACAGACATACAACACTAGAAGATAACAGATCAGTGAACACAGACAACACTATAAGATAACAGATCAGTGAACACAGACATACAACACTAGAAGATAACAGATCAGTGAACACAGACATACAACACTAGAAGATAACAGATCAGTGAACACAGACAACACTATAAGATAACAGATCAGTGAACACAGACATACAACACTATAAGATAACAGATCAGTGAACACAGACATACAACACTAGAAGATAACAGATCAGTGAACACAGATAGACAACACTAGAAGATATCAGATCAGTGAACACAGACAGACAACACCATGAAGCACTGCTGTTAAGTGCTAGTTCCCCGATGACAACTGTGTGCCTGCATCTTTCAGTGCCTCCAATATGCACCAACAACTACCAGAAGAGTCCGGAAGGACGGGTGTATGGCTACTTCATCTGTCCACGAGATAACGAGTCTTACACCTTCACTTACTGCTGCGGTCCATCTAAACGAGAGTATTGCTGCGACATGACCATGGCGCGGGAGTTTAGCTCGTGAGTTTCCATGGCAACGTTTGTGCTCGTCTCCTTTGTGAGTTGTCTATAATTTTGCTGTGCTCATCTTTATAAAGAGAACATATCAGGTGACAGTACATTTTCCTGTCTGATGTTGTTATCACACAATGTTATATGTTATCACATGTTGTTATCAAATGATGTTAGTATATGTTATCACATGATACTATCACAGGTTATTATCACATGATGCTATCATAGGTTATTATCACATGATATTATCATACTTTATCACATGATGTTATCATATGTTATAACATGTTGTTGTCACATGTTGTCATCACATGGTGTTATCATATGTTATCACATGATGTTATCATATATTGTTATTACATGTTGTCATTTTATTATTATTATGTTATCACATGTTGTTATCATATGTTATTATCACATGTTATTATTACATGTTATAGTATTATGTTATCATATGTTATCACATAATGTTATTGCTTGATGTTATCATATGTTATCACATGTTGATATCACATGTTATCATATGTTGTTATCATATGTTAACATATTATGTTATTATATGTTATTACATGTTGTTATCACATGATGTTATTATGCATTATCACATGATGTTATCATATGTTATCATATGTTGCTATCACATGTTGTTATCATATGTTAACACATGCTGTTATTATATGTTATAACATGTTACTATCACATGTTGCTATTGCATGATGTTATCCCATGGAGTTATTAGTTATCATATGTTGTTATCACATGTTGTTATAGCATGCTGTTATCAAATGTTATCACATGATGTTATCACATGTTGTTATCACATGTTATCATAATCACATGTTGTTATCACATATTATCACAAACATTATCATATGTTGTTATCACATGATGTTATCATATGTTGTTATCTCATGATGTTATTATATGTTATTACATGTTGTTATCACATGATGTTATCACATGGTGTTATCATTTGTTATAACATGTTATCACATGATATCACATGTTGTTATAACAAGATTTTATCATATGTTATCACATGTCATTATCACACAATGTTATCATAATGTTGTCAAATGTTATTATCACATGTTATCACATGATGTTATCACATGACATTATCACATGTTGTACATGATGTTATGTGTTTTCACATGTTGTTATCGCATGATGTTATCGCATAATCTTATTATTTTACAGAAGTTATAGAAAAGGTGGTGGCTTATCCATCGGAGGAATTATTGGGATTGTCGTTGCCATCGCCATCATCTGTGTCATTGTGTTCATCTGCTGCAAGAAACGAAAGCAGGCAGGACTTATCATTCGCACTTTCTCCAAAAGAAGTAAGTTGATGCATTTATTTCCTCAGCTCCAGTCGTCACAATTGTCAGGGGTAACACTACTGATGTGTTCTGAGAATATTGACACATACATACATACATGTGTGCCTATAATGTTGCATGCTCTCTATAAATACTGGTCTTACAGGAACAGTAGCCCAACATGTGTGTGTACGTACTTGCAGACATGAGAATTCTTTCTACATTACAGGTCTTACAGGAACAGTAGTCCAACATGCATGCATACACACTTGCAGACATAAGAATTCTCTCTACAATACAGGTCTTACAGGAACAGTAGTCCAACATGCGTGCATACACACTTGCAGAAACAAGTATGCTTTGCTTAAGTAAATACTCCCTGATGGTTGTGTATATGTACTTGCAGACACAAGTTTCGTTGAATGCTCCCTGATGGTTGTGTGTGCGTGTGTGTGTGCGCGCATGCGCGCACACACACGCATGCACTTGCAGACACAAGAATTCTTTGCTTCACTGAATGCTCCCTGAATGTTGCATGTGTGTGTGTACTGGCAGATACAAGCTTCACTGAATGCTTCCTGATGGTTTTGTGTGTGTTAGTACGCCAGCTCCAGAGTAGTCAATGTGTTCCATAGTATTGGGTTCACTTATCTCTGTCTCATTTTCTTTCTGTCTGTCTTTTCTTGTTTTCTTTCAGTCAATCTGTCTTGTCTTGTTTTCTCTCTGTTGTTCAGTTGGCAGAAGTTTATGTTGAGTGCTGAGTCTGTGGGTAAAGTGTGGAGAGTATGAACAAACAGTTGGCAGAAGTTTATGTAGGTAGAGTATTGTTTCTGTGGGTAAAGTTTGGAGAGTATGAACAAACAGATGGAAGAAACTGTTCATAAGTTGCATAGAGAGTGTGAGCAAACAGTTGACAATGAGGCTGGTAGAAGGGAATACTGTGGGACTGATTCTGACAAACATAATTACAGACGCCAGTCACCCAGAGGACATCATCTCACACACCAACAGTTCCAACCTGCCTCCACACAGCACAGGTAACATGCATCTTTTAGTTGTTGTTGTCTAGCACCACACTTGCTGCCACACAAACCTCACATTATCTAGGTTATATGCATTGTACTTCCACACAAACCTCACATCTCTATGTTATATATATTGTACTTCCACACAAACCTCACATCTCTATGTTATCTGTGTTGTACTTCCACACAGACCTCACATCTCTATGTTATTTGTGTTGTACTTCCACACAAAGATGACACTCTAGGTTATATGTGTTGCACTTCCACACAAACATGACATTACAATGTTATACGTGTTGGACATTTCTTGTGTGTGGTTGTATGCCCTGTATGTGCAGCCAGTATATGTGCATAGATCATCATCACGGTAGTTGGGCTGAACTCTGGGTTTCATTGTGTCTTGCCACTGTCCTCTGTTCTCAACTTTCTCTTCAATTGTGCATGCATCTGAGCTCTGTGTTCTGGCATGTCTGTGTGGTGTGCTTGATTCTGGCATGTCTGTGTGATGTCCATCTTTATAGCTCTGCCAAAGAAACCAGGCACTTTAGAATATGAAGGGCATCGCACAGTAAGTCTTGTGAGTCACATGACAAAGCTATTACTCAGAATCATTATGAAAAGAATAAGAAACAAGATTAAACCAGAAATTAGTGATGAACAGTGTGGATTTGTAGAGGGAAAGGGCACAAACAATGCTATATATATATATTCTCAGGATACCATTAGAAAGATCTGTAGAAGTAAAAACAGATCTGTACTTATGCTTCATAGACTACACAAAGGCATTTGACAATGTGAAACATGATGAAATAATAAAATTACTAAAGCAACTGCACATTTATGGCAAAGATAAGAACATATATTGTTAGCCAACAGCAGCCATAAAAATCAACAACCTTGTAGGAACATTTCAGTGTATAAAGAAGGGAGTCAGACAAGGTTGTGTATTGTCTCCTGATTTGTTCTCATTGTACAGTGAATATATAATGAGATCTACATAAAATATGTCAGGGATCCTGGTTGGTGGACATGATATAAATAACTGACGTTATGCTGATGACACCGTCTTGATAGCAACAAGTCACAAGAAACTACTGGACATTTTTTTTTTTTTTTTTGCACTCGCTCACTTTGAACTGAAGCGTAGCCCATACATACGACTTCTAGTCATGCTAGACTGAATTTTGTGTGTGGATTAGCTTGACCTATTAACATTGGCCATGCTGACCTACAAACTACTGGAAATGATAGATACAGTGGTTGTAGAAAATGAAAGAATGGGCCTTAGTTTGAATAATAGAAAGACAGAAGTCATGGTGATATCAAAGAAACAAATTGTGCCTAAATGTGCAGTTAAAGTACAGGATGTTATTTTGGGGCAAGTGCAGAAATTCAGATATCTAGGCACATGGATAACATCAGATGGAAGATGCATCACTGAGATAAAGAGCAGAGTAGGACAAGCAAACAATGCATTCTATCAAATGAAGAACGTTGTGTGCAATAAGTCATTGTCCTTGAAAGTTAGAAAAAGAGTTCTTGCATGTTAAATAGAACCAGTTTTAACATACAACTGCAAATCCTGGACAATTAGTACACAGGTGAAAAAATCCCTGGGAGCTTTGCAGATGTGGTCTTATAGAAGAATGCTGAAAATTAATTGGACAGCTAAAATAAGCAATATGGACGTTTTGAGGGAAGGTGAGTCACAAAGACAACTTACCACAAACATCAGAAAGAAGTAGTCATCGGTTTTTAGCCACGTTGTGAGAAGACAAAAACTGGAACATGTGACAACTGGAAAGAGAGATAGAGGAAAACTGAGTGAGAATATTCTTGACAGCCTTGTGTCTTGGCACGGAAGGGAGTCAACAAATGAATCGATCCATACCGTCAATTGATCGCAATTTGTGGAGAGACATGATCGCCAGAAAGACACTGGATGATGATGATGTGTGGTGTGCTGGTTTCTTGCATGCCCGTGTGATGTGCTGGTTTATAAGCAGAAGTGTGTGTGGAGAATATAAATAAGTGTAAAGAAACACCTTGGCTTAATTAGCCAGAAGACACAAAAGATGTAAACAGGGAGTCTGACACAAAAGATGTAAACTAGATAAGACGAAAGATGTAAACTAGATAAGGAAATGCACATGGAGTCTGCACACAAAAGATGTAAACTAGATAAGGAAAAGCACAGGGAGTCTGACATGAAAGACTGGACAGGGGAAAGCACAGAGAATATGAACTGAGATGTGTAGCAACAACATACAGTGATATGCACAACTTGGGCAATCTACTGGATAACAGCACCACACACTTAGGGCAATAATATTACACAGTGGTAGCCTTGAACTTCCATACTACTGGGGATGCCTTGAACTTCCATATAACTGGGGATGCCTTGAACTTCCATACTACTGGGGATGCCTTGAACTTCCATATAACTGGGGATGCCTTGAACTTCTATACAACTGGGGATGCCTTAAACTTCCATATAACTGGGGATGCCTTGAACTTCCATACTACTGGGGATGCCTTGAACTTCCATACTACTGGGGATGCCTTGAACTTCCATATAACTGGGGATGCCTTGAACTTTGATACTGTTGAAGATGCCTTGAACTTTGATACTATTGGGCATGCCTTAAACATGCAGCAGGGCTTGGCCTGACACCTCTTGCCAACTATACCTCTTCACTTTAATGCCACTGCCCTATGAAAGCAACACTGTATCCCATGTTTATTTTCTGTGAATGTTACCACATTCCAGTGTTTATTTTCTGTGAATGTTACCACATTCCCGTGTTTATTTTCTGTGAATGTTACCACATTCCCGTGTTTATTTTCTGTGAATGTTACGACATTCCAGTGTTTATTTTCTGTGAATGTTACGACATTCCAGTGTTTATTTTCTGTGAATGTTACAACATTCCAGTGTTTATTTTCTGTGAATGTTACCACATTCCCATGTTTATTTTCTGTGAATGTTACGACATTCTAGTGTTTATTTTCTGTGAATGTTATGACATTCCAGTGTTTATTTTCTGTGAATGTTAGGACATTACAGTGTTTATTGTCTGTGAATGTTACCACATTCCAGTGTTTTCACTGCCACAAATTGTTGACTATTTACTTGTGATGCCTGTGACAGGTTTCCTGCCGTTACTGGCCTCTGTCCACACATTGACCACGATTCATTTTGCCATATTTCGCCTCTAGCATGTTGAACCACTTTTCTGTGCCGCCAGCTCACCTTATGGTTTGTTAACTGCACACATTATGGTTTGTTAACTACACACTGTATGGTTTGTTAAATACACACTATATGGTTTGTTAACTATGCACGGTATGGTTTGTTAACTACGCACTGTGTGGTTTGTTAAATACACACTGTATGGTTTGTTAACTACACACTGTATGGTTTGTTAACTACACACTGTATGGTTTGTTAACTACACACTGTATGGTTTGTTAACTACACACTGTATGGTTAGTTAACAATACACTGTATTGTTTGTTAACTACGCACTGTATGGTTTGTTAACTACACACTGTATGGTTTGTTAACTATGCACTGCATGGTTTGTTAACTATGCACTGTATGGTTTGTTAACTACACATTTTATGGTTTGTTAACTACACACTGCATGGTCTGTTAACTACACACTGTATGGTTTGTTAACTACACACCCACGATTTGTAAACTTGTTGGAACTGGTTCTACGTAACCTGCATATGACAGTCTGATAAGCACTGCAGTGTTTTGGCTGCCATCTTCAATTTCATATATGGTCTGTATGCTCTGTATGCTTCTGAATACCTCAGTATTTTTGTTTATTCTCTGCCCATGATCATCTCAACATTCTCAAAAACCACAGAAGATACAGGCAAAAGATGTTTACGACTGTTTATTCTCTGCCCATGATCATCTCAACATTCTCAAAAACCACAGAAGATATAGGCAAAAGATGTTTACGACTGTTTATTCTCTGCCCATGATCATCTCAACATTCTCAAAAACCACAGAAGATATAGGCAAAAGATGTTTACGACTGTTTATTCTCTGCCCATGATCATCTCAACATTCTCAAAAACCACAGAAGATATAGGCAAAAGATGTTTACGACTGTTTATTCACCCACCTTGTTGTTGGACTGTTGTACACTTCATTAAATTATCCACCATTTTAGACTTTTATACAACTTCACCCGTCATCCACCTTGTTAGACTGTTGTACATCTTCACCCACTCAACCACATTGTTGTTGGATTTTTGTACAACTTCACCAACTTATCCACCTTGTTGGACTTTTCTACAACTTCACCCACTAACCCACCTTGATGTTGGACTGTTGTACAACTTCACCCACCTTGTTGTTGGACTGTTGTACAACTTCACCCACCTTGTTGTTGGACTGTTGTACAACTTCACTCACCTTGTTGTTTGACTGTTGTACAACTTCACCCACTCACATACCTTGTTGTTGGACTGTTGTACAACTTCACCCACTCACATACCTTGTTGTTTGACTGTTGTACAACTTCACCCACTCACATACCTTGTTCGACTGTTGTACAACTTCACCCACTCACATACCTTGTTGTTTGACTGTTGTACAACTTCGCCCACTCACATACCTTGTTGTTTGACTGTTGTACAACTTCACCCACTCACATACCTTGTTGTTGGACTGTTGTACAACTTCACCCACTCACATACCTTGTTGTTGGACTGTTGTACAACTTCACCCACTCACATACCTTGTTGTTGGACTGTTGTACAACTTCACCCGCTCACATACCTTGTTGTTGGATTGTTGTACATCTTCATCCACCTTGATGTTGGACTGTTGTACAACTTCACCCGCTCACATACCTTGTTGTTGGACTGTTGTACAACTTCATCCACCTTGTTGTTGGACTGTTGTACATCTTCATCCACCTTGTTGTTGGACTGTTGTACATCTTCATCCACCTTGATGTTGGACTGTTGTACAACTTCACCCACTCACATACCTTGTTGTTGGACTGTTGTACATCTTCATCCACCTTGTTGTTGGACTGTTGTACATCTTCATCCACCTTGTTGTTGGACTGTTGTACATCTTCATCCACCTTGATGTTGGACTGTTGTACAACTTCACCCACTCACATACCTTGTTGTTGGACTGTTGTACATCTTCATCCACCTTGTTGTTGGACTGTTGTACATCTTCATCCACCTTGATGTTGGACTGTTGTACAACTTCACCCACCTTGTTGTTGGACTGTTGTACAACTTCACCCATCTTGATGGTGGACTGTTGTACAACTTCACCCACCTTGTTGTTGGACTGTTGTACAACTTCATCCACCTTGATGTTGGACTGTTGTACAACTTCACCCACTCACATACCTTGTTGTTGGACTGTTGTACATCTTCATCCACCTTGTTGTTGGACTGTTGTACATCTTCATCCACCTTGATGTTGGACTGTTGTACAACTTCACCCACCTTGATGTTGGACTGTTGTACAACTTCACCCACCTTGTTGTTTCCTGCAGCAAGTGTCAGGTGGCCAGGGCCTCTGTGTGAACTATGTAATAAACATCACAGTGTTTCTGGCTTGCACATGTTGTGAGTGTCCAGCTTGTGTCTTGTGCACATTTTGCTTGCTGTGTCATGACATGTATGTGTTGTTTCTGTGTCATCACTTGTATGTGTTTGTATTTACATGGAAGTATTTCTGATTGTTTTCATCAAATCTCTGTGACCTGTTCTTGTATTCTTAACAGTTGCACATTAATATATTTGAGAACAGATACATACAGACATCGCAAGTGTCAGGTTGATCAAGGTATCTGCTTGTGTGACATGGACAAGTGAAGCACTCACACAACATGGACAAGTGAAACACTCACACAACATGGACAAGTGAAACACTCACACAACATGGACAAGTGAAACACTCACACAACATGGCCAAGTGAAGCACTCACACAACATAGAAGCATGTTTGATTGATGTCAGCCCCACTGATTGTGTCTTGTTGATTGTTATCAGATGGAGGTGGCAAGCAGCCAGGCCACAACCAGGACAACCAGACCGTGCCCTTGAATGGACCCGTGCCTGCTTACGACGGTAGTTTTGTCTGTCTGTCACTGTATATGTATCTATGTCTGGCGGTGTATCTGGCTGTCTGTGTGTCTGTCTGACACTGTATATGTATCTATGTCTGGCTGTGTATCTGGCTGTCTGTGTGTCTGTCTGACACTGTATATGTATCTATGTCTGGCTGTCTCTGTCTGTATGTCTGTCTGACACTGTATATGTATCTATGTCTGGCTGTCTGTATGTCTGTCTGACACTGTATATGTATCTATGTCTGGCGGTGTATCTGGCTGTCTGTGTGTCTGTCTGACACTGTATATGTATCTATGTCTGGCGGTGTATCTGGCTGTCTGTGTGTCTGTCTGACACTGTATATGTATCTATGTCTGGCTGTCTGTGTGTCTGTCTGACACTGTATAGGCATCTATGTCTGGCGGTGTATCTGGCTGTCTGTATTATGTCTGTCTGATACTGTATATGTATCTATGTCTGGCTGTGTATCTGGCTGTCTGTGTGTCTGTCTGACACTGTATAGGCATCTATGTCTGGCTGTGTATCTGGCTGTCTGTATGTCTGTCTGACACTGTATAGGCATCTATGTCTGGCTGTGTATCTGGCTGTCTGTGTATCTCTCTGACACTGTATAGGCAACTATGTCTGGCGGTGTATCTGGCTGTCTGTATGTATGTCTGACACTGTATAGGCATCTATGTCTGGCTGTGTATCTGGCTGTCTGTATGTCTGTCTGACACTGTATAGGCATCTATGTCTGGCTGTGTATCTGGCTGTCTGTGTATCTCTCTGACACTGTATAGGCATCTATGTCTGGCGGTGTATCTGGCTGTCTGTATGTCTGTCTGACACTGTATAGGCATCTATGTCTGGCTGTGTATCTGGCTGTCTGTATGTCTCTCTGACACTGTATATGTATCTATGTCTGGCTGTGTATCTGGCTGTCTGTATGTCTGTCTGACACTGTATATGTATCTATGTCTGGCGGTGTATCTGGCTGTCTGTGTGTCTCTCTGACACTGTATATGTATCTATGTCTGGCGGTGTATCTGGCTGTCTGTATGTCTCGCTGACACTGTATAGGCATCTATGTCTGGCTGTGTATCTGGCTGTCTGTATGTCTCTCTGACACTGTATATGTATCTATGTCTGGCGGTGTATCTGGCTGTCTGTATGTCTGTCTGACACTGTATAGGCATCTATGTCTGGCGGTGTATCTGGCTGTCTGTATGTCTGTCTGATACTGTATATGTATCTATGTCTGGCTGTGTATCTGGCTGTCTGTATGTCTCTCTGACACTGTATAGGCATCTATGTCTGGCTGTGTATCTGGCTGTCTGTGTGTCTCTCTGACACTGTATGTATATCTATGTCTGGCTGTGTATCTGTATGTCTGTCTGACACTGTATAGGCATCTATGTCTGGCTGTGTATCTGGCTGTCTGTATGTCTGTCTGACACTGTATAGGCATCTATGTCTGGCTGTGTATCTGGCTGTCTGTATGTCTGTCTGACACTGTATAGGCATCTATGTCTGGCTGTGTATCTGGCTGTCTGTATGTATGTCTGACACTGTATAGGCATCTATGTCTGGCTGTGTATCTGGCTGTCTGTATGTCTGTCTGACACTGTATGTTTATCTATGTCTGGCTGTGTATCTGGCTGTCTGTATGTCTGTCTGACACTGTATAGGCATCTATGTCTGGCTGTGTATCTGGCTGTCTGTATGTCTGTCTGACACTGTATAGGCATCTATGTCTGGCTGTGTATCTGGCTGTCTGTATGTCTGTCTGACACTGTATAGTCATCTATGTCTGGCTGTGTATCTGGCTGTCTGTATGTCTGTCTGACACTGTATAGGCATCTATGTCTGGCTGTGTATCTGGCTGTCTGTATGTCTGTCTGACACTGTATAGGCATCTATGTCTGGCTGTGTATCTGGCTGTCTGTATGTCTGTCTGACACTGTATAGGCATCTATGTCTGGCTGTGTATCTGGCTGTCTGTGTGTCTCTCTGACACTGTATATGTATCTATGTCTGGCGGTGTATCTGGCTGTCTGTATGTCTGTCTGGCACTGTATAGGCATCTATGTCTGGCTGTGTATCTGGCTGTCTGTATGTCTGTCTGACACTGTATGTATATCTATGTCTGGCTGTGTATCTGGCTGTCTGTATGTCTGTCTGACACTGTATAGGCATCTATGTCTGACTGTGTATCTGGCTGTCTGTATGTCTGTCTGACACTGTATAGGCATCTATGTCTGGCTGTGTATCTGGCTGTCTGTATGTCTGTCTGACACTGTATAGGCATCTATGTCTGGCTGTGTATCTGGCTGTCTGTGTGTCTCTCTGACACTGTATATGTATCTATGTCTGGCGGTGTATCTGGCTGTCTGTATGTCTGTCTGACACTGTATATGTATCTATGTCTGGCTGTGTATCTGGCTGTCTGTATGTCTCTCTGACGCTGTATAGGCATCTATGTCTGGCTGTGTATCTGGCTGTCTGTGTGTCTCTCTGACACTGTATATGTATCTATGTCTGGCTGTGTATCTGGCTGTCTGTATGTCTGTCTGACACTGTATATGTATCTATGTCTGGCTGTGTATCTGGCTGTCTGTATGTCTGTCTGACACTGTATATGTGTCTATGTCTGGCGGTGTATCTGGCTGTCTGTATGTCTGTCTGACACTGTATATGTATCTATGTCTGGCTGTGTATCTGGCTGTCTGTATGTCTGTCTGACACTGTATATGTATCTATGTCTGGCTGTGTATCTGGTTGTCTGTATGTCTGTCTGACACTGTATATGTATCTATGTCTGGCTCTGTATCTGGCTGTCTGTGTATCTCTCTGACACTGTATACTCATCTATGTCTGGCTGTGTATCTGGCTGTCTGTGTGTCTCTCTGACACTGTATAGGCATCTATGTCTGGCTGTGTATCTGGCTGTCTGTATGTCTGTCTGACACTGTATGTATATCTATGTCTGGCTGTGTATCTGGCTGTCTGTGTGTCTGTCTGACACTGTATAGGCATCTATGTATGGCTGTGTATCTGGCTGTCTGTGTGTCTCTCTGACACTGTATAGGCATCTATGTCTGGCTGTGTATCTGGCTGTCTGTATGTCTGTCTGACACTGTATGTATATCTATGTCTGGCTGTGTATCTGGCTGTTTGTATGTCTGTCTGACACTGT
Source organism: Cepaea hortensis (assembly GCA_963921405.1). Classification (NCBI taxonomy): domain Eukaryota; kingdom Metazoa; phylum Mollusca; class Gastropoda; order Stylommatophora; family Helicidae; genus Cepaea; species Cepaea hortensis. Next base: position 101,915,546 of record OY992892.1, on the reverse strand, counting down.
ATATGTATCTATGTCTGGCTGTGTATCTGGCTGTCTGTATGTCTGTCTGACACTGTATATGTGTCTATGTCTGGCGGTGTATCTGGCTGTCTGTATGTCTGTCTGACACTGTATATGTATCTATGTCTGGCTGTGTATCTGGCTGTCTGTATGTCTGTCTGACACTGTATATGTATCTATGTCTGGCTGTGTATCTGGCTGTCTGTATGTCTGTCTGACACTGTATATGTATCTATGTCTGGCTCTGTATCTGGCTGTCTGTGTATCTCTCTGACACTGTATAGGCATCTATGTCTGGCTGTGTATCTGGCTGTCTGTGTGTCTGTCTGACACTGTATAGGCATCTATGTCTGACTGTGTATCTGGCTGTCTGTATGTCTGTCTGACACTGTATGTATATCTATGTCTGGCTGTGTATCTGGCTGTCTGTGTGTCTCTCTGACACTGTATAGGCATCTATGTCTGGCTGTGTATCTGGCTGTCTGTATGTCTGTCTGACACTGTATGTATATCTATGTCTGGCTGTGTATCTGGCTGTTTGTATGTCTGTCTGACACTGTATAGGCATCTATGTCTGGCTGTGTATCTGGCTGTCTGTGTGTCTCTTTGACACTGTATAGGCATCTATGTCTGGCTGTGTATCTGGCTGTCTGTGTGTCTGTCTGACACTGTATAGGCATCTATGTCTGGCTGTGTATCTGGCTGTCTGTATGTCTGTCTGACACTGTATAGGCATCTATGTCTGGCTGTGTATCTGGCTGTCTGTGTGTCTGTCTGACACTGTATAGGCATCTATGTCTGGATGTGTATCTGGCTGTCTGTATGTCTGTCTGACACTGTATGTATATCTATGTCTGGCTGTGTATCTGGCTGTCTGTGTCTGTCTGACACTGTATGTATAACTATGTCTGGCTGTGTATCTGGCTGTCTGTGTGTCTGTCTGACACTGTATAGGCATCTATGTCTGGCTGTGTATCTGGCTGTCTGTGTGTCTCTCTGACACTGTATAGGCATCTATGTCTGGCTGTGTATCTGGCTGTCTGTGTGTCTCTCTGACACTGTATAGGCATCTATGTCTGGCTGTGTATCTGGCTGTCTCTCTGACACTGTACATGTATCTGTCAACTATACATTTAGTGTATTTCTGTATCTGTCTGTCAACTATACATCTAGTGTATCTATGTATCTGTCAACTGTATTTTAGTGTATTTCTCTGTCTCTCAATTATACATTTAGTCTATTTCTGTATCTGTCTATCAACTATACATTTAATGTATTCTCTGTCTGTCAACTATACATCTAGTGTATTTCTTGATTTGAGTGGCTTAGGGATGTGTAGGTGGGTGAGGGAGTTGTATGTGTCGGGGTGGGATGTGTGAGTGGGTGGAGGATGTGTGTGGGGGTAGGGGTATTGTGATCGAGAGATGTTTGGTTGGGGGTGGGCGGGTGGGGGTGTGTGGGTGCGTAGTGGAGGATGTATGCGTGAGTGAGTGTGTGTTGGTGGACGGGTAGGGAATGCGTGTGTGGGTGGTGAGAGGTGTGTGGTGTGTTGGTTGGGGATATTGTGTGGGTGAGGTATGTGTGTGTGGGTGAGGGATTTTTGTGGTGTGTGAGTGGGGGTATGTGGGGTGGATGGGTAAGGGTATCTGTGTGGGTGTGGGTGGGAATATTGTGTGGTATCTGGGTGGGGGATATGTGTGTGGTGTGTAAGTGGGGATGTGTTGGTGAGGGATATGTGTGTGTGTGTGATATGTGTGTGTGTGTGGTGCGTGGGTTGGGAATAGTGCGTGGTAGGGGGTGTATGTGATGTGCGGGTGGGGGATTGTGTGGTGGGGGAATTAGGTTAAGGCATGTGTGGGTGGGTGGAAGTTGTATGTGTGGGTGGTGGGGTGTGTGTGAGTGGATTGGGGATGTATGGGTGGTTAGGGAGATGTGGGGGGGGGGGGGTAGGGACACGTCAGTTGGTGGGGATGTGTGTGTATGGTTTGGGGATGAGCGATGTGTGGGTTGGTGGGGGATTGTGTGCATGGGTGGGGAATATGTTGTCGATGGAGATGTGGCTGGGGGATGGGTGGTTTGAGGTGTGGGTGGGGAGAGGATGTGTATGTGGATGGGCGTGGGATGTGTGGGTTGGTGGGGGAATGTTTGTGGGTGGCGAGTGTGTTTTGGTTGGGGGATCAGGGGAGGGCAGTGTGTGTGGGTGGGGGATGTGCGGGAGGGGGATGGGTCGGTTGGTGGGGTATGTATGTGTCCCTTGGTGTGCGTGTGTGTTGGTAGGTGGGGGTGTGTATGTGTCCCTTGGTGCGCGTGTGTGTGGGTAGGTGGGAGTGTTGTGTGGGTGGGGTGATGTATGGATAGGTGGGAGATGGGCTTCATAACATGGTAATTAGCCTTGTTTATGTTTACAACATTCATTTCACAATGTTTATTTTTCTTCCTATGTAAATGTATAATGCTCTTGATGAACGAAAGACGAGTGATTGGAAGGGCCGAATGTAAGACGGGCCTGCGCGCCCAATTTGTGACCCTAATAAAGTTGATTTTATTTTATTTTATTTGATTTTTCTTTATCTGTCAACTATACATCTAGTGTATTTTTTTATCTGCCTGTCAGCTTGCTTGCTTTAAAAACAAACATTCCAAAATATCACTTTACCAGTCACTAGTGTTATGTTACTGCCATATGTGTATCACTTTACCAGTCACTAGTGTTATGTTACTGCCATATGTGTATCACATTACCAGCCACTAGTGTTATGTTACTGCCATATGTGTATCACATTACCAGCCACTAGTGTTATGTTACTGCCATATGTGTATCACATTACCAGCCACTAGTGTTATGTTACTACCATATGTGTATCACTTTACCAGTCACTAGTGTTATGTTACTGCCATATGTGTATCACTTTACCAGTCACTAGTGTTATGTTACTGCCATATGTGTATCACATTACCAGCCACTAGTGTTATGTTACTGCCATATGTGTATCACATTACCAGCCACTAGTGTTATGTTACTGCCATATGTGTATCACTTTACCAGTCACTAGTGTTATGTTACTGCCATATGTGTATCACATTAACAGCCACTAGTGTTATGTTACTGCCTACTGACATATGTGTATCACATTACCAGCCACTAGTGTTATGTTACTGCCTACTGACATATGTGTATCACATTACCAGTCACTAGTGTTATGTTACTGCCATATGTGTATCACATTACCAGTCACTAGTGTTATGTTACTGCCTACTGACATATGTGTATCACATTACCAGTCACTAGTGTTATGTTACTGCCATATGTGTATCACATTACCAGTCACTAGTGTTATGTTACTGCCTACTGACATATGTGTATCACATTACCAGTCACTAGTGTTATGTTACTGCCTACTGACATATGTGTATCACATTACCAGTCACTAGTGTTATGTTACTGCCTACTGACATATGTGTATCACATTACCAGTCACTAGTGTTATGTTACTGCCTACTGACATATGTGTATCACATTACCAGTCACTAGTGTTATGTTACTGCCATATGTGTATCACATTACCAGTCACTAGTGTTATGTTACTGCCATATGTGTATCACATTACCAGTCACTAGTGTTATGTTACTGCCTACTGACATATGTGTATCACATTACCAGTCACTAGTGTTATGTTACTGACATATGTGTATCACATTACCAGCCACTAGTGTTATGTTACTGCCATATGTGTATCACATTACCAGCCACTAGTGTTATGTTACTGCCTACTGACATATGTGTATCACATTACCAGTCACTAGTGTTACGTTACTGCCATATGTGTATCACATTACCAGTCACTAGTGTTATGTTACTGACATATGTGTATCACATTACCAGTCACTAGTGTTATGTTACTGCCATATGTGTATCACATTACCAGTCACTAGTGTTATGTTACTGCCATATGTGTATCACATTACCAGTCACTAGTGTTATGTTACTGCCATATGTGTATCACATTACCAGCCACTAGTGTTATGTTACTGCCTACTGACATATGTGTATCACATTACCAGTCACTAGTGTTATGTTACTGCCATATGTGTATCACATTACCAGTCACTAGTGTTATGTTACTGCCATATGTGTATCACATTACCAGCCACTAGTGTTATGTTACTGCCTACTGACATATGTGTATCACATTACCAGTCACTAGTGTTATGTTACTGCCATATGTGTATCACATTACCAGTCACTAGTGTTATGTTACTGCCATATGTGTATCACATTACCAGCCACTAGTGTTATGTTACTGCCTACTGACATATGTCTATCACATTACCAGTCACTAGTGTTATGTTACTGCCATATGTGTATCACATTACCAGTCACTAGTGTTATGTTACTGCCTACTGACATATGTGTATCACATTACCAGTCACTAGTGTTATGTTACTGCCATATGTGTATCACATTACCAGTCACTAGTGTTATGTTACTGCCATATGTGTATCACATTACCAGCCACTAGTGTTATGTTACTGCCTACTGACATATGTGTATCACATTACCAGTCACTAGTGTTATGTTACTGCCATATGTGTATCACATTACCATTCACTAGTGTTATGTTACTGCCATATGTGTATCACATTACCAGCCACTAGTGTTATGTTACTGCCTACTGACATATGTGTATCACATTACCAGTCACTAGTGTTATGTTACTGCCATATGTGTATCACATTACCAGCCACTAGTGTTATGTTACTGCCTACTGCCATATGTGTATCACATTACCAGCCACTAGTGTTATGTTACTGCCATATGTGTATCACATTACCAGCCACTAGTGTTATGTTACTGCCATATGTGTATCACATTACCAGTCACTAGTGTTATGTTACTGCCATATGTGTATCACATTACCAGCCACTAGTGTTATGTTACTGCCATATGTGTATCACATTACCAGTCACTAGTGTTATGTTACTGCCATATGTGTATCACATTACCAGCCACTAGTGTTATGTTACTGCCTACTGCCATATGTGTATCACATTACCAGCCACTAGTGTTATGTTACTGCCTACTGACATATGTGTATCACATTACCAGTCACTAGTGTTATGTTACTGCCATATGTGTATCACATTACCAGCCACTAGTGTTATGTTACTGCCTACTGACATATGTGTATCACATTACCAGTCACTAGTGTTATGTTATTGCCATATGTGTATCACATTACCAGTCACTAGTGTTATGTTACTGCCATATGTGTATCACATTACCAGCCACTAGTGTTATGTTACTGCCTACTGACATATGTGTATCACATTACCAGTCACTAGTGTTATGTTACTGCCATATGTGTATCACATTACCAGTCACTAGTGTTATGTTACTGCCATATGTGTATCACATTACCAGTCACTAGTGTTATGTTACTGCCTACTGACATATGTGTATCACATTACCAGTCACTAGTGTTATGTTACTGCCATATGTGTATCACATTACCAGTCACTAGTGTTATGTTACTGCCATATGTGTATCACATTACCAGCCACTAGTGTTATGTTACTGACATATGTGTATCACATTACCAGCCACTAGTGTTATGTTACTGACATATGTGTATCACATTACCAGCCACTAGTGTTATGTTACTGCCTACTGACATTTGTGTATCACATTACCAGCCACTAGTTTTATATTACTGCCATATGTGTATCACATTACCAGCCACTAGTGTTATGTTACTGCCTACTGACATTTGTGTATCACATTACCAGCCACTAGTTTTATATTACTGCCATATGTGTATCACATTACCAGCCACTAGTGTTATGTTACTGACATATGTGTATCACATTACCAGCCACTAGTGTTATGTTACTGCCTACTGACATGTGTATCACATTACCAGTCACTAGTGTTATGTTACTGCCTACTGACATTTGTGTATCACATTACCAGCCACTAGTGTTATGTTACTGCCTACTGACATATGTGTATCACATTACCAGTCACTAGTTTTATATTACTGCCTACTGACATATGTGTATCACATTACCAGCCACTAGTTTTATATTACTGCCATATGTGTATCACATTACCAGTCACTAGTGTTATGTTACTGCCTACTGACATCTATGTATCACATTACCAGTCACTAGTGTTATGTTACTGCCTACTGACATCTATGTATCACATTACCAGTCACTAGTGTTATGTTACTGCCTACTGACATCTATGTATCACATTACCAGCCACTAGTGTTATGTTACTGCCTACTGACATGTGTATCACATTACCAGTCACTAGTGTTATGTTACTGCCTACTGACATTTGTGTATCACATTACCAGCCACTAGTGTTATGTTACTGCCTACTGACATATGTGTATCACATTACCAGTCACTAGTTTTATATTACTGCCTACTGACATATGTGTATCACATTACCAGCCACTAGTGTTATGTTACTGCCTACTGACATATGTGTATCACATTACCAGTCACTAGTTTTATATTACTGCCTACTGACATATGTGTATCACATTACCAGCCACTAGTTTTATATTACTGCCATATGTGCATCACTTTACCAGCCACTAGTTTTATATTACTGCCATATGTGTATCACATTACCAGCCACTAGTGTTATGTTACTGCCTACTGACATATGTGTATCACATTACCAGCCACTAGTTTTATATTACTGCCATATGTGCATCACTTTACCAGCCACTAGTGTTATGTTACTGCCATATGTGTATCACATTACCAGCCACTAGTGTTATGTTACTGCCTACTGACATATGTGTATCACATTACCAGCCACTAGTGTTATGTTACTGCCTACTGACATCTATGTATCACATTACCAGCCATTAGTGTTATGTTACTGCCTACTGACATAAGTGTATCACATTACCAGCCACTAGTGTTATGTTACTGCCTACTGACATATGTGTATCACATTACCAGCCACTAGTGTTATGTTACTGCCTACTGACATCTATGTATCACATTACTAGCCACTAGTGTTATGTTACTGCCTACTGACATGTGTATCACATTACCAGCCACTAGTGTTATGTTACTGCCTACTGACATATGTGTATCACATTACCAGCCACTAGTGTTATGTTACTGCCTACTGACATATGTGTATCACCATATGTGACCATGTTTGTCTAGGATTCACACCCTCCATGCCGCCACCATCCTATGACGCTGTCAATGCCCAGCAGCCTTATGATGGTGTCAATGGTTTGCCTTATTGTCCGCCCCAGCCTCAGCCTCCATCAAACATTGACGGTAAGTTTTGTTGGTGTTGTCAGCCTCACTGTGGCATGTTGGTGTTGTCAGCCTCACTGTGGTATGTTGGTGTTGTCAGCCTCACTGTGGTATGTTGGTGTTGTCAGCCTCACTGTGGTATGTTGGTGTTGTCAGCCTCACTGTGGTATGTTGGTGTTGTCAGCCTCACTGTGGTATGTTGGTGTTGTCAGCCTCACTGTGGTATGTTGGTGTTGTCAGCCTCACTGTGGTATGTTGGTGTTGTCAGCCTCACTGGGGCATGTTGGTGTTGTCAGCCTCACTGTGGCATGGTATTGATGGTGTTGTCAGCCTCACTGTGGCATGGTATTGTTGGTGTTGTCAGCCTCACTGTGGTATGTTGGTATTGTCAGCCTCACTGGGGCATGTTGGTGTTGTCAGCCTCACTTTGGCATGTTGGTGTTGTGAGCCTCACTGGGGCATGTTGGTGTTGTCAGCCTGACTGTGATATGTTGGTGTTGTCAGCCTCATTGCGATGTGTTGGTGTTGTTAGCCTCATTGTGGTATGTTAGTGTTGTCAGCCTCATTGTGGTATGTTGGTGTTGTCAGCTTCACTGTGGGATGGTATTCATTGATGTTCGCCTTAGATCATGTTTGTGTACATGTTTGTGTACATGTGTTGAAGTGAGAAAATTGTATCAGGACATAATTTCCCAGCCACAAAAGCGACCGTCTTCTCAATTTGGTCCTTGGAATAGCAGGATGTTCTATGCAGAAGTCCTGATAGATGGAGAGATGTGGCAGGAGACAGACGTGCTTCACATCAGTACAGACATCAGTACAGACATCAGTACAGACATCAGTACAGACATCAGTACAGACATCAGTTGTGTGAACTGGGCACTAGTATATTCCCAGACTTGGTGTGCGTACATTTAGTTTAGTTTAGTCGACGGATCAACATCACAGCACACGGGTGCAACCCATAAGTGCTCCGTTCCACTCCCAACTCAAGCCTGAGTCCGGAGAAACTCAGCTCTGTGCATGAACTCCGTAGCTCCGGCAAGGATCCTTAAGTACTTTGGGTAGATTTTTAACTTGAAATTTTGCCGGGGCAGCGCCCATACATTTGTGAAGATGGAGTAACTGGTATATGAGCACTGACTCCCTGCAGTGAGTAACTTAAGCTAATCAGCCTGAGGACCTTGTGACACATCCACATAAGTACAAGCACACACATATACCAGGAGTACCTCATGAATAATAAACCAATGTCCTAACCACTCTGGCTGGTTGCCTGTCAGTTTATCGGTTGCGTGTCTGTTGATCGGTTGCCTTTCTGTTGATTTCTAAAATGCTCAGTTCACACAATGTTTTTATGGATCCTGGATCCAGCCACCTGGTTTCAGAGCACTCGGCCAAGAAATGTAAACACTCTGACCATGCAGGGTTATGCTCATGATCTGTGCTCACCACTCTGAATATGGACACTGTATGTTTGTATAAATTCACATTAGTGTGAGTTTATATTTGTTTAAATTCACACATTAGTCTGAGTTTATGTTTGTATAAATTCACAAGTGAATTGGGAACAGACGGTAAACAGACCAGGCTGACATTGTGAACGCCCTCAGAGATGCAAGAGGAGTATATGTCTCAAGAGATGGATGTGATTCTGCAATGTTGACCAGACTGCACAGACACCAAGACAGACACCAAGACACCAAAACAGACACCAAGACACCAAAACAGACACCAAGACACCAAAACAGACACCAAGACACCAAGACAGGCACCCAAACAGGGGTCAAGTTAGACTATGTCATCATGCTGAAAGCCAAAAAAAGAATAGTCAAGCAACACAGAACTGGTGTGCCTATATGCTGAAGGAGTTAGAGGGGTGATCTGAGCATGTATGGGCTAATATGTTGATGTGCAGTGGTGATCTGTTGACTGGCTAACTAACCAGTTCATCTGAGATTACTTTCACCTTACATCTCATTGGTTTTTGTTTGTATAAATACTTGTCCGTTTCAGTCAGTTTTTTAAATATAAATACATTTGTTAGTCTGACTTCTATTTGGGTTTGTATATATTTCCTTTAGTTTTAGTTTATCTTTGTTTTATTTCACATGCGAGTTGAGTTTATATTTGTATTATTTCACATGTGAGTTTACATTTGTATCATTTCACATGTGAGTTGAGTTTATATTTGTATTATTTCACATGTGAGTTTACATTTGTATCATTTCACATGCGAGTTGAGTTTATATTTGTATTATTTCACATGTGAGTTTACATTTGTATCATTTCACATGTGAGTTGAGTTTTTATATTTGTATTATTTCACATGTGAGTTTACATTTGTATCATTTCACATGCAAGTTGAGTTTATATTTGTATTATTTCACATGTGAGTTTACATTTGTATTATTTCACATGCGAGTTGAGTTTATATTAGTATTATTTCACATGTGAGTTTACATTTGTATCATTTCACATGTGAGTTGAGTTTATATTAGTATTATTTCACATGTGAGTTTACATTTGTATCATTTCACATGTGAGTTGAGTTTATATTAGTATTATTTCACATGTGAGTTTACATTTGTATCATTTCACATGTGAGTTGAGTTTATATTAGTATTATTTCACATGTGAGTTTACATTTGTATCATTTCACATGTGAGTTGAGTTTATATTAGTATTATTTCACATGTGAGTTTACATTTGTATCATTTCACATGTGAGTTGAGTTTTTATATTTGTATTATTTCACACGTGAGATGAGGTTACATTTGTATCATTTCACATGTGAGTTGAGTTTATATTAGTATTATTTCACATGTGAGTTTACATTTGTATCATTTCACATGCAGAGGTGTTTCCAAGGCACCAGGGCCGGGTTATATACTGGCCAAGACCTATTGACGCGTCCTCGTCGAGCGTCCTGGGCAACAGGTCCCTTCGGGGTCCTGGCTAAAGTCAGTAGGATCGCCGATTCCTCCGAAGTCGGAGAGTGTCTGCCTGTACGGCGAGGAACCACCAGTCTGCACACCAATAAGCCAGACATGGGACAACGGATATTCACGCAAAACTCAGGTCCTGTATGACATCACACTGATGTTGGACAACAGGATGCCTTCATCCGACATACAGGACTTCGCGTTGGAGCTCAAGCCAACGAACACAAGCAAGCAAGCAAGCATTTCACATGCGAGTTGAATTTTTATATTTGTATTATTTCACACGTGAGTTGAGTTTACATTTGTATCCTTTCACATGTGAGTTTAGCTTGTTCATATGATTTCACATGTGAGTTGAGGTTACATTTGTATCATTTCACATGTGAGTTGAGTTTACATTTGTATCATTTCACATGTGAGCTGAGTTTATGTTTGTGTGATATTTTCATTTAAGTTGAGTTTACATTTGTATCATTTCACATTGAGTTGAGTTTATATTTGTAAACATCCTCAGTTGATTCATGTTGTGCTCGCACACATTCACATTACTTTGAAATTTTGTGTGTATAAATTCACATTCATTTGAGTTTAACTTCACATGTTAGCTGGAGTTTTTGTGTAAGTTCACATGTTAGCTGGAGTGCGTATGTAAGTTCACAAATGGGGTTTAATGCAAGATGAGGCAGAAATGGGCAGTGCGTATATAGTGTGGAAGAACAGTAAAATCATCATAACCTAGAGAGATAATGGTGTGCCAGGGAGTGTATAGTGTGGAAGACCCACTCTCTCTCGATGAGTAGTGGGGCTGCAGTCAGTAAAATGGTATAGCTTTTCGGTCAGTCCTGCCGGCATAGCTTGAAAGCTCGTCGGTAGGCGTCCAGTGGTTTTGCATGTATCACCTTGTACCGAGAGGGCACGCTTTAGCGATGCTACTCTTGGCTTGCGTGTGCGTGAATGTCTGTCATGTCAGTGGCCAGATGCATTGCGAGCTGATGAGGCTCCACCGTAAATCAGGAGATTTGTTCGCAAATTAGATGAGCAATATCTTCTGTGGGCAGCTTCTCGCTAGCATGTGTATGTGGCCTGTCCTGGCGGTCAGTCCGTCTTAGGCGAAGGAAATCTTGTGGATCCTATCAGTAATCATACGCTCATTTGCTTGTCGCTACGCTTGTCTTAAAACTGAAAATTAAAGGAATTCACGGAAGGGCCATTTGCACGAGGCTCTCGAGAGCCAATATATACAGGGATAACTGGCCGTGGCAGCCTAACATCCACTGCATCTGTGTCCGTCTTCCAGTCGTCTTACTATGCTCGCCACTGGAGCCAGATGGACGCAGACGAGAGAACGAGGACGATCAAATAATCAAATCTAAAGCGCAAGTCATTCGTTCCTCATCAAAAGATGCAGTGAATGAATGGTCCTCGTCATTCATGACGGATGAACATCATCAGTGTGGAAGAACAGTAAAATCATCTTAACCTAGAGAGATTGATTGATTGATTGATTGATTTAGGAATCAACAACACAGTTCCAACACTAATAGTACCAGTAGCAATCTGATTATATGTCCGTCTCGCCTTTCCTCTGAGCGTTGAGCGTCGGCCAGATCTCCTCGTCACTCCTCACTGTCTCATTCTTGCCAGACCATGGTAATCCATTTGCTCCTCCGAGGTGTGCACGTGCTCCCACAAGGCCGCAACCATGTCTGCCTTGTCATGTATCAATACTCCACCAAGTTCTGCAGAGCCAGCCAATCTGTCCGCCTGTTCATTTCCCAGCACACCGGCATGCCCCAGAGAAAAGATCCAGGCGATGCTTGTCACCCGTGACCTCCGAAGCGAAGCAAGCCACTCCGCACGAAGCCTGCCCGTCCTCACCCTCGTCAGCATGCTTTCTGAGTCAGTTACAATCACAATGTGTGTGTGTGTCGTATTCTCCATCCAGCAGAGAGCTGCAGTGACCGCCTCCACCTCCATTCTTAAGCTGTATGTTGTGGTATCATATGCCAGGCTCTCCTGCCCCAAACGTCGACCATTGGCTTTGGCTATGAACCCCCAGCCACTTTTCTCACCTCTTGACACCAAACCATCTGTGTAGACAATCACATCACCCGAGTGAGCATTGTCCTGAATTAGTTGCTGGATTTCCACTTCCGTGGCCCCTGCTGGCCCTGCACTCCCGGCTTAATGTGATTATAACTCTGCACAATTCTGACTGCTCCGCTTGCACTCTGACCCATTCCTCTCCACGCCTAATGTTCTCCAAGGGGCACACCTGTCTGATCGTATCCTCTGCCTGAGCCATCCATGATTTCCCTCTTATCAGTCGCTGACCCTTAACTGCGTCCAGCGCCTCATGCAGTGGGTGGTCTGTGTCTGCAGCTACTCTGAGGTATGCCTTTGCCTGCATCACCTTGGGCCTACCAGCAACAGTCGGCAGACCAAGGATGTAATGCATACACACTACTGGGGCGTCTCTAGTGCATCCCAGAATGACCCGCATAGCTTCGTTCTGTATGCGCTTTAACTTCACCAGCTGACTCTCTGAGACAGTGAGCAGACCTAATCCATAATAAATTACTGAGAGGATAAAGTGCTGGTATAGTGTGAAAAGCATTCTCTGCTCTGTGTCCATTGCAGCCATAGTTTTAAGTGCACTGAGTCCCTTTTGAGATCTTGTCACAACCGTCTCCACATGGTCCTTGAAGGATAGGCTCCTGTCAAATATGATCCCCAGATACTTCAGTTTGTTCTCTCTGCTGACATTTCTACCATCTATCGCGAGGCTTGGGACATCCGCTCTCACAATCCTGTTGTCCAGAGAGCACCACAAAACAGCCGCCTTTTCCGGGTGGATGACAGCACTCATTTCAGTGCACCAGTCAATCACTTTGTCTACTGTCGCCTGTAGCTCCTGGGCTGTTTGCTCCCTATCTCTCCCCTGCCTATATGCAAGAATATCATCTGCAAATGTTAGTATTCTTCCAACCCCAGGTGCTTCTAGGTTTGCAATCTTGCTCGTATACACATTAAAGAGCACCGGCGAGACTGCAGATCCCTGTGGCAGTCCCAAGGTTAAAATATGTGGCTCTGAGGTCCATGCACCCAGGCGGAGAGCAACCCGATGAGAATGTAGGACGGCTGCTATCCAGTTCACCAACCAGGGATTGACCCCCTTCTCCATCAGTGCGGTCATCAAAATATCATATCGAACTCTATTGTACGCATCCTCGAGATCAAGCGCTGCCGCCATCGTTTCTTGTCTACTCTGGAACCCCTCATAAACGTCAAAGACAAAAGTGGCTGCATTTGACCACGTATCTTTTCCTGGCCTGTAGCTCCCCAGGCCTCTTGGAAGAAGCTTCCCGCTTTCCTAAAACTCTTGCAGCTTGACAGCGACTATCTTCTCTAAAACCTTCCCAAATGTATTTTGAAGGGTGATGATTCTAAAGCCGCTAAGCTTTGACTGATCCTTGAATGGTTTTGGGAGAGGGATGAGATAGCTGTGCACCCAATCCTGCGGTACTGATGCTGCCCTAATGCTCTGGTTAAAGCAGTCGGTCATCTCCTCCAGGTCTGCATCACTCAAACCCTTCATGTGGCCATACCTGACCCCATCGGGCCCTGGTGCTGTGTCTTTTGCCTTTTTCAAAATGTGTTTAACATCTTCCACCAGTATGATGTCTTCGTACTGCATATTCTTCGTGGTGCCAGATAACTCCTCTCTAACTGCATCCCTGGTGTCCGCATCATTATGATTGGTCTGCTCTAAAAATCTCTGGAGAAATGCCTCCCCTTTCTCTTTGTCTGTTGTCACGTGCACACCATCATCTCTATAAATTGTTCCCACTGTCAGGCCGATCTTTTCTCTGCATTTGTCTGTGCAGTTTCCAGAATTTTCACAGTGTTTTATCACCTCCAATCTCCTTCATGAAACATTCCCATTTTGCCTTTTTGGCCTCTGCAGCACAGCGCTTGAAAACCTCCACCTTGTCTTTCTTGACATTTTCTGCTGTGTCCACTTCCTCTCGTGAGCTTCGAAGTGTCTCTCGCACTTTCCTTAGCTGCTTCACTGCAGCTCTCTTTGCTTTCCACACATGGTCTACTTCTGGGGTCCACCATGGGGGCTGCAAAAAGGGAGTTTTTACAGTCCTGTTGCATGTCCCTTGCCTGAGGCGTCCAAGAAGGCAATCGGTCCTCTCATACCTGAAGGTCTTGCGCGCTCTCCCAGCTTTAACTTTCCTGGGTTTAGAGATAAGGACTGAGCATGGCATGTGATCACTCCCATGGTCATTCAAAACAGTCCACTTTATATCAAGGACTGATGACTGGTAGACAAGTGCCAAGTCAATAGCTGTGTCTGCATCGCCAGGCCTCATTGCCATTCTAGTCGGCCTACCATCATTTATGCAGACCACATCGGAGTCCACCATGGCATCCGCAAGGACAATTCCCTGTCAATTTTTTCCACTACTGTCCCAATCTCTGTACCTTGCATTGAAGTCTCCGCATATGAGTAGCCTATCACCTGGTAATTCCTCCAGTTCCTTAAGCCAGTCCCAGTGTTCCTTTCTGACAAAACAGTCCATTGTGGCATATACATTTATGATATTCCAACTTAAGCCACCAATCTCCATTTGTATACCCTGGACCTCTCTTGCATTGTGATTCCACTGGCTCAAGTCAAGTACCACATGCTTCACTCCTTCCTTCACCAGCAGACCTTGTCCATGTCTCTTCTGCCCAGTAGGGTTTATATAACTGGCGTACCCAGGGCAATGGTATTTGTCTGTATTTAGCTCCTGGAGCATGAGGACATCAAAATCATATATTAGTCTCTCCAATACAGGACCTCTCTGTCTGGCACTGCGACAATTCCAGTATCCCACTCTTACATAGTTGAAACCTAGTCTCTCCACTTTTCGTCTTGTTCTCCTGGCGCCTGCCCTCCTATTTCTATGCCGCCCTTCTCACACCATTTCCTCGTCTTCTCCTCCTCACTCTCTCCTCGCTAGCCTCTGAGGGATGTGTCAAGCGCAGAGCACGTGCTCCGTAGCTCCGGCGACGATTCCCATGTTTAAATGAATCCATAGGCAAAGTTTCGATATTGCAGGAAATAAACGGTCACCCTAGCATTGCCTGCTTGCTAGGGAAGAGGCAGGGGATGTCCCGCAGGAGTCTATACGCCTGGTGCCGCCCCGCACGCCTGCCAGACGTCCAACGTTCACGACCAGTTAACCCATGGCCATCCAGTTCCTCAGCACACTGGTCCACCTTGAACTTGGGGGTTTATATTTGGAGTTTTCCGTCTCCTAGATAGACTGCTGTCCAAAGCTAACGGGTTCCACCTACCCAGGAGAGGGGTTAGAGCACCCCGACTCGCTTGGCAGGCACGTCTCCGAGCATATGAGGTATTTTCTAAAGAAGTCAGATCCCACCCTGAAATCCCGCCTTGCCCTCTGTGCCCACCACCAGTTTGTCCACTGCTGCTTATTCAATATTCGCAGCTAACCTCTATATCTAGAGGCCGTTCCACGATCCGCCACCAGTGGACGTGCTGGGTTGGGGATGGTCGCCCCAGCTTTACCTAGAGAGAATGGTGTGCCAGGGAGTAACCAGAGGCTGTAGCCAACACTTAGTTTTCCGAGGAAACACCAGAGGCAGACAACAGATTGTAACTGGCACCACTAGTATTGAGACTCTACACTGGCTGTTAAAGATAAGGATGGAGAGCAAATGGCAATGTTCCGAGCACTGTGGTGCGGGTTCTGGACTCCGCCTGTTAGTTTGGGTTTCTGTTTAGATAAATCACATGTTACCTGTTAGTTTGGGTTTGTGTATAGATAAATCACATGTATTATTCACCTGTTAGTTTGGGTTTGTTTTTAGATAAATCACATGTATTATTCACCTGTTAGTTTGGGTTTGGGTTTGTGTTTAGATAAATCACATGTATTATTCACCTGTTAGTTTGGGTTTGTGTTTAGATAAATCACATGTATTATTCACCTGTTAGTTTGGGTTTGTGTTTAGATAAATCACATGTATTATTCACCTGTTAGTTTGGGTTTGTGTTTAGATAAATCATGTATATTATTCACCTGTTAGTTTGGGTTTGTGTTTAGATAAATCATGTGTATTATTCACCTGTTAGTTTGGGTTTAAATAAATCACATGTATTATTCATCTGTTAGTTTGGGTTTGGGCTTAGAAAAATTACACGTATTAATCACCTGTTATTTTGGGTTTGTGTTTAGATAAATCTCATGTATTCACCTGTTAGTATGGCTTTGTGTTTAGATAAATCATGTCTTTTATTCACCTGTTAGTTTGGGTTTAGATAAATCACATGCATTATTCACCTATTAGTTTGGGTTTGTGTTTAGATACATCACATGTATTATTCGCCTGTTATTTTGGGTTTGTATTTAGATAAACCACATGTATTATTCACCCGCATATCACTGTATTTGTTGTTTACAGCTTTGCCTTTGCTTTTCAGAAAAATCTGGACTATCCCTGCCATACATAGGAGATGCTCCTCAGCCGTACTGGACCCCGCACCCACCAGCATATTCACTTGACATGTCAGCACCCAGTGCTCCCTATCTACCCGCAAGTGCACCAAATTCTGGTGATGCCCCGTACCCAACCCCAGGTGATGCCCCATACCCACCCCCAGGGGGAACCCCATACCCAACCCCAGGTGATGCTCCATACCCACCCCCAGGGGGAACCCCATACCCAACCCCAGGTGGAGCCCCTTACCCACCCCCAGGGGGAACCCCATACCCACCCCCAGGTGATGCTCCCTACCCACCCCCAAGTGGAGCCCCGTACCCACCCCCAGGTGGGGCCCCATACCCATCATATGGTCCCCCAAACCCTGGCAGCCTCGATGGGACAGCTAAATAAAGGTGAGTGGTTGTTTCCTGTTTCCTTTGACTTGGTCAGTCTTCCATGGATGTAAGACTTCCCTTGACATATTTCTAGGGCCTACATTTACAGGGAGGAAATACGAAAAAAGGTGGGGGGAGGGGGAAGAATGACATTCTGAACATATGGCGAAGGGGTGCATGGGCCAAAAAAGTTTGAGAACCACAGGTCTAGGGGGACATCCAGGTAGTGTACATGTAGGGAGACGTCCAGGTAGCGTACATGTAGGGAGAAATCCAGGTAGCGTACATGTAGGGAGACATTCAGGTAGCATACATGTAGGGAGAAATCCAGGTAGCGTACATGTAGGGAGACATCCAGGTAGTGTAAATGTAGGGAGACACCCAGGTAGTGTAAATGTAGGGAGACACCCAGGTAGTGTACATGTAGGGAGACATCCATGTGGTGTACATGTAGGGAGACATCCATGTGGTGTACATGTGCGGAGACATCCAGGTAGCGTACATGTAGGGAGACATCCAGGTAGCGTACATGTAGAGAGACATCCAGGTAATGTACATGTAGGGAGACATCCAGGTAGCGTACATGTAGGGAGACATCCATGTGGTGTACATGTAGGGGGACATCCAGGTAGTGTACATGTAGGGAGACATCCAGGTAGCGTACATGTAGGGAGACATCCATGTGGTGTACATGTAGGGGGACATCCAGGTAGTGTACATGTAGGGAGACATCCAGGTAGTGCACATGTAGGTGAACATCCAGGTAGTGTACATGTAGGTGAACATCCAGGTAGTGTACATGTAGGGAGACATCCAGGTAGTGTACATGTAGGGAGACATCCAGGTGGTGTACATGTAGGGGGACATCCAGGTAGCATACATGTAGGGAGACATCCAGGTAGCGTACATGTAGGGAGACATCCAGGTAGCATACATGTAGGGAGACATCCAGGTAATGTACATCTAGAGAGAAATCCAGGTAGTGTACATGTAGGGAGACATCCAGGTAGTGTACATGTAGGGAGACATCCAGGTAGTGTACATGTAGGGAGACATCCAGGTAGTGTACATGTAGGGAGAAATCCAGGTAGCGTACATGTAGAGAGAAATCCAGGTGGTGTACATGTAGGGGGACATCCAGGTAGTGTACATGTAGGGGGACATCCAGGTGGTGTACATGTAGGGGGACATCCAGGTAGTGTATATGTAGGGAGACATCCAGGTAGTGTACATGTAGGGGGACATCCAGGTAGTGTACATGTAGGGGGACATCCAGGTAGTGTACATGTAGAGAGAAATCCAGGTAGTGTACATGTAGGGGGACATCCAGGTAATGTACATGTAGGGAGACATCCAGGTGGTGTACATGTAGGGGGACATCCAGGTAGTGTATATGTAGGGAGACATCCAGGTAGTGTAGATGTAGGGAGACATCCAGGTAGTGTATATGTAGAGAGACATCCAGGTAGTGTACATGTAGGGAGACATCCAGGTAGCGTAGATGTAGGGAGACATCCAGGTAGTGCACATGTAGGGAGACATCCAGGTAGTGTACATCTAGAGAGAAATCCAGGTAGTGTATATGTAGGGAGACATCCAGGTAGTGTATATGTAGGGAGACATCCAGGTAGTGTACATCTAGAGAGAAATCCAGGTAGTGTACATGTAGGGAGACATCCAGGTAGTGTACATGTAGGGAGACATCCAGGTAGTGTACATCTAGAGAGAAATCCAGGTAGTGTACATGTAGGGAGACATCCAGGTAGTGTACATGTAGGGAGACATCCAGGTAGTGTATATGTAGGGAGACATCCAGGTAGTGTACATGTAGGGAGACATCCAGGTAGTGTACATGTAGGAGACATCCAGGTAGTGTACATGTAGGGAGACATCCAGGTAGTGTACATGTAGGGAGACATCCAGGTAGTGTACATGTAGGGAGACATCCAGGTAGTGTACATGTAGGAGACATCCAGGTAGTGTACATGTAGGGAGACATCCAGGTAGTGTACATGTAAGAGACATCCAGGTAGTGTACATGTAGGGAGAAATCCAGGTAGCGTACATGTAGAGAGACATCCAGGTAGTGTATATGTAGGGAGACATCCAGGTAGTGTACATGTAGGGAGACATCCAGGTAGTGTACATGTAGGGAGACATCCGGGTGGTGTACATGTAGGGAGACATCCAGGTAGTGTATATGTAGGGAGACATCCAGGTAGTGTATATGTAGGGAGACATCCAGGTAGCGTAGATGTAGGGAGACATCCAGGTAGTGCACATGTAGGGAGACATCCAGGTAGTGTATATGTAGGGAGACATCCAGGTAGTGTATATGTAGGGAGACATCCAGGTAGTGTATATGTAGGGAGACATCCAGGTAGTGTACATGTAGGGAGACATCCAGGTAGTGCACATGTAGGGAGACACCCAGGTAGTGCACATGTAGGTGAACATCCAGGTAGTGTATATGTAGGGAGACATCCAGGTAGTGTATATGTAGGGAGACATCCAGGTAGTGTACATGTAGGGAGACATCCAGGTAGTGTATATGTAGGGAGACATCCAGGTAGTGTACATGTAGGTGAACATCCAGGTAGTGTACATGTAGGGGGACATCCAGGTAGTGTATATGTAGGGAGACATCCAGGTAGTGTACATGTAGGTGAACATCCAGGTAGTGTACATGTAGGGGGACATCCAGGTAGTGTATATGTAGGGAGACATCCAGGTAGTGTATATGTAGGGAGACATCCAGGTAGTGTACATGTAGGTGAACATCCAGGTAGTGTACATGTAGGGGGACATCCAGGTAGTGTATATGTAGGGAGACATCCAGGTAGTGTACATGTAGGGGGACATCCAGGTAGTGTACATGTAGGGGGACATCCAGGTAGTGTATATGTAGGGAGACATCCAGGTAGTGTATATGTAGGGAGACATCCAGGTAGTGTACATGTAGGTGAACATCCAGGTAGTGTATATGTAGGGAGACATCCAGGTAGTGTACATGTAGGGGAACATCCAGGTAGTGTACATGTAGGGAGACATCCAGGTAGTGTATATGTAGGGAGACATCCAGGTAGTGTACATGTAGGGAGACATCCAGGTAGTGTATATGTAGGGAGACATCCAGGTAGTGTACATGTAGGGAGACATCCAGGTAGTGTACATGTAGGGAGACATCCAGGTAGTGTACATGTAGGGAGACATTCAGGTAGTGTATATGTAGGGAGACATCCAGGTAGTGTACATGTAGGTGAACATCCAGGTAGTGTACATGTAGGGAGACATCCAGGTAGTGTATATGTAGGGAGACATCCAGGTAGTGTACATGTAGGGAGACATCCAGGTAGTGTACATGTAGGGAGACATCCAGGTAGTGTATATGTAGGGAGACATCCAGGTAGTGTATATGTAGGGGGACATCCAGGTAGTGTATATGTAGGGAGACATCCAGGTAGTGTACATGTAGGGGGACATCCAGGTAGTGTATATGTAGGGGGACATCCAGGTAGTGTATATGTAGGGAGACATCCAGGTGGTGTATATGTAGGGAGACATCCAGGTAGTGAACATGTAGGGGGACATCCAGGTAGTGTACATGTAGGGGGACATCCAGGTAGTGTACATGTAGGTGAACATCCAGGTAGTGTACATGTAGGGAGACATCCAGGTAGTGTATATGTAGGGGGACATCCAGGTAGTGTATATGTAGGGGGACATCCAGGTAGTGTACATGTAGGTGAACATCCAGGTAGTGTACATGTAGGGAGACATCCAGGTAGTGTACATGTAGGGAGACATCCAGGTAGTGTACATGTAGGTGAACATCCAGGTAGTGTACATGTAGGGGGACATCCAGGTAGCATACATGTAGGGAGACATCCAGATAGTGTACATGTAGGGGGACATCCAGGTAGCGTACATGTAGTGAGACATCCAGGTAGCATACATGTAGGGAGACATCCAGATAGTGTACATGTAGGGGGACATCCAGGTAGCATACATGTAGGGAGACATCCAGGTAGCATACATGTAGGGGGACATCCAGGTAGTGTACATGTAGGGAGACATCCAGGTAGCATACATGTAGGGAGACATCCAGGTAGTGCACATGTAGGTGAACATCCAGGTAGTGCACATGTAGGTGAACATCCAGGTAGTGTACATGTAGGGAGACACCCAGGTAGTGTACGTGTAGGGAGACATCCAGGTAGTGTACATGTAGGGAGACATCCAGGTAGTGTATATGTAGGGAGACATCCAGGTAGTGCACATGTAGGTGAACATCCAGGTAGTGTACATGTAGGTGAACATCCAGGTAGTGTACATGTAGGTGGACATCCAGGTAGCGTACATGTAGGGGGACATCCAGGTAGCATACATGTAGGGAGACATCCAGATAGTGTACATGTAGGGGGACATCCAGGTAGTGTACATGTAGGGGGACATCCAGGTAGCATACATGTAGGGAGACATCCAGGTAGTGTACATGTAGGGGGACATCCAGGTAGTGTACATGTAGGGAGACATCCAGGTAGTGTACATGTAGGGAGACATCCAGGTAGTGTATATGTAGGGAGACATCCAGGTAGTGTACATGTAGGGAGACATCCAGGTAGTGTACATGTAGGGGGACATCCAGGTAGTGTATATGTAGGGAGACATCCAGGTAGTGTACATGTAGGGAGACATCCAGGTAGTGTACATGTAGGGAGACATCCAGGTAGAGTACATGTAGGGGGACATCCAGATAGCATACATGTAGGGAGACATCCAGATAGTGTACATGTAGGGGGACATCCAGGTAGTGTACATGTAGGGGGACATCCAGATAGTGTACATGTAGGGGGACATCCAGATAGTGTACATGTAGGGGGACATCCAGG
The DNA here is from genome assembly GCA_963921405.1 of Cepaea hortensis. Classification (NCBI taxonomy): domain Eukaryota; kingdom Metazoa; phylum Mollusca; class Gastropoda; order Stylommatophora; family Helicidae; genus Cepaea; species Cepaea hortensis. The sequence goes on along the minus strand of OY992892.1, from coordinate 101,893,514 downwards.
TAGTGTACATGTAGGGGGACATCCAGATAGTGTATATGTAGGGGGACATCCAGGTAGTGTACATGTAGGGGGACATCCAGGTAGTGTATATGTAGGGAGACATCCAGATAGTGTACATGTAGGGGGACATCCAGGTAGTGTATATGTAGGGAGACATCCAGATAGTGTACATGTAGGGGGACATCCAGGTAGTGTACATGTAGGGGGACATCCAGGTAGTGTACATGTAGGTGGACATCCAGGTAGTGTACATGTAGGTGGACATCCAGGTAGTGTACATGTAGGTGGACATCCAGGTAGTGTACATGTAGGGGGACATCCAGGTAGTGTACATGTAGGGGGACATCCAGATAGTGTACATGTAGGGGGACATCCAGATAGTGTACATGTAGGGGGACATCCAGATAGTGTACATGTAGGGGGACATCCAGATAGTGTACATGTAGGGAGACATCCAGGTAGTGTACATGTAGGGAGACATCCAGGTAGTGTACATGTAGGGGGACATCCAGGTAGTGTACATGTAGGTGGACATCCAGGTAGTGTACATGTAGGGGGACATCCAGGTAGTGTACATGTAGGTGGACATCCAGGTAGTGTACATGTAGGTGGACATCCAGGTAGCGTACATGTAGGTGGACATCCAGGTAGCATACATGTAGGGAGACATCCAGGTAGTGTACATGTAGGGGGACATCCAGGTAGTGTACATGTAGGGGGACATCCAGGTAGTGTACATGTAGGGGGACATCCAGGTAGTGTACATGTAGGGAGACATCCAGGTAGTGTACATGTAGGGGGACATCCAGGTAGTGTACATGTAGGGGGACATCCAGGTAGTGTATATGTAGGGGGACATCCAGGTAGTGTACATGTAGGTGGACATCCAGGTAGTGTACATGTAGGTGGACATCCAGGTAGTGTACATGTAGGGGGACATCCAGGTAGTGTACATGTAGGGAGACATCCAGGTAGTGTACATGTAGGTGGACATCCAGGTAGTGTACATGTAGGGGGACATCCAGGTAGTGTACATGTAGGGGGACATCCAGGTAGTGTACATGTAGGGGGACATCCAGGTAGTGTACATGTAGGGAGACATCCAGGTAGTGTACATGTAGGGGGACATCCAGGTAGTGTACATGTAGGGAGACATCCATGTAGTGTACATGTAGGGAGACATCCAGGTAGTGTACATGTAGGGAGACATCCAGGTAGTGTACATGTAGGGGGACATCCAGGTAGTGTACATGTAGGTGGACATCCAGGTAGTGTACATGTAGGTGGACATCCAGGTAGTGTACATGTAGGGAGACATCCAGGTAGCGTACATGTAGGGAGACATCCAGGTAGTGTACATGTAGGGAGACATCCAGGTAGTGTACATGTAGGGGGACATCCAGGTAGTGTACATGTAGGGGGACATCCAGGTAGTGTACATGTAGGTGGACATCCAGGTAGTGTACATGTAGGTGGACATCCAGGTAGTGTACATGTAGGTGGACATCCAGGTAGTGTACATGTAGGGAGACATCCAGGTAGTGTACATGTAGGGAGACATCCAGGTAGTGTACATGTAGGTGGACATCCAGGTAGTGTACATGTAGGGGGACATCCAGGTAGTGTACATGTAGGGAGACATCCAGGTAGTGTACATGTAGGGGGACATCCAGGTAGTGTACATGTAGGGGGACATCCAGGTAGTGTACATGTAGGGGGACATCCAGGTAGTGTACATGTAGGGAGACATCCAGGTAGTGTACATGTAGGGGGACATCCAGGTAGTGTACATGTAGGGAGACATCCAGGTAGTGTACATGTAGGGGGACATCCAGGTAGTGTACATGTAGGGGGACATCCAGGTAGTGTACATGTAGGTGGACATCCAGGTAGTGTACATGTAGGGAGACATCCAGGTAGTGTACATGTAGGGGGACATCCAGGTAGTGTACATGTAGGGGGACATCCAGGTAGTGTACATGTAGGGAGACATCCAGGTAGTGTACATGTAGGGAGACATCCAGGTAGTGTACATGTAGGGAGACATCCAGGTAGTGTACATGTAGGGAGACATCCAGGTAGTGTATATGTAGGGAGACATCCAGGTAGTGTATATGTAGGGGGACATCCAGGTAGTGTATATGTAGGGAGACATCCAGGTAGTGTACATGTAGGGGAACATCCAGGTAGTGTACATGTAGGGGGACATCCAGGTAGTGTATATGTAGGGAGACAGGTAGTGTACATGTAGGGAGACATCCAGGTAGCATACATGTAGGGAGACATCCAGATAGTGTACATGTAGGGAGACATCCAGATAGTGTACATGTAGGGGGACATCCAGGTAGTGTACATGTAGGGAGACATCCAGGTAGTGTACATGTAGGGGGACATCCAGGTAGCATACATGTAGGGAGACATCCAGGTAGTGCACATGTAGGTGAACATCCAGGTAGTGCACATGTAGGTGAACATCCAGGTAGTGTACATGTAGGGAGACATCCAGGTAGTGTACGTGTAGGGAGACATCCAGGTAGTGTACGTGTAGGGAGACATCCAGGTAGTGTATATGTAGGGAGACATCCAGGTAGTGCACATGTAGGTGAACATCCAGGTAGTGTACATGTAGGTGGACATCCAGGTAGTGTACATGTAGGGGGACATCCAGGTAGCATACATGTAGGGAGACATCCAGATAGTGTACATGTAGGGGGACATCCAGGTAGTGTACATGTAGGGGGACATCCAGGTAGCATACATGTAGGGAGACATCCAGGTAGTGTACATGTAGGGGGACATCCAGGTAGTGTACATGTAGGGAGACATCCAGGTAGTGTACATGTAGGGAGACATCCAGGTAGTGTATATGTAGGGAGACATCCAGGTAGTGTACATGTAGGGAGACATCCAGGTAGTGTACATGTAGGGGGACATCCAGGTAGTGTATATGTAGGGAGACATCCAGGTAGTGTACATGTAGGGAGACATCCAGGTAGTGTACATGTAGGGGGACATCCAGATAGCATACATGTAGGGAGACATCCAGATAGTGTACATGTAGGGGGACATCCAGGTAGTGTACATGTAGGGGGACATCCAGATAGTGTACATGTAGGGGGACATCCAGATAGTGTACATGTAGGGGGACATCCAGGTAGTGTACATGTAGGGGGACATCCAGATAGTGTATATGTAGGGGGACATCCAGGTAGTGTACATGTAGGGGGACATCCAGGTAGTGTACATGTAGGGAGACATCCAGATAGTGTACATGTAGGGGGACATCCAGGTAGTGTATATGTAGGGAGACATCCAGATAGTGTACATGTAGGGGGACATCCAGGTAGTGTACATGTAGGGGGACAGCCAGGTAGTGTACATGTAGGGAGACATCCAGGTAGCGTACATGTAGGGAGACATCCAGGTAGTGTACATGTAGGGGGACATCCAGGTAGTGTACATGTAGGGGGACATCCAGGTAGTGTACATGTAGGGGGACATCCAGGTAGTGTACATGTAGGGGGACATCCAGGTAGTGTACATGTAGGTGGACATCCAGGTAGTGTACATGTAGGGAGACATCCAGGTAGTGTACATGTAGGTGGACATCCAGGTAGTGTACATGTAGGGGGACATCCAGGTAGTGTACATGTAGGGAGACATCCAGGTAGTGTACATGTAGGGGGACATCCAGGTAGTGTACATGTAGGGGGACATCCAGGTAGTGTACATGTAGGGAGACATCCAGGTAGTGTACATGTAGGTGGACATCCAGGTAGTGTACATGTAGGGGGACATCCAGGTAGTGTACATGTAGGGGGACATCCAGGTAGTGTACATGTAGGTGAACATCCAGGTAGTGTACATGTAGGGAGACATCCAGGTAGTGTATATGTAGGGGGACATCCAGGTAGTGTACATGTAGGTGAACATCCAGGTAGTGTACATGTAGGGAGACATCCAGGTAGTGTATATGTAGGGAGACATCCAGGTAGTGTACATGTAGGTGAACATCCAGGTAGTGTACATGTAGGGGGACATCCAGGTAGCATACATGTAGGGAGACATCCAGATAGTGTACATGTAGGGGGACATCCAGGTAGTGTACATGTAGGGAGACATCCAGGTAGCATACATGTAGGGAGACATCCAGATAGTGTACATGTAGGGAGACATCCAGATAGTGTACATGTAGGGGGACATCCAGGTAGCATACATGTAGGGAGACATCCAGGTAGTGTACATGTAGGGGGACATCCAGGTAGTGTACATGTAGGAGACATCCAGGTAGCATACATGTAGGGAGACATCCAGGTAGTGCACATGTAGGTGAACATCCAGGTAGTGCACATGTAGGTGAACATCCAGGTAGTGTACATGTAGGGAGACATCCAGGTAGTGTATGTGTAGGGAGACATCCAGGTAGTGTACATGTAGGGAGACATCCAGGTAGTGTATATGTAGGGAGACATCCAGGTAGTGCACATGTAGGTGAACATCCAGGTAGTGTACATGTAGGTGGACATCCAGGTAGTGTACATGTAGGGGGACATCCAGGTAGCATACATGTAGGGAGACATCCAGATAGTGTACATGTAGGGGGACATCCAGGTAGTGTACATGTAGGGGGACATCCAGGTAGCATACATGTAGGGAGACATCCAGGTAGTGTACATGTAGGGGGACATCCAGGTAGTGTACATGTAGGGAGACATCCAGGTAGTGTACATGTAGGGAGACATCCAGGTAGTGTATATGTAGGGAGACATCCAGGTAGTGTACATGTAGGGAGACATCCAGGTAGTGTACATGTAGGGGGGCATCCAGGTAGTGTATATGTAGGGAGACATCCAGGTAGTGTACATGTAGGGAGACATCCAGGTAGTGTACATGTAGGGGGACATCCAGATAGCATACATGTAGGGAGACATCCAGATAGTGTACATGTAGGGGGACATCCAGGTAGTGTACATGTAGGGGGACATCCAGATAGTGTACATGTAGGGGGACATCCAGATAGTGTACATGTAGGGGGACATCCAGGTAGTGTACATGTAGGGGGACATCCAGATAGTGTATATGTAGGGGGACATCCAGGTAGTGTACATGTAGGGGGACATCCAGGTAGTGTACATGTAGGGAGACATCCAGATAGTGTACATGTAGGGGGACATCCAGGTAGTGTATATGTAGGGAGACATCCAGATAGTGTACATGTAGGGGGACATCCAGGTAGTGTACATGTAGGGGGACATCCAGGTAGTGTACATGTAGGTGGACATCCAGGTAGTGTACATGTAGGTGGACATCCAGGTAGTGTACATGTAGGTGGACATCCAGGTAGTGTACATGTAGGGGGACATCCAGGTAGTGTACATGTAGGGGGACATCCAGGTAGTGTACATGTAGGGGGACATCCAGATAGTGTACATGTAGGGGGACATCCAGATAGTGTACATGTAGGGGGACATCCAGATAGTGTACATGTAGGTGGACATCCAGGTAGTGTACATGTAGGGGGACATCCAGGTAGTGTACATGTAGGGAGACATCCAGGTAGTGTACATGTAGGGGGACATCCAGGTAGTGTACATGTAGGTGGACATCCAGGTAGTGTACATGTAGGTGGACATCCAGGTAGTGTACATGTAGGGGGACATCCAGATAGTGTACATGTAGGTGGACATCCAGGTAGTGTACATGTAGGGAGACATCCAGGTAGCATACATGTAGGGAGACATCCAGGTAGCGATCCAGGTAGTGTACATGTAGGGGGACATCCAGGTAGTGTACATGTAGGGGGACATCCAGGTAGTGTACATGTAGGGGGACATCCAGGTAGTGTACATGTAGGGGGACATCCAGGTAGTGTATATGTAGGGGGACATCCAGGTAGTGTACATGTAGGTGGACATCCAGGTAGTGTACATGTAGGGAGACATCCAGGTAGTGTACATGTAGGGAGACATCCAGGTAGTGTACATGTAGGGAGACATCCAGGTAGTGTACATGTAGGGGGACATCCAGGTAGTGTACATGTAGGGAGACATCCAGGTAGTGTACATGTAGGGGGACATCCAGGTAGTGTACATGTAGGGGGACATCCAGATAGTGTACATGTAGGTGGACATCCAGGTAGTGTACATGTAGGGAGACATCCAGGTAGTGTACATGTAGGGAGACATCCAGGTAGCGTACATGTAGGGAGACATCCAGGTAGTGTACATGTAGGGGGACATCCAGGTAGTGTACATGTAGGGGGACATCCAGGTAGTGTACATGTAGGGGGACATCCAGGTAGTGTACATGTAGGGGGACATCCAGGTAGTGTACATGTAGGTGGACATCCAGGTAGTGTACATGTAGGGAGACATCCAGGTAGTGTACATGTAGGGAGACATCCAGGTAGTGTACATGTAGGTGGACATCCAGGTAGTGTACATGTAGGGGGACATCCAGGTAGTGTACATGTAGGGAGACATCCAGGTAGTGTACATGTAGGGGGACATCCAGGTAGTGTACATGTAGGGGGACATCCAGGTAGTGTACATGTAGGGAGACATCCAGGTAGTGTACATGTAGGGGGACATCCAGGTAGTGTACATGTAGGGAGACATCCAGGTAGTGTACATGTAGGGGGACATCCAGGTAGTGTACATGTAGGGGGACATCCAGGTAGTGTACATGTAGGGAGACATCCAGGTAGTGTACATGTAGGGGGACATCCAGATAGTGTACATGTAGGGGGACATCCAGGTAGCGTACATGTAGGGAGACATCCAGGTAGTGTACATGTAGGGGGACATCCAGGTAGTGTACATGTAGGGGGACATCCAGGTAGTGTACATGTAGGGGGACATCCAGGTAGTGTACATGTAGGGAGACATCCAGGTAGTGTACATGTAGGGGGACATCCAGGTAGTGTACATGTAGGGGGACATCCAGGTAGTGTATATGTAGGGGGACATCCAGGTAGTGTACATGTAGGTGGACATCCAGGTAGTGTACATGTAGGTGGACATCCAGGTAGTGTACATGTAGAGGGACATCCAGGTAGTGTACATGTAGGGAGACATCCAGGTAGTGTACATGTAGGTGGACATCCAGGTAGTGTACATGTAGGGGGACATCCAGGTAGTGTACATGTAGGGAGACATCCAGGTAGTGTACATGTAGGGGGACATCCAGGTAGTGTACATGTAGGGGGACATCCAGGTAGTGTACATGTAGGGAGACATCCAGGTAGTGTACATGTAGGGGGACATCCAGGTAGTGTACATGTAGGGAGACATCCAGGTAGTGTACATGTAGGGAGACATCCAGGTAGTGTACATGTGGGGGACATCCAGATAGTGTACATGTAGGTGGACATCCAGGTAGTGTACATGTAGGTGGACATCCAGGTAGTGTACATGTAGGGGGACATCCAGATAGTGTATATGTAGGGGGACATCCAGGTAGTGTACATGTAGGGGGACATCCAGGTAGTGTACATGTAGGGAGACATCCAGATAGTGTACATGTAGGGGGACATCCAGGTAGTGTATATGTAGGGAGACATCCAGATAGTGTACATGTAGGGGGACATCCAGGTAGTGTACATGTAGGGGGACATCCAGGTAGTGTACATGTAGGTGGACATCCAGGTAGTGTACATGTAGGTGGACATCCAGGTAGTGTACATGTAGGTGGACATCCAGGTAGTGTACATGTAGGGGGACATCCAGGTAGTGTACATATAGGGGGACATCCAGGTAGTGTACATGTAGGGGGACATCCAGATAGTGTACATGTAGGGGGACATCCAGATAGTGTACATGTAGGGGGACATCCAGATAGTGTACATGTAGGGGGACATCCAGGTAGTGTACATGTAGGGAGACATCCAGATAGTGTACATGTAGGGGGACATCCAGGTAGTGTATATGTAGGGAGACATCCAGATAGTGTACATGTAGGGGGACATCCAGGTAGTGTACATGTAGGGGGACATCCAGGTAGTGTACATGTAGGTGGACATCCAGGTAGTGTACATGTAGGTGGACATCCAGGTAGTGTACATGTAGGTGGACATCCAGGTAGTGTACATGTAGGGGGACATCCAGGTAGTGTACATGTAGGGGGACATCCAGGTAGTGTACATGTAGGGGGACATCCAGATAGTGTACATGTAGGGGGACATCCAGATAGTGTACATGTAGGGGGACATCCAGGTAGTGTACATGTAGGTGGACATCCAGGTAGTGTACATGTAGGGGGACATCCAGGTAGTGTACATGTAGGGAGACATCCAGGTAGTGTACATGTAGGGGGACATCCAGGTAGTGTACATGTAGGTGGACATCCAGGTAGTGTACATGTAGGTGGACATCCAGGTAGTGTACATGTAGGGGGACATCCAGGTAGTGTACATGTAGGTGGACATCCAGGTAGCGTACATGTAGGGAGACATCCAGGTAGCGTACATGTAGGGAGACATCCAGGTAGCGTACATGTAGGGGGACATCCAGGTAGTGTACATGTAGGGGGACATCCAGGTAGTGTACATGTAGGGGGACATCCAGGTAGTGTACATGTAGGGGGACATCCAGGTAGTGTACATGTAGGGAGACATCCAGGTAGTGTACATGTAGGGGGACATTCAGGTAGTGTACATGTAGGGGGACATCCAGGTAGTGTATATGTAGGGGGGCATCCAGGTAGTGTACATGTAGGTGGACATCCAGGTAGTGTACATGTAGGGGGACATCCAGGTAGTGTACATGTAGGGGGACATCCAGGTAGTGTACATGTAGGGGGACATCCAGGTAGTGTACATGTAGGGGGACATCCAGGTAGTGTACATGTAGGGAGACATCCAGGTAGTGTACATGTAGGGGGACATCCAGGTAGTGTACATGTAGGGAGACATCCAGGTAGTGTACATGTAGGGAGACATCCAGGTAGTGTACATGTAGGGGGACATCCAGGTAGTGTACATGTAGGGGGACATCCAGATAGTGTACATGTAGGTGGACATCCAGGTAGTGTACATGTAGGTGGACATCCAGGTAGTGTACATGTAGGGAGACATCCAGGTAGCGTACATGTAGGTAGACATCCAGGTAGTGTACATGTAGGGGGACATCCAGGTAGTGTACATGTAGGGGGACATCCAGGTAGTGTACATGTAGGGGGACATCCAGGTAGTGTACATGTAGGGGGACATCCATGTAGTGTACATGTAGGTGGACATCCAGGTAGTGTACATGTAGGGAGACATCCAGGTAGTGTACATGTAGGGAGACATCCAGGTAGTGTACATGTAGGTGGACATCCAGGTAGTGTACATGTAGGGGGACATCCAGGTAGTGTACATGTAGGGAGACATCCAGGTAGTGTACATGTAGGGGGACATCCAGGTAGTGTACATGTAGGGGGACATCCAGGTAGTGTACATGTAGGGAGACATCCAGGTAGTGTACATGTAGGGGGACATCCAGGTAGTGTACATGTAGGGAGACATCCAGGTAGTGTACATGTAGGGAGACATCCAGGTAGTGTACATTTAGGGGGACATCCAGGTAGTGTACATGTAGGTGGACATCCAGGTAGTGTACATGTAGGTGGACATCCAGGTAGTGTACATGTAGGGAGACATCCAGGTAGCGTACATGTAGAGAGACATCCAGGTAGTGTACATGTAGGGGGACATCCAGGTAGTGTACATGTAGGGGGACATCCAGGTAGTGTACATGTAGGGGGACATCCAGGTAGTGTACATGTAGGGGGACATCCAGGTAGTGTACATGTAGGGGGACATCCAGGTAGTGTACATGTAGGGGGACATCCAGGTAGTGTACATGTAGGGGGACATCCAGGTAGTGTACATGTAGGGAGACATCCAGGTAGTGTACATGTAGGGGGACATCCAGGTAGTGTACATGTAGGGAGACATCCAGGTAGTGTACATGTAGGGAGACATCCAGATAGTGTACATGTAGGGGGACATCCAGGTAGTGTACATGTAGGGAGACATCCAGGTAGCGTACATGTAGGGAGACATCCAAGTAGTGTACATGTAGGGGGACATCCAGGTAGTGTACATGTAGGGGGACATCCAGGTAGTGTACATGTAGGGGGACATCCAGGTAGTGTACATGTAGGGAGACATCCAGGTAGTGTACATGTAGGGGGACATCCAGGTAGTGTACATGTAGGGGGACATCCAGGTAGTGTATATGTAGGGGGACATCCAGGTAGTGTACATGTAGGTGGACATCCAGGTAGTGTACATGTAGGTGGACATCCAGGTAGTGTACATGTAGGGGGACATCCAGGTAGTGTACATGTAGGGAGACATCCAGGTAGTGTACATGTAGGTGGACATCCAGGTAGTGTACATGTAGGGGGACATCCAGGTAGTGTACATGTAGGGAGACATCCAGGTAGTGTACATGTAGGGGGACATCCAGGTAGTGTACATGTAGGGGGACATCCAGGTAGTGTACATGTAGGGAGACATCCAGGTAGTGTACATGTAGGGGGACATCCAGGTAGTGTACATGTAGGGAGACATCCAGGTAGTGTACATGTAGGGGGACATCCAGGTAGTGTACATGTAGGGGGACATCCAGGTAGTGTACATGTAGGTGGACATCCAGGTAGTGTACATGTAGGGAGACATCCAGGTAGCATACATGTAGGGAGACATCCAGGTAGTGTACATGTAGGGGGACATCCAGGTAGTGTACATGTAGGGGGACATCCAGGTAGTGTACATGTAGGGGGACATCCAGGTAGTGTACATGTAGGGGGACATCCAGGTAGTGTACATGTAGGGGGACATCCAGGTAGTGTACATGTAGGTGGACATCCAGGTAGTGTACATGTAGGGGGACATCCAGGTAGTGTACATGTAGGGAGACATCCAGGTAGTGTACATGTAGGTGGACATCCAGGTAGTGTACATGTAGGGGGACATCCAGGTAGTGTACATGTAGGGAGACATCCAGGTAGTGTACATGTAGGGGGACATCCAGGTAGTGTACATGTAGGGGGACATCCAGGTAGTGTACATGTAGGGAGACATCCAGGTAGTGTACATGTAGGGGGACATCCAGGTAGTGTACATGTAGGGAGACATCCAGGTAGTGTACATGTAGGGAGACATCCAGGTAGTGTACATGTAGGGGGACATCCAGATAGTGTACATGTAGGTGGACATCCAGGTAGTGTACATGTAGGTGGACATCCAGGTAGTGTACATGTAGGGAGACATCCAGGTAGCATACATGTAGGGAGACATCCAGGTAGCGTACATGTAGGGGGACATCCAGGTAGTGTACATGTAGGGGGACATCCAGGTAGTGTACATGTAGGGGGACATCCAGGTAGTGTACATGTAGGGGGACATCCAGGTAGTGTACATGTAGGGGGACATCCAGGTAGTGTACATGTAGGGGGACATCCAGGTAGTGTACATGTAGGGGGACATCCAGGTAGTGTACATGTAGGGGGACATCCAGGTAGTGTACATGTAGGGGGACATCCAGGTAGTGTACATGTAGGGGGACATCCAGGTAGTGTACATGTAGGGGGACATCCAGGTAGTGTACATGTAGGGAGACATCCAGGTAGTGTACATGTAGGGAGACATCCAGGTAGCGTACATGTAGGGGGACATCCAGGTAGTGTACATGTAGGGAGACATCCAGGTAGTGTACATGTAGGGAGACATCCAGGTAGTGTACATGTAGGTGGACATCCAGGTAGTGTACATGTAGGTGAACATCCAGGTAGTGTACATGTAGGGGGACATCCAGGTAGTGTACATGTAGGGGGACATCCAGTTAGTGTACATGTAGGGGGACATCCAGGTAGTGTACATGTAGGGAGACATCCAGTTAGTGTACATGTAGGGGGACATCCAGTTAGTGTACATGTAGGGAGACATCCGGGTGGTGTACATGTAGGGGGACATCCAGGTAGTGTACATGTAGGGGGACATCCAGTTAGTGTACATGTAGGGGGACATCCAGTTAGTGTACATGTAGGGAGACATCCAGGTAGCATACATGTAGGGGGACATCCAGTTAGTGTACATGTAGGGAGACATCCAGGTAGCATACATGTAGGGGGACATCCAGTTAGTGTACATGTAGGGGGACATCCAGGTAGTGTACATGTAGGGAGACATCCAGGTAGCATACATGTAGGGAGACATCCAGGTAGTGTACATGTAGGGAGACATCCAGGTAGTGTACATGTAGGGAGACATCCAGGTAGTGTACATGTAGGGAGACATCCAGGTAGTGTACATGTAGGGAGACATCCAGGTAGTGTACATGTAGGGGGACATCCAGGTAGTGTACATGTAGGGAGACATCCAGGTAGTGTACATGTAGGGAGACATCCAGGTAGTGTACATGTAGGGGGACATCCAGGTAGTGTACATGTAGGGGGACATCCAGGTAGTGTACATGTAGGGAGACATCCAGGTAGTGTACATGTAGGGAGACATCCAGGTAGTGTACATGTAGGGAGACATCCAGGTAGTGTACATGTAGGGAGACATCCAGGTAGTGTACATGTAGGGGGACATCCAGGTAGTGTACATGTAGGGAGACATCCAGGTAGCATACATGTAGGGGGACATCCAGGTAGTGTACGTGTAGGGAGACATCCAGGTAGTGTACATGTAGGGGGACATCCAGGTAGTGTACATGTAGGGGGACATCCAGGTAGTGTACGTGTAGGGAGACATCCAGGTAGCATACATGTAGGGGGACATCCAGGTAGTGTACATGTAGGGGGACATCCAGGTAGTGTACATGTAGGGGGACATCCAGGTAGTGTACATGTAGGGGGACATCCAGGTAGCATACATGTAGGGGGACATCCAGGTAGCATACATGTAGGGGGACATCCAGGTAGTGTACATGTAGGGAGACATCCAGGTAGCATACATGTAGGGGGACATCCAGGTAGCATACATGTAGGGGGACATCCAGGTAGTGTACATGTAGGGAGACATCCAGGTAGTGTACATGTAGGGGGACATCCAGATAGTGTACATGTAGGTGAACATCCAGATAGTGTACATGTAGGGGGACATCCAGGTAGTGTACATGTAGGTGAACATCCAGATAGTGTACATGTAGGGGGACATCCAGGTAGTGTACATGTAGGGAGACATCCAGGTAGTGTACATGTAGGGGGACATCCAGATAGTGTACATGTAGGTGAACATCCAGATAGTGTACATGTAGGGGGACATCCAGGTAGTGTACATGTAGGTGAACATCCAGATAGTGTACATGTAGGTGGACATCCAGATAGTGTACATGTAGGGGGACATCCAGGTAGTGTACATGTAGGGGGACATCCAGATAGTGTACATGTAGGTGAACATCCAGATAGTGTACATGTAGGGGGACATCCAGGTAGTGTACATGTAGGTGAACATCCAGATAGTGTACATGTAGGGGGACATCCAGGTAGTGTACATGTAGGGGGACATCCAGGTAGTGTACATGTAGGGGGACATCCAGGTAGTGTACATGTAGGGGGACATCCAGGTAGTGTCCTCAACATCAGCACACTGGATGTTTAAGAACTCGTGTTCTTACCCATTTGGCCATGCAGACCTGCTGTATCTTCTTGTATATTAGAGTGTATCGTTCACACCTACATTTATACATTACTTATATATTAGAGCGTATCGCTCACACCTACAGTTATACATTACTTATATATTAGAGTATATCGCTCACACCTACATTTATACATTACTTATATATTAGAGTATATCGTTCACACCTACAGTTATCAATATTTGAATAATCTGCAGAAAAATATCCTACCAGCGTTTTCAAGGTCACATTGCAGATTTCCATGAGCATCAACGATGAACTTGGATGTGGAATTCCAGTGTTTCGGCAGACATTTCTAGAACAGCCATGGTAACAAGATCAGCATGTTGTATGTTTCATGGAGAAATGCTTGTCAGATTGATTACGTGGTTAAATGTGATGAGGTGCCTGCTTAGCTTGAAATCTACACACAGGGTCGAACATCGTAGAAATAATTCAGTTATGTATTTATCATGTTTTGTGTCATTGTTTTAACTGTCATACAGAAATAATTGCCTTGATGTAGTTGTTAAATATTCACATCACAGTACTGTCAGTGAGAGAGTGTTTCACACAGCATAGTGATGTTTCAACTGTTGGTATGTGAGAGTTTCACACAGCATAGGAAAATTTGAGAGACTGTTGTTTCATAGAACACAGCAGTGTCAGCTCTCTGTGTGGGAGTCACACACCTGTTTTTACACAATTTTATGAGGAATGGGGGTCACTCAGTGCTGTGACCAATTTGGGGAGTCATTTTAGTGCTGTGAGTCAACTGGGAAGTCAGTCTAGTGATGTGACCAACTGGGGAGTCATTCTAGTTCTGTGTGCCAACTAGTGAGTCAGTCTAGGGCTGTGAACCAACTGGAGAGTCAGTCTAGTGCTGTGAACCAACTGGGGAGTCAGTCTAGTGCTGTTACCCAACTGGGGAGTCAGTCTAGTGTTAAGACCCAACTGGGGAGTCAGTCTGTTGCTGTGAACCAACTAGGGAGTCAGTCTATTGCTGTGAACCAACTGGGGAGTCAGTCTAGTGCTGTGACCCAACTGGGGAGTCAGTCTATTGCTGTGAACCAACTGGGGAGTCAGTCTAGTGCTGTGACCCAACTGGGGAGTCAGTGTATTGCTGTGAACCAACTAGGGAGTCAGTCTATTGCTGTGGACCAACTGGGGAGTCAGTCTAGTGCTGTGAACCAACTGGGGAGTCAGTCTAGTGCTGTGACCCAACTGGGGAGTCAGTCTATTGCTGTGAACCAACTGGGGAGTCAGTCTAGTGCTGTGACCCAACTGGGGAGTCAGTGTATTGCTGTGAACCAACTGGGGAGTCAGTCTATTGCTGTGAACCAACTGGGGAGTCAGTCTAGTGCTGTGACCCAACTGGGGAGTCAGTCTAGTGCTGTGACCTAACTGAGGAGCCAGTCTAGTGCTGTGAATCAACTGGGGAGCCAGTCTAGTGCTGTGACCCAACTGGGGAGCCAGTCTAGTGCTGTGACCCAACTGGGGAGTCAGTCTAGTGCTGTGAACCAACTGGGGAGCCAGTCTAGTGTTGTGAATCAACTGGGGAGTCAGTCTAGTGCTGTGAACCAACTTGGGGGGGGGGGGGGGGGGGGGGGGTTGACTCTCATAACAAGCATAGAAATATTGGTTGGTAAGATGATGACTGTTTTATATTACAAATAATGACTTCTCCTACAAGAGGTTTTTAGTTCTGTGCTACTCTACTGTCAGCTTTACTATGCCCCAACTTTACCAGTCACAATGGGAATCATGCACGACTAATTCTACTGAATGTTTATTTTGTGTGCAGGCCATTTTGTCAACTTTACTTCATTTAATCACATTGTGATCCGAGAATCCATAACAGTTGTATGAATAATTCTACAAATATTGTGTGAATAACTCCATAAATAATGAGGGAATAATTCCACAAATATTGTGGGAATAATTCCATAAATAATGAGGGAATAATTCAACAATTGTAGAAATAATTCCATGAATATTATGGAAATTAGTCTACACATACTGCGCTAATAACGTCATAAATATTGCAGGAATAAACGCTTGACAAATTAGAAACATTCAGACATGGACATGAGAGAACAGTTGTCTGACTTCAGGATATCAACTGTCAGTGGTAGATTAGTTTATATTGTTTGTTCGTGTTTTGTTTTCTGTTAAATTACAAGTGTCACTATTGTGATGTCATCAGTTGTCTTGCCACATACTTGTTCATATTATTGATTGAGGTCTACAGGGAGGTGGGGGTGGGTTCTCTGTATGCCACATTCATCAGCATCCAACAGCGTCCTCACCTGCAGCTATTGTTGCTCTTGTTTGCTAGAGGTATTTATACAATCCATGCCCTTGGATGGTGCTTATATTTGTTGGTATCTTTACCTGTAAACATTTTCATTTGTTGGTATCTTTACCTGTAAACATTTTCATTGGTTGGTATCTTTAGCTGTAAACATTTTCATTTGTTGGTATCTTTACCTGTAAACATTTTCATTTATTGGTATCTTTACCTGTAAACATTTTCATTGGTTGGTATCTTTAGCTGTAAACATTTTCATTTGTTGGTATCTTTACCTGTAAACATTTTCATTTATTGGTATCTTTACCTGTAAACATTTTCATTGGTTGGTATCTTTAGCTGTAAACATTTTCATTTGTTGGTATCTTTACCTGTAAACATTTTCATTTATTGGTATCTTTACCTGTAAACATTTTCATTTGTTGGTATCTTTACCTGTAAACATTTTCATTTGTTGGTATCTTTACCTGTAAACATTTTCATTTGTTGGTATCTTTACCTGTAAACATTTTCATTTGTTGGTATCTTTACCTGTAAACATTTTCATTTGTTGGTATCTTTACCTGTAAACATTTTCATTTGTTGGTATCTTTAGCTGTAAACATTTTCATTTGTTGGTATCTTTACCTGTAAACATTTTCATTTGTTGGTATCTTTACCTGTAAACATTTTCATTTGTTGGTATCTTTACCTGTAAACATATTCATTTGTTGGTATCTTTACCTGTAAACATTTTCATTTGTTGGTATCTTTACCTGTAAACATATTCATTTGTTGGTATCTTTACCTGTAAACATTTTCATTGGTTGGTATCTTTAGCTGTAAACATTTTCATTTGTTGGTATCTTTACCTGTAAACATTTTCATTTGTTGGTATCTTTACCTGTAAACATTTTCATTTGTTGGTGTCTTTACCTGTAAACATATTCATTTGTTGGTGTCTTTACCTGTAAACATATTCATTTGTTGGTGCATTTTCACCTGATAGTCTACTTATATTTGTAGTTTATTGTCACCTGTAATTTGTTTCAGTTTTAAATGTATTTACCTGTGGGTGAGCTGACTTGTACAAGAGAGTTTTAAATGTATTTACCTGTGGGTGAGCTGACTTGTACAAGAGAGTTCTAAATGTATTTACCTGTGGGTGAGCTGACTTGTACAAGAGAGTTTTAAATGTATTTACCTGTGGGTGAGCTGACTTGTACAAGAGAGTTTTAAATGTATTTACCTGTGGGTGAGCTGACTTGTACAAGAGAGTTTTAAATGTATTTACCTGTGGGTGAGCTGACTTGTACAAGAGAGTTTTAAATGTATTTACCTGTGGGTGAGCTGACTTGTACAAGAGAGTTTTAAATGTATTTACCTGTGGGTGAGCTGACTTGTACAAGAGAGTTTTAAATGTATTTACCTGTGGGTGAGCTGACTTGTACAAGAGAGTTTTAAATGTATTTACCTGTGGGTGAGCTGACTTGTACAAGAGAGTTCTAAAAAGTTTCCCAAGGTCATCAATAAGTCCCTGGATTTGTGGTCCCTGTTGAAATGATCGATTCTGTCTCGGATATTCTGGTTTTATATGATGGTAGTAGCTTTGAAGAAACAAGATTGCCCATGTAACCTTATTTACTCTCAAAATGAAGTGGCAGAAGTCTATGCATTGTGCACATGGTATCATCAGAGTTGAAAATGTTAGTGATTAAACAATATACAGATTTAAATTTATTTTTTTTTCTTAAGAATTTTCCTGCAGAAACATCCATCTTGCTTCAGAAAGCTTATGGTGATACCACAGTGAATAAATTGTACATTCTTGAATCGCACATGCATTACTATGAAGGTCATCTTAGTGATCATGATGATCCACCTGAAGGACGAGTGCCAACGTCGAGACATAATGAGAACACTGAGCACGTTTGGAATGTTTGACGAGTTGCAACGTCGAGACATAATGAGAACACTGAGCGCGTTTGGAATGTTTGACAAGTGCCAACGTCGAGACATAATGAGAACACTGAGCGCGTTTGGAATGTTTGTGTTGACAGGGTACATCATGGAGAGAAAATGTCTCCCATTCTGGCACAGCCTGGTTTTTTTCCTGCTCCCTGGATTCAGCTTGGAGCTGCCAGGGTGGCTGTTGAACGATGCCCAGCTCCAGTATGACTAAGAGAGGCTCAATAGAGTATCAGGAATGTTTCCCACAGCTCTATGAATGTTTACAGTAGATGTATGAATGTTTACAATACATGTATGAATGTTTCAAACAGCTGAATGAATGTTTCCCACGGCTCTATGAATGTTTACAATAGATGTGTGAATGTTTACAATAGATGTATGAATGTTACAATAGATGTATGAATGTGTACAATAGGAGTATGAATGTTTACAACAGCTCTGTGAATGTTTACAATAGATGTATGAATGTTTACAATAGGTGTATGAATGTTTCCAACAGTTGTATGAATGTTTCCAACAGTTGTATGAATGTTTATACAGCTGGATGAATGTTTCCTATGGTTAAATGAATGTTTACCATAGATGTATGAATGTTTACAATAGATAGATGTATGAATGTTTACAATAGATGCATGAATGTTTCCAACAACTGGATGAATGTTGGCAAACATCTGTAGATGCTGAAGGGAACTATTTTGAAGGAAATGTAGAGCAGATGATTGTAATGATCAAGCTGGCATAAAGTCATGATTTCTCTCTGTGAACTGGGGAATACATCTGCTATACACTGGGGGGGGGGGGGGGGGGATCTTCTATACACTGCAGAATAGATCTGCTATGCACTGAGAATAGATCTGTATACTAGAAATAGATCTGTAGATTGTGAATGGATCTTCTTTACACTGGGAATAGATCATTTGTAGACTGTGAATAGATCTTCTGTACACTGTGAATAGATCATTTGTAGACTGGGAATAGATCATCTGTAGACTGGGAATAGATCATTTGTAGACTGAGAATAGATCTTCTGTACACTGGGAATAGATCATTTGTAGACTGGGAATAGATCTTCTGTACACTTGGTATAGATCATATGCAAACTGGGAATAGATATTCTGTACACTGGGAATAGATCTGTAGACTGAAAATAATTATGTAGACTGGGAATAGATCTGTAGACTGAAAATAGTTTTGTAGGCTGGGAATAGATGTGTACACTGGGAATTGATCTGTAGACTGGGAATAGATGTGTGGACTGAAAATAATTCTGAAAAATATGAATAGATCATTTGTAGACTGGGAATAGATTTTCTGTAGGCTGGGAAATGATCATCTGTTCATGAATATTGCTGTATGTACACAAATATTGCTGTATGTACATGAATATTGCTGTATGTACACAAATATTGCTGTATGTACATGGATATTGCTGTGTGTACACGGATATTGCTGTGTGTACACGGATATTGCTGTGTGTACATGAATATTGCTGTGTGTACATGAATATTGCTGTGTGTACATGAATATTGCTGTATTATAAAACCACCTCTTGCAGCTCTCAAGACCTTGACCTCAGACATGGTGTACTTGACCTCTCTAGGCCCGTTTGTTCGTTCGTGTCTTCGTTCATTCTACCACTTGCCACCTTGCTTGACATCCAACTGCTCAGTGACACATCCAACGGCTCAGTGACACATCCAACGACTCAGTGTTTCCCTGATTCCAGTCTGCTGATTGTTGATGAGGCTCGTATACTTCTCCTGTATTGTTAGAATGGGGTTTTGTTCATGTTTGTATACTTCTCCTGTATTCTGTTAGAATGGGGTTTTGTTCATGTATGTATATTTCTCCTGTATTCTGTTATAAAGTGTTTTTGTTCATATATGTATATTTCTCCTGTATTCTGTTAGAATGGGGTTTTGTTCATATATGTATATTTCTCCTGTATTCTGTTAGAAAGTGTTTTTGTTCATATATGTATATTTCTCCTGTATTCTGTTAGAATGGGGTTTTGTTCATATATGTATATTTCTCCTGTATTCTGTTAGAAAGTGTTTTTGTTCATATATGTATATTTCTCCTGTATTCTGTAAGAATGGGGTTTTGTTCATATATGTATATTTCTCCTGTATTCTGTTAGAAAGTGTTTTTGTTCATATATGTATATTTCTCCTGTATTCTGTTAAAATGTGTTTTTGTTCATATATGTATATTTCTGCTTTATTATGTTAGAAAGTGTATTTGTTCATATATGTATATTTCTCCTGTATTCTGTTAGAAAGTGTTTTTGTTCATGTATGCATATTTTTCCTGTATTATGTTAGAATGTGTTTTTGTTCATATATGTATATTTCTCCTGTATTATGTTAGAAAGTGTATTTGTTCATATATGTATATTTCTCCTGTATTCTGTTAGAAAGTGTTTTTGTTCATGTATGCATATTTTTCCTGTATTATGTTACAAAGTGTTTTTATTCATATATGTATATTTCTCCTGTATTCTGTTAGAAAGTGTATTTGTTCATATATGTATATTTCTGCTTTATTATGTTAGAAAGTGTATTTGTTCATATATGTATATTTCTCCTGTATTCTGTTAGAAAGTGTTTTTGTTCATGTATGCATATTTTTCCTGTATTATGTTAGAATGTGTTTTTGTTCATATATGTATATTTCTCCTGTATTATGTTAGAAAGTGTATTTGTTCATATATGTATATTTCTCCTGTATTCTGTTAGAAAGTGTTTTTGTTCATGTATGCATATTTTTCCTGTATTATGTTACAAAGTGTTTTTATTCATATATGTATATTTCTCCTGTATTCTGTTAGAAAGTGTATTTGTTCATATATGTATATTTCTCCTGTATTATGTTAGAAAGTTTATTTGTTCATATATGTATATTTCTCCTGTATTCTGTTAGAAAGTGTTTTTGTTCATGTATGCATATTTTTCCTGTATTATGTTACAAAGTGTTTTTATTCATATATGTATATTTCTCCTGTATTATGTTAGAAAGTGTTTTTGTTCATGTATGCATATTTTTCCTATATGCCTCCTTCCCTCCGCTAGCCTACGGGACACCCTTGGGCAAGGTGGAGTACCCGTTTAGCCCTCCGATCAGGGTTACGTGAAACCATCTGTGCAGGTGGTGGATGAAGTTGAAGAGCAGCCAACAGATAGTTGTAGGTTATGATCTCCAGCTTCATGACGGTAGGCAGAGGATCTCTTTTTTTTGTGGGGGGGGGGGGGGGGGGGGAGGAGAGAATGGCCACAGTTATCGACCAGTATGATCACTGCTAGGAAGGAAAGCAATGGCAAACTACCTTCTTTACAAATGCCAAGAATATCATGTACTGAAGTCTTATCAATAATCAGAGAAACGGTGTATCCACGACTCTGCTGATCGAGTGAGATGGCAGAATATGACCGCCCACGCTTATCGGCATGGCACATGATGAATGGATTATGTTAGAATGTGTTTTTATTCATATATGTATATTTCTCCTGTATTCTGTAAGAGTTTATTTTATTCATGTACGTATATTTCGCCTGTTTTCTGTGAGAATGTGCTTTTTATTCATTTATGTATATTTCTCCTGTATTGTTAGAATGTGTTTTTTTTATTCATATATGTATATTTCTCCTGTATTCTGTTAGAATTTGTTTTTATTCATGTATGTATATTTCTCCAGTATTCTGTTAGAATGTGTTTTTGTTAATGTATGTATGTTGATGGAAAAATTGATGGAAAAGACCTTAGACTTGTAAAAGAACATATATTGGAAACAACAAGCTGCCTTAAGAATTTATAATGAAGTAGGTCAATATCAGCCTATTAAGAGAGGTGTGAGACAGGGATGTGTAATGTCTCCAGATCTTTTTTCCCTGTACAGTGAACATATTTTCAGAAATATAGAAGATATGGAAGGAATCAACATTGGGGGACGATACATCAATAACATTAGATATGCAGATGATACAGTCTTGATTGCAGATAATGAACAGGACCTGAATTTAGTAGATGCGGTTGCAAGAAACAAATTAAGATCGTAAACTGATTAGAGACATTAGATGTAGACAGTCAAAATATTTTGGGCATGTTATGAGAAGAAATGAATTGGAGAACTTGGTGACAACTAGCAAGGTCGAAGGGAACAGACCAAGGGGAAGACCAAGAATTAAATACCTGGATGGCTTGGCCGCGTGGCATGGTCGAGACAGAAACACGGAGCTGATCCACGACTCTGGTGATCGAGTGAGGTGGCAGAACATGACCGCTCATGCATATCGGCATGGCACATAATGAATGAATGAATGAATGTATGTTTATCACATATTCTGTTAGATATATGTGCATTGTTTTCCTGCATACTGTGACAATGTTCATAGATGTTGAGGCAGTACTTAAAGTGAGAGACACCTGCAAAAACTGTCTCTAGAGCTGCTTGTGTTTCCTCCAAACATTTTATATTTATGTGTTTATTTTATTCAATGATATTTGGCGATACATCTGTACATGTGTTTATTTTATACAATGATATTTGGCGATACATGTGTACATGTGTTTATTTTATACAGTGATATTTGGCGATACATCTGTACATGTGTTTATTTTATACAGTGATATTTGCCAAAACATCTGCCACGCTTAGTGTCCCCGTGAGAGATGCTAACCTTCTTGGTTATTTATTTTATATTTGTGATCTTATGAATGTAACCCCAGTTATTGTTTGTATACATTCTAGAGAAACTCATATGGAGAGAGGGGTGCTTTACACACATGCACACGCACACACACAACACTCATCCCCTGTAATGTCACAGCTGAGTTAGGCCTAAAGTCATCTCACACACATGCACACACAGGACAACACACGCGTCCACTGTTTTGTTACAGCTGTGTTGTGTGTTAGGCATGTTATCACACTCATTTTATTCCACATGCACACATTGTATCATATATATACACACTTGCATTCACAGACACTGACACATAGACCTTGTCTAGTTCTGAGTGAATATTGTACTTATAAATTTAGCTGTAAATGTTCTTGCTGTCAACTTGAATGATTTGTTTATTTATAACTTCCTGAGGTTGGTTGGCCTTATTTGTTTGGTTCAGTGCAATGATAAACATGGACACACACACAGAAGCCTGATCTCCTGTCATTGTCCGAGTGTTTGGTTCAGTGCAATGATAAACATGGACACACACACAGATGCCTGATCTCCTGTCATTGTCTAAGTGTTTGGTTCAGTGCAATGATAAACATGGACACACACAGAAGCCTGATCTCCTGTCATTGTCTGAGTGTTTGGTTCAGTGCAATGATAAACATGGACACACACACAGAAGCCTGATCTCCTGTCATTGTCTAAGTGTTTGGTTCAGTGCAATGATAAACATGGACACACACACAGAAGCCTGATCTCCTGTCATTGTCTAAGTGTTTGGTTCAGTGCAATGATAAACATGGACACACACACAGAAACCTGATCTCCTGTCATTGTCTAAGTGTTTGGTTCAGTGCAATGATAAACATGGACACACACACAGAAGCCTGATCTCCTGTCATTGTCTAAGTGTTTGGTTCAGTGCAATGATAAACATGGACACACACACAGAAGCCTGATCTCCTGTCATTGTCTAAGTGTTTGGTTCAGTGCAATGATAAACATGGACACACACAGAAGCCTGATCTTCTGTCATTGTCTGAGGGTTTGGTTCAGTGCAATGATAAACATGGACACACACACAGAAGCCTGATCTCCTGTCATTGTCTAAGTGTTTGGTTCAGTGCAATGATAAACATGGACACACACACAGGAGCCTGATCTCCTGTCATTGTCTAAGTGTTTGGTTCAGTGCAATGATAAACATGGACACACACACAGAAGCCTGATCTCCTGTCATTGTCTAAGTGTTTGGTTCAGTGCAATGATAAACATGGACACACACAGAGAAGCCTGATCTCCTGTCATTGTCTAAGTGTTTGGTTCAGTGCAATGATAAACATGGTCACACACAGAGAAGCCTGATCTCCTGTCATTGTCTAAGTGTTTGGTTCAGTGCAATGATAAACATGGACACACACACACAGACCTGATCTCCTGTCATTGTCTAAGTGTTTGGTTCAGTGCAATGATAAACATGGACACACACACAGAAGCCTGATCTCCTGACATTCTCAGAGTGTTTGGTTTCAAGCATAACTTGGTTTCCTGTGTTCAACATTCTTGATATTAATTTACTTTGATGTTAATGCTCCCTCTCTCTACCACTCTCCACAAACCGTATAGATTTGTCTACTCTACATTTCCCACCCCTCTCTCTACCACTCTCCACAAACCGTATAGATTTGTCTACTCTACATTTCCCACCCCTCTCTCTACCACTCTCCACAAACCGTATAGATTTGTCTACTCTACATTTCCCACCCCTCTCTCTACCACTCTCCACAAACCGTATAGATTTGTCTACTCTACATTTCCCACCCCTCTCTCTTCTACTCTCCACAGACCCTATAGATGTGTCTTCTCCACATTTCTAACCCCTCAAATATACATTTAGTAGTAAGGTGTTTTTTTTTCCTACAATTTTTGAGATGACACAAATTATATCTACTATGCATACATAATTAT
The DNA here is from genome assembly GCA_963921405.1 of Cepaea hortensis. NCBI lineage: Eukaryota > Metazoa > Mollusca > Gastropoda > Stylommatophora > Helicidae > Cepaea > Cepaea hortensis. Next base: position 101,868,996 of record OY992892.1, on the reverse strand, counting down.
TTCAGATATTTAATGTTTTATTTTGTTTTTCCTTGCAACTGCTCACATGCTCACAGAGTTTGTGTTTACTGAATGTTTCACAGAGTTTGTGTTTACTGAATGTTTCACATACATTATTAAATAGTCACTTCCACAGACACCTGACATGCTACACTGTTGCAGCAGGTGTGTCAGGAAGACAAGAACATGGACAGTAGCAAGTGTGACAAGGGCACAACATGGACAGTAGCGAGTGTGACAAGGACAGAACATGGACAGTAGCGAGTGTGACAAGGACAGAACATGGACAGTAGCAAGTGTGACATTGACACCACTGTTATCTTGACAGTAGAAACTCAGGAAGTACAATGCTATGGTAACAGATGTGATAGCCTAAGAAAAAGACAAGTGGAGCAACAGTTAATAGGTACAAGATATAACAGTCACTATTTGCAACAACCGCAAAACAATAACAGAAATAGGGATTTGACATCCCAGCAGTCAGCTAGTGTCCACAACAGCCTCAAGGGGACTTACAATAGCCGACATAGGAAGGTCAAACAAATGGGGTAGCACATGGAACCAAATGCAGACACAGACAAACACATTCACTGCAAGCACTGACTGGCACAGGTTAAACAGGATATAGATTTGTTGTGTAAAGTCAGTCAATTAACATGTCTGATGGGTAAATGAAGTCAGATAAAATGACTGATGGAGAAATCTCACCAGTAAACATATCCTCCATAAACAAAGGGATGTTATTCTGCTGGTCAGATGCAATGCAAGTTGTGGGTTTGTTTATTGTTTATGAATTGGTTAATCATGGTGGATAGTATTGTTGGGATCGTCACTGACATTTTGTTGCATCTTTAAGTAGTGTTAAATATTGGTGTATACATTCTGCAATGGCTGTCGCTACATTTTATTGTTGCTTAATGCGCTCAAATTAAAGTTTGTATGTCCGTAGACCTTGTCCATGGCTCACTTGCGAGACTGATGCCTTCATGGGAAAATCAAGTGTTGTTGAATGAATAGTATACTAGTACTACATGTCATCTCTACTGCAACATGACTGGCGTGCAGTAATCAAAGTCATATATTGCCTTTACATTAATGTTACATCATTAGTTTTCATCCATTAGCACTGAATGAATTCTACAGCTAAACATGTTCACAGGGTGGATTATGAAAGTTCACTCATTGTTCAGTATATGAGAATTGTACAGCCAAATGTGATCACAAAATGGGCTATGAAAGTTTAGTCATTGTTCAGTATAATAGATTTCTAGAGCCAAACATGTCCACAAAGTGGGCTAGGAAAGCTCTCTCATTGTTCAGTATATGAAAATTCTACAGCAAACATGTTCACAGGGTGTATTATGAAAGCTCTCTCATTGTTCAGTATATGAGAATTCTACAGCCGAACATGTTCACAGAGTGGGCTAGGAAAGCTCTCTCAGTGTTCAGTATATGAGAATTCTGATCTGTTCAGTCACAATCAACTCAGATTTAGTGAGATCAGAGAAGTTGGCAGGAACTCAATGAGGATGTGCTCTAGGGTGTGTTCTGGGAGGGTGTTCTATAGGATGTGTTCTGTTCTAGGATGTTCTGTCAGAGCGTGCTCTAGGATTTTTTCTGCAAGGATCTGCTCTAGGATTTGTTCTGTGTACACGAAGTACATATACTAGGGTGTGTTCTAGCATGAGTTCTGTCAGGGTGTGCTCTAGGGATGTGTTTGAGGTGTGCTCTAGGATGTGTACTGTGAGGATGTGCTCTAGGGATGTGTTTGAGGTGTGCTCTAGGATGTGTTCAGTGAGGATGTGCTCTAGGATGTGTTCAGTGAGGGTGTGCTCTAGGATGTGTTCAGTGAGGATGTGCTCTAGGGATGTGTTTGAGGTGTGCTCTAGGATGTGTTCAGTGAGGATGTGCTCTAGGATGTGTTCAGTGAGGGTGTGCTCTAGGATGTGTTCAGTGAGGATGTGCTCTAGGGATGTGTTTGAGGTGTGCTCTAGGATGTGTTCAGTGAGGATGTGCTCTAGGATGTGTTCAGTGAGGGTGTGCTCTAGGGATGTGTTTGAGGTGTGTTCTAGCATGAGTTCTGTCAGGGTGTGCTCTAGGGATGTGTTTGAGGTGTGCTCTAGGATGTGTACTGTGAGGATGTGCTCTAGAAATGTGTTTGAGGTGTGCTCTAGGATGTGTTCAGTGAGGATGTGCTCTAGGATGTGTTCAGTGAGGGTGTGCTCTAGGATGTGTTCAGTGAGGATGTGCTCTAGGGATGTGTTTGAGGTGTGCTCTAGGATGTGTTCAGTGAGGATGTGCTCTAGGATGTGTTCAGTAAGGGTGTGCTCTAGGATGTGTACTGTGAGGATGTGCTCTAGGGATGTGTTTGAGGTGTGCTCTAGGATGTGTTCAGTGAGGTGTGCTCTAGGATGTGTTCTGTGAGGATGTGCTCTAGGATGTGTTCTGTGAGGATGTGCTCTAGGATGTGTTCAGTGAGGGTGTGCTCTAGGATGTGTTCAGTGAGGATGTGCTCTAGGGATGTGTTTGAGGTGTGCTCTAGGATGTGTTCAGTGAGGATGTGCTCTAGGATGTGTTCAGTAAGGGTGTGCTCTAGGATGTGTTTGAGGTGTGCTCTAGGATGTGTACTGTGAGGATGTGCTCTAGGGATGTGTTTGAGGTGTGCTCTAGGATGTGTTCTGTGAGGATGTGCTCTAGGATGTGTTCAGTGAGGATGTGCTCTAGGATGTGTTCAGTGAGGGTGTGCTCTAGGATGTGTTCTGTGAGGATGTGCTCTAGGATGTGTACTGTGAGGGTGTGCTCTAGGATGTGCTCTAGGATGTGTACTGTGAGGGTGTGCTCTAGGGATGTGTTCTGTGAGGATGTGCTCTATGATGTGTTCTGTGAGGATGTGCTCTAGGATGTGTACTGTGAGGATGTGCTCTAGGGATGTGTTCTGTGAGGATGTGCTCTAGGATGTGTTCTGTGAGGATGTGCTCTAGGATGTGTTCTGTGAGGATGTGCTCTAGGATGTGTTCTGTGAGGATGTGCTCTTGGATGTATTCTGTGAGGATGTGCTCTAGGATGTGTTCTGTGAGGGTGTGCTCTAGGATGTATTCTGTGAGGATATGCTCTAGGATGTGTACTGTGAGGGTGTGCTCTAGGATGTATTCTGTGAGGATGTGCTCTAGGATGTGTTCTGTGAGGGTGTGCTCTAGGGATGTGTTTGAGGTGTGCTCTAGGATGTGTTCTGTGAGGATGTGCTCTAGGATGTGTTCTGTGAGGATGTGCTCTAGGATGTGTTCTGTGAGGGTGTGCTCTAGGATGTGTTCTGTGAGGATGTGCTCTAGGATGTGTTCTGTGAGGATGTGCTCTAGGATGTGTTCTGTGAGGATGTGCTCTAGGATGTGTTCTGTGAGGGTGTGCTCTAGGGATGTGTTTGAGGTGTGCTCTAGGATGTGTTCTGTGAGGATGTGCTCTAGGATGTGTTCTGTGAAGATGTGCTCTAGGATGTGTTCTGTGAGGGTGTGCTCTAGGATGTGTTCTGTGAGGATGTGCTCTAGCATGTATTTTGTGAGGGTGTGTTCTATCAGGATGTGCTCTAGCATGTGTTCAGTATCATGCTAGCTGCTTGTACCTCCCAAGACAAGTCCATGCACCAGTTTGAGACTGGGTCGTCCCCGGAGCAGAGGTCCACGGGTCACATGTTTGAGGCTGGGTCGTCCCTGGAGCTCAGGTCCACAGGTCACATGTTTGAGATTGGGTCGTCCCTGGAGCTCAAATCCACGGTTCACATGTGAAACGGCTCCAGTGCTGATGGGAAGCCGAGACCAGCGGTGTGGTAGGTGAGTGTCCAGCTGCCACACTACAGCCACTCCCAGGTGTCGCCACTCCCAGGTGTCGCCACTCCCAGGTGTCGCCACTCCCAGGTGTCGCTGAATAATAGATCAGAATCATCAGATATACCTGTGTTCACAACATACTACCACCTTACATATGTTCATAGAACTGGTATAAAAGTACACCATGTGACATAAAAGCACACCATGTGACATAAAAGCACATCATGTGACATAAAAGCACACCATGTGACATAAAAGCACATCATGTGACATAAAAGCACATCATGTGACATAAAAGCACATCATGTAAGATGACATTTAAAAGGAACACAGTTGGAAAAACAAGAAGAGATACAGAGACAAATAAGAAACTAAGAACAAGCGTGGGGATAACACCTGTTACTGACTTGATAGAACACCGAAGAATTACATGGTTTGGACATTTAGTTAGAAGGGAACAAGATCAACCAGCGGCTAGAGGTTCTACGTGAGAACATCGGGATACAAAGCCATAGGACGACCCAGGAAGAATTGGCTGGATGGAGTACAAGAGACATTGGCAAATTGAAATATGAGGTTAGTACAAGCAACAAGACAAGCGACATACAGAACATAACATCCGCCTCCTCTCTGCGATGCTTCATGGCAGCAGCAGTAGGACACAAGAAGAAGAAGACAGAACCTCCAGGATCAGACTCGTTTACAGAGCTTTTCGGAATGTCACCTGTTCACAGAACCTCTAGGACTCAAACATGTTCACATAACCTTCAGGACTCAAAACATGTTCACAGAACCTCTAGGACTCAAACATGTTCACATAACCTTCAGGACTCAAAACATGTTCACATAACCTCTAGGACTCAAACATGTTCACAGAACCTCTATGACTCAACCATGTTCACAGAACCTCTATGACTCAAACATGTTCACAGAACCTCTATGACTCAAACGTGTTCACAGAACCTTCAGGACTCAAAACATGTTCACAGAACCTCTAAGACCCAAATCTGTTCACGAAATCTCTAGGACTTAAACATGTTCACAGAACCTCCTTAACCTAACCATTTTCACGGACCCTCTAAATATACTGACAGAGGAACTCGCAAAAATGTGGCAGTGAAGGAAATACTACCACTGGAGGAAATACTACCACTGGAGGAAATACTACCACTGGAGGAAATACTGGCATCGGGGCAAATACTGGTAGTGGGGAAAATACTGGAAATTGTTGAAATACTGACAGAGGAACTCACAAACATGCCGGCAGTGGAGGAGATACTGGCAGAGGAACTCACAACAATGCTGACAGTGGAGGAATACTATCAGAGGAACTCACAAAAATGCTGGCAGTGGAGGAATACTGACAGAGGATATCACAGAAATGCTGGAAGTTGTGGAAATACTGACACGGGTACTCACAAAAATACTGGCAGTGGAGGAAATACTGGCAGTGGGAGAAATACTGTTAGTGGAGGAAATACTGACAGAGGAACTCACAAAAATGCTGGCAGTGGAGGAAATACTGACAGAAACTCACAAAAATACTGGCAGTGGAGGATATACTGACAGAGGAACTCACAAAAATGATCTCAGTGGAGGAACTACTGACAGAAGAATTAACAAAACTTATATACATTTTAGTATCAAGAGAAACACTATCACCAACTGATGCGAATACTGACAATGATAGAAACAGTAGTTGCAGTAGAAAGAGTGAACACAGAACTGAATGAATTACTGAGTGGTAGAAAGACTGAATGAATTATTGAGTGGTAGAAAGACTGGCTGAAGAACTGATAAAAATACTGATAATCATAGAAATGAAGAAGAACTGTACAAATAATGAAACCTACACAAAGTCATTGAATATTTGTTTTGAATATAAAGCATCAGATTTTGTGGTGTTTTGTTTGTGCCAGTTGTGGAGTGGGTGGAACTGGTTCAGCGGTTGTTTAGTCATTGTGTGTCTGTAATGTGTGGCATCACCGCGTCTGGGTGAAACTGTGTCAGCGGATGTTTAGTCATTGTGTGTCTGTAATGTGTGGCATCACCGCGTCTGGGTGAAACTGTGTCAGCGGATGTTTAGTCTTTGTGTGTCTGTAATGTGTGGCATCACCGCGTCTGGGTGAAACTGTGTCAGCGGATGTTTAGTCATTGTGTGTCTGTAATGTGTGGCATCACCGCGTCTGGGTGAAACTGTGTCAGCGGACATTGTGTGTCTGTAATGTGTGGCATCAGCGCATCTAGTCTCTGCTTGTTTCAGTTTTACCTGACACAGGATAATACCCCCATGTGTTAGTGGGGCAGCCACAGATAGCTGGCCACGTATGGCTAAATTTGAGACAAATGTACAGTGGGGCAGCCACAGATGGCTGGCCACATGTGGCTAAAGTTGAGACAAATGTACAGTGGGGCAGCCACATGTGGCTAAACTTGAGACAAATGTACAGTGGGGCAGCCACATATGGCTAAACTTGAGACAAAGGTACAGTGGGGCAGCGACATGTGGCTAAACTTGAGACAAAGGTACAGTGGGGCAGCCACGTGTGGATAAACTTGAGACAAATGTACAGTGGGACAGCCACAGAAGGCCGGCCACGTGTGGCTAAACTTGAGTCAAATGTACAGTGGGACAGCCAAATGTGGCTAAACTTGAGACAAAGGTACAATGGGGCAGCCACGTGTGACTAAACTTGAGACAAATATACAGTGGGACAGCCACAGAAGGCCGGTCACATGTGGCTACACTTGAGACAAATGTACAGTGGGGCAGCCACATGTGGCTAAACTTGAGACAAAGGTACAGTGGGGCAGCCACGTGTGGATAAACTTGAGACAAATGTACAGTGGGACAGCCACAGAAGGCCGGCCACGTGTGGCTAAACTTGAGTCAAATGTACAGTGGGACAGCCAAATGTGGCTAAACTTGAGACAAAGGTACAATGGGGCAGCCACGTGTGGCTAAACTTGAGACAAATATACAGTGGGACAGCCACAGAAGGCCGGTCACATGTGGCTACACTTGAGACAAATGTACAGTGGGGCAGCCACATGTGGCTAAACTTGAAACAAAGGTACAGTGAGGCAGTCACATGTGGCTAAACTTGAGACAAATGTACAGTGGGACAGCCACAGAAGGCCGGCCACGTGTGGCTAAACTTGAGACAAATGTACAGTGGGGCAGCCACATGTGGCTAAACTTGAGACAAAGGTACAATGGGGCAGCCACGTGTGGCTAAACTGGAGAAAAATATACAGTGAGGCAGCCACAGAAGGCCGGTCACATGTGGCTAAACTTGAGACAAATGTACAGTGGGGCAGCCACATGTGGCTAAACTTGGGACAGTTGTACAGTGGGGCAGCCACACAAGGCCACGTGTGGCTAAACTTGAGACAAATGTACAGTGGGGCAGCCACGTGTGGCTAAACTTGAGACAAAGGTACAGTGGGGCAGCCACGTGTGGCTAAACTTGAGACAATTGTACAGTGGGGCAGCCACGTGTGGCTAAACTTGAGATAATTGTACAGTGGGGCATCCACACAAGGCCACGTGTGGCTAAACTTGAGACAATGTACAATGGGGCAGCCACGTGTGGCTAAACTTGAGACAATTGTACAGTGGGGCAGCCACGTGTGGCTAAACTTGAGATAATTGTACAATGGGGCAGTTACAGAAGGCCACATGTGGCTAAACTTGAGACAATGTACAATGGGGCAGCCACGTGTGGCAAAACTTGAGACAATTGTACAGTGGGGCAGCCACGTGTGGCTAAACTTGAGATAATTGTACAATGGGGCAGCCACATGTGGCTAAACTTGAGACAGTTGTACAGTGGGGCAGCCACATGTGGCTAAACTTGAGACAAATGTACAGTGGGGCAGCCACGTGTGGCTAAACTTGAGACAAAGGTACAGTGGAGCAGCCACGTGTGGCTAAACTTGAGACAAATGTACAGTGGGACAGCGACATGTGGCTAAACTTGAGACAAATGTACAGTGGGGCAGCCACAGAAGGCCGGCCACATGTGGCTAAACCTGAGACAAATGTACAGTGGGACAGCCACATGTGGCTAAACTTGAGACAAAGGTACAGTGGGGCAGCCACGTGTGGCTAAACTTGAGACAAAGGTACAGTGGGGCAGCCACGTGTGGCTAAACTTGAGACAATTGTACAGTGGGGCAGCCACGAGTGGCTAAACTTGAGACAATTGTACAGTGGGGCAGCCACATGTGGCTAAACTTGAGATAATTGTACAATGGGGCAGTTACAGAAGGCCACATGTGGCTAAACTTGAGACAAATGTACAGTGGGGCAGCCACAGAAGGCCGGCCACATGTGGCTAAACTTGAGACAAATATACAGTGGGGCAGCCACGTGTGGCTAAACTTGAGACAAAGGTACAGTGGGGCAGCCACATGTGGCTAAACTTGAGACAGTTGTACAGTGGGGCAGCCACGTGTGGCTAAATTTGAGACAATTGTACAGTGAGACAGCCACAGAAGGCCGGCCACATGTGGCTAAATTTGTGTACATTGGATAGAATGAAGGAAATAATGCACAGATAAGGTATTGCAGTGGGGAGACTAACAGATATAGATGATGATAATAATGATCAGTGTGGCTAAAACTAGGCACCGACAAGCAGACAGTTGCTGTAATTCCCAGACAGCAGTGAGATATTCTATGCAGTTTACATTCAGCTTGAGTTATCTCCGTGTTTCGCCTAATGCAGTTTTGAATTTCTTGTACATTTCATAAGTATTTTATTAACAAAAATGGTTATTATTGTGACCTGGTCATTGATTGTTGCATTTGTATTACTGTGTTGCTGGGGTTTTCTGCCCGGTTCACGCTGACTTATTCCATTCATGTCAGTGTTTTCTTATCACTGTTCTATAAATATATACTTCAGCCGTCAAGCTGTGTTTGTGTGTGTTTATTGTCCCCGGGTTTCTCTTGTGTACCACGAACATTTGATGGCGCACCACGGGGGGCCGCAGACGCCGGGCATTGACCAGGCACCACTAGTCTGCAGAAGTGCGAGGGCGGTTGTCTAAATATGAAATCAAGAAACATCATTGCGCTCCGGACTCTCCGACACGGGCTTCGTCGCCTACTTCAGTAGCCAAGGAAGTGTTCACATAGTGAGGTACCAGGGGCCGCTACCTGTTTCCACATACACGAAGTTCAAGGCTGGCCATGTACCTATTATTATTATTAATTATATCATTATTAAACATATGTACTGATGGTGCATACACGGCAGAAGGCTTCTAGTCATCAAACGGGGCCCCTTCTTTAGATAAATGTTTCCTCTTCTTCATTTTGTGGACACTTGGGTCACGACGCCAAATTGCCTGCCTCCTGTGGTGAGGGCATGTTTCACCCCCAGACAGTCCAGCTTGTGTCACACACTGAACCCACTGTCCGTCGCACCCCCAGACAGTGTCACACACTGAACCCGCTGTCCGTCCCACCCCCAGACAGTCCAGCTTGTGACACACACTGAACCCGCTGTCCGTCCCACCCCCAGACAGTCCAGCTTGTGTCACACACTGAACCCGCTGTCCGTCCCACCCCCAGACAGTCCAGCTTGTGTCACACACTGAACCCGCTGCCGGTCCCACTCTCAGACGGTCCAGCTTGTATCACGCACTGAACCCGCTGCCGGTCCCACTCTCAGACAGTCCAGCTTGTATCACGCACTGAACCCGCTGCTGGTCCCACTCTCAGACAGTCCAGCTTGTATCACACACTGAACCCGCTGCCGGTCCCACTCTCAGACAGTCCAGCTTGTGTCACACACTGAACCCGCTGCCGGTCCCACTCTCAGACAGTCCAGCTTGTATCACGCACTGAACCCGCTGCCGGTCCCACTCTCAGACAGTCCAGCTTGTGTCACACACTGAACCCGCTGCCGGTCCCACTCTCAGACAGTCCAGCTTGTATCACACACTTAACCCGCTGTCGGTCCCACTCTCAGACAGTCCAGCTTGTATCACACACTGAACCCGCTGCCGGTCCCACTCTCAGACAGTCCAGCTTGTATCACACACTGAACCCGCTGCCGGTCCCACTCTCAGACAGTCCAGCTTGTATCACACACTTAACCCGCTGTCGGTCCCACTCTCAGACAGTCCAGCTTGTATCACACACTGAACCCGCTGCCGGTCCCACTCTCAGACAGTCCAGCTTGTATCACGCACTGAACCCGCTGCCGGTCCCACTCTCAGACAGTCCAGCTTGTGTCACACACTGAACCCGCTGCCGGTCCCACTCTCAGACAGTCCAGCTTGTATCACACACTTAACCCGCTGTCGGTCCCACTCTCAGACAGTCCAGCTTGTATCACACACTGAACCCGCTGTCGGTCCCACTCTCAGACAGTCCAGCTTGTATCACACACTGAACCCGCTGCCGGTCCCACTCTCAGACAGTCCAGCTTGTATCACGCACTGAACCCGCTGCCGGTCCCACTCTCAGACAGTCCAGCTTGTGTCACACACTGAACCCGCTGCCGGTCCCACTCTCAGACAGTCCAGCTTGTATCACACACTGAACCCGCTGCCGGTCCCACTCTCAGACAGTCCAGCTTGTATCACGCACTGAACCCGCTGCCGGTCCCACTCTCAGACAGTCCAGCTTGTGTCACACACTGAACCCGCTGCCGGTCCCACTCTCAGACAGTCCAGCTTGTATCACACACTTAACCCGCTGTCGGTCCCACTCTCAGACAGTCCAGCTTGTATCACACACTGAACCCGCTGTCCGTCCCACTCTCAGACAGTCCAGCTTGTGTCACACACTTAACCCGCTGCCGGTCCCACTCTCAGACAGTCCAGCTTGTATCACACACTGAACCCGCTGCCGGTCCCACCCCTAAACAGTGTCACATACTGAACCCGCTGTCCGTTCCACCCCCAGACAGTGTCACACACTGAACCCGCTGTCCGTCCCAACCCCAGACAGTGGCACACACTGAACCCGCTGTCCGTCCCACCCCCAGACAGTCCAGCTTGTGTCACACACTGAACCCGCTGTCCGTCCCACCCCAGACAGTCCAGCTTGTGTCACACACTGAACCCGCTGTCCATCCCACCCCCAGACAGTCCAGCTTGTGTCATACACTGAACCCATGGTCCGTCCCACCCCCAGACAGTCCAGCTTGTGTCACACACTGAACCCGCTGCCGGTCCTACTCTAAGACAGTCCAGCTTGTATCACACACTGAACCCGCTGCCGGTCCCACTCTCAGACAGTCCAGCTTGTATCACGCACTGAACCCGCTGCCGGTCCCACTCTCAGACAGTCCAGCTTGTATCACACACTGAACCCGCTGCCGGTCCCACTCTCAGACAGTCCAGCTTGTATCACGCACTGAACCCGCTGCCGGTCCCACTCTCAGACAGTCCAGCTTGTATCACACACCTAACCCGCTGCTGGTCCCACTCTCAGATAGTCCAGCTTGTATCACACACTGAACCCGCTGCCGGTCCCACTCTCAGACAGTCCAGCTTGTGTCACACACTGAACCCGCTGCCGGTCCCACTCTCAGACAGTCCAGCTTGTATCACACACTGAACCCGCTGCCGGTCCCACTCTCAGACAGTCCAGCTTGCATCACACACTGAACCCGCTGCCGGACCCACTCTCAGACAGTCCAGCTTGTATCACACACTGAACCCGCTGTCCGTCCCACTCTCAGACAGTCCAGCTTGTATCACACACTGAACCCGCTGCCGGTCCCACTCTAAGACAGTCCAGCTTGTATCACACACTGAACCCGCTGCCGGTCCCACTCTTAGACAGTCCAGCTTGTATCACACACTGAACCCGCTGCCGGTCCCACTCTCAGACAGTCCAGCTTGTATCACTCACTGAACCCGCTGCCGGTCCCACTCTCAGACAGTCCAGCTTGTATCACACACTAAACCCGCTGCTGGTCCCACTCTCAGACAGTCCAGCTTTTATCACAAACTGAACCCGCTGCCGGTCCCACTCTCAGACAGTCCAGCTTGTGTCACACACTGAACCCGCTGCCGGTCCCACTCTCAGACAGTCCAGCTTGTATCACGCACTGAACCCGCTGCCGGTCCCACTCTCAGACAGTCCAGCTTGTATCACACACTGAACCCGCTGTCCGTCCCACCCCCAGACAGTCCAGCTTGTGTCACACACTTAACCTGCTGCCGGTCCCACTCTCAGACAGTCCAGCTTGTATCACACACTGAACCCGCTGCCGGTCCCACTCTCAGACAGTCCAGCTTGTATCACGCACTGAACCCGCTGCCGGTTTCACTCTCAGACAGTCCAGCTTGTATCACACACTGAACCCGCTGCTGGTCCCACTCTCAGATAGTCCAGCTTGTATCACACACTGAATCCGCTGCCGGTCCCACTCTCAGACAGTCCATCTTGTGTCACACACTGAACCTGCTGCCGGTCCCACTCTCAGACAGTCCAGCTTGTATCACACACTGAACCCGCTTCCGGTCCCACTCTCAGACAGTCCAGCTTGCATCACACACTGAACCCGCTGCCGGATCCACTCTCAGACAGTCCAGCTTGTGTCACACACTGAACCCGCTGCCGGTCCCACTCTCAGACAGTCCAGCTTGTATCACACACTGAACCCGCTGCCGGTCCCACTCTCAGACAGTCCAGCTTGTATCACACACTGAACCCGCTGCCGGTCCCACCCCTAAACAGTGTCACACAATGAACCAGCTGTCCGTCCCACTCTTAGACATTGTCACACACTGAATCCGCTGTCCGTCCCATCCCCAGACAGTGTCACACACTGAACCCGCTGTCCGTCCCATCCCCAGACAATGTCACACACTGAACCCGCTGTCTGTCCCACTCTCAGACAGTCCAACTTGTATCACACACTGAACCCGCTGCCCATCCCACCCCCAGACAGTCCAGCTTGTATCACACACTGAACCCGCTGTCCGTCCCACCCCCAGGCAGTCCAGCTTGTATCACACACTGAACCCGCTGCCGGTCCCACTCTCAGACAGTCCAGCTTGTATCACACACTGAACCCGCTGTCTGCCCCACTCTCGGACAGTGTCACACACTGAACCCGCTGACTGTCCCACTCTCGGACAGTGTCACACACTGAACCCGCTGTCCATCCCACCCCCAAACAGTGTCACACACTGAACCCGCTGTCCATCCCACCCCCAGACAGTGTCACACACTGAACCCGCTGTCTGTCCCACCCCCAGACAGTGCCACACACTGAACCCGCTGTCCATCCCACCCTCAGACAGTGTCACACACTGAACCCGCTGTCCATCCCACCCCCAGACAGTGTCACACACTGAACCCGCTGTCTGTCCCACTCTCGGACATTGTCACACACTGAACCCGCTGTCCATCCCACCCCCAGAGAGTGTCACACACTGAACCTGCTGTCTGTCCCACTCTCGGACATTGTCACACACTGAACCCGCTGTCCATCCCACCCCCAGACAGTGCCACACACTGAACCCGCTGTCTGTCCCACTCTCGGACATTGTCACACACTGAACCCGCTGTCCATCCCACCCCCAGACATTGTCACACACTGAACCTGCTGTCTGTCCCACTCTCGACAGTGTCACACACTGAACCCGCTGTCCTTTCCACCCCCAGACAGTGTCACACATTGAACCCGCTGTCCATCCCACTCTCAGACAGTGTCACACACTAAACCCGCTGTCCATCCCACTCTCAGACAGTGTCACACACTGAACCCGCTGTATGTCCCACTCTCAGACAGTGTCACACACTGAACCCGCTGTCTGTCCCACTATCGGACAGTGTCACACACTGAACCCGCTGTCCATCCCACTCTCAGACAGTGTCACACACTGAACCCGCTGTCCATCCCACTCTCAGACAGTGCCACACACTGAACCCGCTGTCCATCCCACTCTCAGATAGTGTCACACACTGAACCCGCTGTCCATCCCACTCTCAGACAGTGTCACACACTGAACCCGCTGTCCGTCCCACTCTCAGACAGTGTCACACACTGAACCCGCTGTTTGTCCCACTCTCGGACAGTGTCACACACTGAACCTGCTGTCCATCCCACTCTCAGACAGTGTCACACACTGAACCCGCTGTCCATCCCACTCTCAGACAGTGCCACACACTGAACCCGCTGTCTGCCCCACTCTCGGACAGTGTTACACACTGACCCCGCTGTCCATCCCACTCTCAGACAGTGCCACACACTGAACCCGCTGTCTGCCCCACTCTCGGACAGTGTCACACACTGACCCCGCTGTCCATCCCACTCTCAGATAGTGTCACACACTGAACCCGCTGTCCGTCCCACTCTCAGACAGTGTCACACACTGAACCCGCTGTCCATCCCACTCTCAGACAGCGTCACACACTGAACCCGCTGTCTGTCCCACTCTCGGACATTGTCACACACTGAACCCGCTGTCCATCCCACCCCTAGACAGTGTCACACACTGAACCTGCTGTCCATCCCACTCTCAGACAGTGCCACACACTGAACCCGCTGTCCATCCCACTCTCAGATAGTGTCACACACTGAACCCGCTGTCCATCCCACTCTCAGACAGTGTCACACACTGAACCCGCTGTCTGCCCCACTCTCGGACAGTGTCACACACTGAACCCGCTGTCTGTCCCACTCTCAGACAGTGCCACACACTGAACCCGCTGTCCATCCCACTCTCAGACAGTGCCACACACTGAACCCGCTGTCCATCCCACTCTCGGACAGTGTCACACCTTGAACCCGCTGTCTGCCCCACTCTCGGACAGTGTCACACACTGACCCCGCTGTCCATCCCTTTCTCGACAGTGTCACACATTGAACCCGCTGTCCATCCCACTCTCAGACAGTGTCACACACTGAACCCGCTGTCTTCCCCACTCTCGGACAGTGTCACACACTGAACCCGCTGTCCGTCCCACTTTCAGACAGTGCCACACACTGAACCCGCTGTCCATCCCACTCTCAGACAGTGCCACACACTGAACCCGCTGTCCATCCCACTCTCGGACAGTGTCACACCTTGAACCCGCTGTCTGCCCCACTCTCGGACAGTGTCACACACTGACCCCGCTGTCCATCCCTTTCTCGACATTGTCACACATTGAACCCGCTGTCCATCCCACTCTCAGACAGTGTCACACACTGAACCTGCTGTCTGCCCCACTCTCGGACAGTGTCACACATTGAACCCGCTGTCCATCCCACTCTCAGACAGTGTCACACACTGAACCCGCTGTCCATCCCACTCTCAGACAGTGTCACACACTGAACCCGCTGTCCGTCCCACTCTCAGACAGTGTCACACACTGAACCCGCTGTCTGTCCCACTCTCGGACAGTGTCACACACTGAACCCGCTGTCCATCCCACTCTCAGACAGTGTCACACACTGAACCCGCTGCCGGTCCCACCCCTAAACAGTGTCACACACTGAACCCGCTGTCCATCCCACTCTCAGATAGTGTCACACACTGAACCCGCTGTCCATCCCACTCTCAGACAGTGTCACACACTGAACCCGCTGTCCGTCCCACTCTCAGACAGTGTCACACACTGAACCCGCTGTCTGTCCCACTCTCGGACAGTGTCACACACTGACCCCGCTGTCCGTCCCATCACGAGGCAACTGAATGTCAACCTTGACCTCTGGCAGTGCCGTGTATGCTTTCATGTTTGGAGCTTGATCACACTGTCCATCCATCATGTGCCATGCCGACAAGCGCGGGCGGTCATGTTCTGCCATCTCACTCCATCACCAGAGTAGTGCTGATTGTTTGTGTCACGTAATTATGTCAAATGGCCCCGTACACACGCAGGCTTTGGTCAGCCGCAGGCGGTTTGAGAGCAGTTCGCTGTGCCTTGATTTTCACAATGGTATTATAGTCAGCCATTCAGGAAGCAAAATCAAACAACCGAACGTTAAGTGGACTAGATCATCATAACTAGCCCATCAATGCTGGGGTTGATTGCCGCACCCAGTAAAGGACAAACAATTCATTTTTTTTTTAAATTGTAGTCAGTGTAATGGCACCGGCGCTGTGGCAAAGGGGTTGGTTACCAGCGCAATTGGCAATTCTGCATACCGCATGAAAACAGTTGCGGGCGAGTAGGGATTAGACAGCCTTCGCTGGTTTTCATTCCGAGATGTGAGTGTCGGTCGTTCGGAAAGCAGTGGCAAACTACTGATCGTAAACTTGCCAAGAAATAACAAATAGCGCCTAAAATAATGACGTTAACTGCGACGTCCTGTAACGGACATGCAACTAACTAGCTCTAGTGGCGTGTTCGATTTTATTTTAAAGACTATCTCCATAGGGAAGACACGGGTGGGATAGGCACAGTCCAACACAGGGTGAGGTTGTAAAGATAGAAAAGTGGATATTACAGTCCAACACAGGGGAAGGTTGTAAAGATAGAAAAGTGGATATTACAGCCCAACACAGAGAGAGGTTGTAAAGATAGAAAAGTGGATATTACAGTCAAACACAGGGGGAGGTTGTAAAGTTAGAAAAGTGGATATTACAGTCCAACACAGGGGGAGGTTGTAAAGTTAGAAAAGTGGATATTACAGTCCAACACAGGGTGAGGTTGTAAAGATAGAAAAGTGGATATTACAGTCCAACACAGGGGGAGGTTGTAAAGTTAGAAAAGTGGATATTACAGTCCAACACAGGGGAAGGTTGTAAAGATAGAAAAGTGGATATTACAGTCCAACACAGGGGGAGGTTGTAAAGTTAGAAAAGTGGATATTACAGTCCAACACAGGGGGAGGTTGTAAAGTTAGAAAAGTGTATATTACAGTCCAACACAGGGTGAGGTTGTAAAGATAGAAAAGTGGATATTACAGTCCAACACAGGGGGAGGTTGTAAAGTTAGAAAAGTGGATATTACAGTCCAACACAGGGTGAGGTTGTAAAGATAGAAAAATGGATATTACAGTCCAACACAGGGGGGGGGGGGGGGGGGGGGGGGGTTGTAAAGTTAGAAAAGTTGATATTACAGTCCAACACAGGGTGAGGTTGTAAAGATAGAAAAGTGAATATTACAGTCCAACAAACTGGAACGTTATGTAAATAGAAAAGTTGACATTACAGCCAACAAAGGGGAAGGTTGTTAGTAGTGTGTAGGGTCAGAACGAGCCAGTTTTCTGAGGAGGAAATCGATAATCCTCCTCCTCCTCCTCAAAAGGCGTTAACTTCTTGTTTTTTGAAAAAGTAGTCGTGGTAGTCAAGTGACCGCTTAAATTGTAGGAGAGGGTACGGCTTGTGATGTGGTGGTGGTTAAAGTCGTCAAGGGGTGGCCGAGTGACCCCTTAAATTGTAGGGGAGAGTACGTGTAGTGGCACGGTGGTGGTTAAAGTGAGCGATGACGTGGTCAAATGGTGGTCAAGAAGTGGTCAAGGGATAGTCAAGTGACCCCTTAAATTGTAGGGGAGGGTACAGGTAGTGACGGCGTGGTGGTTAAAGTGAGAGATGGTGAGCATGGTCAAGTGGTCAAGGGATGGTCAAGTGACCCCTTAAATTGTAGGGGAGGGTACAGGTAGTGACGTTGTGGTGGTTAAAGTGAGCGATGGTGAGCATGGTCAAGTAGTCAAGGGATGGTCAAGTGACCGCTTAAATTGTAAAAAAGTCACTTAAAAGTCGACAGGGTCGACTTCATTACACCGGGTTTTATCCCATATGGCTCGGTCTCTTTCCGCAGCACGGAAAGCGTCGCACAAAGCACGAACTCCGTAGCTTTTAGCGACGACCCACAGGAGTCTCCGAAATATTTAACTCGTAAACCGAAGGGCGCGGCCCGGAATCGAACCCACAACCTTCGGAGCACGAGTCAAACGGCTTGACCACTTTGCCACAGAGACTCCCGATAGTGTAAGAGGTAGTCCAATGATCCCTCGAGGTGTACAACAAGAGCGAGGAGTGGTTTAATTATCGATTGTTTTTTCCTATATATCCTTAGTAAACTAGTCCATTTGACGGGTTCCCGGCGAAACATAAGGGTGTTTTGTGGATCCGAGTGTCAGAAACGATAATTATATATATATATATATATATATATATATATATATATATATATATATATATATATATATATATATATATATATATATAAAAGACCACTGTTTTTTAAAGGTGGGGTTACAGGTAATAGAGATTCAAACGAAAAAGCATAAAAATATAAAGAATGATATATAAAAATAAAGAAACAAATGGACGGAAAAATGGACTGGGGTTGACTGCTATGTCTGTAAAGGATATGCAACCAATTTAACTTTAACTACCAAATAATAAAATATAATACGGTGTGCTGACAATGGCATGAGTGGTAGGTGGGTATCTGTGGGTGGGAAAACACGTGGCTTGCACTTACTGAGACAAATCTATTGTACCACGCGGCACAAATATGATAGGTTCTGTACCAAAACAACAGCATTCCTGCTACGGATTAAATATTCTGTATTTGCAAATAGACATGCACATGTGCATGTAGTAATTGTATGAGTATTATTCTTTTAGTCTTAGGTTTACATTATTGTCATAGGCTATCTAAGTACTAGAAATAATGTTAATATTTGTAGTAACAGAAGTTTCCACTGATATTAACATTAGCGGGGAAGAGTAGATATAACAACAGAGTAATTGTGGTCATCATCATCACGTGTCTTACCGGCTGGCGTAGGCGATCAAGCTTGTCTGCATATTGCGATCTCCGACGGTATAGTTCAGTAATAAAAGTATTAATAATATTGGTGATAGTATTAGTAGTTGCAGTAGTAGTTGCAGCAGCAGCAGTAGTAGTAGTAGTAGTAGTAGTAGTAGTAGTAGTAGTAGTAGTAGTAGTAGTAGTAGTAGTAGTAGTAGTAGTAGTAGTAGTGGTGGTGGTGGTGGTGGTGGTGGTGGTGGTGGTGGTGGTGGTGGTGGTGGTAGTAGTAGTAGTATTAGCAGTAGTAGTATTAGCAGTAGTAGTAGTAACAGTAGTAGTAGTAGTAGGAGTAGGAGTAGTAGAATAGTGAGGGTGCTTGTTATTTCACTAAATATTTGCATATATGTTGTGCTATGTACTATAAAGCTAGTTTGTTTTGTATGTTGTGTAATGTGTTGCTGAAATATCTGTCTTCTGTAGTTGTTAGAAGTGATGACGTCATAAGCTGAAACATCCGCTCTATCAGTGTCGCCAGTTTATTTATAGTGTCTTCATTACCACAAAAAAGGCTCATTGTGAGATATCGATAACTCTCTTCTCCACATTGAGTGCATCAGGGGTGCATGACCATTAGGAGCAAACAACGATACGGCAATTAAAAGGCAACGACAACGAAAATGGCGTCGGATATAGCGTAACATACAAGACTTATGAGACCATCGGTTGTCCGTTTCAGTACGGCCGACAAAGAGGCGCTCAATATGTCCTCAAACTACTCACCTAAATACACATATATGATAATAATTCACCAACCCAAACAATGAAAGCTGACAAAAACACTGAAAATGACATAAATACTGAACGATCCACAAATGTAAACGTCCAAATGTAACACATACAAAGAAATCAACAGCTACTGGGAAAAAAAATAACACGACAAAACGACACAAACAATGAAAACTGATACAACACACTGAGGCAAAAAAAAAAAAAAAAAAAAAGAACAGAAAACCAAAACATCAAAAAAGTAGCAAACACGTACACAAAATGAAATCGACAACAAACTGACACAAAAAATTAAAACTGAAACAAACAATGAAAACATGACATAAACACTGTACGATGCACAAATGTAAACGTCAAAATGTAACACATACAAAGAAATCGGCAACTACTCAAAAATAAAATGACACGACAAAGTGACACAAACAATGAAAAAATGACAAAATAACACAACGACAAACTTGCACAGGCAAGGGAAAATGCTGACATAAACACTGAAAACATACACAAAAACCACATTCAATTAGACACCTAAAGAAAGCATGACATCCAAATGTAAACGCCAAAATATAACACACACAAAAACAGAAATCGGCAACAAACGAAAATGACACATTCAAGGAAAACTGACACGACACAGCAACAAAATTGCTGACATAAACATTGAAAACTGACACAAACACTCAACAAGGCACCTAAAGAAAAGCAAAACATTCAAAATGTAACAGAGGCATACACAAAAAGAGATCGACAGCAAAGAAAAAATGACACAGCCTCTGAAAAGTGACACACCAACACAAGGAAACAACCAATGAAAATGACAAACATAAACAATAAAAAAAATAGCATAAACACTGAACGGTGCACCTCAAGAAAACAAGACATCCAAATGTACAAATCAAAAAGTAACAGACACATATACAAACAAAAATAAATCGACAACAAATGAAAAATAACACAGCCACTGAAACAATGACAACCATTGAGACAAGCAATGAAGCGACACAGGCAAGGAAAACTAAAACAACCAATGAAAACTGCCAACATAAACACTGAAAACCTGATACAACGACAAACTGATACAACCAAAGGAAACAAGACAGCCAAATGTAAAAGGTCAAAATGTAACACACAAAAGGAAGCAAACAACAACCAAAAAATACACAACCACTGAAAAATGACAAACATTGAGACTATCAAAGAAGCGACATAATCAATCAAAGGAACATGAACACTGAAAACTGACATGACCATTGACAACTTCTGACACAGCCAAAGAAAACAGACACCCAAATGTAAACGTCAAAGTAAAAATGTAGCACGAAAAGAAATCGACTAGAACTGAAAATGACGCACTCTGAAAAACAAAACACGACACAATGACAAAATGAAACAGCCAATGAAAACTGACACAACCAATGAAAACTGACACAACAGACTGACACAAACGGAGAAACCAACACATGTCGACTTGCCCTATTAACTTATCCAACCACTTTCCCACTAACTATAACATCTTGCCCAATGGCTCTCACAGAATGTCGACTTTCCCTATCAATACCCAAGTGCCTTAACAACTGCCCGCACGCTCACACAACTTACCCACTTGCAATGTCAAATTGTCAACTACCTTTTACAAACTTGTCCACTGGCTCTCACAACTTGTCGAATTGCCCTGGCAACTTATCCACTTATGTTCACAACTTGGCCACTTGCCCTAACAACTCCACCATTTGCCCTAACAACTTGTCCACTAGCTCTCGCATCTTGTCGACTTGCCCTAGCAACTTTCCCACAGGACCTAACAACTTCCCCACATGCTCTCCAACTTGTTGAATTGACGTACCAACTTCTCCACTTACCCTAACAACTTCCCCACTTACCCTAACAACTTCCCCACTTACCCTAACAACTTCCCAACTTACCCTAACAACTTGTCCACTAGCTCTCACATCTTGTCGACTTGTCCGATCAACTTGTACACTTACCATAACAACTTCCCCACTGACTATCGCATCTTTTCGACTTGCCCTACCAACTTACCCACTGAACCTAACAACTTCCCCACTTGCCGAATTTACCTATCAACTTGCCAACTGGACCTAACAACTCCATCACTTGCTCTCACAACTTGTCAAATTGCCCTAACAATTTTTCCACGGGAACTCACAACTTCCCCTCTTATTCTTACAAACTTTCCCGCTGGCTCTAACAATTTGTCCACTTGCTATTACAATTGTTCGACCTCCCCCATCAACTCACAAACTTACGGTAACAACTGTCTCATTTCCTTAACATCTTGCCCACTGACTCTCTCATATTGCCGACTTGCCCTATCGACTTATCTACTGTCCTAACAACTTCCCCACTTGAGCTCAGAAAATGTCTACATGCTATTACAACTTGTCGACAGCCTCTCACAAATTACCACTTACTCTTACAAACCGTCCCAATTGCTCTCACAAAGGTGTCCACTTGTGGTTTCATGTCTGACCCACCGCATAGAGAAGTATCCTTAATGGTGCACAGAAATGACCCTCACATCATACAGAAGTGACGCTCGTGTCCTACATCTGCGTCCCTTTTTGATACGTTCATGTCTTCATCACCATAAGTCCAGGTGTTTGTCAATTCATGTTTATTTTTTTTTTTTTTTATTGCAAGTTCATTTCTTCAGCATCAGATTTTTGTAAGTTCGTGTCTTCGACAGCTCATGTTGTGGTAAGGCATACTTTTCGTGAAGGAAAAAAAAAACCAGAAGTCTGTTGGCTCGAAATTCAAACTGGGTAGTAAATTACTACCACTTCCTGTGGACAGCTATTCTTACACATGCGCTAAAGTTGAGAAAATGAACTTCCGCTGAATGGAAGCTAACATGTGCTTGAATTGTTAAACCATTCCAGAAGTAGTAGCATCATCTTAACGAGGAAAAATACCGGAGTAGTTATCTCTCTTAGCCCGGGAATTATGAAAATATATTCCCCCGCAAGCGATATAACCCGTGACGTCATCAAGAAATAAATAATAAATTAGAACAAATGAGACTGTTGTGTAGATTGAAAAGTGGACCTTGCAGTCCAACACAGGGGAAGGTTGCTTCAACAGAAAAGTGAACGTACAGACCAAGACAGGGGAAGGTTGTGTAGATAGAAAAGTGAACATACAGACCAACAAAGGGAAGGTTGTGTAGATAGAAAAGTCGACATATAGACCAGTGGGAAGGTTGTGTAGATAGAAGAGTGGACATTAGAGACCAGTGAGGAGGGACTGTGAGTGCATCATATATTTTAATTGGTTAAGTGAAACTGTTAGACAACAAGGCCACATGATGAAACATGAGGCAGTATTCCCCTCTGACAATTCTTTCATGAGATCCATTGGCACCTTGCCGTCTTGACAGACGATAGTTTGTGCTTTAAAAAGGCATAACTTTTAACTATGGCGGTAGCGAGTGTGACTGATAAGGCCAATTTGCGCTGTAAATGTCCGTTCACAGTGGGTGCATGTGAACACTTGGTCATTTCCACCATCATGCACCATCTTACGTCTCAAACGCTTGGTGTGTGACTTTTCTGCAATAATTCTCTCCTTTGACTTTATTCCATTTCTGATATTTGCCCTCCATGCAACACGTTCAGCTGCGACTTGCTCCCAATGTGCATTATCAATGCCTGTATCAATCATGTCCCGCTTACACACATCTTTGTATCGTAGTAGAGGTCGACCCTGAGATCTCTTACCCATCTGTAATTCACCAAAAAAGATATCCTTTGGTATTCTACCATCATCCATCCTCCTAAGATGTCCTATCCATCTAAGTCTACGAAGACTGAGCATGGAATAAACTGTCACACAACCTGATCTTTCCAATACTTCAGTAT
This sequence comes from Cepaea hortensis, assembly GCA_963921405.1. Taxonomy (NCBI): domain Eukaryota; kingdom Metazoa; phylum Mollusca; class Gastropoda; order Stylommatophora; family Helicidae; genus Cepaea; species Cepaea hortensis. The sequence goes on along the minus strand of OY992892.1, from coordinate 101,845,840 downwards.
TTGTGATTTTGTCTTGCCACTTAATACCAAGAATTCTTCGCAGACACCGCATATGAAAGCTGTTTAAATTGTTCTCTTGGTGTGAGTAAGTTGTCCAGGTTTCACTGCCATAGAGAAGAGTACTAAGGACACAGGCTTGATAGACAAGGACTTTTGTTTTGGCAGTAAGCTTCCTGTTCTCCCAGACTCTTTTTCTTAACCTGTTCATTGTTGTTGCTGCCTTACCAATCCGGATGTTGATTTCCTGATCTAGGGATAATTTGCTATTTACCACTGATCCTAGATATGTAAAATGGTCTACTATCTCTAGTTCGGCGTCGTCAATAAAGATTGATGGTACCCCATGTGCACCCTGTGACATAATCTGTGTCTTCTTTTTGCTAATTGTTAAACCAAATTCAGAACAAGCATTGGAGAATGCAGATAGTAGACATTGCAATTCTTCCTCAGAGTGGGTCGTAACTGCAGCATCATCTGCAAAAAGCAACTCTCTGATCAGTACCCTCCTAATTTTGGTCTTAGCCTTCAATCTCTGAGCATTGTAGAGGCCGCCATCTGAGCGTGAGTGAATGAATATACCACCATCCTGATCACGAAATGCATATTTCAGTAGAAGTGAAAAGTATATTCCAAAGAGGGTGGGAGCTAGTACACAACCTTGCTTAACTCCACTCTTGATTTCAAATTCTTCAGAAGTTGCACCATCAAACTTGATTATACCCTTCATGCCTGTGTGGAACGATTCCACAATGGACAGAAGAGTTGGTGGGCAGCCAATCTTCTTTAGTGCCTTGAACAGACCCTCACGACTGACCAAATCAAATGCCTTTGTGAGGTCGATGAAGGCAATAAACAGTGGTTGATTCTGTTCACGGCATTTTTCTTGCATTTGTCGCAATGAGAATATCATATCAGTGGTAGACCGGTTCTGTCGAAAGCCACACTGTGATTCGGGGTAGACTTGATCTCCTAGGACTTGAAGTCTGCGCAGAACAATTCTGGCAAATACTTTTCCAACAATACACAGAAGTGAGATACCCCTATAGTTGTTGCAGTCACTCCGATCGCCCTTGTTCTTGTACAGTGTTATGATGCTTGAATCTTTGAAATCCTGTGGGACTTGTCCTTCACGCCAGCATAGCTCTATTAGCTGGTGGATCTGTATAGTGAGTGTGTCTTGCCCACTCCTGATAACCTCTATTGGAATCCCATCCTTACCTGGAGCCTTGCCAGATGCAAGTTCATTTATAGCACACTTAACTTCTGTTATGGTGGGAAGTGTGTCCAGGTGGTCAAGAGTTGGTAGAGCCTCTATGGCGTTGAGGGCATTATCCGCTAGTTTGGTCTCACTTGAGTAAAGCTCCAAATAGTGCTCTACCCATCTGTCCATCTGCTGTTTCTTATCAGTGATGACTTCTCCAGTCAAGGTTTTCAATGGTGCACTTCTTTTGATCACTGGACCATAGGCTTTCTTTATTCCTTCACACATGCTTCTTATGTCTCCCTTATCACTTGCGATTTGAATGGACTCACATAACTTGATCCAATAATCATTTGCACACTGCCTGGCAGCCTTTTGCACATCCTTCCTAGCTTGCCTTAGCTCACTCAGAGTGTTACGCGTTGGTCTTTCCTTGTTTCTTAAGAGAGCTTTCTTCTTCTTATCAATCAAGGGCTGCAGAGTCTCGCTGTTGGCCGCAAACCAGTCCTGCCTCTTATGATCCACAGTGCCGTAAACCTTTACGGCAGTTTTACAAAGAGTTTCCTTAAGTTTATTCCATTTATCATTTACTGTACAATTTTCTGGTGTATCAGTGAAAGCGTCTTCAAGTTGCTGTTGAAACTGAAAGCACTTTTCCGGATCATGAGTGTTAATAATATTAATCCTGGGGCTAGATTTGTGTTTAGCTGTGTAGATTCTCTTTGGTCTCAGTCTAACCCTTGCAACAACCAAAGAATGATCCGTATCACAGTCAGCACTGTGGTAACTACGAGTCAATAATATATGGTTCAGATGTTGTCTCCGTGTGATGATGAAGTCCAGCTGGTGCCAATGGCCGGATCTTGGATGTTTCCATGTGACCTTATGCATCTCTTTTGTTTTAAAAAAAGAGTTTGTAATACATAGGTCATTACTGGTGCAATGCTCCAGCAGCCTTTGCCCATTTTCATTCATGCGACCGATGTTGTATTTTCCAAGGCACACTGGCCATGAACTCGAGTCCTTGCCCACACGAGCATTGAAATCACCGAGCATATAAATGTAGTCGGATTTTGGAACTGCCTTGATCACAGAGTCTAACTCCTCATAGAACAAATCCTTCACATCATCAGAGGAATCGAGTGTCGGTGCATATGCAGTAATAATGGTGGCAAACCCACAAGAGGTTGCCAAGCGCAGGGATAATAGTCTTTCATTTCCTCCTGCTGGAATTTCAATCATTCCCAGTAGCGAATTCTTCACTGCAAAGCCCACACCGTGTTGCCTTTTTTCTGCCTGCCCTTTACCCTTCCAGAAAAAGGTGTAGTTGTTTTCCCTGAGTGACCCTTCCTCAGCGAGGCGAGTCTCCTGCAGGCCAGCAATATCAATGTTAAGACGATTGAGTTCGGCATCAATCACAGCCGTTTTTCTCACATCGTCAATATTGGTCAAGTCAGTGGAAAATCCTGGACACATGGTTCTCACGTTCCAGGTTGCAAGCCGTAGCTTGAGGTTTCTATTTATATTTTTGTTTGTACCTGGTGCATTGGTTTTACAGCCTGCGATTCAGATTTTGTCCTAGCCCCAAGCACCCATTGAAGCAGGCAGGCTGTGGCGGATCAGCACCCAATTGGCTGGGGGCTGCCCAGCTTGAGGCGGGCGGTAGCTTATCAGTGACACCTATAGGTGTCTCCCACCGTCAGAGGCAACGCGTGGCGCCCCATGTCTACGCCAACTGACAAGGACTTATAACCCGTAACAGTTGCCTCTCGCTTTGATTCCGAGACCAGTTAAGACCAGGGATGGAGTTATTGCTCTCCATAGCACAAAGCCTGGGCTAAAATATAGAGATCATGTGTTGCCCATGCAGCATGATCCCTCTCTCGGCCTGCCTAGTTCACTCCAGAGGAAAGGTAACACCCCTATATCTGGAACAAGACAAGCTGCAGAAGCTGCCGGATCAGCAAAGCAATGCTCTAACTGTCCGCCTGTCGGAGCTTCGATCCTAGACCAGTCGCCGAGATTAGTGATAAGATGAGATATGTGATAAGATATACTGCATCATGTTTACCAACCCTGTTTTGTGTTATCTTGTACTACAATATATCATGTTTATCAACCATGTTTGCTGATATCATCTTGTATTACAATGTATCATGTTTATCAACCATGTTTGGTGCTATCATCTTGTACTACATTGTATCATGTTTATCAACAACTAGCGATTTGTGCTACAATGTATCATGTTTATCAACCATGTTTGGTGTTATTATCTTGTACTACTTCTTCTTCTTCTTCTGCGTTCATCCGGATTTTTTTTTTCGGATGTGACTGCGTTGTGCCTGTTTACAGCAGAGCTGCGTTCTTGCGCCGTTAGGCCGACACATCCTACTTCTGCGGGCATTTGTTGACCGGGTTAACCTTCTCGCGAATCTTGTGCTACAATGTTTCATGTCAACCATGTTTGGTGTTATCATCTTGTACTACAATGTATCATTTTTATCAACCATGTTTGGTGTTATAATCTTGTACTAAAGTGTATCATGTTTATCAACCATGTTTGGTGTTATCATCTTGTACTAAAGTGTATCATGTTTATCAACCACTAGCGATTTGTGCTACAATGTATCATGTTTATCAACCATGTTTGGTGTTATAATCTTGTACTACAATGTATCATGTTTATCAACCATGTTTGGTGTTATCATCTTGTACTACAATGTATCATGTCAACCATGTTTGGTGTTATCATCTTGTACTACAATGTATCATGTTTATCAACCAGGTTTGGTGGTATCATCTTGTACTACAATGTATCATGTGTATCAACCATGTTTGGTGGTATCATCTTGTACTACAATGTATCATGTTTATCAACCATGTTTGGTGTTATCATCTTGTACTACAATATATCATGTTTATCAACCATGTTTGGTGGTATCATCTTGTACTACAATGTATCATGTTTATCAACCAGGTTTGGTGGTATCATCTTGTACTACAATGTATCATGTGTATCAACCATGTTTGGTGGTATCATCTTGTACTACAATGTATCATGTTTATCAACCATGTTTGGTGGTATCATCTTGTACTACAATGTATCTTGTGTATCAACCAGGTTTGGTGGTATCATCTTGTGCTACAGTGTATCATGTGTATCAACCAGGTTTGGTGTTATCATCTTGTACTACAATGTATCATGTCAACCAGGTTTGGTGGTATCATCTTGTGCTACAGTGTATCATGTTTATCAACCATGTTTGGTGGTATCATCTTGTGCTACAGTGTATCATGTTTATCAACCATGTTTGGTGGTATCATCTTGTACTACAATGTATCATGTTTATCAACCATGTTTGGTGTTATCATCTTGTACTACAATGTATCATGTGTATCAACCAGGTTTGGTGGTATCATCTTGTACTACAATGTATCATGTGTATCAACCAGGTTTGGTGTTATAATCTTGTACTACAATGTATCATGTTTATCAACCATGTTTGGTGTTATAATCTTGTACTACAATGTATCATGTCAACCATGTTTGGTGGTATCATCTTGTGCTACAGTGTATCATGTTTATCAACCATGTTTGGTGGTATCATCTTGTACTACAATGTATCATGTCAACCAGGTTTGGTGGTATCATCTTGTGCTACAGTGTATCATGTTTATCAACCATGTTTGGTGTTATCATCTTGTACTACAATGTATCATGTCAACCAGGTTTGGTGGTATCATCTTGTGCTACAGTGTATCATGTTTATCAACCATGTTTGGTGTTATCATCTTGTACTACAATGTATCATGTGTATCAACCAGGTTTGGTGGTATCATCTTGTACTACAATGTATCATGTGTATCAACCAGGTTTGGTGGTATCATCTTGTACTACAATGTATCATGTTTATCAACCATGTTTGGTGTTATCAGCTTGTACTACAATGTATCATGTTTATCAACCATGTTTGGTGTTATCATCTTGCACAACAATGTTTCATGTTTATCAACCACGTTTGGTGTTATCATCTTGTACTATGATGTATCATGTTTATCAAACAGGTGTGGTGTTATCATCTCGTACTACAGTGTATCATGTTTATCAACCAGGTGTGGTGTTACCATCTTGTACTACAATGTATCATGTTTATCAATCATGTTTGGTGTTAACTTGTACTACAATGTATCATGTTTATCAATCATGTTTGGTGTTATCATCTTGTACTACAATTTATCATGTTTATCAACCAGGTGTGGTGTTACCATCTTGTACTACAATGTATCATGTTTATCTACCAGGTGTGGTGTTACCATCTTGTACTACAATGTTTCATGTTTATCAACGATGTTTGGTGTTATCATCTTGTACTACAATGCATCATGTTTATCAACGATGTTTGGTGTTATCATCTTGTACTACAATGTATCATGTTTATCAACCAGGTTTGGTGTTATCTCGTACTACGATGGATCATGTTTATCAACCAGGTTTGGTGTTATCATCTTGTACTACAAAGTATCATGTTTATCAACCAAGTTTGGTGTTATCTTGGACTACAATGTATCATGTTTATCAACCAGGTTTGGTGTTATCATCTTGTACTACAATGTATCATGTTTATCAACCAGGTTTGGTGTTATCATCTTGTACTACAATGTATCATGTTTATCAACCAGGTTTGGTGTTATCTTGGACTACAATGTATCATGTTTATCAACCAGGTTTGGTGTTATCATCTTGTACTACAATGTATCATGTTTATCAACCAGGTTTGGTGTTATCATCTTGTACTACAATGTATCATGTTTATCAACCAGGTTTGGTGTTATCTTGTACTACAATGTATCATGTTTATCAACCAGGTTTGGTGTTATCTTGGACTACAATGTATCATGTTTATCAACCAGGTTTGGTGTTATCATTATGTACTACAATGTATCATGTTTATCAACCAGGTGTGGTGTTATCATCTTTTACTACAATGTATCATGTTTATCAACCAGGTGTGGTGTTATCATCTTGTACTACAATGTATCATGCTTATCAACCAGGTGTGGTGTTATCATTATGTACTACAATGTATCATGTTTATCAACCAGGTGTGGTGTTATCATCTTGTACTACAATGTTTCATGTTTATCAGTCCCCATCGCCTTGTATTACATTACCCTCGTGCCCTTGCTGCTGGTATCGTATCCGGATCTGATTTGCGGAAGTTCTAAAAATAAACTCCCTACTTTAAGGCGTTACTTTAATAACAGGGCCCATTTACGCGGAGGTCGCTGCTTTGAAATAGGTCAACGGTGTGCTAATTTACCTGGAAGTATTGTGAATCAAGCAGGCAGACATATTCATAATTTTGGATTAGTGTTTTCTGACAAGTGGGAGAGTCTGTTGGTCATGAGGTAACAACAAGGACATTTGTTGAGAACACACAACACTGGTCCGTGCTCGGCGCTAGCCCAGACCTGTGTGCCAGCAGAGACTCGGACACACGGCCACCACAACCATGACCCAGCAAATAGCGGCGGTCGTGCCTCGGGTAAGTTTCTGCTCGCCACCAACCTGTAAAGCCTTACCTGCCGTGCTGTTGTTGTTTCTGGCTGAACTAAGTCCGTCTCACGACAGGCGTGTGTTGACGAAACTTTGTAGTTGTACCTAGTCCCACTTAATAATATTGCTGTAACTATAACAACGACGTGTTGTATCTCCGGGAGTGCCAAGCACAAGTAGCCAACTATCAGTTATATCTCCACCACTCTGGCTGGTTACTGTACTTCTAGATCATATCTCCCCACCACTCTGGCTGGTTACTGTACTCCTAGGTCATATCTCCCCACCACTCTGGCTGGTTACTGTACTTCTAGGTCATATCTCCCCACCACTCTGGCTGGTTACTGTACTTCTAGATCATATCTCCCCACCACTCTGGCTGGTTACTGTACTTCTAGGTCATATCCCCCCACCACTCTGGCTGGTTACTGTACTTCTAGATAATATTAATATCTCCCCACCACTCTGGCTGGTTACTGTACTTCTAGATCATATCTCCCCACCACTCTGGCTGGTTACTGTACTTCTAGATCATATCTCCCCACCACTCTGGCTGGTTACTGTACTTCTAGATAATATTAATATCTCCCCACCACTCTGGCTGGTTACTGTACTTCTAGATCATATCTCCCCACCACTCTGGCTGGTTACTGTACTTCTAGATCATATCTCCCCACCACTCTGGCTGGTTACTGTACTTCTAGATCATATCTCCCCACCACTCTGGCTGGTTACTGTACTTCTAGATCATATCTCCCCACCACTCTGGCTGGTTACTGAACTGTACTTCTAGATCATATCTCCTCACCATTCTTGCTGGTTACTGTCTTCTGTTACTGTACTTTTAGGTCATATCTAAGCACACTGGAGGATATGATCGCCAGAAGTAGGTTATCTGCTTCCTATTATTTTCTGCCATGTTTCAACCACTTTCTGTTGTGATACTACCAATCCTGAATATTATTACATATCCTTGCAGGACATTGCAGTCAATGACAGGGTGATTTTCAAGTCAACTTAATGTTCAGTAGATTACTATACTACACATCCTATAATCATTAGAACTGTTGACACTGCCGTGACTACACTTACAGTATAGGTAGTTCCCTATCTGACACTGCCACGACTACACTTACAGTATAGGTAGTATCCTATCTGACACTGCTGCAACTACACTTACAGTATAGGTAGTCCCCTATCTGACACTGCCACGACTACACTTACAGTATAGGTAGTATCCTATCTGACACTGCTGCAACTACACTTACAGTATAGGTAGTCCCCTATCTGACACTGCCACGACTACACTTACAGTATAGGTAGTCCCCTATCTGACACTGCCACGACTACACTTATAGTATAGGTAGTCCCCTATCTGACACTGCCACGACTACACTTACAGTATAGGTAGTATCCTATCTGACACTGTCGATGGGCTGTGCAGTGATAGGGCTTCGAATGAAAAAAACAAACTTTATTTTCAAAGGGTCACAAACTGGGAGAAGAGGGGGGGGGGGGGGTTGTAAATGAATGCTGTAAACATACACCAAACATAAACAATATTTCAGCATTATGTGCGCGCGTGTGTGTGGGAAGGGGGTATGTGCGTGTATGTATGTGTGTGTGCTCTACATACATACATTAGTCACATGTCTTCATGAAGTCTTCGTGGCGAAGTGGTCAAGCCATTTAACTCGGGCTCCGAAGGTTGTGGGTTCAATTCTGGGCCGCGTCCTTCGGTTCACGAGTTAAATTTTTCGGAGACTCCTGTGGATCGTCGCTAGAGCTACGGAGTTCATGCTTTGTGTGATGCTTTCCATGCTGCAGAAAGAGACCGAGCCCCATGGGATAAAACTCGGTGCAATGAAGTCGACCCTGTCGACTTTTAAGCGACTTTTTAAAGTCACATGTTCTAGGTCAGGACATATGTGTGAGTAGTCGGCCCTTTCTATTGTTTGCTGTCCCTTCCCGGACAATTCCAAGAGTATACTGGAAACTCTAGTACCCTTGTTTGTGCACCTGGGGGGCCACACATGAGTTACAGGGGCCACACATGAGTTAAAGGGGCCACACATGAGTTAAAGGGGCCACATCTGAGTTAATGGGGCCACACATGAGTTAAAGGGGTCACATCTGAGTTAATGGGGCCACATCTGAGTTAATGGGGCCACATCTGAGTTAATGGGGCCACATCTGAGTTAATGGAGCCACACATGAGTTAAAGGGGCCACATCTGAGTTAATGGGGCCACACATGAGTTAAAGGGGCCACATCTGAGTTAATGGGGCCACACATGAGTTAAAGGGGCCACATCTGAGTTAATGGGGCCACATCTGAGTTAATGGGGCCACACATAAGTTAAAGGGGCCACATCTGAGTTAATAGGGCCACATCTGAGTTAATGGGACCACACATAAGTTAAAGGGACAACATCTGAGTTAAAGGGGCCACATCTGTGTTAATGGGGCCACATCTGAGTTAATGGAGCCACACATGAGTTAAAGGGGCCACATCTGTGTTAATGGGGCCACATCTGAGTTAATGGAGCCACACATGAGTTAAAGGGGCCACATCTGAGTTAATGGGGCCACATCTGAGTTAATGGGGCCACATCTGAGTTAATGGGGCCACATCTGTGTTAATGGGGCCACACATAAGTTAAAGGGACAACATCTGAGTTAATGGGGCCACACATGAGTTAAAGGGGCCACATCTGTGTTAATGGGGCCACATCTGAGTTAATGGGGCCACATCTGAGTTAATGGGGCCACATCTGAGTTAATGGGGCCACATCTGTGTTAATGGGGCCACATCTGAGTTAAAGGGGCCACATCTGAGTTAATGGGACCACATCTGAGTTAATGGGGCCACATCTGTGTTAATGGGGCCACATCTGAGTTAATGGGGCCACATCTGTGTTAATGGGACCACATCTGAGTTAATGGGGCCACATCTGCGTTAATGGGGCCATACATGAGTTAAAGGGGCCACATCTGTGTTAATGGGGCCACACATGAGTTAAAGGGGTCACATCTGAGTTAATGGGGCCACATCTGAGTTAATGGGGCCACACGTGAGTTAAAGGGGCCACATCTGTGTTAATGGGGCCACATCTGAGTTAATGGGACCATACATGAGTTAAAGGGGCCACATCTGAGTTAAAGGGGCCACATCTGAGTTAATCGGGCCACATCTGTGTTAATGGGGCCACATCTGAGTTAATCGGGCCACATCTGTGTTAATGGGGTCACATCTGAGTTAATGGGGCCACACATGAGTTAAAGGGGCCACATCTGAGTTAATGGTGCCACATCTGAGTTAATGGGGCCACACATGAGTTAAAGGGGCCACATCTGTGTTAATGGGGCCACATCTGAGTTAATGGAGCCACATCTGAGTTAATGGGGCCACATCTGAGTTAATGGGACCACATCTGTGTTAATGGGACCACATCTGTGTTAATGGGGCCACATCTGAGTTAATGGGGCCACATCTGTGTTAATGGGGCCATATATGTGTTAATGGGGCCACATCTGTGTTAATGGGGCCACATCTGTGTTAATGGGGCCAGTCCTGGGTTAAAGGGGCCACATCTGAGTTATTGGGGCCACATCTGAGTTAATGGGGCCACATCTGAGTTAATGGGGCCACATCTGAGTTAATGGGGCCACATCTGAGTTAATCGGGCCACATCTGAGTTAATGGGGCCACATCTGAGTTAATGGGGCCACATCTGAGTTAATGGGACCACATCTGAGTTAATGGGGCCACACATGAGTTAAAGGGGCCACCCTTGAGCCGTGCAGGTCGGACAAATATTCCAACACCTGCTGGGCATTGACCCCGGACCCCTGTCTGGACAAATATGCGCACTAACCACTCTGGCACTGAGACCCTCACGACAACAATGAAATAAATATATGGAGTGAATATGTCACAATAATATCCGCTGTCTTTGCTCCTTGTTGTATATGGTGCTTCGTCTGTCTTGCTTGTGTTATAAGTAATTGTGACAAAGTCTGGGGGTCGGGAGGTGGAACACAACACGGCTGACATGACCCTGTCTCCCTACAGGCTGCTGTTACAACACAGGGCTCACGTCTACAGACAGGAGAAGCATCTATTGATGGGGAATGTCGCATTTCGATTGTTGTCGGTGCAGACAGATGGCATCAGTTCTAGACACATAATATCTTCAGATCTAGATACATGACATCATTACGACTAGACACATGACGTCATCACGTCCAGATACGTGACATCAATTCTAGTCTAGACACGCGACATCATCACATCTAGACACGGGACCGTGTCACGTCTAGAAACCGGGAATATCACGTCTAGACACGGGGCAGTGTCACGTCTAGACACGGGGTAGTATCACGTCTATACACCGGGTAGTATCACGTCTAGACAGTTAGACAGTGGGTGTTATCACGTCTAGACAGCGGATCTATACACCGAGCAGTATCACGTCTAGACACGGGGCAGTATCACATCTAGACACGGGGAAGTATCACATCTAGACATCGTTCAGTATCACATCTAGACATCGGGAAGTATCACATCTAGACATCGGGCAGTATCACGTCTAGACAGGGGTCTATACACCGAGCAGTATCACGTCTAGACACGGGGCAGTATCACATCTAGACATCGGGCAGTATCACGTCTAGACATCGGGCAGTATCACGTCTAGACATCGGGCAGTATCACGTCTAGACACGGGGCAGTATCACGTCTAGACACGGGGCAGTATCACATCTAGACACGGGGAAGTATCACATCTAGACATCGGGCAGTATCACATCTAGACATCGGGCAGTATCACGTCTAGACAGCGGGTCTATACACCGAGCAGTATCACGTCTAGACACGGGGCAGTATCACGTCTAGACATCGGGCAGTATCACGTCTATACACGGTGCAGTATCACGTCTAGACACCGGGTAGTATCACGTCTATACACGGAGTGGTGTCACGTCTATATACTGGGTGGTGTCACGCCTATACACTGGATAGTGTCACGCCTATACACTGGGTAGTGTCACGTCTATACACTGGGTAGTGTCACGTCTATATACGGGGTGGTGTCACGTCTATAGTATCACGTCTATACACTGGATAGTGTCACGCCTATACACTGGATAGTGTCATGTCTATACACTGGATAGTGTCACGTCTATACACGAGGTAGTGTCACGTCTATACACGGGGTGGTGTCACGCCTATACATTGGATAGTGTCACGTCTATACGCTGGATAGTGTCACGTCTATACACTGGATAGTGTCACACCTATACACTGGATAGTGTCACGTCTATACACTGGATAGTGTCACGCCTATACATTGGATAGTGTCACGTCTATACACTGGATAGTGTCACGCCTATACGCAGGATAGTGTCACGCCTATATGCAGGATAGTGTCACGTCTATACACTGGATAGGGTCACGTCTATACACTGGATAGTGTCACGTCTATACACTGGATAGTGTCGTGTCTATACACTGGATAGTGTCACGTCTATACACTGGATAGTGTCATGTCTATACACTGGATAGTGTCACGTCTATACACTGGATAGTGTCACGCCTATACGCTGGATAGTGTCACGCCTATACGCTGGATAGTGTCACGTCTATACACTGGATAGTGTCACGTCTATACACTGGATAGTGTCACGTCTATACACTGGATAGTGTCACGCCTATACACTGGATAATGTCACGTCTATACACTGGATAGTGTCACGTCTATACACTGGATAGTGTCACGCCCATACACGGGGCAGTGTCACGTCTATACACGGGGTGGTGTCACGTCTATACACTGGGTGGTGTCACGTCTATACACTGGGTGGTGTCACGTCTATACACTGGATGGTGTCACGTCTATACACTGGATAGTGTCATGTCTATACACTGGATAGTGTCACGTCTATACACTGGATATTGTCGCGTCTATACATTGGATAGTGTCACGTCTATACACTGGATAGTGTCACGTCTATACACTGGATAGTGTCACGTCTATACACTGGATAGTGTCACGTCTATACACTGGATAGTGTCACGTCTATACGCAGTGCAGGATTTACGTATAAGCTACACAAGCTATAGCTTAGGGCCCCCAAGAAAGTGGGGGGGGGGGACCCAAAACATATTGTCCGAGTGAGCAATTGTCATATATGTATACTTAAATATACTGCAGCATTATTAGTCCCAATGCTGCACGTCTAGTTTAATATAATTCCTTAATCCTCATAGCATGTTTCAAGAGATTAGATAATCAGCCTTTGTAAATTGTGACTTTTAAAAGAACTTTTGTTTCTTTTTACCAGAGTTTGCATTTTTAAGTTTGTTATGAATAAAAATGATTTTAAGTTAAAGATTTATTATTTCACTATCAATATACTTCTTAATTGTATTTCAGTTTAACCCTCTAGGTATCCGAAAATCATATTTGTCACTGACATAGAATATCTGGACTTATAAAGGGCCCCATATTTCAAATAGCTTAGGGCCTTATCAAGTCTAAATCCGGCCCTGTCTATACGTGGAGCAGTATCACGTATATACACACGGGGTAGTGTCACGTCTATATGAGATAGAGTCACGTTTATACGCGGGATAGTATCGCGTCTATACACGGGATAGTGTCGCGTCTATACACGGGGTAGTGTCACTTTATACACCGGATAGTATCACGTCTAGGCATCGGGTAGTATCGCGTCTGTACATGGGGCAGTGTCACGTCTAGATACGGTGTATTGTCACGTCTAGACCCGGGATAGTGTCACGTCTAGACACGGGGTAGTGTCACGTCTAGACACATGACAGTATCATGTCTAAACACATGACAAAATCACATCTAGAAAAATACCTTCACGATTAGACAAATGATAGCATCGTGTCTTAGCAAATGACACCGTCACGTTTAGACAAATGACACCATCGCGTTTAAACAAATGGAACAGTCACGTTCAGAGATATTACTACATCATTCATATATATATATATATATATATATATATATATATATATATATATATATATATATATATATATATATATATATATATATATATATATCATCATTCATTGGCACCTTGCCGTCTTGACAGACGATAGTTTGTAAGGGATGGAGTTATTGCCTCTCCATAGAACAAAGCCTGGGCTAAAATATAGAGATCATGTGTTGCCCATGCAGCCTGTATTATAGTGTAGAGATGTTACACACAGGTTAGAAGGCACGTGATGATCGTACAGCACACAAGTCTCCGTTGTTTAGAACATTCTTTATTAGTCGAATCGTTCAACTACAGCATAATGATGTTATGCTCAAATTCTGATGTTTACATGTTTTCCTACTTCCCTGCTAGCTGGACCCCAAGTGACGTGTGTGCCAGCCTAGATACACCTCTTCATTCGTGCACACACGTTCACTAGCTATGGTTTTCCCACTAGTCAAGGAATGCGCAGCATTCCTTAACTCTTTACTCCTAAGCTACTCCCTTTACTGTTACATATACCTCCCCTTCTTCAAAGAGAATTTTTCCCTGAAAAAATCTCAACCCCAACTCTTAAGCACTTAACTCTACATCTCTATACCACAATTAATAACAATTCCATATAATTCCTAACTCAATTCTCATTCTCCTATCTCATCATAGCCAATTGCTAACCAGAGACAATAATACCGAAACTCTCTACAAAACTCGTTATAAAGTTCTTTAGAAAACTCGCTACAAAACTCTCCATAAAATTCTCCAGAAAACTCGCTACAAAACTCTCCATAAGCGAACCGCTTTTAAATTTAAAGTGTCCATCTAAATTATGATTGACAAAACTGAAGATATTCCCCTTATCTTTTATTTCTCCCTTATTCACATTCTCACACTCTCACTATTCTAGGATAGACAGAAAAAAATAGTTAGATTGGGTAGGTTAGATTTGGTAGGTGCGCACCTAAAAATAAATAAGAAAAAGTAAGGAAAAAGTAAGAAGTAATCACCTTTCTCTTCCCATACATTCTCAAAACTTTATAAAAATAAAGTTTCAAAATTTATCTTCAGTTTCCGTCAATAATAATTGTTATTATCAAAAAAATATGTTAATCCAAAACTACCAGCTTTTGTATCATTCACCTCGTCAAGTTCAAGTTTACCATTCCTTAAAAAAAAAAAACTCCAAATTATTAGTATACTGTTACGTACAGTCTTCTTCTTCCAATGTCTACTTATTTAAATGCCAAAACTCAAGCTGGCATTCCCCCCTTATTTTCCCATTAAACGCTGTTCAACCCAGCTCCTATTTTTAACCCAAACATTTACATTGCGAACCAGCTAATGTAGTCCCAAATTCACTCCCCCACATACTCCTCCATTACAACATATTGAGTCACTTCACTAACCACTACTTCTTCCCCCTTAACTCCATCATGTTTCACCCTCAATTTCTATTTATAAACGTTATATACGTTAAACGACTCAACTACTTTAAGTCATCTGTTTCTTCTAACTGAACGTCAAACTAATAATCATTTTACACACACTCAGGTTAACTCAATAAAACCAAAACATTGTAAAAATAACCAGCTAAGTTAACTTATTCTTCACATTTCATAAAACACCATTGAAGTCCAAACAGTTGACTAAACCATATCAACCCCCTCATTCTTTGACATCATATTTATCCCCACACATTAATCAAATTAAACATATATAAGGAAATGCAAGACCATTTTATGACTACTCAATAATTGTTTTCCGTTTAAGAAAAACTCCACACTTCACTTAAAAACCAACATGATCACAAAACATATACCAATAAGTCTCAAGTTATTACCATATTATGTGTATTCCTCCCAACAACTCTTGCTTACGTTATTTACCAACTACCTTCTTTGTAAACACAAAAATATCGTGTCTAACTTCTTCTTCTATCTGCCATCTGCAGAATATTCTACCAGGCTATTTATCTATCTCTTCTCCATTTTCTTAATAACTTCAAATTTTTTTCTATAATTGCAATATCTACATCAATGTCGCTATCCTCCCGAGGAGAGCTATCTTCTTTCATATCAGCTTCTTCATCAGTTTCTGACTTTTCATCCATTTCTTGTTCCCCATCTGTATATCCATTACTAGCAACCGCTAATTTCTTTCTTTCTAAATCCAATCTAATTTTCCTGTCTTGCCGTCTCAACAAATTTTCAAATAGTGGCATATCTTCACCACTTGAAGAACGCACTCTAAGTTTCCTTTGCCTCTTAATTTCTTTTTCTTTCTGACTATCTAACTTTCTTTTTACTGCCTGTCTTGTATTCATAAATGGAGGTTCTATTTTTTCTTTGACTGATTCTTCGCTAATATAATCGTCATACATGTTATTTTCCTCCGTCATGACTGTTTTTGGTACTGTTTCTTCTTGTTCAGCTGTAGTATATGCTGTTGTCACTTGTTTCCCATTCTCTATAGGTATTGGATATACCGATTGTCTGACAATCTGTCCACCTGACAATATTTCTTCGGAACAATAATTATTATTACTATTCTCTGCATCCCTTTCCTCATTATCCCGCCTTAAGTGCTCTACATGTGAACGTGCAACATGCCCTGAAATTTGATTCTTAATAGTATATGACACTGGACCCTTTTTTTCTAAAATATAGTATTCCGGGACCCAATGAGCATCAAACTTAGAGTTTTTTCTATGTTTTTTGTAATACACCCTATCACCTATGTTGAACTCTTGTAAGTGTGCATTTTTATTTGCGTATTTCTTCTGTCTTTCTCTAGCCTTAATTATATTATTTCTTAAACGTACATGTGCTTTGTGCATCTCTTGCAACCTTGTTTCCTGAAAATCTTCCCCCAGATATTTTCTCCTAGGCTTTAATAAATTATCAATTGGCAATATTGGTTCTCTCCCATGTACTAAGTAAAATGGTGAGAAACCTGTTCCTTCATTTTCGTGTGTACGTATCGCCGCTAATGCTATCCCCAAATAAAGATCCCAATCCATATCGTGTTCTTCTACATTTTTCGCTAGAATATTGTATAGTGTTCTATGTTGTCTCTCATTTTTAGCATTAGAAGTTGGTCTGTAATATGAAGTCCTAATGTGTTTTATATTCAAATCTTTTACCAATTTTTCAAACTTTCTATTTACAAATTCTTTCCCATTGTCTGTAAGTATTATTTGTGGACACCCAAACCTTGGTATAAATTCTTGTAAAAGCATATTTATAACTGAATCAGCACTCTTGTCTGGAATTGGATAAACTTCTGGCCAGAGACTATATGAATCAACTATATGTAGTAGGTATACATTTCCCGATAATGTTTTTGGATGAGGACCTGAAATATCCAAACTTACTTTCTGCATTGGAAATTGAGGAATATCGGTATCTTGTAAAGGACATTTGATTATCTTCATGTTTCTTAACCTACACTTTTCACACGCTTCAACATATTCATATACGCTTTTGAATAAATTCGGCCAGTAATATTTACTGCTAATAGCCTTCACTAACTTATCTCGTCCAAAATGACCATTATTATCGTGATATGCCTTTAAGACTTCTTGTTCTAAATGTTTCGGAATATATTTTCTTACTCCTTCACTTTTTTCACTGATATAATATAATTGATTATCTTCTTGTAACTCTACAAACTTTCTTTTAAAACTATTTTCCCCTGTTTCTTTCAGTTTTCTTTTTATCTGTACTATTTTTGGATCTAATTCTTGTTCTGTTTTCATATCAAATTGTTCTAAATGTGGGTCTTCTGTTCTAGGTTCAGACTCTTGATCTGATGGTAAACTCTCAAATTCTTCCCTATTTATTATGGCAGAATCTAATATATTTACTTGCCAGTTTCGATCGTCTATCTCTGGTTCAGCTTCATCTTCCGTGTTTCCTGACGACTGTGTATATGGGATCCTAGACAAAAGATCGTCGCATGTATTATGTTTCCCTGAAACATATTCAACCTTAGCATTGTATCCCTGTAAATTCAATGCCCACGTTTGTATTTTCCTATTTTGTATTGGTGCTTCTAATATCGACTTTAATGGCATGTGGTCAGTTCTAATAATGAAATTGGCGTTATGTAAGTAGTAATTTAATTTTTGAAGAGCGTAGTGTATAGCATATGCTTCTTTCTCAATAATCGGCCATTTCTTTTGAGTCTTGCTGAGTTTATGAGACAAGAAATAGATTGCTCTTTCATTTTTAACCCCTGGTATTCCAGATTCTTCTCCTTCATATGGTTGAACCAAACATGCTCCTATTGCGTTGTCTGAAGCATCTGTGTATAGTATTAGCTGTTTATTCAGGTCTGGATGTGTCAATAATGGTACCACTGTTAAGCTATCTTTTAAAAGTTCGAACGCTTTTTGACACTCATCATCCCACTTAAATCTAGCGTATTTTCCCGTTAAATTCGTAATAGGTATTGCTATCCTTGAAAACGCTGGTACAAACCTCCTATAATATGCACACGTACCTATAAATGCACGCACTTCCTTAACATTAGTTGGAGGAGGTAACTCTTTAATAACCTTTATCTTGTCCTGGTCTGGTTTAATACCTTCCCTATTTATTATATAGCCTAAATATTTTGTTTCTGTCTTTAAAAACTGGCACTTGCTAAGCTTTAATTTAACGTCATGCCTTCTTAATCTGTCAAATACTAGTCTAATATGTTTCAAATGATTCTCCACATTCCCTTTCGTAAATATCAATATGTCATCTATATAGGCCAGGGCAAAATTTTGCATACCGTCTAGTACTTCATTTATTAAGAACATATAGTGAGACGGTGCATTTTTGAGACCGAATGGCATACGTAAGAATTCGTAAGAACCCATATGAGTACAAAAGGCACTTTTCTTTTGCGCGTCCTCCGACATCGGAATACACCAAAATCCTGCCCTTGCATCCAGCGTTGTGAAATATGTAGAGCCATTAAGTAACCCCAAAATATTATCAATCACCGGCAATGGGTACGCTACATTCTTAGTAATTTTGTTCAACGCCCTGTAGTCACAACAGAACCTGTTCGAACCATCAGATTTGGCTACTATGACGACCGGAGATGACCATTCTGATTTTGATCTTGTTATTATGCCTGCTTTCAACATATCTTCTATTGCCTTTTCTACGACTTCTCTATTTCTTAATGGAGTTCTATATGGTTTTAAACTAATTGGTGGATGGTCTCCCGTATCTATTTCCATTGTAACTGTTTTTGTCTTTCCCAATTCTAAATCATTAATTGCAAACACATCCTGATTTTGTTTTATAAGTTGTTCTAATACTTCCTTATTTTCTGGCGGAGTTTTTAACTGTGCCAACAATTCTTGTTCCCTTGTCACTTTGTCTAGTGAATGTATTTGGGCTGTATTTCTTCTGGATGGATGGATCAATTCATCCATTCTTATGTTCCCTTTTCGTCCGCATCCGCGCCTGTTATTAATTCTAAACCTGGCTCATCAATTATTTCTTTTTGCAATTCAGTGATTCTGACTATGTTTCCTGCTACATAATACGGGTTTCTCTTCAGCTTTGCTTGTATCAAATTAACTGACTGTGGTTTTAAATTCATGGTCGTTTTGACTCTAACTAGTGTCGACACATGCATATCTTCTTCTAAATCTACGTAAACATCTTGGAATTTTAATTTATGCAAATCAAATAAAAGTCTCACCCCATTTTTCAATAAAAAAATCTCTACCCAATATCATATTTCTATTTAAATTCTTGACCACATGGAACATATGCCTGACATTTATCCCTCCTAATTTCAAGTTTATCATCGTTTGTCCTAGCACTTCTAATTTTTGTCCCGTTACCGAATGAAGATTCTCCTGAATTCTAAATATTTTACAATTTTTTAACATTCGATATAAAAATGCTTCTTTAATCACGCTAACTTGTGCTCCCGAATCAACTAATGTTCTAACTTTATATTTTCCTATTTGTACTATACATGAACTAGGATCTACCATATTTAATGACAATTGTTTTATCTCGGCTTGTTTTTTATTTCTAAATGTCCTACTATACTCATCCTTTGGGTTTTTAATACATTGATGCCCCTTTTGGACCTTACTATCTTCCCTCCTACTGCCGATCCTGTTCAGTAAGCGGGATGCCAATTTCCCTGATTTCCTGACCTTCTAAAATTTCTCTGCATTTCTCCATAATTCCTATTTGCTGGTCTGCCATTTGCAGTTCTATTCTGTGTACTCGTCTGAACACCTCTATTATTTTGTGTATTCGATGGGACACGTCTGTTACCACAGAAGCGAAAAAAGTGCCCACGTTGGTGACATCCCCAACAAACCACATTCGAGTTATTTGCGTTACCTTCCATGTTTCTTACAGTATTTCTCACTTGTCCTCCTCTACCTTGATTATATACGTTATCGTTTCTTTGTACCATCTGTATTTCTCCTCGTCTTCCTCTCCATCCATGTCTATACTGTCCTATTTCCATAGGTTCTTCAATTCTATCTTCCGAACTACTACCTAACTCTCGTCCTACCCTTAATCTAAACCTTCTCCTCAAGCTTTCCTCTTGTATAGCGATATCTACCGCTTGTGACAATCTTGCAGGATTCTCTCTTAATAATTTAAATTTCAATCCATCTGACCTAATCCCATCAACAAAAATCCCTACTAACATCCGTTCCACTTCTTCAGCTCGTACATTCTGTCCTAAAAATGACTCTTCCGCTAAATTGATTAACCTGTCACTGTATAGCTGTACACTTTCTGTAGTATTTTGTCTAGTCTGTCGCAATACTGAGAATGCGTGTTGTGGATCAGTAATTTCAGCGTATTTTCTTGTGAGATCATCTTTAAATTCTTCCCAGGTTTCACCTCTTCCTGCTTCTAGTTTTCTTCTTATATGGTCAGAAACTGGACTTGTACTTGTTCTGTATGCCAAATTCTTTTTCTCCTCATCTGTAGCGTTTACTAAATAAGCATGTTTCTCAATAGAAATGACCCATTTCTTAAACTGGTTTGCTTGTCCATTAAATCTCTCAACATCACTGCTTACATTTTGTTGTCTTAACACTGCATCCAACCTTGATATTGCCCCACCAACTCCAGTCAGTACCTGTGAAAAATCTTGGGGTTCCATTCTAGAATCTATAATGGAAATTATTAAGCAATATACAAATATTTCAAACAATATTAATTTCAAATTCAGCAGCAATACATAATCTGTTCAATTAATTACTCTAATATTATCTATTATCTAACTATACTAACAAAAAACTCCAATCGAAGATCCTGACGAAGAAAATTTTCTGTTCTAATCACGAATCCTGATAAAAGAACTTAAATGAAATCCTGATGAAGAAATTTCTAATTGATCCTGATACCAACTCTAATCGACACCGTTGAAAGGATCAGAACACACAAAAAAACCTCTGGATTTCCTAATTCAATCGAAGTCGAAGTCAGTTCTTTCCAATTATTTTCCTGTCGTTGATTGTGCTCGATATAACGCTCGATACCAAACTGCTTGATTACTTGCTCGATTGACTGTAAGCGTTAGACTTTAATTTTCGTCAAGCAAGGTCACCTTCACGATTTTTCAACCGACAACTGCTCCCGGTTTCAGCAAAAATCTGGCATTTTCATATGTTTCAGCGTAAAAATGATCCAGTCAACAACAATTGGATTCAAACCTGACTCTATCCACTCCGTTATATGTTAGGTGGCATTCCAACAACGGTCAGTTAAATTTATTGTAACAACTTTTGACTTGAGACAAGTTGACTATATTCATCAATGCCTTCACTTAAGTGAAGTGACTGTAGAGAGTATTGAGGATCTCGATTTAATAATTATGGAATTTGCAATATAACCTTGACTTCACCTTCAACAGTCCAATGAGCTAAAACTCATAATTTTCAGCATTCTTTGTTTTACTTGGAGTTTTATTTGGAGCAGGTTATTGTTCTGTTGAAATTAAATCATTTCTGGTACCTCGAGACTTCATAAGTTGTTGTAACATGTAATCAGCGAGTTCATTCTTATAACCTTGTGTACCAATTTTTGATGCAAAACGGCATTACTTGATCTCATTATACAATTAGCGTTGGTCAGTGCTCAAGTTATTTCATACTACTAATTAGATAAAAACATCAGTCTTTCAAAAAAATAAGTTAATCAATCAAACCTTCTGAGCTGGCCTGAGAAATCGATCTCCTTTTTAAACAGAAATACACTGAGAACCCACAACAACTACCCCTGGGCGGGCTTTCAGCTGTTGCGTTTCTTATTATTATTTACTTAAAAACTTCCTTCTCCAGACGCCCAGACACAAGAATCTTTCATGGCGGTAACTCTCTCCACGACATCCCATATTTCTTGAGGTCAAAGGCACCAAATCAACCTGTATTATAGTGTAGAGATGTTACACACAGGTTAGAAGGCACGTGATGATCGTACAGCACACAAGTCTCCGTTGTTTAGAACATTCTTTATTAGTCGAATCGTTCAACTACAGCATAATGATGTTATGCTCAAATTCTGATGTTTACATGTTTTCCTACTTCCCTGCTAGCTGGACCCCAAGTGACGTGTGTGCCAGCCTAGATACACCTCTTCATTCGTGCACACACGTTCACTAGCTATGGTTTTCCCACTAGTCAAGGAATGCGCAGCATTCCTTAACTCTTTACTCCTAAGCTACTCCCTTTACTGTTACACATGATCCCTCTCTCGGCTTGCCTAGTTCACTCCAGAGGAAAGGTAACACCCCTACATCTGGAACAAGACAAGCTGCAGAAGCTGCCGGATCAGCAAAGCAATGCTCTAATTGTCTGCTTCGATCCTAGACCAGCCGCCAACCAAGGCTTAGGGCCTAGTCTGCCCTGCCATGACACTTTGTCTTTAGGTTGCATTTCCTCGCACCAGGGTAAGGCTTGTACCCTCCCAATTGCGCTCTTCCGCCCGAAGCCGTTGGCACAATGTGGGGTGTCGGGTTTGGTAAGCGCCGCCCATCGTTCGGCGCTAACAGAGAGCAGGTAGTACCGTCTACTGTTATACGGTAGCTCAGTCATATCTGACTAAGACCTGACACAAATATATATATATAACAAATAATACTAATATATAGACCAAATAAAACTACCACAAGTGTCATCCTACTATGAGAAACATAATCCTACTATGTGACCAGAATATGTATGTTGCCGTGACTAGAAGCTGTATGTTGCCGTGACTAGAAGCTGTATGTTGGCGTGACTAGAAGCTGTATGTTGCCGTGACTGGAAGCTGTATGTTGCCGAGACTAGAAGCTGTATGTTGCCGTGACTAGAAGCTGTATGTTGCCGTGACTAGAAGCCGTATGTTGCCGTGACAAGAAGATGTATGTTGCCGTGACTTGAAGCCGTATGTTGCCGTGACTTGAAGCTGTATGTTGCCGTGACTAGAAGCTGTATGTTGGCGTGACTAGAAGCTGTATGTTGCCGTGACTAGAAGCTGCATGTTGCCGTGACCAGAAGCCGTGTGTTACAATGACTAGAAGCCTTATGTTGCCGTGACTAGAAGCTGTATGTTGCCGTGACTAGAAGCTGTATGTTGGCGTGACTAGAAGCTGTATGTTGCCGAGACTAGAAGCTGTATGTTGCCGAGACTAGAAGCTGTATGTTGCCGTGACTAGAAGCTGTATGTTGCCGAGACTAGAAGCTGTATGTTGGCGTGACTAGAAGCCGTATGTTGCCGTGACTAGAAACTGTATGTTGTCGTGACTAGAAGCTGTATGTTGGCGTGACTAGAAGCTGTATGTTGCCGTGACTAGAAGCTGTATGTTGCCGTGATTAGAAGCTGTATGTTGTCGTGACTAGAAGCTGTATATTGGCGTGACTAGAAGCTGTATGTTGACCTGACTAGAAGCTGTATGTTGGTGTGACTTGAAGCTGTATGATGGCGTGACTAAAAGCTGTATGTTGCCGTGACTAGAAGCTGTATGTTGCCGTGACTAGCAGCTGTATATTGGCGTGACTAGAAGCTGTATCTTGCCGTGACTAGAAACTGTATGTTGCCGTGACTAGAAGCTGTATGTTGCCGTGACTAGCAGCTGTATATTGGCGTGACTAGAAGCTGTATGTTGCCGTGACTAGAAGATGTATGTTCACGTGACTAGAAGCTGTATGTTGCCGTGACTAGAAGCTGTATGTTGCCGTGATTTGAAGCCGTATGTTGTCGTGACTTGAAGCCGTATGTTGCCATGACTTGAAGCTGTATGTTGCCGTGACTTGAAGCTGTATGTTGGCGTGACTAGAAGCTGTATGTTGGCGTGACTAGAAGCTGTATGTTGCCGTGACTAGAAGCTGTATTTTGGCGAGACTAGAAGCTGTATGTTGCCGAGACTAGAAGCTGTATGTTGCCGCGACTAAAAGCTGTATGTTGGCGTGACTAGAAGCTGTATGTTGCCGTGACTAGAAGCTGTATGCTGGCGTGACTAGAAGCTGTATGTTGCCGAGACTAGAAGCTGTATGTTGCCGTGACTAGAAGCTGTATGTTGCCGAGACTAGAAGCTGTATGTTGCCGTGACTAGAAGCTGTATGTTGCCGTGACTAGAAACTGTATGTTGCCGTGACTAGAAGCCGTATGTTGCCGTGACTAAAAGCTGTATGTTGCCGTGACTAGAAGCTGTACGTTGTCGTGACTAGAAGCTGTATATTGCCGTGACTAGAAGTTGTATATTGGCGTGACTAGACGCTGTATGTTGCCGTGACTAGAAGCTGTATATTGGCGTGACAAGAAGCTGTATATTGGCGTGACTATAAGCTGTATGTTGTCGTGACTAGAAGCTGTATATTGGCATGACTAGAAGCTGTATATTGGTGTGACTAGAAGCTGTATATTGGCGTGACTAGAAGCTGTATGTTGCCGTGACTGGAAGCTGTATGTTGCCGAGACTAGAAGCTGTATGTTGCCGTGACTAGAAGCTGTATGTTGCCGTGACTAGAAGCCGTATGTTGCCGTGACAAGAAGATGTATGTTGCCGTGACTTGAAGCCGTATGTTGCCGTGACTTAAAGCTGTATGTTGCCGTGACTAGAAGCTGTATGTTGGCGTGACTAGAAGCTGTATGTTGCCGTGACTAGAAGCTGCATGTTGCCGTGACCAGAAGCCGTGTGTTACAATGACTAGAAGCCGTATGTTGCCGTGACTAGAAGCTGTATGTTGCCGTGACTAGAAGCTGTATGTTGGCGTGACTAGAAGCTGTATGTTGCCGAGACTAGAAGCTGTATGTTGCCGAGACTAGAAGCTGTATGTTGCCGTGACTAGAAGCTGTATGTTGCCGAGACTAGAAGCTGTATGTTGGCATGACTAGAAGCCGTATGTTGCCGTGACTAGAAACTGTATGTTGTCGTGACTAGAAGCTGTATTTTGGCGTGACTAGAAGCTGTATGTTGCCGTGACTAGAAGCTGTATGTTGCCGTGATTAGAAGCTGTATGTTGTCGTGACTAGAAGCTGTATATTGGCGTGACTAGAAGCTGTATGTTGACCTGACTAGAAGCTGTATGTTGGTGTGACTTGAAGCTGTATGATGGCGTGACTAAAAGCTGTATGTTGCCGTGACTAGAAGCTGTATGTTGCCGTGACTAGCAGCTGTATATTGGCGTGACTAGAAGCTGTATGTTGCCGTGACTAGAAACTGTATGTTGCCGTGACTAGAAGCTGTATGTTGCCGTGACTAGCAGCTGTATATTGGCGTGACTAGAAGCTGTATGTTGCCGTGACTAGAAGATGTATGTTCACGTGACTAGAAGCTGTATGTTGCCGTGACTAGAAGCTGTATGTTGCCGTGATTTGAAGCCGTATGTTGTCGTGACTTGAAGCCGTATGTTGCCATGACTTGAAGCTGTATGTTGCCGTGACTTGAAGCTGTATGTTGGCGTGACTAGAAGCTGTATGTTGGCGTGACTAGAAGCTGTATGTTGCCGTGACTAGAAGCTGTATGTTGGCGAGACTAGAAGCTGTATGTTGCCGAGACTAGAAGCTGTATGTTGCCGCGACTAAAAGCTGTATGTTGGCGTGACTAGAAGCTGTATGTTGCCGTGACTAGAAGCTGTATGCTGGCGTGACTAGAAGCTGTATGTTGCCGAGACTAGAAGCTGTATGTTGCCGTGACTAGAAGCTGTATGTTGCCGAGACTAGAAGCTGTATGTTGCCGTGACTAGAAGCTGTATGTTGCCGTGACTAGAAGCTGTATGTTGCCGTGACTAGAAGCCGTATGTTGCCGTGACTAAAAGCTGTATGTTGCCGTGACTAGAAGCTGTACGTTGTCGTGACTAGAAGCTGTATATTGCCGTGACTAGAAGTTGTATATTGGCGTGACTAGAAGCTGTATATTGGCGTGACAAGAAGCTGTATATTGGCGTGACTATAAGCTGTATGTTGGCGTGACTAGAAGCTGTATATTGGCATGACTAGAAGCTGTATATTGGTGTGACTAGAAGCTGTATATTGGCGTGACTAGAAGCTGTATGTTGCCGTGACTAGAAGCCCTATTTTGACGTGACTAGAAGCTGTATGTTGTCGTGACTTGAAGCTGTATGTTGTCGTGATTGGAAGCTGTATGGTGGCGTGACTAGAAGCTGTATGTTGCCGTGACTAGAAGCTGTATGTTGCCGTGACCAGAAGCCGTGTGTTACAGTGACTAGAAGCTGTATGTTGCCTTGACTTGAAGCCGTATGTTGGCGTGACTAGAAGCTGTATGTTGCCGTGACTAGAAGCCGTATGTTGCCGTGACTAGAAGCTGTATGTTGCCGTGACTACAAGCTGTATGTTGCCGAGACTAGAAGCTGTATGTTGCCGTGACTAGAAGCTGTATGTTGCCGTGACTAGAAGCTGTATGTTGTCGTGACTAGAAGCTGTATGTTGCCGTGACTAGAAGCTGTATATTGGCGTGACAAGAAGCTGTATATTGGCGTGACTATAAGCTGTATGTTGTCGTGACTAGAAGCTGTATATTGGCATGACTAGAAGCTGTATATTGGTGTGACTAGAAGCTGTATATTGGCGTGACTAGAAGCTGTATGTTGCCGTGACTGGAAGCTGTATGTTGCCGAGACTAGAAGCTGTATGTTGCCGTGACTAGAAGCTGTATGTTGCCGTGACTAGAAGCCGTATGTTGCCGTGACAAGAAGATGTATGTTGCCGTGACTTGAAGCTGTATGTTGCCGTGACTAGAAGCTGTATGTTGGCGTGACTAGAAGCTGTATGTTGCCGTGACTAGAAGCTGCATGTTGCCGTGACCAGAAGCCGTGTGTTACAATGACTAGAAGCCTTATGTTGCCGTGACTAGAAGCTGTATGTTGCCGTGACTAGAAGCTGTATGTTGGCGTGACTAGAAGTTGTATGTTGCCGAGACTAGAAGCTGTATGTTGCCGAGACTAGAAGCTGTATGTTGCCGTGACTAGAAGCTGTATGTTGCCGAGACTAGAAGCTGTATGTTGGCGTGACTAGAAGCCGTATGTTGCCGTGACTAGAAACTGTATGTTGTCGTGACTAGAAGCTGTATGTTGGCGTGACTAGAAGCTGTATGTTGCCGTGACTAGAAGCTGTATGTTGCCGTGATTAGAAGCTGTATGTTGTCGTGACTAGAAGCTGTATATTGGCGTGACTAGAAGCTGTATGTTGACCTGACTAGAAGCTGTATGTTGGTGTGACTTGAAGCTGTATGATGGCGTGACTAAAAGCTGTATGTTGCCGTGACTAGAAGCTGTATGTTGCCGTGACTAGCAGCTGTATATTGGCGTGACTAGAAGCTGTATCTTGCCGTGACTAGAAACTGTATGTTGCCGTGACTAGAAGCTGTATGTTGCCGTGACTAGCAGCTGTATATTGGCGTGACTAGAAGCTGTATGTTGCCGTGACTAGAAGATGTATGTTCACGTGACTAGAAGCTGTATGTTGCCGTGACTAGAAGCTGTATGTTGCCGTGATTTGAAGCCGTATGTTGTCGTGACTTGAAGCCGTATGTTGCCATGACTTGAAGCTGTATGTTGCCGTGACTTGAAGCTGTATGTTGGCGTGACTAGAAGCTGTATGTTGGCGTGACTAGAAGCTGTATGTTGCCGTGACTAGAAGCTGTATTTTGGCGAGACTAGAAGCTGTATGTTGCCGAGACTAGAAGCTGTATGTTGCCGCGACTAAAAGCTGTATGTTGGCGTGACTAGAAGCTGTATGTTGCCGTGACTAGAAGCTGTATGCTGGCGTGACTAGAAGCTGTATGTTGCCGAGACTAGAAGCTGTATGTTGCCGTGACTAGAAGCTGTATGTTGCCGAGACTAGAAGCTGTATGTTGCCGTGACTAGAAGCTGTATGTTGCCGTGACTAGAAACTGTATGTTGCCGTGACTAGAAGCCGTATGTTGCCGTGACTAAAAGCTGTATGTTGCCGTGACTAGAAGCTGTACGTTGTCGTGACTAGAAGCTGTATATTGCCGTGACTAGAAGTTGTATATTGGCGTGACTAGACGCTGTATGTTGCCGTGACTAGAAGCTGTATATTGGCGTGACAAGAAGCTG
The DNA here is from genome assembly GCA_963921405.1 of Cepaea hortensis. Classification (NCBI taxonomy): domain Eukaryota; kingdom Metazoa; phylum Mollusca; class Gastropoda; order Stylommatophora; family Helicidae; genus Cepaea; species Cepaea hortensis. The sequence continues at coordinate 101,817,506 of OY992892.1, read as the reverse complement.
TATATTGGCGTGACTATAAGCTGTATGTTGTCGTGACTAGAAGCTGTATATTGGCATGACTAGAAGCTGTATATTGGTGTGACTAGAAGCTGTATATTGGCGTGACTAGAAGCTGTATGTTGCCGTGACTGGAAGCTGTATGTTGCCGAGACTAGAAGCTGTATGTTGCCGTGACTAGAAGCTGTATGTTGCCGTGACTAGAAGCCGTATGTTGCCGTGACAAGAAGATGTATGTTGCCGTGACTTGAAGCCGTATGTTGCCGTGACTTAAAGCTGTATGTTGCCGTGACTAGAAGCTGTATGTTGGCGTGACTAGAAGCTGTATGTTGCCGTGACTAGAAGCTGCATGTTGCCGTGACCAGAAGCCGTGTGTTACAATGACTAGAAGCCGTATGTTGCCGTGACTAGAAGCTGTATGTTGCCGTGACTAGAAGCTGTATGTTGGCGTGACTAGAAGCTGTATGTTGCCGAGACTAGAAGCTGTATGTTGCCGAGACTAGAAGCTGTATGTTGCCGTGACTAGAAGCTGTATGTTGCCGAGACTAGAAGCTGTATGTTGGCATGACTAGAAGCCGTATGTTGCCGTGACTAGAAACTGTATGTTGTCGTGACTAGAAGCTGTATTTTGGCGTGACTAGAAGCTGTATGTTGCCGTGACTAGAAGCTGTATGTTGCCGTGATTAGAAGCTGTATGTTGTCGTGACTAGAAGCTGTATATTGGCGTGACTAGAAGCTGTATGTTGACCTGACTAGAAGATGTATGTTCACGTGACTAGAAGCTGTATGTTGCCGTGACTAGAAGCTGTATGTTGCCGTGATTTGAAGCCGTATGTTGTCGTGACTTGAAGCCGTATGTTGCCATGACTTGAAGCCGTATGTTGCCGTGACTAGAAGCTGTATGTTGCCGTGACTACAAGCTGTATGTTGCCGAGACTAGAAGCTGTATGTTGCCGTGACTAGAAGCTGTATGTTGCCGTGACTAGAAGCTGTATGTTGTCGTGACTAGAAGCTGTATGTTGCCGTGACTAGAAGCTGTATGTTGCCGTGATTAGAAGCCGTATGTTGCCGTGACTTGAAGCCGTATGTTGCCGTGACTTGAAGCCGTATGTTGCCGTGACTAGAAGCTGTATGTTGGCGTGACTAGAAGCCGTATGTTGTCGTGACTAGAATCTGTATGTTGCCGTGACTAGAAGCTGTATGTTGCCGTGACTAGAAGCCGTATGTTGCCGTGACTAAAAGCTGTATGTTGCCGTGACTAGAAGCTGTACGTTGTCGTGACTAGAAGCTGTATATTGCCGTGACTAGAAGTTGTATATTGGCGTGACTAGAAGCTGTATATTGGCGTGACAAGAAGCTGTATATTGGCGTGACTATAAGCTGTATGTTGGCGTGACTAGAAGCTGTATATTGGCATGACTAGAAGCTGTATATTGGTGTGACTAGAAGCTGTATATTGGCGTGACTAGAAGCTGTATGTTGCCGTGACTAGAAGCCCTATTTTGACGTGACTAGAAGCTGTATGTTGTCGTGACTTGAAGCTGTATGTTGTCGTGATTGGAAGCTGTATGGTGGCGTGACTAGAAGCTGTATGTTGCCGTGACTAGAAGCTGTATGTTGCCGTGACCAGAAGCCGTGTGTTACAGTGACTAGAAGCTGTATGTTGCCTTGACTTGAAGCCGTATGTTGGCGTGACTAGAAGCTGTATGTTGCCGTGACTAGAAGCCGTATGTTGCCGTGACTAGAAGCTGTATGTTGCCGTGACTACAAGCTGTATGTTGCCGAGACTAGAAGCTGTATGTTGCCGTGACTAGAAGCTGTATGTTGCCGTGACTAGAAGCTGTATGTTGTCGTGACTAGAAGCTGTATGTTGCCGTGACTAGAAGCTGTATATTGGCGTGACAAGAAGCTGTATATTGGCGTGACTATAAGCTGTATGTTGTCGTGACTAGAAGCTGTATATTGGCATGACTAGAAGCTGTATATTGGTGTGACTAGAAGCTGTATATTGGCGTGACTAGAAGCTGTATGTTGCCGTGACTGGAAGCTGTATGTTGCCGAGACTAGAAGCTGTATGTTGCCGTGACTAGAAGCTGTATGTTGCCGTGACTAGAAGCCGTATGTTGCCGTGACAAGAAGATGTATGTTGCCGTGACTTGAAGCTGTATGTTGCCGTGACTAGAAGCTGTATGTTGGCGTGACTAGAAGCTGTATGTTGCCGTGACTAGAAGCTGCATGTTGCCGTGACCAGAAGCCGTGTGTTACAATGACTAGAAGCCTTATGTTGCCGTGACTAGAAGCTGTATGTTGCCGTGACTAGAAGCTGTATGTTGGCGTGACTAGAAGCTGTATGTTGCCGAGACTAGAAGCTGTATGTTGCCGAGACTAGAAGCTGTATGTTGCCGTGACTAGAAGCTGTATGTTGCCGAGACTAGAAGCTGTATGTTGGCGTGACTAGAAGCCGTATGTTGCCGTGACTAGAAACTGTATGTTGTCGTGACTAGAAGCTGTATGTTGGCGTGACTAGAAGCTGTATGTTGCCGTGACTAGAAGCTGTATGTTGCCGTGATTAGAAGCTGTATGTTGTCGTGACTAGAAGCTGTATATTGGCGTGACTAGAAGCTGTATGTTGACCTGACTAGAAGCTGTATGTTGGTGTGACTTGAAGCTGTATGATGGCGTGACTAAAAGCTGTATGTTGCCGTGACTAGAAGCTGTATGTTGCCGTGACTAGCAGCTGTATATTGGCGTGACTAGAAGCTGTATCTTGCCGTGACTAGAAACTGTATGTTGCCGTGACTAGAAGCTGTATGTTGCCGTGACTAGCAGCTGTATATTGGCGTGACTAGAAGCTGTATGTTGCCGTGACTAGAAGATGTATGTTCACGTGACTAGAAGCTGTATGTTGCCGTGACTAGAAGCTGTATGTTGCCGTGATTTGAAGCCGTATGTTGTCGTGACTTGAAGCCGTATGTTGCCATGACTTGAAGCTGTATGTTGCCGTGACTTGAAGCTGTATGTTGGCGTGACTAGAAGCTGTATGTTGGCGTGACTAGAAGCTGTATGTTGCCGTGACTAGAAGCTGTATTTTGGCGAGACTAGAAGCTGTATGTTGCCGAGACTAGAAGCTGTATGTTGCCGCGACTAAAAGCTGTATGTTGGCGTGACTAGAAGCTGTATGTTGCCGTGACTAGAAGCTGTATGCTGGCGTGACTAGAAGCTGTATGTTGCCGAGACTAGAAGCTGTATGTTGCCGTGACTAGAAGCTGTATGTTGCCGAGACTAGAAGCTGTATGTTGCCGTGACTAGAAGCTGTATGTTGCCGTGACTAGAAACTGTATGTTGCCGTGACTAGAAGCCGTATGTTGCCGTGACTAAAAGCTGTATGTTGCCGTGACTAGAAGCTGTACGTTGTCGTGACTAGAAGCTGTATATTGCCGTGACTAGAAGTTGTATATTGGCGTGACTAGACGCTGTATGTTGCCGTGACTAGAAGCTGTATATTGGCGTGACAAGAAGCTGTATATTGGCGTGACTATAAGCTGTATGTTGTCGTGACTAGAAGCTGTATATTGGCATGACTAGAAGCTGTATATTGGTGTGACTAGAAGCTGTATATTGGCGTGACTAGAAGCTGTATGTTGCCGTGACTGGAAGCTGTATGTTGCCGAGACTAGAAGCTGTATGTTGCCGTGACTAGAAGCTGTATGTTGCCGTGACTAGAAGCCGTATGTTGCCGTGACAAGAAGATGTATGTTGCCGTGACTTGAAGCCGTATGTTGCCGTGACTTAAAGCTGTATGTTGCCGTGACTAGAAGCTGTATGTTGGCGTGACTAGAAGCTGTATGTTGCCGTGACTAGAAGCTGCATGTTGCCGTGACCAGAAGCCGTGTGTTACAATGACTAGAAGCCGTATGTTGCCGTGACTAGAAGCTGTATGTTGCCGTGACTAGAAGCTGTATGTTGGCGTGACTAGAAGCTGTATGTTGCCGAGACTAGAAGCTGTATGTTGCCGAGACTAGAAGCTGTATGTTGCCGTGACTAGAAGCTGTATGTTGCCGAGACTAGAAGCTGTATGTTGGCATGACTAGAAGCCGTATGTTGCCGTGACTAGAAACTGTATGTTGTCGTGACTAGAAGCTGTATTTTGGCGTGACTAGAAGCTGTATGTTGCCGTGACTAGAAGCTGTATGTTGCCGTGATTAGAAGCTGTATGTTGTCGTGACTAGAAGCTGTATATAGGCGTGACTAGAAGCTGTATGTTGACCTGACTAGAAGCTGTATGTTGGTGTGACTTGAAGCTGTATGATGGCGTGACTAAAAGCTGTATGTTGCCGTGACTAGAAGCTGTATGTTGCCGTGACTAGCAGCTGTATATTGGCGTGACTAGAAGCTGTATGTTGCCGTGACTAGAAACTGTATGTTGCCGTGACTAGAAGCTGTATGTTGCCGTGACTAGCAGCTGTATATTGGCGTGACTAGAAGCTGTATGTTGCCGTGACTAGAAGATGTATGTTCACGTGACTAGAAGCTGTATGTTGCCGTGACTAGAAGCTGTATGTTGCCGTGATTTGAAGCCGTATGTTGTCGTGACTTGAAGCCGTATGTTGCCATGACTTGAAGCTGTATGTTGCCGTGACTTGAAGCTGTATGTTGGCGTGACTAGAAGCTGTATGTTGGCGTGACTAGAAGCTGTATGTTGCCGTGACTAGAAGCTGTATGTTGGCGAGACTAGAAGCTGTATGTTGCCGAGACTAGAAGCTGTATGTTGCCGCGACTAAAAGCTGTATGTTGGCGTGACTAGAAGCTGTATGTTGCCGTGACTAGAAGCTGTATGCTGGCGTGACTAGAAGCTGTATGTTGCCGAGACTAGAAGCTGTATGTTGCCGTGACTAGAAGCTGTATGTTGCCGAGACTAGAAGCTGTATGTTGCCGTGACTAGAAGCTGTATGTTGCCGTGACTAGAAGCTGTATGTTGCCGTGACTAGAAGCCGTATGTTGCCGTGACTAAAAGCTGTATGTTGCCGTGACTAGAAGCTGTACGTTGTCGTGACTAGAAGCTGTATATTGCCGTGACTAGAAGTTGTATATTGGCGTGACTAGAAGCTGTATATTGGCGTGACAAGAAGCTGTATATTGGCGTGACTATAAGCTGTATGTTGGCGTGACTAGAAGCTGTATATTGGCATGACTAGAAGCTGTATATTGGTGTGACTAGAAGCTGTATATTGGCGTGACTAGAAGCTGTATGTTGCCGTGACTAGAAGCCCTATTTTGACGTGACTAGAAGCTGTATGTTGTCGTGACTTGAAGCTGTATGTTGTCGTGATTGGAAGCTGTATGGTGGCGTGACTAGAAGCTGTATGTTGCCGTGACTAGAAGCTGTATGTTGCCGTGACCAGAAGCCGTGTGTTACAGTGACTAGAAGCTGTATGTTGCCTTGACTTGAAGCCGTATGTTGGCGTGACTAGAAGCTGTATGTTGCCGTGACTAGAAGCCGTATGTTGCCGTGACTAGAAGCTGTATGTTGCCGTGACTACAAGCTGTATGTTGCCGAGACTAGAAGCTGTATGTTGCCGTGACTAGAAGCTGTATGTTGCCGTGACTAGAAGCTGTATGTTGTCGTGACTAGAAGCTGTATGTTGCCGTGACTAGAAGCTGTATGTTGCCGTGATTAGAAGCCGTATGTTGCCGTGACTTGAAGCCGTATGTTGCCGTGACTTGAAGCCGTATGTTGCCGTGACTAGAAGCTGTATGTTGGCGTGACTAGAAGCCGTATGTTGTCGTGACTAGAATCTGTATGTTGTCGTGACTAGAAGCTGTATGTTGCCGTGACTAGAAGCTGTATGTTGTCGTGACTAGACGCTGTATATTGGCGCGACTAGAAGCTGTATGGTGCCGTGACTATAAGCTGTATGTTGGCGTGACTTGAAGCTGTATGTTGGCGTGACTAGAAGCTGTATCTTGGCGTGACTAGAAGCCCTATTTTGACCTGACTAGAAGCTGCATGTTGACCTGACTAGAAGCTGTATGCTGGTGTGACTTGAAGCTGTATGTTGCCGTGACTGGAAGCTGTATGATGGCGTGACTAGATGCTGTATGTTGCCGTGACTAGAAGCTGTATGTTGCCGTGACCAGAAGCCGTGTGTTACAGTGACTAGAAGCTGTATGTTGACCTGACTAGAAGCTGTATGTTGCCGTGACTAGAAGCCGTATGTTGCCGTGACCAGAAGCCGTGTGTTACAGTGACTAGAAGCTGTATGTTGCCTTGACTTGAAGCCGTATGTTGCCGTGACTAGAAGCTGTATGTTGACCTGACTAGAAGCTGTGTTGCCGTGACTAGAAGCCGTATGTTGCCGTGACTAGAAGCTGTATGTTGCCGTGACTAGAAGCTGTATGTTGCCATGACTAGAAGCTGTATGTTGCCGTGACTAGAAGCTGTATGTTGCCGTGACTAGAGGCTGTATGTTGCCTAACTAGAAGCTGTATGTTGTCGTGACTAGAAGCTGTATGTTGCCGTGACTAGAAGCTGTATGTTGCCGTGACTAGAAGCTGTATGTTGCCGTGACTAGAAGCTGTATGTTGCCGTGACTAGAAGCTGTATGTTGCCGTGACTAGAAGCTGTATGTTGCCGTGACTAGAAGCTGTATGTTGACGTGATTAGAAGCTGTATGTTGCCGTGACTAGAAGCTGTATGTTGCCGTCACTAGAAGCTGTATGTTGACGTGACTAAAAGCTGCATGTTGTCGTGACTAGAAGCTGTATGTTGCCGTGACTTGAAGCTGTATGTTGGCGTGACTAGAAGCTGTATTTTGGCGTGACTAGAAGCTGTATGTTGCCGTGACTAGAAGCTGTATGTTGGCGTGACTAGAAGCTGTATGTTGCCGAGACTAGAAGCTGTATGTTGCCGTGACCAGAAGCTGTATGTTGGCGTGACTAGAAACTGAATGTTGCCGTGACTAGAAGCTGTATGTTGCCGTGACTAGAAGCTGTATGTTGCCGTGACTAGAAGCTGTATGTTGGTGTGACTAGAAGCTGTATGTTGCCGTGACTAGAAGCCGTGTGTTACAGTGACTAGAAGCTGCACGTTGCCGTAACTTGAAGCCGTATGTTGCCGTGATTAGAAGCTGTATATTGGCGTGACTAGAAGCTGTATGTTGGCATGACTAGAAGCCGTATGTTGCCGTGACTAGAAGCTGTATGTTGTCGTGACTAGAAGCTGTATGTTGCCGTGACTAGAAGCTGTATGTTGTCGTGACTAGAAGCTGTATATTGGCATGACTAGATGCTGTATATTGACGTGACTAGAAGCTGTATGTTGTCGTGACTAGAAGCTGCATGTTGCCGTGACCAGAAGCTGTATATAGCCGTGACTAGAAGCTGTATGTTGCCGTGACTAGAACCCTATGTTGCCGTGACTAGAAGCTGTATATTGCCGTGACTAGAAGCTGTATGTTGCCGTGACTAGAAGCCGTATATTGACGTGACTAGCAGCTGTATGTTGGCGTGACTAGAAGCTGTATGTTACCGTGATTAGAAGCTGTATGTTGTCGTGTCTAGAAGCTGTATGTTGCCGTGACTAGAAGCTGTATATTGGCGTGACTAGAAGCTGTATGTTGCCATGACTAGAAGCTGTATATTGCCGTGACTTGAAGCCGTATGTTGTCGTGACTTGAAGCCGTATGTTGCCGTGAATTGAAGCTGTATGTTGCCGTGACTAGAAGCTGTATGTTGGCGTGACTAGAAGCCGTATGTTGCCGTGACTAGAAGCTGTATGTTGTCATGACTAGAAGCTGTATGTTGCCGTGACTAGAAGCCGTATGTTGTCGTGACTAGAAGCTGTATTTTGGCGGGACTAGAAGCTGTATGTTGCCGGGACTAGAAGCTGTATGTTGGCGTGACTAGAAGCTGTATGTTGCCGTGACTAGACGCTGTATATTGGCGTGACTAGAAGCTGTATGTTGCCGTGACTAGAAGCTGTATGTTGGCGTGACTAGAAGCTGTATGTTGCCGTGACTGGAAGCTGTATGTTGCCGAGACTAGAAGCTGTATGTTGCCGTGACTAGAAGCTGTATGTTGCCGTGACTAGAAGCCGTATGTTGCCGTGACAAGAAGATGTATGTTGCCGTGACTTGAAGCCGTATGTTGCCGTGACTTGAAGCTGTATGTTGCCGTGACTAGAAGCTGTATGTTGGCGTGACTAGAAGCTGTATGTTGCCGTGACTAGAAGCTGCATGTTGCCGTGACCAGAAGCCGTGTGTTACAATGACTAGAAGCCTTATGTTGCCGTGACTAGAAGCTGTATGTTGCCGTGACTAGAAGCTGTATGTTGGCGTGACTAGAAGCTGTATGTTGCCGAGACTAGAAGCTGTATGTTGCCGAGACTAGAAGCTGTATGTTGCCGTGACTAGAAGCTGTATGTTGCCGAGACTAGAAGCTGTATGTTGGCGTGACTAGAAGCCGTATGTTGCCGTGACTAGAAACTGTATGTTGTCGTGACTAGAAGCTGTATGTTGGCGTGACTAGAAGCTGTATGTTGCCGTGACTAGAAGCTGTATGTTGTCGTGATTAGAAGCTGTGTGTTGTCGTGACTAGAAGCTGTATATTGGCGTGACTAGAAGCTGTATGTTGACCTGACTAGAAGCTGTATGTTGGTGTGACTTGAAGCTGTATGATGGCGTGACTAAAAGCTGTATGTTGCCGTGACTAGAAGCTGTATGTTGCCGTGACTAGCAGCTGTATATTGGCGTGACTAGAAGCTGTATCTTGCCGTGACTAGAAACTGTATGTTGCCGTGACTAGAAGCTGTATGTTGCCGTGACTAGCAGCTGTATATTGGCGTGACTAGAAGCTGTATGTTGCCGTGACTAGAAGATGTATGTTCACGTGACTAGAAGCTGTATGTTGCCGTGACTAGAAGCTGTATGTTGCCGTGATTTGAAGCCGTATGTTGTCGTGACTTGAAGCCGTATGTTGCCATGACTTGAAGCTGTATGTTGCCGTGACTTGAAGCTGTATGTTGGCGTGACTAGAAGCTGTATGTTGGCGTGACTAGAAGCTGTATGTTGCCGTGACTAGAAGCTGTATTTTGGCGAGACTAGAAGCTGTATGTTGCCGAGACTAGAAGCTGTATGTTGCCGCGACTAAAAGCTGTATGTTGGCGTGACTAGAAGCTGTATGTTGCCGTGACTAGAAGCTGTATGCTGGCGTGACTAGAAGCTGTATGTTGCCGAGACTAGAAGCTGTATGTTGCCGTGACTAGAAGCTGTATGTTGCCGAGACTAGAAGCTGTATGTTGCCGTGACTAGAAGCTGTATGTTGCCGTGACTAGAAACTGTATGTTGCCGTGACTAGAAGCCGTATGTTGCCGTGACTAAAAGCTGTATGTTGCCGTGACTAGAAGCTGTACGTTGTCGTGACTAGAAGCTGTATTTTGGCGTGACTAGAAGCTGTATGTTGCCGTGACTAGAAGCTGTATGTTGCCGTGATTTCAAACAATTTCAAACAATATTAATTTCAAATTCAGCAGCAATACATAATCTGTTCAATTAATTACTCTAATATTATCTATTATCTAACTATACTAACAAAAAACTCCAATCGAAGATCCTGACGAAGAAAATTTTCTGTTCTAATCACGAATCCTGATAAAAGAACTTAAATGAAATCCTGATGAAGAAATTTCTAATTGATCCTGATACCAACTCTAATCGACACCGTTGAAAGGATCAGAACACACAAAAAAACCTCTGGATTTCCTAATTCAATCGAAGTCGAAGTCAGTTCTTTCCAATTATTTTCCTGTCGTTGATTGTGCTCGATATAACGCTCGATACCAAACTGCTTGATTACTTGCTCGATTGACTGTAAGCGTTAGACTTTAATTTTCGTCAAGCAAGGTCACCTTCACGATTTTTCAACCGACAACTGCTCCCGGTTTCAGCAAAAATCTGGCATTTTCATATGTTTCAGCGTAAAAATGATCCAGTCAACAACAATTGGATTCAAACCTGACTCTATCCACTCCGTTATATGTTAGGTGGCATTCCAACAACGGTCAGTTAAATTTATTGTAACAACTTTTGACTTGAGACAAGTTGACTATATTCATCAATGCCTTCACTTAAGTGAAGTGACTGTAGAGAGTATTGAGGATCTCGATTTAATAATTATGGAATTTGCAATATAACCTTGACTTCACCTTCAACAGTCCAATGAGCTAAAACTCATAATTTTCAGCATTCTTTGTTTTACTTGGAGTTTTATTTGGAGCAGGTTATTGTTCTGTTGAAATTAAATCATTTCTGGTACCTCGAGACTTCATAAGTTGTTGTAACATGTAATCAGCGAGTTCATTCTTATAACCTTGTGTACCAATTTTTGATGCAAAACGGCATTACTTGATCTCATTATACAATTAGCGTTGGTCAGTGCTCAAGTTATTTCATACTACTGTAAGAAGCTGTATGTTGACCTGACTAGAAGCTGTATGTTGCCGTGACTAGAAGCCGCATGTTGCCGTGACTAGAAGCTGTATGTTGGCGTGACTAGAAGCTGTATGTTGGCGTGTCTAGAAGCTGTATGTTGCCGTGACTAGAAGCTGTATGTTGCCGTGATTAGAAGCTGTATGTTGCCGTGACTAGAAGCTGTATATTTGCATGACTAGAAGCTTATATTGGCGTGACTAGAAGCCGTATATTGGCGTGACTAGAAGCCGTATGTTGGCGTGACTAGAAGCCGTATGTTGGCGTGACTAGAAGCCGTATGTTGCCGTGACTAGAAGCTGTATGTTGCCGTGACTAGAAGCTGTATGTTGCCGTGACTAGAAGCTGTATGTTGGCGTGACTAGAAGCTGTATGTTGGCGTGACTAGAAGCTGTATGTTGGCGTGACTAGAAGCTGTATGTTGCCGTGACTAGAAGCTGTATGTTGCCGTCACTAGGAGCTGTATGTTGGCGTGACTAGAAGCCGTATGTTGCCGTGACTAGAAGCTGTATGTTGCCGTGACTAGAAGCCGTATGTTGCCGTGACTAGAAGCTGTATGTTGCCGTGACTAGAAGCCGTATGTTGCCGTGACTAGAAGCTGTATGTTGCCGTGACTAGAAGCTGTATGTTGGCGTGGCTAGAAGCTGTATGTTGCCGTGACTAGAAGCTGTATGTTGCCGTGACTAGAAGCTGTATGTTGGCGTGACTAGAAGCTGTATGTTGGCGTGACTAGAAGCTGTATGTTGCCGAGACTAGAAGCTGTATGTTGCCGTGACTAGAAGCTGTATGTTGCCGTGACTAGAAGCTGTATGTTGTCGTGACTAGAAGCTGTATGTTGCCGTGACTAGAAGCTGTATGTTGCCGTGATTAGAAGCCGTATGTTGCCGTGACTTGAAGCCGTATGTTGCCGTGACTTGAAGCCGTATGTTGCCGTGACTAGAAGCTGTATGTTGGCGTGACTAGAAGCCGTATGTTGTCGTGACTAGAATCTGTATGTTGTCGTGACTAGAAGCTGTATGTTGCCGTGACTAGAAGCTGTATGTTGTCGTGACTAGACGCTGTATATTGGCGCGACTAGAAGCTGTATGGTGCCGTGACTATAAGCTGTATGTTGGCGTGACTTGAAGCTGTATGTTGGCGTGACTAGAAGCTGTATCTTGGCGTGACTAGAAGCCCTATTTTGACCTGACTAGAAGCTGCATGTTGACCTGACTAGAAGCTGTATGCTGGTGTGACTTGAAGCTGTATGTTGCCGTGACTGGAAGCTGTATGATGGCGTGACTAGATGCTGTATGTTGCCGTGACTAGAAGCTGTATGTTGCCGTGACCAGAAGCCGTATGTTGCCGTGACTAGAAGCTGTATGTTGCCATGACTAGAAGCTGTATGTTGCCGTGACTAGAAGCTGTATGTTGCCGTGACTAGAGGCTGTATGTTGCCTAACTAGAAGCTGTATGTTGTCGTGACTAGAAGCTGTATGTTGCCGTGACTAGAAGCTGTATGTTGCCGTGACTAGAAGCTGTATGTTGCCGTGACTAGAAGCTGTATGTTGCCGTGACTAGAAGCTGTATGTTGCCGTGACTAGAAGCTGTATGTTGTCGTGACTAGAAGCTGTATGTTGCCGTGACTAGAAGCTGTATGTTGCCGTGACTAGAAGCTGTATGTTGCCGTCACTAGAAGCTGTATGTTGCCGTGACTAGAAGCTGTATGTTGCCGTGACTAGAAGCTGTATGTTGCCGTGACTAGACGCTGTATGTTGACGTGACTAAAAGCTGCATGTTGTCGTGACTAGAAGCTGTATGTTGCCGTGACTTGAAGCTGTATGTTGGCGTGACTAGAAGCTGTATTTTGGCGTGACTAGAAGCTGTATGTTGCCGTGACTAGAAGCTGTATGTTGGCGTGACTAGAAGCTGTATGTTGCCGAGACTAGAAGCTGTATGTTGCCGTGACCAGAAGCTGTATGTTGGCGTGACTAGAAACTGAATGTTGCCGTGACTAGAAGCTGTATGTTGCCGTGACTTGAAGCCGTATGTTGCCGTGACTAGAAGCTGTATGTTGCCGTGACTAGAAGCTGTATGTTGGTGTGACTAGAAGCTGTATGTTGCCGTGACTAGAAGCCGTGTGTTACAGTGACTAGAAGCTGCACGTTGCCGTAACTTGAAGCCGTATGTTGCCGTGATTAGAAGCTGTATATTGGCGTGACTAGAAGCTGTATGTTGGCATGACTAGAAGCCGTATGTTGCCGTGACTAGAAGCTGTATGTTGTCGTGACTAGAAGCTGTATGTTGCCGTGACTAGAAGCTGTATGTTGTCGTGACTAGAAGCTGTATATTGGCATGACTAGATGCTGTATATTGACGTGACTAGAAGCTGTATGTTGTCGTGACTAGAAGCTGCATGTTGCCGTGACCAGAAGCTGTATATAGCCGTGACTAGAAGCTGTATGTTGCCGTGACTAGAACCCTATGTTGCCGTGACTAGAAGCTGTATATTGCCGTGACTAGAAGCTGTATGTTGCCGTGACTAGAAGCCGTATATTGACGTGACTAGCAGCTGTATGTTGGCGTGACTAGAAGCTGTATGTTACCGTGATTAGAAGCTGTATGTTGTCGTGTCTAGAAGCTGTATGTTGCCGTGACTAGAAGCTGTATATTGGCGTGACTAGAAGCTGTATGTTGCCATGACTAGAAGCTGTATATTGCCGTGACTTGAAGCCGTATGTTGTCGTGACTTGAAGCCGTATGTTGCCGTGAATTGAAGCTGTATGTTGCCGTGACTAGAAGCTGTATGTTGGCGTGACTAGAAGCCGTATGTTGCCGTGACTAGAAGCTGTATGTTGTCATGACTAGAAGCTGTATGTTGCCGTGACTAGAAGCCGTATGTTGTCGTGACTAGAAGCTGTATTTTGGCGGGACTAGAAGCTGTATGTTGCCGGGACTAGAAGCTGTATGTTGGCGTGACTAGAAGCTGTATGTTGCCGTGACTAGACGCTGTATATTGGCGTGACTAGAAGCTGTATGTTGCCGTGACTAGAAGCTGTATGTTGCCGTGACTAGAAGCTGTATGTTGCCGTGACTAGAAGCTGTATGTTGCCGTGACTAGAAGCTGTATGTTGCCGTGACTAGAAGCCGTATGTTGCCGTGACTAGAAGCCGTATGTTGCCGTGACTAGAAGCCGTATGTTGGCGTGACTAGAAGCTGTATGTTGGCGTGACTAGAAGCTGTATGTTGCCGTGACTAGAATCTGTATGTTGCCGCGACTAGAAGCTGTATGTTACCGTGACTAGAAGCTGTATGTTGCCGTGACTAGAAGCTGTATGTTGCCGTGACTAGCAGCTGTATATTGGCGTGACTAGAAACTGTATGTTGCCGTGACTAGAAGCTGTATGTTGCCGTGACTTGAAGCCGTATGTTGCCGTGACTTGAAGCCGTATGTTGCCGTGACTTGAAGCTGTATGTTGCCGTGACTTGAAGCCGTATGTAGCCGTGACTAGAAGCTGTATGTTGGCGTGACTAGAAGCTGTATGTTGGCGTGACTAGAAGCTGTATGTTGCCGTGGCTAGAAGCTGTATGTTGCCGTGACTAGAAGCTGTATGTTGCCGAGACTAAAAGCTGTATGTTGCCGTGACTAAAAGCTGTATGTTGGTGTGACTAGAAGCTGTACGTTGTCGTGACTTGAAGCTGTATGTTGGCGTGACTAGATGCCCAATTTTGACGTGACTAGAAGATGTATGTTGGTGTGACTTGAAGCTGTATGTTGCCGTGACTGGAAGCTGTATGATGGCGTGACTAGAAGCTGTATGTTGCCGTGACTAGAAGCTGTATGTTGCCGTGACCAGAAGCCGTGTGTTACAGTGACTAGAAGCTGTATGTTGCCTTGACTTGAAGCCGTATGTTGCCGTGACTAGAAGCTGTATGTTGACCTGACTAGAAGCTGTATGTTGCCGTGACTAGAAGCCGCATGTTGCCGTGACTAGAAGCTGTATGTTGGCGTGACTAGAAGCTGTATGTTGGCGTGTCTAGAAGCTGTATGTTGCCGTGACTAGAAGCTGTATGTTGCCGTGATTAGAAGCTGTATGTTGCCGTGACTAGAAGCTGTATATTTGCGTGACTAGAAGCTTATATTGGCGTGACTAGAAGCCGTATATTGGCGTGACTAGAAGCCGTATGTTGGCGTGACTAGAAGCCGTATGTTGCCGTGACTAGAAGCTGTATGTTGCCGTGACTAGAAGCTGTATGTTGCCGTGACTAGAAGCTGTATGTTGGCGTGACTAGAAGCTGTATGTTGGCGTGACTAGAAGCTATATGTTGGCGTGACTAGAAGCTGTATGTTGGCGTGACTAGAAGCTGTATGTTGCCGTGACTAGAAGCTGTATGTTGCCGTCACTAGGAGCTGTATGTTGGCGTGACTAGAAGCCGTATGTTGCCGTGACTAGAAGCTGTATGTTGGCGTGACTAGAAGCCGTATGTTGCCGTGACTAGAAGCTGTATGTTGCCGTGACTAAAAGCTGTATGTTGCCGTGACTAAAAGCTGTATGTTGGTGTGACTAGAAGCTGTACGTTGTCGTGACTTGAAGCTGTATGTTGGCGTGACTAGATGCCCAATTTTGACGTGACTAGAAGATGTATGTTGGTGTGACTTGAAGCTGTATGTTGCCGTGACTGGAAGCTGTATGATGGCGTGACTAGAAGCTGTATGTTGCCGTGACTAGAAGCTGTATGTTGCCGTGACCAGAAGCCGTGTGTTACAGTGACTAGAAGCTGTATGTTGCCTTGACTTGAAGCCGTATGTTGCCGTGACTAGAAGCTGTATGTTGACCTGACTAGAAGCTGTATGTTGCCGTGACTAGAAGCCGCATGTTGCCGTGACTAGAAGCTGTATGTTGGCGTGACTAGAAGCTGTATGTTGGCGTGTCTAGAAGCTGTATGTTGCCGTGACTAGAAGCTGTATGTTGCCGTGATTAGAAGCTGTATGTTGCCGTGACTAGAAGCTGTATATTTGCATGACTAGAAGCTTATATTGGTGTGACTAGAAGCCGTATATTGGCGTGACTAGAAGCCGTATGTTGGCGTGACTAAAAGCCGTATGTTGGCGTGACTAGAAGCCGTATGTTGCCGTGGCTAGAAGCTGTATGTTGCCGTGACTAGAAGCTGTATGTTGCCGTGACTAGAAGCTGTATGTTGGCGTGACTAGAAGCTGTATGTTGGCGTGACTAGAAGCTGTATGTTGCCGTGACTAGAAGCTGTATGTTGCCGTGACTAGAAGCTGTATGTTGCCGTCACTAGGAGCTGTATGTTGGCGTGACTAGAAGCCGTATGTTGCCGTGACTAGAAGCTGTATGTTGCCGTGACTAGAAGCCGTATGTTGCCGTGACTAGAAGCTGTATGTTGCCGTGACTAGAAGCCGTATGTTGCCGTGACTAGAAGCTGTATGTTGCCGTGACTAGAAGCTGTATGTTGGCGTGGCTAGAAGCTGTATGTTGCCGTGACTAGAAGCTGTATGTTGCCGTGACTAGAAGCTGTATGTTGGCGTGACTAGAAGCTGTATGTTGGCGTGACTAGAAGCTGTATGTTGGCGTGACTAGAAGCTGTATGTTGCCGTGACTAGAAGCTGTATGTTGCCGTCACTAGGAGCTGTATGTTGGCGTGACTAGAAGCCGTATGTTGCCGTGACTAGAAGCTGTATGTTGCCGTGACTAGAAGCCGTATGTTGCCGTGACTAGAAGCTGTATGTTGCCGTGACTAGAAGCCGTATGTTGCCGTGACTAGAAGCTGTATGTTGCCGTGACTAGAAGCTGTATGTTGGCGTGGATAGAAGCTGTATATTGGCGTGACTAGAAGCTGTATGTTGCCGTGACTAGAAGCTGTATGTTGGTGTGACTAGAAGCTGTATGTTGGCTTGACTAGAAGCTGTATATTGGCATGACTAGAAGCTGTATGTTGGCGTGACTAGAAGCTGTATATTGGCATGACTAGAAGCTGTATATTGGCGTGACTAGAAGCTGTATATTGGCGTGACTAGAAGCTGTATGTTGCCGTGACTAGAAGCTGTATATTGGCGTGACTAGAAGCTGTATGTTGGTGTGACTAGAAGCTGTATATTGGCGTGACTAGAAGCTGTATGTTGGTGTGACTAGAAGCTGTATGTTGGCGTGACTAGAAGCTGTATATTGGCGTGACTAGAAGCTGTATGTTGCCGTGACTAGAAGCTGTATATTGGCGTGACTAGAAGCTGTATGTTGGTGTGACTAGAAGCTGTATGTTGGCGTGACTAGAAGCTGTATATTGGCGTGACTAGAAGCTGTATGTTGCCGTGACTAGAAGCTGTATATTGGTGTGACTAGAAGCTGTATGTTGGCTTGACTAGAAGCTGTATATTGGCATGACTAGAAGCTGTATATTGGCATGACTAGAAGCTGTATATTGGCGTGACTAGAAGCTGTATATTGGCGTGACTAGAAGCTGTATATTGGCGTGACTAGAAGCTGTATATTGGCGTGACTAGAAGCTGTATGTTGGCTTGACTAGAAGCTGTATATTGGCATGACTAGAAGCTGTATATTGGCATGACTAGAAGCTGTATATTGGCGTGACTAGAAGCTGTATATTGGCGTGACTAGAAGCTGTATATTGGCGTGACTAGAAGCTGTATATTGGCTTGACTAGAAGCTGTATGTTGGTGTGACTTGAAGCTGTATGTTGCCGTGACTGGAAGCTGTATGATGGCGTGACTAGAAGCTGTATATTGGCGTGACTAGAAGCTGTATATTGGCGTGACTAGAAGCTGTATGTTGGCTTGACTAGAAGCTGTATATTGGCATGACTAGAAGCTGTATATTGGCGTGACTAGAAGCTGTATATTGGCGTGACTAGAAGCTGTATATTGGCGTGACTAGAAGCTGTATATTGGCGTGACTAGAAGCTGTATATTGGCTTGACTAGAAGCTGTATGTTGGTGTGACTTGAAGCTGTATGTTGCCGTGACTGGAAGCTGTATGATGGCGTGACTAGAAGCTGTATGTTGCCGTGACTAGAAGCTGTATGTTGCCGTGACCAGAAGCCGTGTGTTACAGTGACTAGAAGCTGTATGTTGCCGTGACTTGAAGCCGTATGTTGCCGTGACTAGAAGCTGTATGTTGACCTGACTAGAAGCTGTATTTTGCCGTGACTAGAAGCTGTATGTTGACCTGACTAGAAGCTGTATGTTGACCTGACTAGAAGCTGTATGTTGATACAGTCAACCCACCTCAGAGAAATAAGCGCATGCATGTTTTCTCTGCCAACATACGGGTGAGCAACTAGGACACAACAAGCGCGGGTGAGCAACTAGGACACAACAAGCGCGGGTGAGCAACTAGGACACAACAAATTAGCTGAGATGCACAAATGCGTCTGTGAATATCAACACAAGAGTATTGAAACCTCGAGGTACGGCACAGAGAGCAGACAGACACAACCTCACTGTACGACACTGCGAGCAGACAGACAAGTCCAGCCTCAATGTATGACACAGAGAGCAGACAGACACGACTAGAGAGCGGACAGACACAACCATACTGTACGACGCAGCCAGACACAACTAGAGAGCAGACAGACACAACCTCACTGTACGACGCAGACAGACACGACTAGAGAGCAGACAGACACAACCACACTGTACGACGCAGACAGACACGACTAGAGAGCAGACAGACACGACTAGAGAGCAGACAGACACGATTAGAGAGCAGACAAACACAACCTCACTGTACGACACAGAGAGCAGACAGACACGACTAGAGAGCAGACAGACACAACCTCACTGTATGACACAGAGAGCAGACAGACACGACTAGAGAGCGGACAGACACAACCTCACTGTACGACGCAGACAGACACGACTAGAGAGCGGACAGACACAACCTCACTGTATGACACAGAGAGCAGACAGACACAACCACACTGTACGACGCAGACAGACACGACTAGAGAGCAGACAGACACGACTAGAGAGCAGACAGACACGATTAGAGAGCAGACAAACACAACCTCACTGTACGACGCAGACAGACACGACTAGAGAGCGGACAGACACAACCTCACTGTATGACACAGAGAGCAGACAGACACAACCACACTGTACGACGCAGACAGACACGACTAGAGAGCGGACAGACACAAGCTGACTGTACGACACAGAGAGCAGACAGGCACGACGAGAGAGCGGACAGACACAACCTCACTGTATGACACAGAGAGCAGACAGACACGACTACAGAGCGGACAGACACAACCTCACTGTACGACGCAGACAGACACGACTAGAGAGCAGACAGACACAACCTCACTGTACGACACAGAGAGCAGACAGACACGACTAGAGAGCGGACAGACACAACCTCACTGTACGACACAGACAGACACGACTAGAGAGCAGATAGACACAACCTCACTGTACGACACAGAGAGCAGACAAACACGACTAGAGAGCGGACAGACACGACTAGAGAGCAGACAGACACAACCACACTGTACGACACAGAGAGCAGACAGACACAACCACACTGTACGACACAGAGAGCAGACAGACACGACTAGAGAGCGGACAGACACAACCTCACTGTACGACGCAGACAGACACGACTAGAGAGCGGACAGACACAACCTCACTGTACGAAACAGAGAGCAGACAGACACGACTAGAGAGCGGACAGACACAACCTCACTGTACGACACAGAGAGCAGACAGACACAACCTCACTGTACGACACAGAGAGCAGACAGACACAACCTCACTGTACGACACAGAGAGCAGACAGACACGACTAGAGAGCGGACAGACACAACCTCACTGTACGACACAGAGAGCAGACAGACACAACCACACTGTACGACGCAGACAGACACGACTAGAGAGCAGACAGACACAACCTCACTGTACGACACAGAGAGCAGACAGACACAACCTCACTGTACGACACAGAGAGCAGTCAAACACGACTAGAGAGCAGACAGACACAACCTCACTGTACGACGCAGACAGACACGACTAGAGAGAGGACAGACACAACCTCACTATATGACACAGAGAGCAGGCAGACATAACCTCACTGTACGACACAGAGAGCAGACAGACACGACTAGAGAGCAGACAGACACAACCACACTGTACGACACAGAGAGCAGACAGACACAACCTCACTGTACGACACAGAGAGCAGACAGAAACAACCTCACTGTATGACACAGAGAGCAGACAGACACAACCTCACTGTACGACACAGAGAGCAGACAGACACAACCTCACTGTACGACACAGAGAGCAGACAGACACAACCTCACTGTGCGACACAGAGAGCAGACAGATACGACTAGAGAGCAGACAGACACGACTAGAGAGCAGACAGACACGACCTCACTGTATGACACAGAGAGCAGACAGACACAACCTCACTGTACGACACAGAGAGCAGACAGACACAACCTCACTGTGCGACACAGAGAGCAGACAGACACAACCTCACTGTGCGACACAGAGAGCAGACAGACACGACTAGAGAGCAGACAGAGACGACTAGAGAGCAGACAGACACGACCTCACTGTACGACACAGAGAGCAGACAGACACAACCTCACTGTACGACACAGAGAGCAGACAGACACGACTAGAGAGCAGACAGACACGACTAGAGAGCAGACAGACACGACCTCACTGTACGACACAGAGAGCAGACAGACACGACTAGAGAGCAGAGAGACACAACCTCACTGTACGACACAGAGAGCAGACAGACACGACTAGAGAGCAGACAGACACGACTAGAGAGCAGACAGACACGACTAGAAAGCAGACAGACACGACCTCACTGTACGACACAGAGAGCAGACAGACACGACTAGAGAGCAGAGAGACACAACCTCACTGTACGACACAGAGAGCAGACAGACACGACCACATTTTACGACACAGAGAGTAGACAGACCCGACTAGAGAGCAGACAGACACAACCTCACTGTACGACACAGAGAGCAGACAGACACAACCTCACTGTACGACACAGAGAGCAGACAGACACAACCTCACTGTACGACACAGAGATCAGACAGACACAACCTCATTGTACGACACAGAGAGCAGACAGACACAACCTCACTGTACGACACAGAGAGCAGACAGACACGACCTCACTGTACGACACAGAGAGCAGACAGACAGACACAACCTCACTGTACGACACAGAGAGCAGACAGACACAACCTCATTGTACGACACAGAGAGCAGACAGACACGACTAGAGAGCAGACAGACACAACCTCACTTTACGACACAGAGAGCAGACAGACACAACCTCACTGTACGACACAGAGAGCAGACAGACACAACCTCATTGTACGACACAGAGAGCAGACAGACACGACTAGAGAGCGGACAGACACAACCTCACTGTACGACGCAGACAGACACGACTAGAGAGCAGACAGACACAACCTCACTGTACGACGCAGACAGACACGACTAGAGAGCAGACAGACACAACCTCATTGTACGACACAGAGAGCAGACAGACACGACTAGAGAGCAGACAGACACAACCTCACTGTACGACGCAGACAGACACAACCTCACTGTGTGACACAGACAGACACGACTAGAGAGCGGACAGACACAACCTCACTGTATGACACAGAGAGCAGACAGACACAACCTCACTGTACGACACAGACAGACCCGACTAGAGAGCGGACAGACACAACCTCACTGTATGACACAGAGAGCAGACAGACACAACCTCACTGTACGACACAGAGAGCAGACAGACACAACCTCACTGTACGACACAGACAGACACGACTAGAGAGCGGACAGACACAACCTCACTGTATGACACTGAGAGCAGACAGACACAACCTCACTGTACGACACAGACAGACACGACTAGAGAGCGGACAGACACAACCTCACTGTACGACACAGAGAGCAGACAGACACAACCTCACTGTACGACACAGAGAGCAGTCAGACACGACTAGAGAGCAGACAGACACAACCTCACTGTACGACACAGAGAGCAGACAGACACAACCTCACTGTACGACACAGACAGACACGACTAGAGAGCGGACAGACACAACCTCACTGTATGACACTGAGAGCAGACAGACACAACCTCACTGTACGACACAGACAGACACGACTAGAGAGCTGACAGACACAACCTCACTGTATGACACTGAGAGCAGACAGACACAACCTCACTTATGACACTGAGAGCAGACAGACACAACCTCACTGTACGACACAGAGAGCAGACAGACACAACCTCACTGTACGACACAGAGAGCAGACAGACACAACCTCACTGTATGACACAGAGAGCAGACAGACACGACTAGAAAGCGGACAGACACAACCTCACTGTACGACACAGAGAGCAGACAGACACGACTAGAGAGCGGACAGACACAACCTCACTGTACGACGCAGACAGACACAACCTCACTGTACGACACAGAGAGCAGACAGACACAACCTCACTGTACGACACAGAGAGCAGACAGACACGACCTCACTGTATGACACAGAGAGCAGACAGACACGACCTCACTGTATGACGCATACAGACACAACCTCACTGTACGACACAGAGAGCAGACAGACACAACCTCATTGTACGACACAGAGAGCAGACAGACACAACCTCACTGTACGACACAGACAGACCCGACTAGAGAGCGGACAGACACAACCTCACTGTATGACACAGAGAGCAGACAGACACAACCTCACTGTACGACACAGAGAGCAGACAGACACAACCTCACTGTACGACACAGACAGACACGACTAGAGAGCGGACAGACACAACCTCACTGTATGACACTGAGAGCAGACAGACACAACCTCACTGTATGACACTGAGAGCAGACAGACACAACCTCACTTATGACACTGAGAGCAGACAGACACAACCTCACTGTACGACACAGAGAGCAGACAGACACAACCTCACTGTACGACACAGAGAGCAGACAGACACAACCTCACTGTACGACACAGAGAGCAGACAGACACGACTAGAGAGCGGACAGACACAACCTCACTGTACGACACAGAGAGCAGACAGACACAACCTCACTGTATGACACAGAGAGCAGACAGACACGACTAGAGAGCGGACAGACACAACCTCACTGTACGACACAGAGAGCAGACAGACACGACTAGAGAGCGGACAGACACAACCTCACTGTACGACGCAGACAGACACAACCTCACTGTACGACACAGAGAGCAGACAGACACAACCTCACTGTACGAGACAGAGAGCAGACAGACACGACCTCACTGTATGACACAGAGAGCAGACAGACACGACCTCACTGTATGACGCATACAGACACAACCTCACTGTACGACACAGAGAGCAGACAGACACAACCTCATTGTACGACACAGAGAGCAGACAGACACGACTAGAGAGCGGACAGACACAACCTCACTGTGCGACACAGAGAGCAGACAGACACAACCTCACTGTATGACACAGAGAGCAGACAGACACAACCTCACTGTACGACACAGAGAGCAGACAGACACAACCTCACTGTACGACGCAGACAGACACGACTAGAGAGCAGACAGACACGACTAGAGAGCAGACAGACACACACAGAGAGCAGATAGACACGCCAAACAAGCCATTCTTATATTGTAGAGAACTTGTTGAGACAACTGTAACTAGGGAAACTGGGGACGTGTAAAAGACGTTTCCAATTACTATTGCGGGAGGACTAGATATATATACATGGTAATGTAGATACACTCATTGTACTGTAGATATACTCATTGTACTGCAGATATACACATTGTACTGTAGATAACACATGATACTGTAGATAACACATGATACTGTAGATATACTCATTGCACATATACTCATTGTGTATATATACACATGGCAATGTAGATCTATACATTCACTGTAGATATATACGTGGTACTGTAGATATACACGTGGTACTGTAGATATACACATGATACTGTAGATAACACATGATACTGTAGATATACACGTGGTACTGTAGATATACACGTGGTCCTGTAGATATACACGTGGTCCTGTAGATATACACGTGGTACTGTAGATATACACATGGTACTGTAGATATACACGTGGTACTGTAGATATACACGTGATACTGTAGATATACACGTGATACTGTAGATATACACGTGATACTGTAGATATACACGTGGTACTGTAGATATACACGTGGTACTGTAGATATACACGTGGTACTGTAGATATACACGTGATACTGTAGATATACACGTGATACTGTAGATATACACGTGATACTGTAGATATACACGTGGTACTGTAGATATACACGTGGTACTGTAGATATACACGTGATACTGTAGATATACACGTGATACTGTAGATATACACATGATACTGTAGATATACACGTGGTACTATAGATATATACGTGGTACTGTAGATATGCACGTGGTAGTGTAAATATATCTCAGAACTGGCTAACACTGAACCACATCCCATACTGTGGTGTGTTGGAACCACATCCATACTGTGATGTGTTGGAACCAAAGTCCCATACTGTGATGTGTTGGAATCACGTCCGATACGGTGATGTGTTGGAATCACGTCCCATACTGTGATGTGTTGGAATCACGTCCCATACTGTGATGTGTTGGAATCACGTCCCATACTGTGATGTGTTGGAATCACGTCCCATACTGTGGTGTGTTGGAATCACGTCCCATACTGTGATGTGTTGGAATCACGTCCCATACTGTGATGTGTTGGAATCACGTCCCATACTGTGGTGTGTTGGAATCACGTCCCATACTGTGATGTGTTGGAACCACATCCCATACTGTGGTGTGTTGGAACCGAGCAAGTGTGATATTCAAACATGGCTGGGCGGCGGTGAGAGACAGGTTCACGTGAACTGGCCCACATCCTGTCAGGTGACCCCTGGCTGGTCTGTGCTCGTCATGCTTCACTTCATTCTCGTGGCGCTTGTTATGTGTGTCGCGCGCGTGGACTTTGTCCCCACAAAACATGTTCGTCGGACCGTGACCGAGTCATACAGAGTGATGCTGACGAAATAAATCACGGAATCTTAGTGTCTCCCCCCCCCCCCCACCCCTTCTATTTTCTTCCTTCTTCACACCTTCTTCTACTCCCCACCCCTCTTTTTTTTATATTTTTCTTCCCTGCATTTCACTTTTGAATGTCAGTCAGATTTCACCCATATTTGTTGTCAATTGTCTTTGTCCTATTTTGTCCTCCTGATTAGATCATCTGTGTCGTTTCATGTGTCTAATCTTCATATACATTTTTGTTTTTTATGTGTTTAATCTTCACATACATTGCCTTCTCATGTGTTTAATCTTCACATATTTTGTTTGATTTTTCATGTTTTTAATCTTCGCATACATTGCCTTTTCATGTGTTTAATCTTCACATACATTGCCTTTTCATGTGTTCAATCTTCACATACATATTTTGTTTGTGATTTTATGTTTTTTTATCTTCGCGTACATTTTTGTCTGTTCATGTGTTTAATCGTCACATATATTGTTTGTCTTTTCATGTGTTCAATCTTCACATATAACCTTGGCATCTGGCCGTCTTGATAGTTTGTTACATTGTGCTTCAATAATCACTACAACCCATGGCGGTAGCGAATGTGACAGATCAGGCCAATTATCACCATCATGCACGATCTTACGTCTCACACGCTCGGTGTGTACTTTATCTGCAATCATTTTCTCCTTTGTCTTTATTCCATTTCTGATAGTTGCCCTCCATGCAACACGTTCAGCGGCGACGTGTTCCCATTGTGCATTATCAATGCCTGTATCAATCATGTCCCGCTTACACACATCTTTGTATCGTAGTAGAGGCCGACCCTGAGATCTCCTACCCTTCTGTAATTCACCAAAACGGATGTCCTTTGGTATTCTACCATCATCATTCCTCCTAACGTGCCCTATCTATCTAAGTCTACGAAGACTGAGCATGGAATACACCGTCACACAACCTGATCTTTCCAATACTTCAGTATTTGTGATTTCATATACTGACTGTCTTTTCATGTGTCTAATATTCACATATGTTGATTGCGTTCTCTGTCTAATATTCATAAATATTGATTGTATTTTATATCTAATATTCACATATATTGATTGTGTTTTCTGTGTCTAATATTCATAAATATTGATTGTATTTTCTGTCTAATATTCATAAATATTGATTGTGTTTTCTGTCTAATATTCACATATATTGATTGTATTTTATGTCTAATATCCACATATATTGATTGTTTTCTGTCTAATATTCATAAATATTGATTGTATTTTCTGTCTAATATTCACATATATTGATTGTTTTCTGTCTAATATTCATAAATATTGATTGTATTTTCTGTCTAATATTCTCCTATATTGATTGTATTTTCTGTCTAATATTCACATATATTGATTGTGTTTTCTGTGTCTAATATTCACATATATTGATTGTGTTTTCTGTCTAATATTCACATATATTGATTGTGTTTTCTGTGTCTAATATTTATAAATATTGATTGTATTTTCTGTCTAATATTCATAAATATTGATTGTGTTTTCTGTCTAATATCCACATATATTGATTGTATTTTATGTCTAATATCCACATATATTGATTATTTTCTGTCTAATATTCATAAACATGTATTGTATTTTATGTCTAATATTTACATATATTGATTGTGTTTTCTGTCTAATATTCACATATCTTGATTGTGTTTTCTGTCTAATATTCACAAATATTGATTGTGTTTTCTGTGTCATAAATATTGATTGTATTTTCTGTCTAATATTCACATATATTGATTGTGTTTTCTGTGTCTAATATTCACATATATTGATTGTGTTTTCTGTGTCTAATATTCACACATATTGATTGTGTTCTCTGGCTAATACTTCATCATCATTAAGTGCCTTGCCAGTTGGCGTGGGCGATCAAGAAGCATGCTTGATTCACACATTTCCATCTCCGAAATCATGTATTGCTTCGTGTGCTGTCACCTTTCAGGGTCATGATACAGTTTGTTCAGATTCTTCACTCACTGAGCATATTCACTCTCCCTATGTTCAGTGTTCTCTGTAGAGCCACCTCTCTGAGGCCTCACTGTTCAGTGTTCTCTGTAGAGCCACCTCTCAGAGGCCTAAATGTTCAGTGTTCTCTGTAGAGCCACCTCTCTGAGGCCTCAATGTTCAGTGTTCTCTGTAGAGCCACCTCTCTGAGGCCTCACTGTTCAGTGTTCTCTGTAGAGCCACCTCTCTGAGGCCTCAATGTTCAGTGTTCTCTGTAGAGTCACCTTTCTGAGGCCTCAATGTTCAGTGTTCTCTGTAGAGCCACCTCTCTGAGGCCTCACTGTTCAGTGTTCTCTGTAGAGCCACCTCTCAGAGGCCTAAATGTTCAGTGTTCTCTGTAGAGCCACCTCTCAGAGGCCTAAATGTTCAGTGTTCTCTGTAGAGCCACCTCTCTGAGGCCTCAATGTTCAGTGTTCTCTGTAGAGCCACCTCTCTGAGGCCTCACTGTTCAGTGTTCTCTGTAGAGCCACCTCTCTGAGGCCTCAATGTTCAGTGTTCTCTGTAGAGTCACCTCTCTGAGGCCTCAATGTTCAGTGTTCTCTGTAGAGCCACCTCTCTGAGGCCTCAATGTTCAGTGTTCTCTGTAGAGTCACCTCTCTGAGGCCTCAATGTTCAGTGTTCTCTGTAGAGCCACCTCTCTGAGGCCTCAATGTTCAGTGTTCTCTGTAGAGCCACCTCCTCTGAGGTCTCAATGTTCAGTGTTCTCTGTAGAGCCACCTCTCTGAGGCCTCAATGTTCTGTGTTCTCTGTAGAGCCACCTCTCTGAGGCCTCAATGTTCAGTGTTCTCTGTAGAGCCACCTCCTCTGATGTCTCAATGTTCAGTGTTCTCTGTAGAGCCACCTCTCTGAGGCCTCACTGTTCAGTGTTCTCTGTAGAGCCACCTCTCTGAGGCCTCAATGTTCAGTGTTCTCTGTAGAGCCACCTCCTCTGAGGCCTCAATGTTCAGTGTTCTCTGTAGAGCCACCTCCTCTGAGGCCTCAATGTTCAGTGTTCTCTGTAGAGCCACCTCCTTTGAGGCCTCACTGTTCAGTGTTCTCTGTAGAGCCACCTCTCTGAGGCCTCAATGTTCAGTGTTCTCTGTAGAGCCACCTCTCTGAGGCCTCAATGTTCAGTGTTCTCTGTAGAGCCACCTCCTCTGAGGCCTCAATGTTCAGTGTTCTCTGTAGAGCCACCTCCTCTGAGGCCTCAATGTTCAGTGTTCTCTGTAGAGCCACCTCCTCTGAGGCCTCAATGTTCAGTGTTCTCTGTAGAGCCACCTCCTTTGAGGCCTCACTGTTCAGTGTTCTCTGTAGAGCCACCTCTCTGAGGCCTCAATGTTCAGTGTTCTCTGTAGAGCCACCTCCTCTGAGGCCTCAATGTTCAGTGTTCTCTGTAGAGCCACCTCCCCTGAGGCCTCAATGTTCAGTGTTCTCTGTAGAGCCACCTCCTCTGAGGCCTCAATGTTCAGTGTTCTCTGTAGAGCCACCTCTCTGAGGCCTCAATGTTCAGTGTTCTCTGTAGAGCCACCTCCTCTGAGGCCTCAATGTTCAGTGTTCTCTGTAGAGCCACCTCCTCTGAGGCCTCAATGTTCAGTGTTCTCTGTAGAGCCACCTCCTCTGAGGCCTCAATGTTCAGTGTTCTCTGTAGAGCCACCTCTCTGAGGCCTCAATGTTCAGTGTTCTCTGTAGAAATGAGGATCCTGAGTGCCCACGGCTTGCACTTATTTCTGTTGTCTGGTGCACCTTCCAACACCTGTTTGTTTCCCTCTGTGCATGCTAATAAATGTCCATTGTATCTTGACCTCAAGAGTTTGCCAATATTCTCCATACTCATGAATAACCAAGTTGCAGACACCGCGAAAGTCACACCACCAGTCGGCTGCTTGTACGGTCCCTACCAGGCCAGACCAGGCGCACTGAAGCCAGGCCCCGCCAACTTACTGTCTGCATGAATTCCTAGACAGGATCTGGTCTTGTTTGCTCGCTGTAATCAAGTGGCGTTGTTATCAGGAACTACCCACCCGGCCATGCGCGCAGCAAATCGGGTCAGAGCACGGCTGTCCGTGTTATCTGGTGTGGTGTGTGCCTGCGACCGATGCCGTGTACACACGGTTGTCTGGAGTATGAGAGCAAACAAAGGCGCTGTGCGCCTTCCTGGAATCCGTTCAGCACAAGAGCTATGTTGTTGGTTTAGGACTGCCTGGTTCACTAAAGCAGTCCACTTACCGAAGTTTTGCCACGTCACATCCTGCACACCTCACCATGTGTGTAATCTGTCTGTCCTCGTGCGCCCATCCTGTACATCCTCAATATATGTATAACCTGTCTGTCCTCGCGCGCCCATCCTGTACATCCTCACCATGTGTGTAATCTATCTGTCCTCGCGCGCCCATCCTGTACATCCTCACCATGTGTGTAATCTATCTGTCCTCGCGCGCCCATCCTGTACATGTGTGTAATCTATCTGTCCTCGCGCGCCCATCCTGTACATCCTCACCATGTGTGTAATCTATCTGTCCTCGCGCGCCCATCCTGTACATGTGTGTAATCTATCTGTCCTCGCGCGCCCATCCTGTACATCCTCACTGTGTGTGTAATCTATCTGTCCTCGCGCGCCCATCCTGTAATCCTCACCATGTGTGTAATCTATCTGTCCTCGCGCGCCCATCCTGTACATCCTCACTGTGTGTGTAATCTATCTGTCCTCGCGCGCCCATCCTGTAATCCTCACCGTGTGTGTAATCTATCTGTCCTCGCGTGCCCATCTTGTAGCCTTCCACCAGATCTGAAAACTCCAATGAGTCCCTACACATTCAACCGAAAACTCTTTCAATACTTGAGTGAGTGAGTAAGGGAGCGTGAGTGAGTGGGAGAGTATTTGTGGGTATGTGTGTATGTGTGTAAGTGAGTGAGTGAGTGTGAGAACGAGTGAGTTTGTAAGAGAGAGAGAGAGTGGGTGAGTGAGAAAGTGCATAAGAAAGTGAATGAGTGAGAATGAGTGAGTATGTGTGTCTGTTTGCTTGTCTGCATGTGCAAGTAAGAGAGTGAGTTAGTGTGGTTTAGAGAGTGAATGAGTGAGTGTGAGTGAGAGAGAGAGTAAGAGAGTGAGTGTAAGTGGGAGAGTGAGTGAGAGATTGAGTGGGAGTGAATATGTGAGTATGTGTGTGTGTGTGTGTGTAAAAGAGGGCGAGTGTGAGAGTGTGTATAAGTGAGAGAGAGTGGTGAGTGAGACAGAGGGAGAGAATGAGACAATTAGAGAGTTAGTGTGTCAGTGTGCGTAAAGGAAAAATAAATAGAGAGAGAGAGAGAGAGAGAGAGAGAGAGAGAGAGAGAGAGAGAGAGAGAGAGAGAGAGAGATGAGCGCAAACATGCCATTATGCCATATTTTTTTTCCTGTATCCTCATCTTTCATATTAGCATTTTTACTGCCAATTGAATTTAACTGCACTGCTTATTTCATCATGTTTATGTCGATTCCAGGAATTATCTTACTGAATTGCACCACTATTTTTTTTTCTTTACGTTACACAATGTATAACATATTTTCATCACCATTTCCCATATTTTCCATGTTTTCCCAATTTCAAATGTTCTTGTGAGGATGCTCACGATAGTCGACAGTGCGTGCTTGTGAAAAGTGTGGGAGTTTATTCATATTAGTTTTAGTGATTATGTAAGGCAGCGTGTATGTGTGTGGATGGATGGGTGTGTGTATGTGTGTCTGTGTGTGTGTCTTTATATGTGTGTATGCATGTCTGTATGTGTGTATGGGTGTATATGTGTGTGTACATGTGTGTGTGTGCTTGTGTGTGTCTGTACGTGTGTTTATGTGTGCGTGTCTGTACATGTGTTTATGTGTGTTTACATGTGTGTTTATATGTATGTACATGTGTATATATGTGCATGTGCATGTGTGTGTGTTATGAATGTATGCATATATGTTTGTGTGCGTATGTGTACATGTATGCAGTGTATGCAAGGGAGTGTGGGTGTTTATGAAGCATGTGTGTATGTCTGAGGGGATGTGTGGAGGGGTTTTGTGTGGGTGGATGGGTGATGTGTGGGTGGATGAAAGGATGTGTGGTCAGTGGGGTGTGTGTGTGGGTGAGGGATGTTTGGGTGATGGTTGAAAGTGTGTGGGTGTTGGTGGGTGGGGGGCTGTGTGGGTGGGAAATGTATATGTTGGTGAGTGGGTGTGTGGGAGATGTGTGTGGGTTGGGGATGGGTGTGGGGATGTGTGTGGGTGGGGGTAGGGTGGGTGGGTGGAGGGAGGATGTATGTGTGGGTGGTGAGTGTGTTTGTAGGTGGGGGATGTGTGCGTGGGTGGGGAGATGTGTATGTGTGAGGGATGTGTGGGTGGGTGAAGTATGTGTATATGGGTGGGGTGTTGTGTGTTAGGGGAGATGTGTGTGGGGGAGGGGGGTAGATGTGATTGGGTGTGGAAAGTGTGGGTGGGTAAAGGATGTATGTGAGGGTGGAGGATGTGTGTTTGGCTGGGTGGATGGGGTGTGTGGTGGGTAGATGGGAGATGTATGTGTTGATGGGTGGGTGGGTGATGTGTGGTTGTGAGTGGTTGAGGGATGAGTATGTGAGTGGATGGATATATGTGGGAGATGAGTGTGTGGGTGGGGATGTGTGTGTGGGTGGGGATGTGTATGTGGGTGGGGATGTGTGTGTGTTGGAGCTGTGTGTTTGTGGATGGGGGAAGTGTTGTGGGTGGTGATATGTGTGTGGAGGATGTGTGTATGGGTAGGGAGATGTGTGTGTGAGTGTATGGGGTGTGTGTGTTGGTGGGGGTGTGTGGTTAAGGGATGTATGATGTGGGGGTGGGTGATTGGGGGTGGGTGGGTGGAGGATATATAGATGGGTGAGTGTGTGTATGTATGGGCATGGGATGTGTGGGTGGGTGGGGGAAGATTGTGTGGGTGGGGGATGTGTGAAAGTGAGGGATGTGTGGGTGGATGCTAGGTTTGTGTGTGGGTAGGTGCATGATGTGTGGGTTGGTGGGGATATGTGTGTGTGTGATTGGGGGATGTGTGTTCGACAGGGTAGTTGGGGGTCAGTGCGTGGGTGGGTGAGTGTTGATGGGTTATGGGATGAGTGGAGGATGTGTGTGTGGGTGGGGAGATGTGTGTAGGTGTTGAATGTGTGGGTGGATGATGGATGGGCGGGTGCATGTATGTGTGCCTGGGGGTGTGTGTGTTTTGGTGGATGGGGGTGTGTGGTGGGTGGGAGATGTGTGTGCTTGGGGAGATGTGTGTACATGAGGGATGTGTGTGGGTATGGGGTGTGAGGGATGGGTGGGGTATGTGTCTCATAACATGGTAATATGCATTGTTTATATTTACAACATTCATTTGACAATGTTTTTTTCCTATGTGAATGTATTATGCATTATTGACGAACGAAAGATGAATGATTGGAAGGGCCGAATGTAAGATGAGCCTGCATGCCCAATTTGTTACCCCTTGAAAATAAAGTCTGTTCTTTCATTCGACATCCCAGCACTCGAGGCATTCCCATACGTGCTCCGTCCTCATCTTCAACAACTAGTGAAGAGTCCCAATTCTAATGGTACATGTATCAGTTTCAATCTGATTATGTGTCTGTTTGGGCTTCCTTGGACTACTGAGTGTCAGCCAGATCCGCTGGTCCAGTCGCACCAATCTCTCCAGGCAGTGATGTTCTATCTGTTTCTGGTCACTCCCAGCCGCACCAATGTCTCCAGGCAGTGATGTTCTATCTGTCTCTGGTCACTCCCAGCCGCACCAATCTCTCCAGGCAGTGATGTTCTATCTGTCTCTGGTCACTCCCAGCCGCACCGATCTCTCCAGGCAGTGATGTTCTATCTGTCTCTGGTCACTCCCAGCCACACCAATCTCTCCAGGCAGTGATGTTCTATCTGTCTCTGGTCACTCCCATCCGCACCAATCTCTCCAGGCAGTGATGTTCTATCTGTCTCTGGTCACTCCCAGCTGCACCAATCTCTCCAGGCAGTGATGTTCTATCTGTCTCTGGTCACTCACTCCCAGCCGCACCAATCTCTCCAGGCAGTGATGTTCTATCTGTGTCTGGTCACTCCCAGCCGCACCAATCTCTCCAGGCAGTGATGTTCCATCTGTCTCTGGTCACTCCCAGCTGCACCAATCTCTCCAGGCAGTGATGTTCTATCTGTCTCTGGTCACTCCCAGCCGCACCAATCTCTCCAGGCAGTGATGTTCTATCTGTCTACCACACTTACACATGATCCCAAAGGGACCTAATCACATCCTTATTGTGCACCATTACCCAATCCTGCGCTGCACACCAGCGAAGTATTATCCATAATACAAATCTGTATCCCTGGCTGTTGGTCTCCCAAGTTTTTATTGGCGGCCGCTCATGTGTCCATTCTGCAGACTTGAGCATCCCTTTAGCCAAACAGAACAAACCCAAGAAAGTGATGCCTCTGCAGTCTCATGACCAGTTCTCCAAGCCATGTTATGTTTCCACACAGGACAGCACCATCCACAACAATAACAGACATTAGAATGCCGTCTACTAGTCCTGCAGCGACTACCAGCCCACTGCTATCTCTGGCCATGACATGGCCACCAGCCCACTGTGCTATCTCTGGCAATGACACGGCAGACGAGCTAGCTCGTGCTGGATCTCAACTCCAGCAGCCCTCTTCAATTCTGAGATTTATTAAAACAATCTATCACTATG
Source organism: Cepaea hortensis (assembly GCA_963921405.1). NCBI lineage: Eukaryota > Metazoa > Mollusca > Gastropoda > Stylommatophora > Helicidae > Cepaea > Cepaea hortensis. The sequence continues at coordinate 101,784,191 of OY992892.1, read as the reverse complement.
AACTTGATGACAGAAAACGAAACTACAGACCAGAGTACGACAGCAGAAATGAGCATGGCAGAAATGCACAGACCAGAATCTTCAGGTGTACTCACAGCGCATTTCCAGCACTGACTCCACCACTTGCAACTCTGGAGCGTCAAAGAAAACCCGAGAACAAACAACTACAGACCTCAACAAAGAGAGAAAATCTGGCCCACAGAAGCCACTCACAGAAGCCACTCACAGAAACCACTCACAGAAACCACTCACAGAAACCACTCACAGAAACCACTCACAGAAACCACCCACAGAAACCACTCATAGAAGCCACCCACAAAAGAGACAAACTCTGTGGGACTAGTGAACCACCCTGTCTGAACCATCCTGTCTGAACCACCCTGTTTGAACCACCCTGTCTGAACTGCCCTATCTGAACCACCCTATCCATGACCCCTGTCGAAACAGACTTCTATACAAAGGTGACCTCTGAAAGAGGAGACCATGCCAACATCCCAGTTATGTTTGCATTCAACATCCCAGTTATGTTTGCATTCAACATCCCAGTTATGTTTGCATTCAACATCTCAGTTATATTTGCATTCAACATCCCAGTTATGTGTGTCATTTACACATGTGTACATTCAACATCCCAGTTATGTGTGTCATTCAGCATCTCAGTTATGTGTGTCATTCAACATCTCAGTTATGTGTGTCATTCAACATCTCATTCATGTGTGTCATTCAACATCCCAGTTATGTTTGCATTCAACATCCCAGTTATGTTTGCATTCAACATCCCAGTTATGTTTGCATTCAACATCTCAGTTATATTTGCATTCAACATCCCAGTTATGTGTGTCATTTACACATGTGTACATTCAACATCCCAGTTATGTGTGTCATTCAGCATCTCAGTTATGTGTGTCATTCAACATCCCAGTTATGTGTGTCATTCAACATCCCAGTTATGTATGTCATTCAACATCCCAGTTATGTGTGTCATTCAGCATCTCAGTTATGTATGTCATTCAACATCCCAGTTATGTATGTCATTCAACATCCCAGTTATGTGTGTCATTCAGCATCTCAGTTATGTGTGTCATTCAACATCCCAGTTATGTGTGTCATTCAACATCCCAGTTATGTATGTCATTCAACATCCCAGTTATGTATGTCATTCAACATCCCAGTTATGTGTGTCATTCAGCATCTCAGTTTTGTGTGTCATTCAGCATCTCAGTTATGTGTGTCATTCAACATCCCAGTTATGTATGTCATTCAACATCTCAGTTATGTGTGTCATTCAACATCTCAGTTATGTGTGTCATTCAGCATCTCAGTTATGTGTGTCATTCAGCATCTCAGTTATGTGTGTCATTCAGCATCTCAGTTATGTGTGTCATTCAGCATCTCAGTTATGTTTGCATTCAACATCTCAGTTATGTTTGCATTCAACATCTCAGTTATGTTTGCATTCAACATCTCAGTTATGTGTGGTTTGACCTTCTTGCAGGATGTGGACCACAGCCGCTCCGGTCACCACCGAATCATGTTTGGCATGGGCATCCTGTTTGTGGGGACCTTGATACACACAGTGGGTACAACAACCAGAGGCTGGATTGTGGGCCCTGGTCAGCTGTACAGTTACGGCTTGTTCAACTTGAACTACAACACTAATGGATGTAGGTAGTCGTCTGCTAGTCTCCCTACGTAGAATCACTTGTATACTTGTCTCTCAGGCATATATCTGACTTGTTATTGCATCCCAGTGCTGGCGAATTGTTAAGCTTGACGACCTAGTTCTGAGATATCCAGTAGTCACAGACTTTTCCTTTATGTCTGAAGACTGCCAACATCTCAGTTATATGCTTTTGGTTCATGGTACATACATACAGGAAACAACTACATCACACAGACATACAGGAAATGACTACATCACACAGACATACTAGAAACAACTACATCTCACAGACATACAAGAAACAACTACATCTCATAGACATACAAGAAACAATTATATCTCACAGACATACAAGAAATAACTACATCTCACAGACATACAAGAAATAACTACATCACACAGACATACAAGAAACAACTATATCTCACAGACATACAAGAAACAACTACATCTCAAAGACATACAAGAAACAACTACATCTCACAGACACATGAGAAACAACTATATCTCACAGACATACAAGAAATAACTACATCTCACAAACACAGAAAATAACTACATCACACAGACATACAAGAAACAACTACATCACACAGACATACAAGAAACAACTACATCACATAAACATACAAGAAACAACTACATCACTCAGACATACAAGAAACAACTACATCACACAGACATACAAGAAACAACTACATCACACAGACATACAAGAAACAACTACATCACACAGACATACAAGAAACAACATCACACATACATACAAGAAACAACTACATCACACAGACATACAAGAAACAACTACATCATACAGACATACAAGAAACAACTACATCACACAGACATACAAGAAACAACTTCACACAGACATACAAGAAACAACTACATCACACAGACATACAAGAAACAACATCACACAGACATACAAGAAACAACTACATCACACAGACATACAAGAAACAACATCACTGTCACCAACTGGCTGGGGTTAGATCCCAGATGGGCAACCACTCAGCCAAAATCATTTTCTTCTACTGGTGTTTAGTTCTGGATGCAGTTTAAGATCCCCTAACTCTGTCAGAAGGGACTAGTTACCACTCCAGATCCCAGAGAGAAAACGTGGAACTAATGTCTTTTATGCTGATTTAAGACACTGTCCCTGATACTCAAGAAAACAGCCAAGAAGTGGCTCGTTGAAGATAGAATATATCTATATAGTTTTGGCTGTACTTGGTATCACCAGAAGTGAGAAAGGAGGAGTTAAGACATGCAACGTAATCTGGTTACTTATGACTGCATAGGCAAGATACCTCCCGGACATAGATTCCCACTTCTGGATAATATGTGCGAACCCCCACTAAATGATACAATAATGTGTGTACTTGATTAAGCTACACAAACATTTATAAACATTTAGAATTATACGGACAAATTGAGTTTTAAAATACAACAACTGTGTTTATTATTGCTATTGATGATCATATGATGATGATGATTATATTATGGTATACGTAACTCATCTGGCTGAAAAGCTCAGAAGCACATAGGTCCTGCTTCCCCCAGTGAGACGCAGTTCACTGTCAGATTGAAGGAGTCCAAATTGGTCCCTCACAAGGCTAAGTCACTTCCTGATATGGGTTGTTGACTGTCCATTGCTCCTAAGAGATCTGGAATGAAACGAACGGAGATGGGTAGTATCTACGTCTACACATCTCAAAACACATATGTCTATACATTCATATAAACATACATTCAAGTCATAATATATGATGGTATGATGATATATATGATAGCATGTTACATAAACATATATCAGTTCTAAATAAATAAATATATATATATATATGCATATATTAATAAAACTATTTAGAACATCTATAGCTCAAAACCTACATATTCATATACATTTGTGTAATGGAGTGTTTCCCATATAAGTTCACCTCACTTACTCTTTCCCTTTCTGATTCATTCATACTGTCTTGTCGGAAGGGCTGGTCGCACAGTCCTGTCGAACATTAAATGCCTTCCCTGAATCTGTCTGGGATATTGAATGTCCTAAGTCATGTCTGTCCTCATGCAGACATCATGCAGACAAGGTGAACTGGTGCCATTCCTCAAACCAAGTGGTTTCACCATAATCTTGGTAGGCACTCAAAGTGTTGGTCCAAATAATCAATGTTAATTGGACGCTATCAAGAGACTGGTAGCTCTCAGGAATTTCTCCTAAGTAGTCAGTCTCCCCAATGTTTAACATCATACAGGATGAATCTAAATGTATCTCCTGTACATGCATAAGCCACACGCTCATGTAGCTTGGATAATGGATTTCTCCAAATTATCACATACAACAAATCAGACAACCAAGTGGTGAATGAAAGAAGAAAATAAAGTTCACAGTGTAATAGTAAATCTAGAAACTGGAACATTAAGTACAAAGAAAATCCACAAGTGTAAAGTTTTGGAGAATATGCAGAACAAGAAACTACACAAGCCTTCAGACTAGCAGACAAACTAATCAGAGTAATGGTATTACCTGGGTTATAGCTAGGAAATCCTGTCATACGACATTGTATCGAAGTAACAAAACGAGAGGGTAATCTCTCACCAGAAATTAAAATTCCGGCTTCCCTGGTACACTATTGTGAATGCGTCTGAAGTCTTGCTGGCCACTGCTCGTAGTTTTATTCTATTCAATTCCTGGCTAGTTTCCAGGTTGGCTAATTAATATTCCCCTTTTCATTAACTCCGCCTATTTTTCCATGTAAGATGATTTACCTAGATGGATTAAGTGCCAAATTCTTTTCACCCCTCCTCCTTTCCTGTGAAGGGTAGTTTCATCTGTCAATCAAATTGACCGATGCCCCCCACGCCTGAAACAATTAAACCTGCTTTGGCGGCAATGCAGTTGCGTCATTACATTCCAATAGGCTGGTAACACCAGCCTTCCCGGTTGCTGGTCTGGTCCTAATTGCTCCTTTGTGGTGGCAATTACAGACGTCCCGGCTCCACAAAGTCTGGACTTTTAGATAGGTGTTAGGCCTGCATTAAATTGCCGTCTTTGGATCACACGGGGTTCTGTTGAACTAAGGTGTTAGGTGTCTATTCCAACCGCAGGCTTGTAAACTAACACGTCAATCTCAACTGACTGGCTCCACGATGTATCAACGCCGTCGGCCCCAGCCTAGATTCCACACTTTGTCTTTCTCGTCCCTTGTACTGAAAACAATGAGTTTTCAACCTTTGATAGCAGCCCGCCCCGACTGGTGCCGTGGTGTCTGGGTTTTAACTTTGATCTGGACATCAAAGCTTTCTCAGACCTAGCATTACAGAAATGATGGGGCGTGCGTGGTCAAAATGTATTTTCCTCTTGTTTTCAAGTTTATTGCATTTCTATCATTTTCTGGTGGACGTTTACGCTTTTAGAGAATGATAGAAAAATAATGTGGGCCTGTAATTCCTTGAAAACTTGTGTAATTATGATGTTGCCGGGGCTGTCCCGCCACATAGCTCTCCAATTTAAGTAGGTTCATTAATGAAGCCTATAACAGAGCCTCGGCAGCATTCAAGAATGTATCTAAGTTCTCTCCGTTCTCCAACTGCCTCCAAGTCTGGGTTCCCAATATTCTTTGTGGCAGTGGGATGTTCTATGAGTCAAAAGAAATATCCCATGTCCATTCTCCCAGGATAAATCTTGCAAATCTTTGCTCCTGGTGTTGTGTCGGATTTCCGGGCTATTGCTCGGTAATGTCCTGTCCTCTGGAGGTTTTACTTTTTCCCAGCCGGGAAATTGCAAAATGTATAACAAGATTCTCCTGCGCCGCAGAGAGACTGCTATTGTCCACTCAATTTCTGGCCCTTGTCCTATAAGCAGAGGAAGTGCCATCAGTGTTTTCTTAAAAGAATTGGTCGCAGTACTGTTGCTCCATTTTCTTTTCCTCCGTCGGCCAAAGATCATAATAAAATCCTTTAATCTCCTCCTTTTGGCAGGAAATTTGCTAAACATCATAATTTTATGATGTGCATTCAACTCGTACTTGCCTCTTTCTTGGTAGGATGTCAGTTTACTACCTCTTGATTTAAGAGTTTTCTTCCTTCGATAATTATTTATCCAGGTGCGTTCCTCTTCAACAGAGTTCCATTTTGAATCTGTGTTTGAAAGTATAAGGCTAGTAGAAGTTGTCCAGCTTTGAGAAATCATGTTGTTCCCCAAGAACTGTGAATTTGTATCACTCCTTGTAGAAGTATACATAAACAGCTGTTCTCCCCATCCAACATTGGTTGAAGTGAAAGGTAAACAAGGTCCTGAGTGTTGAGTATACCAACCGCTCCGGTTTTGTTCCGCTGCAGAGTCCATCATTTGTGATCCCCTGTTAGCTTCAGCTGTGTTGATGATAGGTATTACCTTCATCCTGTCCAAAGAAGTATTTTCTTCTTTGTTGTTAGCAGACATGTTTATCGTCCCTGAATCAGAGTCCGTGGTATAACCTACATGAATGCTTTGTGTATCTTGAGTTTCCTTTTCGAAAGACTCCAAGATACTGACATCGTAAGAATTCTCCGTGTCTTGTTTGTCCTCCATGGCTGGGCTCTCTTGTGCCAAGTCCAATTGAGGTATTCTCTCCCTGGTCTGGTTTTCTTGTGCCAAATCCAATAGAAGTGAATGTTGTGGGATGTCATTTTCAATGTCATCTCCCACCTGAGATAAGTAATTCAAACTGGTAATTATTTCATCTTGTGTGGCCACACCGTGAGAAACAATGGAATCCTGTTTTACATCCATTCCGGTCTCAGTTGAATTCATTTCCACTCTTAGTTTCTCTGAACTGAAGGGAATAAAAGAGTCGGGTAAGGTCTCGCCTTCGATCTCTTTAATAGTTTTCCTCAGGTCGTCCTCCTCCTGGATTTTTCTCCTTTGGGAAGTCTTAGGAAGCTCCTGAGATTGCTGGGTTGCCAAGCCAGCTAATCCGCTTTCATTGCGGTGTAAACATTTATCACGTTTGTGACTGTTTACCGAACGCTTGGTACATTTATTCCTATTCCGTTTATTTTTAATATTTTTAGGAATAGGCGAGGGAAGCATCTGCCTTTCTGTGCGCAAGTTTTTGTTTTTCTGAGCCATGGGGATTTGCGAAGGAATGCATGCCTCTTCTTTGTGACGGTCAGCTTCCCCGCTTTCTATCAGAGTTTCGGCTTGAATGATTGGCTTTTCCTCAATCGAGCTGGTAGATTCCTCCACGTTCAGTATTTCAATTTGCTTCTTCTTCATCTCATCTTCTTCAGCTTTGTGACGCATATCTGCTTCTAATTCTGCAACTCTTTTCATCATCTGCTCATCTTCTTTGTCCCACCAATCCATTTCTTCTCTAATAAATAGTTCTAGCTTCTCTCCTACTAAGCCGAGCCTTATGCCCCATCCTCTAGCGGACTCTAAGAAATCTGTGCGTGCATCCATGATCTCTTCTCAGCTTAAACTCAGGTAAGTAATTATATTATTACCCTACAGAGAGCTAGTCAGATTTATGCTAGAGCAGGATAGTGACAAGAGGAACAGACACTGCTATGAGAATGATAGTAGTGAATTTGAGTGAGAAAGTTGATGCAAAGCAGTCCGTCATACACTGAATTAACTAAGCATTATCAAATTATTCATGATTAAATCAAATGATAAAGCATGTAATCAAAATAATCATCAAGTAAATCATCAATAAACTAATTAATATCACTAATTAATGTGATTATTAATTCTACAGTGGTGAATGATGTAAATTAACTCATATGATATTATCCGTTATTAACTTTTTAACAAGTTATTTAAATTCTACAAACTTCCCTAGAAACAAATTCCTAAGTTAATACTTAGCAAATGTAATGGGTGAAGAATGAAAGAATGGTTTATGAAAATCAATAGTCTAGAATTTATTCTCTGATTCTATCATGGATGAGAAGTCCTGTGTCAAAATCTTGCCTACAATCAAGCAAGCTATTACATTAGAAATAAATTATAACTAACTAATGCTGCTAAGAATGTAAGTGAGAATGACCTAGGTTCTATCCATGGGCAAGACCGGAATAATACCAGACTAACAGATTTGAAATAGGTTCGTTCCTTGCGAGCGAACCAAAGTGTTCTAGGGTTTACTCCCGGATTCTATAGCGGGCGAACAGACCAATATGTTCTAGGGTTTACTCCCGGATTCTATAGCGGACGAGCCGTCCCAATATGTCACCAACTGGCTGGGGTTAGATCCCAGATGGGCAACCACTCAGCCAAAATCATTTTCTTCTACTGGTGTTTAGTTCTGGATGCAGTTTAAGATCCCCTAACTCTGTCAGAAGGGACTAGTTACCACCCAGATCCCAGAGAGAAAACGTGGAACAAATGTCTGTTATGCTGATTTAAGACACTGTCCCTGATACTCAAGAAAACAGCCAAGAAGTGGCTCGTTGAAGATAGAATATATCTATATAGTTTTGGCTGTACTTGGTATCACCAGAAGTGAGAAAGGAGGAGTTAAGACATGCAACGTAATCTGGTTACTTATGACTGCATAGGCAAGATACCTCCCGGACATAGATTCCCACTTCTGGATAATATGTGCGAACCCCCACTAAATGATACAATAATGTGTGTACTTGATTAAGCTACACAAACATTTATAAACATTTAGAATTATACGGACAAATTGAGTTTTAAAATACAACAACTGTGTTTATTATTGCTATTGATGATCATATGATGATGATGATTATATTATGGTATACGTAACTCATCTGGCTGAAAAGCTCAGAAGCACATAGGTCCTGCTTCCCCCAGTGAGACGCAGTTCACTGTCAGATTGAAGGAGTCCAAATTGGTCCCTCACAAGGCTAAGTCACTTCCTGATATGGGTTGTTGACTGTCCATTGCTCCTAAGAGATCTGGAATGAAACGAACGGAGATGGGTAGTATCTACGTCTACACATCTCAAAACACATATGTCTATACATTCATATAAACATACATTCAAGTCATAATATATGATGGTATGATGATATATATGATAGCATGTTACATAAACATATATCAGTTCTAAATAAATAAATATATATATATATGCATATATTAATAAAACTATTTAGAACATCTATAGCTCAAAACCTACATATTCATATACATTTGTGTAATGGAGTGTTTCCCATATAAGTTCACCTCACTTACTCTTTCCCTTTCTGATTCATTCATACTGTCTTGTCGGAAGGGCTGGTCGCACAGTCCTGTCGAACATTAAATGCCTTCCCTGAATCTGTCTGGGATATTGAATGTCCTAAGTCATGTCTGTCCTCATGCAGACATCATGCAGACAAGGTGAACTGGTGCCATTCTTCAAACCAAGTGGTTTCACCATAATCTTGGTAGGCACTCAAAGTGTTGGTCCAAATAATCAATGTTAATTGGACGCTATCAAGAGACTGGTAGCTCTCAGGAATTTCTCCTAAGTAGTCAGTCTCCCCAATGTTTAACATCATACAGGATGAATCTAAATGTATCTCCTGTACATGCATAAGCCACACGCTCATGTAGCTTGGATAATGGATTTCTCCAAATTATCACATACAACAAATCAGACAACCAAGTGGTGAATGAAAGAAGAAAATAAAGTTCACAGTGTAATAGTAAATCTAGAAACTGGAACATTAAGTACAAAGAAAATCCACAAGTGTAAAGTTTTGGAGAATATGCAGAACAAGAAACTACACAAGCCTTCAGACTAGCAGACAAACTAATCAGAGTAATGGTATTACCTGGGTTATAGCTAGGAAATCCTGTCATACGACATTGTATCGAAGTAACAAAACGAGAGGGTAATCTCTCACCAGAAATTAAAATTCCGGCTTCCCTGGTACACTATTGTGAATGCGTCTGAAGTCTTGCTGGCCACTGCTCGTAGTTTTATTCTATTCAATTCCTGGCTAGTTTCCAGGTTGGCTAATTAATATTCCCCTTTTCATTAACTCCGCCTATTTTTCCATGTAAGATGATTTACCTAGATGGATTAAGTGCCAAATTCTTTTCACCCCTCCTCCTTTCCTGTGAAGGGTAGTTTCATCTGTCAATCAAATTGACCGATGCCCCCCACGCCTGAAACAATTAAACCTGCTTTGGCGGCAATGCAGTTGCGTCATTACATTCCAATAGGCTGGTAACACCAGCCTTCCCGGTTGCTGGTCTGGTCCTAATTGCTCCTTTGTGGTGGCAATTACAGACGTCCCGGCTCCACAAAGTCTGGACTTTTAGATAGGTGTTAGGCCTGCATTAAATTGCCGTCTTTGGATCACACGGGGTTCTGTTGAACTAAGGTGTTAGGTGTCTATTCCAACCGCAGGCTTGTAAACTAACACGTCAATCTCAACTGACTGGCTCCACGATGTATCAACGCCGTCGGCCCCAGCCTAGATTCCACACTTTGTCTTTCTCGTCCCTTGTACTGAAAACAATGAGTTTTCAACCTTTGATAGCAGCCCGCCCCGACTGGTGCCGTGGTGTCTGGGTTTTAACTTTGATCTGGACATCAAAGCTTTCTCAGACCTAGCATTACAGAAATGATGGGGCGTGCGTGGTCAAAATGTATTTTCCTCTTGTTTTCAAGTTTATTGCATTTCTATCATTTTCTGGTGGACGTTTACGCTTTTAGAGAATGATAGAAAAATAATGTGGGCCTGTAATTCCTTGAAAACTTGTGTAATTATGATGTTGCCAGGGCTGTCCCGCCACAATCACACAGACATACAAGAAACAACTACATCACACAGACATACAAGAAACAACTACATCACACAGTCATACAGGAAACAACTACATCTCACAGACATACAAGAAACAACTACATCACACAGACATACAGGAAACAACTACATCCCACAGACATACAAGAAACAACATCTCACAGACATACAAGAAACTACTACATCATACAGACATACAAGAAACAACATCACACAGACATACAAGAAACAACTACATTATACAGACATACAGGAAATGACTACATCACACAGACATACAGGAAACAACTACATCACACAGACATACAAGAAACAACTACATCACACAGACATACAAGAGACAACTACATCACACAGACATACAAGAGACAACTACATCACACAGACATACAAGAGACAACTACATCACACAGACATACAAGAAACAACTACATATCACAGACATACAAGAAACAACTACATCTCACAGACATACAAGAAACAACTACATCTCACAGACATACAAGAAACAACTACATCTCACAGACATACAAGAAACAACTACATCTCACAGACATACAAGAAACAACTACATCTCACAGACATACAAGAAACAACTACATCTCACAGACATACAAGAAACAACTACATCTCACAGACATACAAGAAACAACTACATCTCACAGACATACAAGAAACAACTACATCTCACAGACATACAAGAAACAACTACATCTCACAGACATACAAGAAACAACTACATCTCACAGACATACAAGAAACAACTACATCACACAGAGATACAGGAAAAAACTACATCACACAGACATACAAGAAACAACTACATCTCACAGACATACAAGAAACAACTACATCACACAGACATACAGGAAACAACTACATTACACAGACATACAAGAAACAACTACATCACACAGACATACAAGAAACAACTACATCACACAGACATACAAGAAACAACTACATCACACAGACATACAGGAAATGACTACATCACACAGACATACAAGAAACAACTACATCACACAGACATACAAGAAACAACTCCATCTCACAGACATACAAGAAACAACTACATCACACAGACATACAGGAAACAACTACATCACACAGACATACAAGAAACAACTACATCTCACAGACATACAAGAAACAACTACATCACACAGACATACAAGAAACAACTACATTATACAGACATACAAGAAACAACTACATCACACAGACATACAAGAAACAACTACATCACACAGACATACAAGAAACAACTACATCACACAGACATACAGGAAATGACTACATCACACAGACATACAAGAAACAACTACATCACACAGACATACAGGAAACAACTACATCACACAGACATACAAGAAACAACTACATCTCACAGACATACAAGAAACAACTACATCTCACAGACATACAAGAATCAACTACATCACACAGACATACAAGAAACAACTACATCACACAGACATACAAGAAACAACTACATCTCACAGACATACAAGAAACAACTACATCACACAGACATACAAGAAACAACTACATCATACAGACATACAAGAAACAACTACATCACACAGACATACAAGAAACAACTACATCACACAGACATACAGGAAATGACTACATCACACAGACATACAGGAAACAACTACATCACACAGACATACAGGAAACAACTACATCACACAGACATACTAGAAACAACTACATCACACAGACATACAGGAAATGACTACATCACACAGACATACAGGAAATGACTACATCACACAGACATACAGGAAACAACTACATCACACAGACATACAGGAAACAACTACATCACACAAACATACAAGAAACAACTACATCACACAGACATACAAGAAACAACTACATCTCACAGACATACAAGAAACAACTACATCACACAGACATACAAGAAACAACTACATCTCACAGACATACAAGAAACAACTACATCACACAGATATACAAGAAACAACTACATCACACAGACATACAAGAAACAACTACATCACACAGACATACAAGAGACAACTACATTATACAGACATACAGGAAATGACTACATCACACAGACATACAGGAAACAACTACATCACACAGACATACAGGAAACAACTACATCACACAGACATACTAGAAACAACTACATCACACAGACATACAAGAAACAACTACATTATACAGACATACAAGAAACAACAACATCACACAGACATACTAGAAACAACTACATCACACAGACATACAAGAAACAACTACATCACACAGACATACAAGAAACAACTATATCACACAGACATACAAGAAACAACTACATCACACAGACATACAGGAAACAACTACATCACACAGACATACAAGAAACAACTACATCACACAGACATACAAGAAACAACTATATCACACAGACATACTAGAAACAACTACATCACACAGACATACAGGAAACAACTACATCACACAGACATACAGGAAACAACTACATCACACAGACATACAAGAAACAACTACATCTCACAGACATACAAGAAAGAACTACATCACACAGACATACAAGAAACAACTACATTATACAGACATACAAGAAACAACAACATCACACAGACATACTAGAAACAACTACATCACACAGACATACAAGAAACAACTACATCACACAGACATACAAGAAACAACTATATCACACAGACATACAAGAAACAACTACATCACACAGACATACAGGAAACAACTACATCACACAGACATACAAGAAACAACTACATCACACAGACATACAAGAAACAACTATATCACACAGACATACTAGAAACAACTACATCACACAGACATACAGGAAACAACTACATCACACAGACATACAGGAAACAACTACATCACACAGACATACAAGAAACAACTACATCTCACAGACATACAAGAAAGAACTACATCTCACAGACATACAAGAAACAACTACATCACACAGACATACAAGAAACAACTACATCACACAGACATACAGGAAACAGCTACATCACACAGACATACAAGAAACAACTACATCTCACAGACATACAAGAAACAACTACATCACACAGACATACAGGAAACAACTACATTATACAGACATACAAGAAACAACTACATCACACAGACATACAAGAAACAACTACATCACACAGACATACAAGAAACAACTACATCACACAGACATACAAGAAACAACTACATCACACAGACATACAGGAAATGACTACATCACACAGACATACAGGAAACAACTACATCACACAGACATACAGGAAACAACTACATCACACAGACATACTAGAAACAACTACATCACACAGACATACAGGAAATGACTACATCACACAGACATACAGGAAATGACTACATCACACAGACATACAGGAAACAACTACATCACACAGACATACAGGAAACAACTACATCACACAAACATACAAGAAACAACTACATCACACAGACATACAAGAAACAACTACATCTCACAGACATACAAGAAACAACTACATCACACAGACATACAAGAAACAACTACATCTCACAGACATACAAGAAACAACTACATCACACAGATATACAAGAAACAACTACATCACACAGACATACAAGAAACAACTACATCACACAGACATACAAGAGACAACTACATTATACAGACATACAGGAAATGACTACATCACACAGACATACAGGAAACAACTACATCACACAGACATACAGGAAACAACTACATCACACAGACATACTAGAAACAACTACATCACACAGACATACAAGAAACAACTACATTATACAGACATACAAGAAACAACAACATCACACAGACATACTAGAAACAACTACATCACACAGACATACAAGAAACAACTACATCACACAGACATACAAGAAACAACTATATCACACAGACATACAAGAAACAACTACATCACACAGACATACAGGAAACAACTACATCACACAGACATACAAGAAACAACTACATCACACAGACATACAAGAAACAACTATATCACACAGACATACTAGAAACAACTACATCACACAGACATACAGGAAACAACTACATCACACAGACATACAGGAAACAACTACATCACACAGACATACAAGAAACAACTACATCTCACAGACATACAAGAAAGAACTACATCTCACAGACATACAAGAAACAACTACATCACACAGACATACAAGAAACAACTACATCACACAGACATACAGGAAACAGCTACATCACACAGACATACAAGAAACAACTACATCTCACAGACATACAAGAAACAACTACATCACACAGACATACAGGAAACAACTACATTATACAGACATACAAGAAACAACTACATCACACAGACATACAAGAAACAACTACATCACACAGACATACAAGAAACAACTACATCACACAGACATACAGGAAATGACTACATCACACAGACATACAAGAAACAACTACATCACACAGACATACAGGAAACAACTACATCACACAGACATACAAGAAACAACTACATCTCACAGACATACAAGAAACAACTACATCTCACAGACATACAAGAATCAACTACATCACACAGACATACAAGAAACAACTACATCACACAGACATACAAGAAACAACTACATCACACAGACATACAAGAAACAACTACATCACACAGACATACAAGAAACAACTACATCATACAGACATACAAGAAACAACTACATCACACAGACATATAGGAAATGACTACATCACACAGACATACAGGAAACAACTACATCACACAGACATACAAGAAACAACTACATCTCACAGACATACTAGAAACAACTACATCACACAGACATACAGGAAATGACTACATCACACAGACATACAGGAAATGACTACATCACACAGACATACAGGAAACAACTACATCACACAGACATACAGGAAACAACTACATCACACAAACATACAAGAAACAACTACATCACACAGACATACAAGAAACAACTACATCTCACAGACATACAAGAAACAACTACATCACACAGACATACAAGAAACAACTACATCTCACAGACATACAAGAAACAACTACATCACACAGATATACAAGAAACAACTACATCACACAGACATACAAGAAACAACTACATCACACAGACATACAAGAGACAACTACATTATACAGACATACAGGAAATGACTACATCACACAGACATACAGGAAACAACTACATCACACAGACATACAGGAAACAACTACATCACACAGACATACTAGAAACAACTACATCACACAGACATACAAGAAACAACTACATTATACAGACATACAAGAAACAACAACATCACACAGACATACTAGAAACAACTACATCACACAGACATACAAGAAACAACTACATCACACAGACATACAAGAAACAACTATATCACACAGACATACAAGAAACAACTACATCACACAGACATACAGGAAACAACTACATCACACAGACATACAAGAAACAACTACATCACACAGACATACAAGAAACAACTATATCACACAGACATACTAGAAACAACTACATCACACAGACATACAGGAAACAACTACATCACACAGACATACAGGAAACAACTACATCACACAGACATACAAGAAACAACTACATCACACAGACATACTAGAAACAACTACATCACACAGACATACAAGAAACAACTACATCACACAGACATACAAGAAACAACTATATCACACAGACATACAAGAAACAACTACATCACACAGACATACAAGAAACAACTACATCACACAGACATACAAGAAACAACTACATCACACAGACATACAAGAAACAACTACATCACACAGTTGAGTTGTTGAGCTGAGTTGAGTTAAGAACCGACATCACTGCACTCAGGACATTCCCATACATGCTCAGTCCCCTCGTTCAACAGCCAGCGAAGAGTCATACTACTAATCGTTCCCACCACTATCTGATTAAAAGTTCTCCTGGTCTTCCCTCTCAGTTTTGAGATTCTTCCAGATCCCCCGCAATCTCATTCTTTCCACATATGGGTTCTCAATCTGTTCCTCCGCCTTCTCCACCTGGTCCCACCAGCGCACGACCACCTCCCCCTTGTCCATAGGCAAGATACCACCAAGAGGTGCATTCCCTGCCAGCCTATCAACCTGTTCATTCCCCCGTACACCCGCATGGGCAGGGCAAATTATCCATACAATTCTCACAATCTGTGACCTCTGAAGCGGCTAGAGCCATTCCACATGAAACATTCCTTTCTCCACCTTGCTAAGCATATTCTTATATCCACAAACATACAGAAAACAACTACATCACACAGACATACAAGAAACAACTACATCACACAAACACAGAACACAACTACATCACACAGACATACAAGAAACAAGTACATCACACAGACATACAAGAAACAACTACATCACACAGACATACAAGAAACAACTACATCTCACAGACATACAAGAAACAACTACATTACACAGACATACTAGAAACAACTACATCACACAGACATACTAGAAACAACTACATCACACAGACATACTAGAAACAACTACATCACACAGACATACTAGAAACAACTACATCTCACAGACATACAAGAAACAACTACATCTCACAGACATACAAGAAACAACTATATCTCACAGACATACAAGAAATAACTACATCACACAGACATACAAGAAACAGCTATATCTCACAGACATACAAGAAACAACTACATCTCACAGACATACAAGAAACAACTACATCTCACAGACACAGAAAATAACTACATCACACATACATAAAGAAACAACTACATCTCACAGACATACAAGAAACAACTACATCTCACACACATACAAGAAACAACTACATCTCACACACATACAAGAAACAACTACATCTATCAACTGTAATTTTATAACAGGTAGCCATGTGTTCATTAGTGTATATAACAGGTGTTAGCCATGTGTCCATCAGTGTATATAACAGGTGTTTGCCATGTGTCCATTGGTGTATATAACAGGAAGCCATGTTTCCATTAGTGTATATAACAGGTGTTTGCCATGTGTCCATTAGTGTATATAACAGGTGTTTGCCATGTGTCCATTGGTGTATATAACAGGTAGCCATGTGTCCATTAGTGTATATAACAGGTGTTTGCCATGTGTCCATTAGTGTATATAACAGGTGTTTGCCATGTGTCCATTGGTGTATATAACAGGTAGCCATGTGTCCATTAGTGTATATAACAGGTAGCCATGTGTCCATTAGTGTATATAACAGGTGTTAGCCATGTGTTCATTGGTGTATATAACAGGTGTTAGCCATGTGTCCATCAGTGTATATAACAGGTGTTTGCCATGTGTCCATTGGTGTATATAACAGGTGTTAGCCATGTGTCCATTGGTGTATATAACAGGTGTTAGCCATGTGTCCATCGGTGTATATAACAGGTGTTTGCCATGTGTCCATCAGTCTATATAACAGGTGTTTGCCATGTGTCCATTGGTGTATATAACAGGTGTTAGCCATGTGTCCATCGGTGTATATAACAGGTGTTAGCCATGTGTCCATTGGTGTATATAACAGGTGTTAGCCATGTGTCCATCAGTGTATATAACAGGTAGCCATGTGTCCATTGGTGTATATAACAGGTAGCCATGTGTCCATTGGTGTATATAACAGGTGTTAGCCATGTATCCATCAGTGTATATAACAGGTGTTAGCCATGTGTTCATTTGTGTATATAAAAGGTGTTAACCATGTGTCCATTGGTGTATATAACAGGTGTTAGCCATGTATCCATCAGTGTATATAACAGGTGTTAGCCATGTGTCCATTGGTGTATATAACAGGTGTTAACCATGTGTCCATTGGTGTATATAACAGGTGTTAGCCATGTATCCATCAGTGTATATAACAGGTGTTAGCCATGTGTCCATTGGTGTATATAACAGGTGTTAGCCATGTGTCCATTGCTGTATATAACAGGTGTTAGCCATGTATCCATCAGTGTATATAACAGGTGTTAGCCATGTGTCCATTGGTGTATATAACAGGTGTTAGCCATGTGTCCATTGGTGTATATAACAGGTGTTTGCCATGTGTCCATTGGTGTATATAACAGGTGTTAGCCATGTGTCCATTGGTGTATATAACAGGTGTTTGCCATGTGTCCATTGGTGTATATAACAGGTGTTAGCCATGTGTCCATTGGTGTATATAACAGGTGTTAGCCATGTGTCCATTGGTGTATATAACAGGTGTTAGCCATGTGTCCATTGGTGTATATAACAGGTGTTTGCCATGTATCCATCAGTGTATATAACAGGTGTTAGCCATGTGTCCATTGGTGTATATAACAGGTAGCCATGTGTCCATTGCTGTATATAACAGGTGTTAGCCATGTATCCATCAGTGTATATAACAGGTGTTAGCCATGTATCCATCAGTGTATATAACAGGTGTTAGCCATGTATCCATCAGTGTATATAACAGGTGTTAGCCATGTATCCATCAGTGTATATAACAGGTGTTAGCCATGTATCCATCAGTGTATATAACAGGTAGCCATGTGTCCATTGCTGTATATAACAGGTGTTAGCCATGTATCCATCAGTGTATATAACAGGTGTTAGCCATGTATCCATCAGTGTATATAACAGGTGTTAGCCATGTATCCATCAGTGTATATAACAGGTGTTAGCCATGTATCCATCAGTGTATATAACAGGTGTTAGCCATGTATCCATCAGTGTATATAACAGGTGTTAACCATGTATCCATCAGTGTATATAACAGGTAGCCATGTGTCCATTGGTGTATATAACAGGTGTTAACCATGTGTCCATTAGTGTATATAACAGGTAGCCATGTGTCCATTGCTGTATATAACAGGTGTTAGCCATGTGTCCATTGGTGTATATAACAGGTGTTAGCCATGTATCCATCAGTGTATATAACAGGTGTTAACCATGTATCCATCAGTGTATATAACAGGTAGCCATGTGTCCATTGGTGTATATAACAGGTGTTAACCATGTATCCATCAGTGTATATAACAGGTAGCCATGTATCCATCAGTGTATATAACAGGTGTTAACCATGTATCCATTAGTGTATATAACAGGTAGCCATGTGTCCATTGGTGTATATAACAGGTGTTAACCATGTATCCATTAGTGTATATAACAGGTAGCCATGTGTCCATTAGTGTATATAACAGGTAGCCATGTGTCCATTGCTGTATATAACAGGTGTTAGCCATGTGTCCATCGGTGTATATAACAGGTGTTAGCCATGTATCCATCAGTGTATATAACAGGTAGCCATGTATCCATCCGTGTATATAACAGGTGTTAGCCATGTGTCCATCAGTGTATATAACAGGTGTTAGCCATGTGTCCATCGGTGTATATAACAGGTGTTAGCCATGTGTCCATTGGTGTATATAACAGGTGTTAGCCATGTGTCCATCAGTGTATATAACAGGTAGCCATGTGTCCATCGGTGTATATAACAGGTGTTAGCCATGTGTCCATCGGTGTATATAACAGGTGTTAGCCATGTATCCATCAGTGTATATAACAGGTAGCCATGTATCCATCCGTGTATATAACAGGTGTTAGCCATGTGTCCATCAGTGTATATAACAGGTGTTAACCATGTGTGCATCAGTGTATATAACAGGTGTTAGCCATGTATCCATCAGTGTATATAACAGGTGTTAGCCATGTATCCATCAGTGTATATAACAGGTAGCCATGTATCCATCCGTGTATATAACAGGTGTTAGCCATGTATCCATCAGTGTATATAACAGGTGTTAGCCATGTGTCCATTGGTGTATATAACAGGTGTTAGCCATGTGTCCATTGGTGTATATAACAGGTAGCCATGTATCCATCAGTGTATATAACAGGTAGCCATGTATCCATCAGTGTATATAACAGGTGTTAGCCATGTGTCCATCCGTGTATATAACAGGTTTTGGTTATTTCCCACCAGCTCTGATCACAGTGAGGGCATTCATGGTGCTGGCCATCGTGCTGGGGGTGCTGGATGTGGTGCTGACGCTGGTCTACCTCAAGACAACGGTGCTGCCCACCCGCAGCAAGCTGGCCACCCTGGTCCTGATTGTTGGCCTTGGAGCAGGTGTGTACTTGACCTTGTCTTTGATCTTTGAAGTCACCGTAGCAAATATTAAATATTGTTGTTGTTTTCGTGTTAGTAGTAATCGTTGTAGTTGTTGTTGTTGTTGTTGTTGTAGTCATAGTAGTAGTAGTTGTTATGTTTTGCATATCTTTTACAGGACATCGCTGTCAACATCAGCATCTTTCAGCTGATTGTTGATTTCTATTCAAGATTACGCTCAGTAGTTTGCCATTGCTTTCTGGGCGGCGGGCTCACATACCCCATAAGTTACCGACGCGATTCGAACCACTGCTGATTCTCACTGTCTTCACGTCACTTATGAGAGTATGCAAGATTACGGAGAAAAGTCGCTAACCTCTAGACCAGAAAGCCGTAATAGTAGTAGTAGTAATAGTAGAAGTAGTAGTAATAGTAGTAGTAGTAGTAGTAGTAGTAGTAGTAGTAGTAGTAGTAGTAGTAGTAGTAGTAGTAGTAGTAGTAGTAGTAGTAGTAGTAGTAGACATTGCAGCAGTAGGAGTAGTAGTAGTAGTAGTAATAGTAGTAGTTGTAGTAGTATCTTCCGGTAAAATGGTGACGTTTCTTTTTTCAGAGGATGCGGTTTTTCTGGGAAGGATGTGTTGTTATTTCATATTCGTTTTTGGAAGTTATTCATAAGAAACAACGGAAGGCAGGTGATGGATGAAATTTTTAGGGCAGCCGACAGATAGTTGTTGTTATGGTCTCAAGTTTTGCAACAGTAGGCAGAAGATCTCTTTCATGAGACAATAGCTACGGTCACAGGCCAGTATGGTCACTGCCAGGAAGGAAAGCAATGGCAAACTACCTTCTTTAAAATTGCCTAGTTTATCATGATTCGCCTAGAGTAAGACATGTCAACATGATAAAGATGCTTACAGATCTACAAATTGATGGGAAAGACCTTCGACTTGTGAAAAACATATATTGGAGACAACAACTGCCATAAAAGTTAATAATGAAGTAGGTCATTATCAGCCTATTAAGAGAGGTGTGAGACAGAGATGTGTATTGTCTCCAGATCTTCTCTCTCTCTCTCTCTCTCTCTCTCTCTCTCTCTCTCTCTCTCTCTCTCTCTGTCTCTCTCTCTCTCTGTCTCTGTCTCTCTCTGTCTCTGTCCGTCTCTCTCTCTCTCTCTCTCTCTCTCTCTCTCTCTCTCTCTCTCTCTCTCTCTCTCTGTGTTTTTTTTTATTTCTTGCTCATACTTGTGTAATATGTGTTGATGAAACTAACCGCACACTCAGATCCTGTCCTCCTGTTATCTCCAGGTGGGACAAGCCTGATTGGAACGCTCATATTTGCTCTAGAGTTCTACTTTCTGATATCAGTGACTGATGCAAACTTTTCTTTCGTGCTGTGCATCGTGGGAGGAGTTCTCCTGTGTGCTGGCAGCATTCTAATCTTCTTGGGAGCCAGGCAGCATATTCGTGGAAGTCGTGATCGAATGAACAGATTCATCATTCCCAGTCAACTATCACAGAATGGCCCTCTGCAACAAATGCCCTACCCAGTTCAAGGTCATCCTGATGAACATGTTTGGCATACACAAGTCTACACAGAGCCCCCACCGGCATACAATCAGCTCGAAATGTCTAGTTTGCCGACTGCGAAGGAAGAGCTACAGCAGGCGATGTTTGATGCTTCGCCACCATCCTACTCAGAAGCTGTCAAGTGGTATCCAAAAACTTAACTTCCTGTGTACACCTTAGACGATGTAAAGAATGGAAGCTTGTGTTAAGCCAGCCATAGCCAGTTGTGGCAGAAACGATGATCCTCATTGCTCTAGGATTCCAAGACGACACAACTCGACTGGAAACCAAATATTACTTTTATGTTGATGAGCACACTGCTGTTTTCTGTACATTTTATGTGTGTGCGTCTGAAAGGCTACATTTTATGTGCAAGTTTGTCTGAAATGCTACATTTTATGTATAAGTTTGTGAAAGGCTACATTTTATGTACAAGTTTGTGAAAGGCTACATTTTATGTGCAAGTGTGTCTGAAAGGCTACATTTTATGTACAAGTGTCTGAAAGGCGAAATTTTATGTGCAAGTGTCTGAAAGGTGAAATTTTATGTGCAAGTGTCTGAAAGGTGAAATTTTATGTGCAAGTGTCTGAAAGGTGAAATTTTATGTGCAAGTGTGTCTGAACAGCTACCTGTTATACTGTACGTCCACAGACTGACTTCCGCAATACTGCGATGTGAAAGTTCAAGTGAGTTTCCCGCCCTAAACAGGATGTCCCATAAACCCCAGCATTTTTTGCCGTTTGTGACTTACTAGGCAGTTGTTACATTCAGTAGTCTGTGTGAGGGGCTACCACACTCTGGCATAGATTCTGTGTGAGGGGCTACCACACTCTGGCATAGATGTGAGGGGCTATCACACTCTGGCATAGATTATGTGTGAGGGGCTACCACACTCTTGCATAGATTCTGTGTGAGGGGCTACCACACTCTGGCATAGATTCTGTGTGAGGGGCTACCACACTCTGGCATATATTCTGTGTGAGGGGCTACCACACTCTGTCATAGATTCTGGGAGGGGCTACCACACTCTGGCATAGATTCTGTCCTCCTCTACCCTTGGATGTAGAAGTCATGTCAGCAAGTGTGAGCAACCATGGTTCACCATCTCATGTAGTCACCAGTCTCTGATGAGGTCATCTGAAACTGTGTGAATTGTTGAATCAAAGTGTACCAGGGATATACAATAGTGGCAATAGAGACAAACCCTGCCAGACAGCTGTTGAGAGGTTATGACAACTCTTACCCATCAATGGCCATGTCACACAGTTTGAGGTGTTTTATAGGATCAGCTGCTCCATACAACTCTTACCCATCAATTGCCATGTCACAGAGTTTGAAGTGTTTTATAGGATCAGCTGCTCCATACAACTCTTACCCATCAATTGCCATGTCACAGAGTTTGAAGTGTTTTATAGGATCAGCTGTTCCATACAACTCTTACCCATCAATTGCCATGTCACAGAGTTTGAAGTGTTTTATAGGATCAGCTGCTCCATACAACTCTTACCCATCAATGGCCATGTCACACAGTTTGAGGTGTTTTATAGGATCAGCTGCTCCATACAACTCTTACCCATCAATTGCCATGTCACAGAGTTTGAAGTGTTGTATAGGATCAGCTGCTCCATACAACTCTTACCCATCAATGGCCATGTCACAGAGTTTGAAGTGTTTTCCTTACTGTTTTCCTCATTCCTTCCTCTTCTACTGTGTGATGAGACACCTTACAGTTTTGTTCACTCTTTCCTCTTCTATCCTGGATTGTAGAGCCATCTTACTGTTTTTGTTAGTTTTCCCTCTTCTACACCTCACAAAGAATCAATCCCTGGACTTCAAGACCAGTAGATTGGAGTGCTGTTGTTCTCCCCGAGATGCCCTTTACTAATCCACATAACTCAACCATGATTAGCAATGTGGGTACTTCATTTTGTTGTAGTAACCAGCAACTACTTATTTCCACCTCAAAAAGTGTATCTAGCAGAGACCCCTGGTGAGCATGGCTCACGTGTGTGTGTGTGTGTCTCGCAGAGACCCCTGGTGAGCATGGCTCATGTGTGTGTGTAACAGAGAGCCTTGGTGAGCATGGCTCATGTGTGTGTGTGTGTGTGTCTAGCAGAGACCCCTGGTGAGCATGGCTCACGTGTGTGTGTGTGTGTCTAGCAGAGACCCCTGGTGAGCATGGCTCACGTGTGTGTCTAGCAGAGACTTATAGTGAGTATGGCTCATGTGTATGTGTGTCTAGCAGAGAGCCCTGGTTATCATGGCTCGTGTGTGTGTGTGTGTGTGTATGTGTCTAGCAGAGACCTCTGGTGATCATGGCTCATGTGTGTGTGTGTGTCTAGCAGAGACTTATAGTGAGTATGGCTCATGTGTATGTGTGTCTAGAAGAGATCTCTGGTGAGCATGGCTCGTTTGTGTCTCTTTCTCTCTCTCTCTCTCTCTCTCTCTCTCTCTCTCTCTCTCTCTGTCTCTCTCTCTCTCTCTCTCTCTCTCTCTCTCTCTCTCAGAACCTTGGTGAGCATGGCTCATGTGTGTGTGAAGCAGAGAGTCCTGGTGAGCATGGCTCATATGTGTGTGTGTGTGTCTGTCTGTCTGTCTGTCTGTCTGTCTGTCTAGCAGAGAGCCCTGGTGAGCATGGCTCATGTGTGTGTGTGTGTGTGTGTCTGTCTGTCTGTCTGTCTGTCTGTCTAGCAGAGAGCCCTGGTGAGCATGGCTCATGTGTGTGTGGGTGTTTTACCCATGTCTGTGCTAAAATATGCTGTCAGTTTCCCTCCAGTTTGAGTGAGGTCATATTCTGGTTGACATTGACAACTCCGGTCACGTCTGCTGCTGCTGAAGCTGTAGTTGGCGTCAGCCATGACTGAGTCAATCAGCAGAAATGTTTTTCAATTGTTAAATAAATCAGCTGATGTATTTTCAATAATTTACAAATCAAGTGATGTATTTTGAACATTAATTGCCTGCCCAACAGCGGTGGGTAAAAATGATTGACAATAGTCCACACTTTCAAGGGTTGATTTTCTCTCAGTTGTTGGTTTCCTTGTTTGTCAAAACTACACACTGTTTCTGTAGATTGATTATTGTCATTGCTTATCATAAAAAAACCAATATATATACAAGATTGTTGTATTAAAATAGAGCAATATCATAAGAATGGAAGAGATTATGAAATTTTCAAAGAAATGAAGTTATTGACAAGAAATGTTCAACCTCAACTAAATGTTATTTGTGACAAGTTAGGAAATACCTTAACAGAATCTAGACAAATTCTAGAAAGATGGCAGGAATACTTCAGTGGAATGTATGATATGAATGATATATTTGAACCAATGACAGCAGAGACAGAACCTGAACCCTCATTAGATGAAATTGCATGGGCAGTAAAGAACCTGAAGAATGGTAAATCACCAGGAAGTGATGAGATACCAGCTGAACTAATTAAAGCGGGAGGAGAAGAAAGCATACAAATCTATCACGCATTATATAAAAAGATATGGAAATAGTATATGGGCAAAAAATTGGAAGAGAACTATCTTAATTCCAATACCAAAAAAGGGCAACCTGAAATTATGCACCAACTATAGAACTGTTGCCTTGATCAGTCATGCAAGTAAAATTCTACTAAACATCATAATGGAAGAGCTTGTAAGAAAATTGAAGAAGAGATTAACGTGGTTCAAGCTGGATTTAGACAAGGAAGAGGAAGTGCAGAGAATTTAATGTAAACCTATTCTCATGCATTGTGGATTATTTAAAGGCATTTGACTGTGTACAACATCAGAAACTTTGGGAAATCATGAGGAATATCTCCATGAATATTTCCATCACATGTAGTACAACTCATAAAAATGCTCTATCTAGACCAACAAGCAGCGATTAGAATAGATGGCGAGACATCAGATTGGTTTTATATCAAGCAAGGAGTCCGTCAGGGCTGTGTGCTGTCACCCTATTTGTTTAACCTGTACGCCGAAAATATAATGAGAAATGTCAGAGATGATATAACCAGGGAGCTATGTGATGCCCTAAATATCGGTGGTCATAAAATACCAGAGAGTCGATATGCTGATGATACAGTATTACTATTTACATCACAGAATGGTATAGAAAATCTAATAACCTCAACCCAAAGAAATAGTGAAAATCACAACTTATATCTTAACATAGCAAAAACAAAGATAATGCATACAGATTAAACTACTATGGAGAAAGAAATATATGTTAATGAGGAAAGATTGGAGGTAGTGGAACATTTTTAATATCTAGGGTCATTGATTACCAACAATGGTGACACAATGAAAGAAATTAAACAACTATCAGTTGCTCTTCAAAGACTAAAACAACTGAATACATTATGGAGTTGGACAGATAGAACTACAAAAATTAGATTTTTAAGAGCATGCATCTTTCCCATTGCAACATACACCTGTGAGACCTGGACACTTACTAAACAAGCTGAACAACGCATAAATGCTTTTAATTATAAATTTAGTAGACGGGTTCTAAGAATATCTTGGGTAAATAAAAGAACAAATGCATCCATACTTCAGGAGCTGAATATTGAAGAGGGTTGGCTATTAAAGACGATAAAACAAAGAAAATTGATATATTTTGGTCACTTGAAACGTCATGAAAGTTTGGAGAGAACAGTAATGGAGGGGTATGTGCCTGGGAAGAGAGGAAGAGGAAGGCCAAAGAGAAGATGGGTGCAGGATGGGCAGATGATCTCCAGATGGGTGTATCGGGCGTGAGACATCTTGCTTGTGATCGAGAAGTTTTCCAGAAGGTTGTTATGGGAGCTAGGTTCTGCAAAGAACATGCTTCTGAATGAATGAATGAATATCATCATTTTCTAGTTTAGTCCTTCCATCTTGTAGTTTATTTTTTTCATCTTGTGTCTCATGGTTTACATTAACTTTTGTGACAAAATGTTTTTAATTTTCAAACATCTATTATGGACTATTTACCACATAACTTGCCTAAAATTTGAGGATAACTCTTTTATCAAAGGTGTCCAAAAATAACTGTCAATGATTTGTGCCTAGAGGTTTTGTGGAATGCTTATCACATGTGAACATAGGCACATGTGAACAGTCAGCACATAGACTCCCACAGGAGGCCTATTGTGTTCACAGCCTTCAGTGATGTGTCTATGGCAGGCATATTCCAGGGGCAGTTATTCTTACAGACTTTACTTTGTTGTATGTTTAAGAAATCAACAATGCTAGTAAGTTGTATGTTTAAGAAATCAACAATGCTAGTATGTTGTATGCTTGAGAAATTAACAATGCTAGTATGTTATTTAATATAATAATAGCATCAAAGATATCAGTGCTAACTATCATCATCACGTGATGTCAGTGATTATAATTATCATCACACAATGTCAGTGCTAATCAGTATCATCATTGTTATTACATTCATTTTTATTTCTGTGCTGTCATCTTCAAGTATACTGTTTCCAAACTAATGCTTATTTTTGCACCTTGTTTCCAAGTTCTGCTTCTCTCCCAAATGTTTATTTGCCTAAATAATTAACAACGGTGACACAATGAAAGAAATTAAACAACGACTATAAATTGCTCTTCAAAGACTAAAACAACTGAATAAATTATGGAGTGGGACAGATAGAACTACAAAAATTAGATTTTTAAGAGCATGCATCTTTCTCATTGCAACATATGCTTGTGAGACTTGGACACTTACTAAACAAGCTGAATAGCGCATAAATGCATTTGAATATAAATGTTATAGACGAGTTGTAAGAATATCTTGGGTAAAGAAAAGAACAAATGCATCCATACTTCAAGAGCTGAATATTGAAGAAGGCTGGCTATTAAAGACGATAAAACAAAGAAAATTGAAATATTTTGGTCACTTGAAACGTCACGAAAGTTTGGAGAGAACAATAATGGAGGGGTATATGCCTGGGAAGAGAGAAAGAGGAAGGCCAAAGAGAAGATGAGTGTAGGATGTGGTGGATGATCTCCAGATGGGTGTATTGGGCATGGGACATCTTGCTTAAGGTCTCTTCTTCTTCTGCATTCATCCGTAGTTTTTTTTCCGTATGTGATTGCGTTGTGCCTGTTTACAGCAGCGCTGCGTTCTTGCGCCATTAGGCAGACACATCCGACTTCTGCGGGCATTTGTTGACCGGGTTAACCTTCCCGGGTTGCTTATGATCAAGAAGTTTTCCCGAAGGTTGTTATGGGGGTGATGTTCTGCAGAGGACATGCTACTGAATGAATGTAGATTTTATAATAAACTGTGAATTGACCACAGCTGTAGATTTTATAATAAACTGTGAATTTACCACAGCTGTAGATTTTATAATAAACTGTGAATTTACCACAGCTGTAGATTTTATAATAAACTGTGAATTGATCACAGCTGTAGATTTTATAATAAACTGAATTGATCACAGCTGTAGATTTTATAATAAACTGAATTGACCACAGCTGTAGATTTTATAATAAACTGAATTTATCACAGCTGTAGATTTAATAATAAACTGTAAATTTATCACAGCTGTAGATTTTATAATAGACTGTGAATTAATCACAGCTGTAGATTTTATAATAAACTGAATTTACCACAGCTGTAGATTTTATAATAAACTGAATTGACCACAGCTGTAGATTTTATAATAAACTGAATTGACCACAGCTGTAGATTTTATAATAAACTGAATTTATCACAGCTGTAGATTTAATAATAAACTGTAAATTTATCACAGCTGTAGATTTTATAATAGACTGTGAATTAATCACAGCTGTAGATTTTATAATAAACTGAATTTACCACAGCTGTAGATTTTATAATAAACTGAATTGACCACAGCTGTAGATTTTATAATAAACTGAATTGACCACAGCTGTAGATTTTATAATAAACTGAATTTATCACAGCTGTAGATTTAATAATAAACTGTAAATTTATCACAGCTGTAGATTTTATAATAGACTGTGAATTAATCACAGCTGTAGATTTTATAATAAACTGAATTTACCACAGCTGTAGATTTTATAATAAACTGTGAATTGATCACAGATCAATTTGTCAGTGAAAACATGAAAGTCCAAGATAACAGTAAATGAGTTACTTTGAAGTTTTGCTGACAATTATTTCCTATAACCATTCGTGTACGCTGTTTTTCATCTCTTCTTTGTTTCTGTGTCTGTCAGTACCACATTCTTGAGTAGTGTGATTTCTAAAACTGTTCTGACTTGAGATGATACATTACAATGAACACATTTATAGCATAGATTGCCTAACAAAGCAATACTTAAAATAATTTTGTAAATAGCCTTTTTGTAACATTAATCTGTTATCATGTAATACATTGATACAAATATATATATATAACATACAACAACAATGTTAAGTGATTGCCATTGTCCTTCTGTGCTTGATGTGTGACCATGTTTCTGTAAACTGTTGGAATATATGTGTGACCGTGTTTCTGTAAAATGTTGGAATGTATGTGTGACCGTGTATCTGTAAACTGTTGGAATGTATGCGCAGATAGTTCAACAGCACCATTTTAAATTGATATTATTCCACAAGAGAGAATTCTGGCCACCTCAGGTTTACACAGGTGATTTGTTCAGAAGTTTATTATAGAATGTCACATGCATTATCATAAAGTAGTCACATGTATGATTATTGAATAGTCACATGTGTGATCATTTTATTTTCCCGTTCCCTTAAGGGACGTTGCAGTCAACATCAGCATTTTTCAGCTTCTGTTAATGTACTGGGCAAGATTACGCTCAGTAGTTTGCCATTGCTTTCTGAGCGACCGGCTCACATACCCCGTAAGTTACCAATGTGGCGAGAACCGCTACTGATTCTCGCACAGGTTATGTTACAAGAATATACAGGATTACGGAGTAGTCTCAAATATGATCTTTGATTAGTCACATATATGATCATTGGGTAGTCACATGTTTGATCATTGAGTAGTCTCATGTATGATCATTGGGTAGTCTCATGTATGATCATTGAGTAGTCACATATATGATCATTGAGTAGTCTCATATATGATCATTGGGTAGTCTGGCAATTGTAGAAACATGTGCAGTGCTCCTGGTCCAGCTACTACCTCCCACATGAGAATTAATGATAAGATACCGTGTAGTCTCCAGTTCTGTTACACTGATGAACTAAGCAACACAATGAAACTTCAAATACCACTACTGCAACAACCACAACAAAACTACAACTACCACTATTGCAAACACTACAGCTACTACTACCACTACAGGTACAGTGACTTTGTCTGCAATGGATCTTGAACGGAAAACAAGTGGGGGAAAACAACAAAACCAGACAAATAAGTAAGTTCCTTGCAGGAAGCTGGTGTTTATGTCAAGTGTCGGGACCACCACATGATGTAGGCAGATAAACAGGCAAATAAGTCCCTTGCAGGAAGCTGGTGTTTATGTCAAGTGTGTGTAGGCTGAGTGTAGGTAGAAATGGGTGGTCAGTCTTTCCCTGTATGTAAGCACTGGACCGACCAGCTTATTAAACCACAGTCAGTGTACTGTCATAACCGCTACATGTCATATCCGCTACATATCATAACCGTTACACCAACACCTGCTATAAAGCTATCCAACATAGTCAGATGACGTCATAGAGGGAGGTAATAGGTTTAGACTTGTTATTCAACATTTATCTCCCTTGGTTACATTTCCCTATTCTATTCCCGCTGACTGTTTCTGTCTCGTGTGTCGGGAGCTGGGAACACAAACTGCTGAGCCACGGACAACCAAGTGTCATTGTGCAAGAAGTGTAATGACGGGCGTGCTATTGGTCTTACAATATAAGCCAATAGAAACACGGCACAGTATTTCAATATTAAATCTTGATTGGACCAAGTTGGCACGAACTATATATAGTCTAGCACAGTGGTTCTCAACCGGGGGGGGGGGGGGGGGGGGGGAATTAAGATTATTTCAAGATCGCATTAATACAAGAACCAACCGGTTATTTGATATTGTTTTCCCCCTCTAAATTTTACGGTTATCGCCTTAATGAAATTCGTTTTATAACGTAAGTAGACCCGCAAATCACGTTTTATGTAGACGTCTAGACTTGTTGTAGTATGTGTTTTTAAATTTAGCTCCCATTTTTACGTACACTGTGTAGAGGGGGGGGGGGGGAATTTACAGGGAGGAAATACGAAAGGAGGATGGGGAACGATGTTCCGAAAATATGGTGAAGTGGTGCATGGGCCAAAAAAAAGGTTGAGAACCACTGCTCCATCGCATATACATATGCACAATCACAATCACATACCTACTGACAAATGTTTACACACACATACACACACAAACACACACACACATACACACATATATATATATATATACAAACACACACACATCCCTATAGACACCCACCCATAGACACATCCCTCCCCACACATCCACCCACCCACCAACACCCACACACTCCACTCACCCATACATACCCCACCCACTCACACCCCCACCCACATTGCCCCACCCATCCCCCACCCACACACATCCCCCACCCACACACATCCCCACACGGACACATCTCCACACTCACACACTCATCCTCCACACACATCCCCCACCCATCCCCATCCCACCCACCACCCTACCTATCAACACACACATCCCCCACCCGGCAACACTCACACACACCCCAACCCCACAGCCAAACACACATCCCCCACCCACACATTCCCACCCATCTACTCATCCCTAACCCACCCACACCTCCCCACCCACCACACACATCCTCACCAACACACACATTCCCCACCCACCAACACATCCCCCACTCACATTCACAATCCCTCACCCACAAACATCTCCCCAGGCACACACATTTTCCACTCACACACCCCCACCCACACATACATACATCCACCCACACATCCACCACCCACTCACTTATCCACCACCCACTCATTTATCCCCTATCCACCCTTACACACATCCCCACACTCATCCCCCATGTACACCCATTCCCAACCCACACACACATCCCACACACACCCACATCCCACACACACACACACCCATCCACACACACACACACATCCCCCATTCACCCACACATACATACACACACCCACCCATCCACACACACCCCCCACCCACCCACCCATACATCCTCCATCCACCAACACCCCCAGACAACCACCCAAAACAACATCCCCCTCTACACACACATCATCCGCCCACCCACACACACCCCACACACACATCCCCACCAACACACATCCACCACCCATCTACTCAACTCCCCAACTACCCACAGATCTCCCCATCCACCCGCATATCTCCCCACCCACACACACATCTCCACCCATACACACATCCACCACTCACACACCCATGCTCGATCCCCCACATATCCCCCACACCCCGAAACACACCCCCACCACACACATCTCCCTCACACACACACATCCCCCTCACACACACATCCCCCTCATACATACATCCCCCACACACAACCCTCACACACAATCCCCCCCCCACACACACACACACACATCCTCACATCTAGACACATACATGATGCCTCACATACTCACTGAAACTAATATGAACAAACTCCCACACTTTACACACACATATACACTGACGATTATCGTGAGCATTCTCACGAAAATGTAAACAAAAAATTGAGAAAAAATTACACACATATACTTACATTATGTAACGACAAAATGGTGATGCGATTCAATCAGTTAATTCCTAAAATTGACATAAACATGTTGGAATAAGCAGTACACAAGTTTTCGTAAGCACATGTTAGAAAATCATGTGGCAGTAAAAATGATAATATAAAAGATGTTAGTTAGTCTTTCCTCTTGAGCCTAAGGCGGCGCATAGGGCAGAAGTCCTGTCTCTCCATGCCTGGCGGTTCGCTGCTACCTGTTGTAGATCTTGGATATTTACTTGGCCATTGAATGAGCCTTCTCTAATGATGGTTCTACGCAGGGTCTCTCTTGGTCTTCCCCGTTTTCTTTTCCCTACTGGTGACCATATGAGGGCTTGATAGGGGAGTCTTGACTTGTCCATTCTGAGTACATGGCCGATGTAGTTCCAACGGCGTCTTCTTATGAAATTGGATACTGTATCTTGCTTAGTCTCTTGTCTTATTTGCGAATTGGTTCTGAAGTCTGTCCAGTGGATGTTTAGAAGTCTTCTAAGACATTTGTTCTCAAAATTGTCTAATTTTTTTATCTAAAGCTACCGTTGATTTCCAACTTTCACATCTATACGTTAACACTGGAATCACACAAGAGTTGAAGATTTTAAGTTTTGTGTGTTTGCTGAGTGTCTTTGACTTCCAGATGTTTGACAGTTTATTGAAGGCACTAGATGCCAGTGCGATTCTAGATGATATTTCTGGTGTTGAGTCCCCTGTAGATGTCATTTTGCTTCCTAGGTATGTAAAGCTGTTGACTTTTTCAAGAACGTAGCTGTTCAATTTGGTGTCATCTGAACTGTTGGTAAGATCAATAGTCTTTGTTTTTGTGGTGTTAATTTGGAGACCAATTTGCCCTGAAACATTTTGGAGATGGTTTATTTTCTCTTGGGCATCCGGGTGTGTTAAACTCAAAAGCACTATGTCGTCGGCAAAGTCCAGGTCTTCTAGAATTTTGTCAACCCAATGGATACCCATATTTGTGTTGTTTGTGCATTTGCGCATGACCCAGTCGATAGCTATTCCAAAAAGCATCGGTGATAAGACACAACCCTGTTTCACTCCTGTTTCGACTGAGAACCAGTCAGAGTTGCCTGTTTCTGTTCTTACGCAGCAACGTGTTTCTTTGTAGAAAGATTTTATGACGTTGGTATATTTGATAGGAAAACCATAGATGTTAAGTAGATTCCAAAGTGAAGGACGGTGGATACTGTCGAAGGCTTTTTGAAAGTCGACAAAGTTGGTGATTAATTTCGACTGGAATTCTACGGAGTCTTCAATGATTATTCTGAGGGTGAAAATGTGGTCTATGCATGACCGTTTTGGTCTGAAGCCTGCTTGTTCTTCTCTGAGCCTTTCATCTATCGCCTTTTTCAATCTCTCAAGTAACATGCTACAAAAAAGTTTTCCTGGTACTGACAATAGAGTGATACCACGCCAATTATTGCAATCAGACATATCGCCCTTTTTAGGCAGTTTGAAAATTACACCATCTATCCACTGTTGTGGTGGGGATTCGCTTTGCCAGATTTCATTGATCAGCTGTAACAAACGTTGTAAGGTGTTCTCATCTGCTGCTTTGAGCATTTCTCCTGAGATTTCATCTTCACCAACAGCTTTGTTGTTCTTCAATTTTTTGATGGCTGCTTTAATCTCTTCCATGGTGAATGACTCGCAGGAGGCATCTAGTGGGGGCATAGTAATTTCTCCATCCAGGTTCGGAACAGTGTCAGGCTGCGGTCTATTTAATATTTCTTTGAAATGTTCTGCCCATCGTTGCTTTTGAAGGTCATCGGATAACAATTGATTGCCTTGTTTGTCTTTGATGGGTATATTTGGTGTAGATGAGGATACAGAAAAAAAAATATGGAATATCACATCATATACATGAGCTCAACACTCTTTATCTCTCTTTCTTTTTCTTCTTTCACACACACTGACTCTCTCGTTGTCTCACTCACTCACTCACTCTCTCTCTCTCTCTCTCATCCACACTCACCCACCACTCTCACACTCATTTTATCTCTCTCTCTCTCTCTCTCTCTCTCACGCACAGAAACACACATACACAACTCTCACTCACTCTCTCACTTACTCTCTCTCTCTCTCTCTCTCTATCTCTCTCTCTCTCTCTCTCTCTCTCACAGACACACACACACACACATTCACTCTCTCACTCAATCTTTCACTCGATATCGCACTTTCTTTCACTTACACTCTCTCTCGCTCGCTCTCTCTCTCTCTCTCTCTCTCTCACTTACACTCACTAATTCACTCTCTAAATCGCACTCACTTACTCTCTCTCATACACCCAGACAAGCTGACAGACACACACTCACTCACTTTCTCACTCAGACTCTCTCTCTCTCTCTCTTGCTCACTCTCTCTCCCACTCACTCTCTAACTCACCTTCTCACTCACCCACTCACACTCTATAGCACACTCTCTCTCTCTCTCTCTCTCTCTCTCTCTCTCTCTCTCTCTCTCTCTCTCTCTCACTCAGACACATATAGACACACACATAATCACTAATTATCTCTCTCACTCACTCACTCTCTCTTACTCACCCACTCGCTGACTAACTCACACTCACTCACTTTATCACCCTCTCTCACTCACACACAGACAGGCAGACTGACACACACACGCACACTCACTCTCTCACACTCACTTATTTTCTCACTCGCTCACTCACTCTCACTTAGTCTCTCACACATACACACAAATACACATAAACCGGCACACCCATCTCCACCCAACTCCACGCCCCACCCCACACACACTCACACATCTAAACACAAACACGCTGCCTCACATAATCATTTAAACTAATATGAACAGACTCCCACACTATACACATAAGTATACTGACGATTATCGTAAGCATCCTCACAAAAATGGGAAAAACTGGGGGGTAAAACATATTATACATATACATTGTGTACCGTAAAACACAGTCATACAATTCAATAAGTTGGTTCCTAAAATTGACATAAACATGATGAAATAAGGAGTGCACAGGTTTTCATATAATACATGTTAAAAGTAACACACACTAACTCACTCTTTCACGGAATGTGAGGAAGGCAACATGGCGGCACAGGCGTTAAGTGTGGTATAGTTAGTTAGTTAGATAGTTAATTAGTTAGATAGTTAATTAGTTAGTTAGTTAGTTAGTTAGATAGTTAGTTAGTTAGTTAGTTGCTTGGTTGGTTGGTTGGTTAGTTAGGTAGGTAGTTAGTTAGTTAGTCGACAGATCATCCTAGTTTTTCTCGCATAGTATTCTTGTTTGGCCACACCTCTTTTAATTTGCTGCTCTCGCATCCTGACCATGGTTGTAGATTCACATTCATCACTTAGTTCTTGCAAACGATTTACTTCTATAGTGTGTGTTTTTTTTTTTTTTTTTTTTTGCCTCAATATAAAATTCAATATCTCAGTAACCAACTGAGGGAAAATGATGAGATTTAGTATAAAACCTTATCATTATGTCCACCCAACAAAAAAAATTTTGTTCTGGAGATTGTACAGCAGATTTCAAAGTTTGATTATATGTGGTATATATTTTACGGCCCCGCCATTAATGCCTTAATTTTAAGAGTATTACAGCTCCATCAAGACATATTCGCGCTATTTTTAAAATTGTCTGGCGGTCTTTCGTTTTTGCACAGACTGAGTGTTATAGTTCAGAGGTGTCGTCAAACTGTGGGTTCTTTCATGAAACGTGATTATATAAATAAACTAGCTGGCTCGGCCCGGCTCCAGGCGGGGATCGATCTATCTATCTATCTATCTATCTATCTATCTATCTATCTATCTATCTATCTATCTATCTATCTATCTATCTATCTATCTATCTATCTATCTATCTATCTATCTATCTATCTATCTATCTATCTATCTATCTATCTATCTATCTATCTATCTGCCTACCTACCTACCTACCTACCTACCTATCTATCTATCTATCTAATCTACCTATCTACCTGCCTGCCTGCCTGCCGACCGACCGACCGACCTACCGATAGCTATCTATCTATCTATCTATCTATCTATCTATCTATCTATCTATCTATCTATCTATCTATCTATCTATCTATCTATCTATCTATCTATCTATCTATCTATCTGTCTATCTATCTATTTATCTATCTAATCCTATCTATCTATCTATCGATCGATCTGTCTGTCTATCTATCTATCTATCTATCTATCTATCTATCTATCTATCTATCTATCTATCTATCTATCTATCTATCTATCTATCTATCTATCTATCTATCTATCTATCTATCTATCTATCTATCTATCAATCTATATGTCTGTCTGCCTGCCGGCCCACCCACCCACCCACCCACCGACCGACCCACCGACCGACCGACCGATCGTCCGACCCACCCACCCATTCAGCCAGCCAGCCAGCCAGACAGCCGTCCACCCACCCACCCACCTACCTTTCTGCCTACCTACCTACCTACCTACCTACCTACTTTTCTGTCTGTCTGTATGTCCGCGCTATTAAATATTGATAAAAGTTACTGGAAAAAACGTCAGGACCATGTGTTGAAAGAGGAAGAGGACTATTGGAGAAAGGATGGATTGAATTTAATTCAACCGAGAGCAATCATCAACCTACTGGAATCATCCGACACAGATTAAGTTCTGAGCAGATCGCAGACCTTAATCTACGTACACACTTACTGGGATATTTTGCTCCAACTATTCAGACGAATTGCAGGCCCTAAACATTACAGCATCAGCATCAGCTGAAGAAACAAGAAGGAAATGAAAAATCGAAGATGAAACTAATCTTTGCCAGCCGAGACCGCTCCAGAGACAGCAACCACTCGCTTCGGATCCACCCCATCTCTATCTTCTTGAGCATACTAATTGAGTCTCTAAGGAAACATGCCCGGGTGAATGTCTGTGTCTCGAGCCATGTTATTGCTTTACTTACTGCCATGACTTCCATAGTCAGGCTACTGTCTCATCAAAAGCACCAGAGTCCTCCTTCACAATTCTCCCTCCTTCCTGATTCGTAAAGGCCCATGAACTTCTCACTCGTCGAACGACCGACCCATCTGTGTAAATGACAGCATCACCGTCTAACAAATTTTCGAAGATCAACGCTTACACTTCCGCCTCCACAGCAGCCGGATTTTCTTATCTGTATTTTCTGTCTAGTTGGATGCAAACTGAAAAGGATGTGCAGAAATCTGTTGGCACCTGTACCCACTCCTCGCCAGGTTCTAAGGCCTCAAGTGAACACACCTGTTGAAGAATGTCTTCGGCTTGACCCATCCACGACCTTCCTCTTTTTAACTTGCTGCCCTTTACCTTCATAATTTCATTATGCAGTGGATGGTGTGTGTTTGCGCTAACTCTGAGGTAGGCGCGTGCTCTGCAAACTTGTATTCTGTCTCCAATGGTTGGACAATCAAGAAGGTAGTGCATCACCGTGAGGAGCGGCTAGAACGCCGGACTCTCATTCGGGAGACCCGGGTTCGATCCCTCGGTAAGGTGTGGTATTTTTTCTGTCGGGGGGCAAACAGAAAATTATAACCTGCACAGTTCGCGGCGACTGACCTAGTCAGGCGGCCTTAATTCCCCAGGCTCAAAGACCCTTCTGCCACACACTGCACTGTACTATGTTGGCAGTAAATGACAGTTTTTGACAGTGCATCGCCCTGCATGCTGTATCTCTTGTACACCCAAGAATAATACGCAAAGTTTCGTTCTGTATCCTTTCCATCTGCTTACGGCTGAGGGTCAGCAACGCCATCGTATACTCAAAAAAAAAACATTGCTAGACCCTCGTATAGATGACACTGCTCACAGTTTGCAGCCGCCATCACCCGCATCGCTGCCAAACTCCGCTTGGCCTTTGTTATCATCTGGTCTATGTGCTCATTATAAGCAAGGCTTCGATCTAAACGTATCCTCAGGTAATTCATTGCCTGCGTTCTTTCCACAGTCTCTGAACACAGATTTACAGTTGGTGTTGGAGTGTTGACAAGTTGATAACCATGTCACGGTTGCCTTCGTTGGGTTGATCATTGCCCAGATTCCACATACCAAGTACTTATGCGATTTAGTTTGGTTTGTAGTTCCACAGCAACCTGATCTCTATCCTTACCATGACGATACACCAACACATTGTCGGCATATGACAATGTCCTCCCCGGTCCTCTGAACTGCTCGCCGGTAATTCTCACAGTGTAGAATGCTGATCCCTGTTTCAGGCCCGGTGTGGTATAATGAACCTCAGTTGCAGAGGCTCAGCAGCAGGGGGAAAGAGGCTGGCTCCCCCCCCCCCCCCCCCAAGCCAAACGGCACATGGAGAAGAAACCGGGTCATGATGCACCAGGTACATGACATTGACCGTGTTTATGCTGATTAGATTAGTTGTAAGACCCATAGTTAAGTATTTGTGTGAGTGTGTGTGTGTGAGTGTGTGTGTGTGTGTGTGTTGTTTTCCTTGTTCATTGATAACTGCTCCGGTGGAACCGTATGCTGCATGTATGTTTGTCCTGTCGTTCACGGTTCTATTGGTATTGTTTGTTAGTTCTTTCGTCAATCGCTGTATTGTCATTGCGTGTTCTTCTTCTTCTTCCTCTGCGTTCATCCGGAGTTTTTTTTTCGGACGTGATTACGTTGTGCCTGTTTACAGCAGAGCTGCGTTCTTGCGCCGTTAGGCGACACATCCTACTTTTGCGGGCATTTGTTGACTGGGTTAACCTTCCCGGGCCATTGCGTGTTATATTTAGACTTGAACGATGCTGTGACGTAGAGGCAGGGATCACAATTCCCCGACACACAGAGTCGAGGGCTCGACATCAGCTGCGGGCGATTTGGAAGCAGACTGCTTTATGTTGATTTCGATGATAAGAGGCGTCGGCTATTCAGAAAGCAATGACACTAAACGATAAAATTTGCATATTAAATCACATTCAGTCCAGAAATGCTGGGGTTGAATGCCATGTCTTGTACATAGTAAATACAGTTTTAAGACTTTTGAATTAGACCCCGCAGCAGACGCGAGCGGGCACGTCCGGTAACTCGGGCTCAGTGGTGAAACCAGCGTGACCTCCCCTGTGTCACGTGACCATGTCGTATTTCAAAACGAGATCATTGGCAGAAATGGCTGCACGACTACAGTGGATTACCCCGTCGTTCCCAGCCTGAAATCTCATCCACACCACCACCCGAGCACTGTCGGCACGATGTTACTACAGGAGCCAGTACAGGTGACTGTTTTATCAAATATATATTGGGGTTTAGTTACCTATCATGGCTGGTCATGTTGAAATATAAATAAAACTTGTGAGCAGATGATAGGTTTACGAGGTTGGCTGTTTCTGTTGTGAAGTGTTTGTGTTTTTGTTTGTCATGATCGGACACTGTCGCTGTTATAATCATGATTAGTGATACTTGGGATCGTCGCTGCTTGTTGATGTCTGAGACTGGATGTTTTCGGGTATTCTTATCCTGCTGTAGGGGCTTATCGTGAAAATTGCTTGTCGGTGAGACAGCTGTATGCTGTGTCGTGTGTAGATCTATTCTAAGCTGTTTTGTAGCATTTTATTTGGGAGACTTTATTACCAATCGTTTGGTAATAATGTCCCGTACATTATTCCCAAACGGCTAGTCACGTGACGTTTACTACCGCCGTAGATTGGCTTCAGAAGACTCTATTATTCTCTCTTCTTGCCTGTCTTTTGTTTGCAAGGTCTTTTTCTTCAAACCTCACTAAGAAGACGATATTTATCTAAAAATTGTCTGGTGGTCTGAGTGCCAGCGACATGGTTACAACAAGGTTTACCAGGCGAGAAGACAGCCAACAGCGTTACACTGAGAACGAACTCAGTAGCTCCAGCAACGACCTCCCAAAGTTCTTCCAAGTTCTTTTTCTTCAAACCTTACAAAGACGATATTTGCCGACAAGGACACACTACGTACAGACAATGATATTTTATTCTCATCTGTTCATCTCATCTCATCATGTTCCTCTTGTACCTTGCGATGTCGAGGTGAGGTATAAACATCGTGAGAGTGCCCGATTATGGGCTTCATGTATAGATATTCCCATGGACTGTGCAACGTTTACGTGGTCGGCCTCTTCCTCTGTTTCCCTCTGGTCTGTACATCATTGCTTGTTGTGGTATGCTGTTGACTGGTAACCTACTTGCATGGCCAAACCATTTGACTTGCTGCTTTCTAATAAAATCTAGTGCTGCTTTAACCCCCACTTTAGTCCTGATTTCTTCATTTCTGATCTTATCTCTTCTTGATACGTGGCAAATAAAATTCACAGTAAACAAAGACCTCTATGGATCCATCAATTCCGACACTCGATCACTCCGTAGCTGCCTGGGGGGCTGCAACCCCCCTCCTCCAGCAGCTTCTACAGATCCATAGAGCACACTTTATTCACAAACTTCGAGTTTCTCAGTTCAATATTGTAGTTCGTAATGTTTCATATTTTGTTTATTAAACAAAACAAAAAAAAAATAATTTCCGCCAGGGAGACGAACCCCAGTCTCCCGCGTGACAGGCGGAGACACTATCCACTACACTACCGAGGACACAATACTATTTCCACAAACAATAATGTAGTCAAACCTAGGTCACGTGACCACCCGTTTGGGAATAATGTACGGGACATTATTACCAAACGTTTGGTAATAATCATTTCGTTTTATTTTCCACACTGAACTGAGACTAGTTTAAATAAAACACAATCAAGCTGTCGTCTAGAGGCACCAGGGCTGACTAACTCTTCAGTAAACAAAACATGGTTGGCTTTATACCTGCACTGTAGTCTGTATAACAGATACTTGAGTATGCACAAGTTTTCGCTTCTGTATATCTGAATAAAATTAGTGGAACTGCGGTAAAACTGGAATTGTAAACAATATAAAATAACAGAGTACTGCAGGTTTGCCGGTCTCCGTGGTGAAGGGCGTACGGATGTGGTTCATAATTCCATATACCCGCGTTCGAAACACAGCTGTGTGCAGTTTGGCAGCAGACCACGTTGCGCTGGTTTTGCGTTGGTATCAGTGCCGGTCATTCAGAAAGCAATGGCAAACTACTGAACTTGCCAAGGGATCACAGTGGCAGAAATGCTGGTGTTGACTGCGATGTCCTGTAAAAAGAATCATCTCATC
The DNA here is from genome assembly GCA_963921405.1 of Cepaea hortensis. Taxonomy (NCBI): domain Eukaryota; kingdom Metazoa; phylum Mollusca; class Gastropoda; order Stylommatophora; family Helicidae; genus Cepaea; species Cepaea hortensis. The sequence continues at coordinate 101,742,156 of OY992892.1, read as the reverse complement.
TCATCATGTTCCTCTTGTACCTTGTGGTGTCGAGGTGAAGTATAAACAGAGGGCATTGTGCCAATTTTTTGAATCACTATCTCGTAGTCCGTTAACATTACCGGGTCTGTATCCATTTGGGTCAGTTCGTTTATACTTCTTAGTTTTTCTACGAGCAGTATGAAAATCCTTTGCCGGCTTGCTAGGCCCGTCGCAGGTTTAGGAAAAAATTTGACCATAGGGAGTCCATCCCCTATGGCGAGCCATAGCCCCCGTTAGCTCATGACCTCACAGTCATGGTTTCCCTGTCTACACCGCATGGAGGTGGGGTTGACTTGTGTAGTCTGTGGGTCATCAGCAGGCTACTCATTTTCACTTTTCTCCCCTCCTGGGAGAGGCTATGCAAAAAAAAATGCAGGTTTACAGAACAAAATTACTGAAAACACATGAAATTACAGCAACTAACCTTCATCAGCACTCAGAGTGCCAGCGGAGCAGTCAGACTTGTGCAGAGTTATAATCACATTGTGCAGGGAGTGGCCAGCAAGGGCCACGGAAGTGGAAATCCAGCAACTAATTCAGGACAATGCTCACTCGAGTGATGTGATTATCTACACAGATGGTTCGGTGTCAAGAGGTGAGAGAAGTGGCTGGGGGTTCATAGCCAAAGCTAATGGTCGTCGTTTGGTGCAGGAGAGCTTGGCATATGATACCACAACATCCAGCTGATACCACAACATCCAGCTTAAGAATGGAGGTGGAGGCAGTCACTGCAGCTCTCCGCTGGATGGAGAATACGACACACACGCACATCATGATTGTAACTGACTCAGAAAGCATGCTGACGAGGGTGAGGACGGGCAGGCTTCGTGCGGAGTGGCTTGCTTCACTTCGGAGGTCACGGGTGACAAGCATCGCCTGGATCTTTTCTCCGGGGCATGCCGGTGTGCTGGGAAATGAACAGGCGGACAGATTGGCTGGCTCTGCAGAACTTGGAGTATCGATACATGACAAGACAGACATGGTTGCAGCCTTGTGGGAGCACATGTACACCTCAGAGGCGCAAATGGATTACCATGGTCTGGCAAGAATGAGACATCGAGGAGTGACAAGGGGATCTGCTCAACGCTCAACGCTCAGAGGAAAGGCGAGACGGACATATAATCTGATTGCTACTGGTACTATTGGTGTTGGAACTCTTCGCTGGCTGCTGAGGATGGGGACGGAGCGCTTATGGGAATGCCCCGAATGCTGTGATGTTGATTCCTCAATCAATCAATCAATCAATCCTTCATCAGCAAACAAATACATACACAAAACACAACATATGACCAGCAACCTTTCCTATATGTAGTATTATTATAATGTTAAGTAAGTTACAGGCACGATTCAAGCCACTGCTGATTCTCACCATCATCACCTTACTTACGAGAGTATATGAGATTACGGAGAAAAGTCGCTAACCTCTAGGCCAAGAAGCCGGTATATAATGTTACAGTGGAAATTATTAATTTTAAACACAGAAATCTCATTCATAGTCACACAGGAGATTTTTGAAAAAATGATTTATTCGTAATATACAGTTCTATAATACATGGTAGGGAAAGAGTAGAATAGCCAAGCAAAAGCCTCTTTTCAGAACAGAAAAAGTATCCTATGTAGTGTCAACATAATTGTGAAAGTCAGCGTTTTTTGTGTGTGTATTTTTTTGCATGTCCTTTTTACAGGACATCACTGTCAACACCAGCATTTTACTGCTGTTGTTAATGTCTTGGCAAGTTTACGTTCAGTAGTTTTCCATTGCTTTCTGAACGACCGGCTCCCATACCAACACGTTAAAACCCAGCGCAACACGGTCTGCTGCCAAATCGATTGCAGCTGTGTTTCGAACGCAGGTAAGCGGATTTTGAACCGCATTCATAAGCCCTTAGCCATGGAGACCGGCAGAAAGAGAGTGCTGGAATGTTAATTAGAACCTGTTTTACTGTATGGTAGTGAATCTTGGAATGTGAGTGAACAAATTAGGAAGACCTTGGAGACGAACATGTGGTTTCCGACACGAATGTTGTGAATACCTTGGACTGCCGGAGTGTTGTGTTAAACTAAGAAATGACATCACTGCACTCAGGACATTCCCACATGCGCTCCGTCCCTCATACAATGGCCAGTGAAGAGTCGTACTGCTAATGGTTCCAACTGCCATCGGATTCAAAGTTCTCCTAGTCTTCCCTCTCAGTTTTGAGATTCGTCCAAAACCCCTGCCAATCCTCCATAATCTCATCCTTTCCACATATGGGTTCTCAATCTGTTCCTCCGCCTGGTCCCACAGGTGCACGACCACCTCTCCCTTGTCCATAGGTTAATCTACCACTGAGAGGTGCATTCACTGCCAACCTATCAGCCTGTTCATTACCCTGCATGGCCAGGGCAGAAAATCCATACAGTTCTCATAATCTGTGACCTCTGAAGCCAGGTAGGCCATTCTAATTGAAACATCCCTTTCTCCTTCTTACTAAGCATACTCGCTGAGTACGTAATGAATACAAGGTGTGCTGCAGCGGTCTCCTCCAACCATCAGAAGGCTGCTGTTACTGCTTCCACCTCCATTCTCATGCTGGAGGTTGTAGCCTCATATGCCAGACTCTCCTTTTTCAAGCATCATCCATTAGCCTTCACAATGAAACCCCAGCCTCTACGTCTGTTTCTCACCACTGACCCATTGATGTAGATCATTATTTCACCGTGATGTGTGTTGCCCTGGATAAGATTTTGCACCTCAAACTCTGTGCGGCCTGCTGCCCATTTTCTGCACTCATAACCCGGTGTTACTATTACCTTGTGCCAGTCCGACATGTCTTCTGGTACTTTACCCACTCTTGTTTCACGATTGGTGTTCTCTATTTCACACACCTAACTGATAGATATTTCTGCCTCTGCCATCCAGAACCTGCCTCTTCTCAGTCTATGATCCTTGACCATATCCATGGCTTCATGCAGGGAGTGATCCCTATCTGCAGCAACCCACAGGTACCATTTGGCTTGAAGGACCCTGTGCCTGTCTGCAATTGTTAGCAGTGCCAGGATATGTGTCAGCAACCTAGATTTGACAGGCACACATGGATTCTTCTTTTGTACCATACGAATGACAACTCGTACGTCGTACAAAAGGATACAAATTTATTATGGGCGAGTTACACATAATAGCTCTGAGAGCTGATAGTCATATGGATCATATACATTATGACATTATTACGTTATGACTTTATCTATGGTACGATCTAATGAATTAGTCTAAGTCTACACTATTGCTACTGTCCTCTAAACACCACAGTATTCAAAGCGAATACTCCAATCCGTCCTCTACGCTGTCATGTCCACGTCTGCTTGACTTTCGTGGCGTGTCCAACCACGAGCCTGCGACCCGTCGTGCGTCAGTGGGTTTGCGTGCTCGGTACTCCAGCACGCGTTTAGTGACTTGTCAATAGCTAACTCTTTGAGAGTTACTAATATTAACGGACACTCCTCGTGTTCATGGTTTCCCCACTCTATTCGGGGGAACTCCTGATCATGTCCTGCCATGTCCTCTTTTAGGGCACGTGTGTGTCCAGTCGGAGAACTGTTCACAGTTCTCCCTGCTGTTTATGTCCCTTCTATTCCTATTTCCTAGATAGGGATATTATCTCTATCCTGTCTTAGTCCTCTTCCATAGTTTTACTCCTCTCTTCTCTATCTGCTTCCAGGCAGCTCTTTGACAATATGCCTCATGGATATAATTGGTGTGTACTTTGTGCACCCCAGGATCACCTGCAAGGCCGCAATCTGTATGCGCTCCAACCTATAGTTAGTGCTGGAGGTTGCACTGTTGACAGACAGAAGACTTAAGATTATGTGCACTGTTGACAGATAAAATTTGAGATTAGGTGCACTGTTAACAGACAACTTGAGATTAGGTGCACTGTTGATAGACAACTTGAGATTAGGTGCACTGTTGACAGACAAAACTTATGATTATGTGCACTGTTGACAGACAGAAAACTTGAGATTATGTGCACTGTTGACAGACAAAACTTGAGATTAGGTGCACTGTTGACAGACAGAACTTTAGATTAAGTGCACTGTTGACAGACAGAACTTTAGATTATGTGCACTGTTGACAGACAAAACTTGAGATTATATGCACTGTTGACAAACAAAACTTGAGATTAGGTGCACTGTTGACAGACAAAACTTGAGATTAGGTGCACTGTTGCAGACAGGAAATCTAACCTGAAATCACCACAAACACTAGACATACCTATCTGTTGCAGGCTGCTATTTGGGATGCCCTCAGCAATTACTCATATGGAAATGCCATATTTTTGGCTGAGAGACTTTACGCTGAAGGTGAGTCTGTACCATATGTTGGTGCCATCACAGTCTTATCAACCAGTATTCAACTGCTGTTGTATGTTGGTGTCATTACATTGTCTTGTCAAACTGTATTATTCTACTGTATGTTGTGTCGTTACATTGTCTTGTCAATCTGTATTATTCTACTGTATGTTGTGTCGTTACATTGTCTTGTCAATCTGTATTATTCTACTGTATGTTGTGTCATTAGTGTTAACAACCAGTATTGTTCTGCTACTGCCTATCATCACCCATAGATCTCGACCCAACTCATGTATTGTTGAGTCAGTTTCTACATGTAATCATAACTGTTCATGTATTGTTAAGTCAGTTTCTACATGTAATCAGAACTGTTCATGTATTGTTGAGTCAGTTTCTACATGTAATCAGAACTGTTCATGTATTGTTGTGACAGTTTCTACATGTAATCAGTACTGTTTATGTATTGTTGTGACAGTTTCTACATGTAATCAGAACTGTTCATGTATTGTTGTGACAGTTTCTACATGTAATCAGAACTGTTCATGTATTGTTGTGACAGTTTCTACATGTAATCAGAACTGTTCATGTATTGTTGTGACAGTTTCTACATGTAATCAGAACTGTTCATGTATTGTTGTGACAGTTTCTACATGTAATCAGAACTGTTCATGTATTGTTGAGTCAGTTTGTACATGTAATCATAACTGTTCATGTATTGTTGAGTCAGTTTGTGCGTGTAATTCGAACTGTTCATGTATTGTTGAGTCAGTTTGTACATGTAATCATAACTGTTCATGTATTGTTGAGTCAGTTTGTACGTGTAATCAGAACTGTTCATGTATTGTTGAGTCATTTTGTACATGTAATCAGAACTGTTCATGTATTGTTGAGTCAGTTTGTATGTGTAATCATAACTGTTCATGTATTGTTGAGTCAGTTTGTATGTGTAATCAGAACAGTTCATGTATTGTTGAGTCAGTTTGTACATGTAATCATAACTGATGATGTATTGTTGAGTCAGTTTGTACATGTAATCATAACTGTTCATGTATTGTTGAGTCAGTTTGTATGTGTAATCAGAACAGTTCATGTATTGTTGAGTCAGTTTGTATGTGTAATCATAACTGTTCATGTATTGTTGAGTCAGTTTGTATGTGTAATTAGAACTGTTCATGTATTGTTGAGTCAGTTTGTACGTGTAATCAGAACAGTTCATGTATTGTTGAGTCAATTTGTACGTGTAATCAGAACAGTTCATGTATTGTTTAGACAGACTAGATTGTGTGCGTGCATCTCTTTCTCTCGCTCTCACACTCTCTCTTGCTGCCTGTCTCTCTGTCTGCTTGGTTTATGCTGCAGATATTATCACTAGGGAGATGCTCCCCATAACTATGACGAGGGAAATCCAGCTTGTAGATATAACTAGGGAGTTTCTGCTTGTAGATATGACTAGTTAGATCCTGCTTGTAGATATGACTAGGGATAACTTCCCTGTAGATATAACTAGGGAGATCCTGCTTGTAGATATAACTAGGGAGATCCTGCTTGTAGATATAACTAGGGAGTTTCTGCTTGTAGATATGACTAGGGAGATCCTGCTTGTAGATATGACTAGGGATAACTTCCCTGTAGATATAACTAGGGAGTTTCTGCTTGTAGATATGACTAGGGAGTTTCTGCTTGTAGGTATGACTAGGGAGATCCTGCTTGTAGATATGACTAGGGATAACTTCCCTGTAGATATGACTAGGGAGATCCTGCTTGTAGATATGACTAGGGAGATCTTCCCTGAAGATATGACTAGGGAGTTTCTGCTTGTAGATATGACTAGGGATAACTTCCCTGTAGAAATGACTAGGGAGTTTCTGCTTGTAGATATGACTAGGGAGATCCTGCTTGTAGATACAACTAGGGAGATCCTGCTTGTAGATATGACTAGGGAGACCCTGCTTGTAGATATGACCAGGAAGATCCTGCTTGTAGATATAACTAGGGAGATCCTGCTTGTAGATATGACTAGGGAGACCCTGCTTGTAGATATGACCAGGGAGATCCTGCTTGTAGATATGACTAGGGAGATCCTGCTTGTAAATATGACTAGGGAGTTTCTGCTTGTAGATATGACTAGGGAGATCCTGCTTGTAGATATGACTAGGGATAACTTCCCTGCAGATATAACTAGGGAGATCCTGCTTGTAGATATAATTATGGAGTTTCTTCTTGTAGATATGACTAGGGAGATCCTGCTTGTAGATATGACTAGGGAGATCCTGATTGTAGATATGACTAGGGAGATCCTGATTGTAGATATGACTAGGGATAACTTCCCTGTAGATATAACTAGGGAGATCCTGCTTGTAGATATGACTAGGGAGATCCTGCTTGTAGATATGACTAGGGAGATCCTGCTTGTAGATATGACTAGGGATAACTTCCCTGTAGATATAACTAGGGAGATCCTGCTTGTAGATATGACTAGGGATAACTTCCCTGCAGATATTACTAGGGATAACTTCCCTGTAGATATGACTAGGGATAACTTCCCTGTAGATATGACTAGGGATAACTTCCCTGTAGATATGACTAGGGAGATCCTGCTTGTAGATATGACTAGGGAGATCCTGCTTGTAGATACAACTAGGGAGATCCTGCTTGTAGATATGACTAGGGAGATCCTGCTTGTAGATATGACTAGGGAGATCTTCCCTGTAGATATGACTAGGGAGATCTTCCCTGTAGATATGACTAGGGAGATCTTCCCTGTAGATATAACTAGGGAGATCTTCCCTGTAGATATGACTAGGGAGATCCTGCTTGTAGATATGACTAGGGAGATCCTGCTTGTAGATATGACTAGGGAGATCCTGCTTGTAGATATGACTAGGGAGATCCTGCTTGTAGATATGACTAGGGAGATCCTGCTTGTAGATATGACTAGGGATAACTTCCCTGTAGATATGACTAGGGAGATCCTGCTTGTAGATATGACTAGGGATATCTTTCCTGTAGATATGACTAGGGATAACTTCCCTATAGATATGACTAGAGAGATCTTCCCTGTAGATATGACTAGGGAGATTTTCCCTGTAGGTATGACTAGGGATAACTTCCCTGTAGATATGACTAGGGAGATCCTGCTTGTAGATATGACTAGGGAGATCTTCCCTGTAGATATGACTAGGGAGATCCTGCTTGTAGATATGACTAGGGATAACTTCCATGTAGATATGACTAGGGAGATCCTGCTTGTAGATATGACTAGGGAGACCCTGCTTGTAGATATGACTAGGGAGATGCTGCTTGTAGATATGACTAGGGAGATCCTGCTTGTAGATATGACTAGGGAGATCCTGCTTGTAGATATGACTAGGGAGATCCTGCTTGTAGATTTGACAAGGGAGATCTTCCCTGTAGATATGACTAGGGAGATCCTGCTTGTAGATATGACTAGGGAGATCCTGCTTGTAGATATGACTAGGGAGATCCTGCTTGTAGATATGACTAGGGAGATCCTGCTTGTAGATATAACTAGAGAGATCCTGCTTGTAGATATGACTAGGGAGATCCTGCGTGTAGATATGTCTAGGGAGATCCTGCTTGTAGATATGTCTAGGGAGATCCTGCTTGTAGATATGACTAGGGAGTTTCTGCTTGTAGATATGACTAGGGAGATCCTGCTTGTAGATATAACTAGGGAGATCCTGCTTGTAGATATGACTAGGGAGACCCTGCTTGTAGATATGACCAGGGAGATCCTGCTTGTAGATATAACTAGGGAGATTCTGCTTGTAGATATAACAGGGAGATCCTGCTTGTAGATATGACTAGGGAGATCCTGCTTGTAGATATGACTAGGGAGTTTCTGCTTGTAGATAAAACTAGGGAGTTTCTGCTTGTAGATAAAACTAGGGGTAACTTCCCTGTATATATGACTAAGGAGATCTTCCCTGTATATATGACTAGGGAGATCCTGCTTGTAGATATGACTATGGAGATCCTGCTTGTAGATATGACTAGGGAGATCCTGCTTGTAGATATAACTAGGGAGTTTCTGCTTGTAGATATAACTAGGGAGATTCTGTTTGTAGATATGACTAGGGAGTTTCTGCTTGTAGATATGACTAGGGAGATCCTGCTTGTAGATATGACTAGGGATAACTTCCCTGTAGATATGACTAGAGAGATCTTCCCTGTAGATATGACTAGGGAGATTTTCCCTGTAGGTATGACTAGGGATAACTTCCCTGTAGATATGACTAGGGAGATCCTGCTTGTAGATATGACTAGGGAGATCTTCCCTGTAGATATGACTAGGGAGATCCTGCTTGTAGATATGACTAGGGATAACTTCCATGTAGATATGACTAGGGAGATCCTGCTTGTAGATATGACTAGGGAGACCCTGCTTGTAGATATGACTAGGGAGATGCTGCTTGTAGATATGACTAGGGAGATCCTGCTTGTAGATATGACTAGGGAGATCCTGCTTGTAGATATGACTAGGGAGATCCTGCTTGTAGATTTGACAAGGGAGATCTTCCCTGTAGATATGACTAGGGAGATCCTGCTTGTAGATATGACTAGGGAGATCCTGCTTGTAGATATGACTAGGGAGATCCTGCTTGTAGATATGACTAGGGAGATCCTGCTTGTAGATATAACTAGAGAGATCCTGCTTGTAGATATGACTAGGGAGATCCTGCGTGTAGATATGTCTAGGGAGATCCTGCTTGTAGATATGTCTAGGGAGATCCTGCTTGTAGATATGACTAGGGAGTTTCTGCTTGTAGATATGACTAGGGAGATCCTGCTTGTAGATATAACTAGGGAGATCCTGCTTGTAGATATGACTAGGGAGACCCTGCTTGTAGATATGACCAGGGAGATCCTGCTTGTAGATATAACTAGGGAGATTCTGCTTGTAGATATAACAGGGAGATCCTGCTTGTAGATATGACTAGGGAGATCCTGCTTGTAGATATGACTAGGGAGTTTCTGCTTGTAGATAAAACTAGGGGTAACTTCCCTGTATATATGACTAAGGAGATCTTCCCTGTATATATGACTAGGGAGATCCTGCTTGTAGATATGACTATGGAGATCCTGCTTGTAGATATGACTAGGGAGATCCTGCTTGTAGATATAACTAGGGAGTTTCTGCTTGTAGATATAACTAGGGAGATTCTGTTTGTAGATATGACTAGGGAGTTTCTGCTTGTAGATATGACTAGGGAGATCCTGCTTGTAGATATGACTAGGGATAACTTCCCTGTAGATATGACTAGGGAGATTTTCCCTGTAGATATGACTAGGGAGATCTTCCCTGTAGATATGACTAGGGAGATATTCCCTGTAGATATGACTAGGGAGATCCTGCTTGTAGATATGACTAGGGAGATCCTGCTTGTAGATATGATTAGGGAGATCCTGCTTGTAGATATGACTAGGGAGATCCTGCTTGTAGATATGACTAGGGATAACTTCTCGATATGACTAGGGAGATCCTGCTTGTAGATATGACTAGGGATATCTTTCCTGTAGATATGACTAGAGATAACTTCCCTGTAGATATGACTAGGGAGATCCTGCTTGTAGATATGACTAGGGATATCTTTCCTGTAGATATGACTAGGGATAACTTCCCTTTAGATATGACTAGGGAGATCCTGCTTGTAGATATGACTAGGGAGATCCTGCTTGTAGATATGACTAGGGAGATCCTGCTTGTAGATATGACAAGGGAGATCTTCCCTGTAGATATGACTAGGGAGATCCTGCTTGTAGATATGACTAGGGAGATTTTCCCTGTAGATATGACTAGGGAGATATTCCCTGTAGATATGACTAGGGAGATCCTGCTTGTAGATATGTGTAGGTTCTTCCTGCCTCTTCGGGCCACATCATCACCTCTGTATTGAGCTCAGTGAAGCCGCAGAGACAGCTGAGCAGACAGAACTGGTGTCTCAGATCCAGCCACATTTGATTGCCTGGGTAAGGACACCCTGTGTACACCTACCACACATGTGATTGCCTGTCTAAGGGCCCCCTGTACACGTCTACCACACATTTGATTGCCTGTGTAAGGGCCCCCTGTGTACACCTACCACACATGTGATTGCCTGGGTAAGGGCTCCCTGTGTACACCTACCACACATGTGATTGCCTGCCTAAGGGCCCCCTGTACACACCTACCACACTTGTGCCTAGGTAAGGGCCCCATGTACACACCTACCACACATTTGATTGCCTTTGTAAGGACCCCCTGTGTACATATACCACACATTTGATTGCCTATGTAGGAGGCCCCTGTACACACCTGGCACTCATGTGATTTCCCGTGTAAGGGCCCCATATACACACCTACCACATTTTATTGCCTGTGTAGGAGGCCCCTGTACACACCTAGCACACATTTATTGGCTGAGTGAGGGCCCCCTGTACACACCACACACTGGGTATGTGGTGCTAGACACATTTGTGTGGAGCCAGTGGCATGTGTGGGTGATGTGGTTGCTAGACACATTTGTGTGGAGCCAGTGGCATGTGTGGGTGATGTGGTTGCTAGACACATTTGTGTGGAGCCAGTGGCATGTGTGGGTGATGTGGTTGCTAGGCACACATTTGTGTGGAGCCAGTGGCATGTGTGGGTGATGTGGTTGCTAGGCACACATTTGTGTGGAGCCAGTGGCATGTGTGGGTGATGTGGTTGCTAGGCACACATTTGTGTGGAGCCAGTGGCATGTGTGGGTGATGTGGTTGCTAGGCACACATTTGTGTGGAGCCAGCGGCATGTGTGGGTGATGTGGTTGCTAGGCACACATTTGTGTGGAGCCAGTGGCATGTGTGGGTGATGTGGTTGCTAGACACATAGTTGTGTGGAGCCAGTGGCATGTGTGGGTGATGTGGTTGCTAGGCACACATTTGTGTGGAGCCAGTGGCATGTGTGGGTGATGTGGTTGCTAGGCACACATTTGTGTGGAGCCAGTGGCATGTGTGGGTGATGTGGTTGCTAGACACATAGTTGTGTGGAGCCAGTGGCATGTGTGAGTGATGTGATTGCTAGGCACACATTTGTGTGGAGCCAGTGGCATGTGTGGGTGATGTGGTTGCTAGACACATAGTTGTGTGGAGCCAGTGGCATGTGTGGGTGATGTGGTTGCTAGGCACACATTTGTGTGGAGCCAGTGGCATGTGTGGGTGATGTGGTTGCTAGGCACACATTTGTGTGGAGCCAGTGGCATGTGTGGGTGATGTGGTTGCTAGACACACATTTGTGTGGAGCCAGTGGCATGTGTGGGTGATGTGATTGCTGCCTGGACTTGCCCAGACATGTCCTAGTCGCCAGTTTAGACTGGCTCCACCTGGCAGCTCAGGTCAGTGACAACAATTCCAAACTTCCAGATCAATCTACAACCCGAGGGTGTGGCAGACAAGTGTCCAGGCGCCAGGCTACTCTGGTCTGTGACAGTATATATATGTCATGTAGTTGCATTAATCGGTGAGGTCATGTCCAGTGATTGTGTTCTGGTCTTCCTGTAGTTGCCAACAGCGACTCCCTGTACCTCCTGGCCACTTGTTACTACAGATCAGGCAATGTTTACCAGGCATATATGCTGCTGTACAAGAACTGCTGTCAGACACCGCAGTGCAAGTATCTCCTGGCCAAGTGCTGCGCAGACATGAACAAGTAGGTGGCTAGTGTTACAGTTCCTTTCTAGCTTTATGTCATCGTGCTGCACATTTGCTGACTTTGTTTCTGTGCTTTTTCTTCATGGAATGTCTGCTTCATGGTAGATACAGGTTCACCTGGTTCAGGTATTGTGCCAGACTGAGGGGAGACAGTGCCACACTGAGGGGAGACAGTGCCACACTGAGGGGAGACAATGCCACACTGAGGGGAGACAGTGCCACACTGAGGCGAGACAGTGCCTCACTGACGGGAGACAGTGCCACACTGACGGGAGACAGTGCCACACTGACATGAGACAGTGCATAGTGCCACAATGAGGGGAGACAGTGTATAGTGCCACACTGAGGGGGAGACAGTGTATAGTGCAACACTGAGGAGAGACAATGCCTAGATGAAGGGAGATATTTTTGATCTTCCTGCATACAGTTCTTGAATAACATCATAACACATACTCTGAATGCCTTTTCTTTCGGTGGTATCCAAATGTCTTTTCTTTCAGTGGTATCCAAATGTCTTTTCTTTCAGTGGTATCCAGATGTCTTTTCTTTCAGTGGCGTCTGAATGTTTTTTCTTTCAGTGACATCTGAATGCCTTTTCTTTAAGTGGCATCTGAATGTCATTTCATTCAGTGGCATCTGAATGTTTTTTTCTTTCATTGGCGTCTGAATGTCTTTTCTTTCAGTGGCGTCTGAATGTCTTTCTGTCAGTGGCATCTGAATGTTGTTTAACCCTTTACAGGGCAGACGCCCTGAACGGGCAAGATTTTTTCTGGTTCGGTAAAATTTCGGGTTGCGCTAGTAAAAACATCACAAATAAGGTGTTAGTCAACCGATTTTAGTTAAACAACACAATGAAGGGAAAAGCATGCAGAATATGTTACTCACGTGATTGTTGTTGGTAATCCATATATGAACACAAATATTTACGAAATACAGCATATTGTTTATGATTTTCCGTCATCTATACGGCAATTTACAAACAAATTTTCAGAATCATAATCACTTTCTTTAAAGTCCGACTCAGGACTGCTAATGCAAAGTAACGCTTTTCACTGATATCTAGCTGCAATTAATAGTCAACTTCGTGCCCTTTAATGTCACTTAAATTGAACCTAGCGAAATCTCGGCTATCACTTGAAGAATCGCCGAAATCCGTTTTGAAAAACTAAGTATAAAATTTAAATATTGAGCACAACCCACTACTGGCAACGCTGATCGTATTCTGGTATGAACCTAAGGCCTATCCACGTCAATATATAAGCACTATAATCTATACTGATTATTGCTCACTGGATTTTAGGAGGCCTGGTGTTCATTGCCAGTGAGAAGTCCTGATCGTTCGGGTCCACATCGATTGACGGACGTCAGTCGCGGTGATTGGGCAATCTTGAGCATAGCCTACGATGGGTAACGTTGTAATATTCTGTTATGATAATTTGGCGTGTCCAGCGTGTGCCGCATGGTTACACACCCGCTTCACACGCCAGTGATCCAGGGCTTGTTTATCCGGATCCGGTCAGGGATATGCACTACTGACGAGCTCAAACGAGAGCGAAACTTGAGTATAGTACTTCTATATTGATGTGGATAGGCCTTAGGTTCATACCAGAATACGATCAGCGTTGCCAGTAGTGGGTTGTGCTCAATATTTAAATTTCAAATCCCGAAACAACCAAATAAGCGTAAAATCCCCGAAAACTATCAAAAAAAGTCCGTAAAAGTCCGTTCAAATTCAGAGTAGGCGCTTACAAATGGCGGCCATGTTGTCAAGCTATCGGTGAAAGCGAAAGTAGCCGCCGGAAGTACCGTAAAGCAGAGAGATCACGTTTTTACAATGCATAATAGTATTGGACGGTTTCAGCCGCTCTGCCCATTTAAGCGACCGGATGGCAATGGACGTTCTGCCTGGTAAAGGGTTAATTCAATAGCATCTGAACGTCGTTTCATTCAATAGCACCCGAATGTCTGTTCTTTCAGTGGCATCTGAATGTCTTTTTTTTTTCTTCCCGGGAAGGTTAACCCGGTCAATAAATGCCCGCAGAAGTCGGATGTGTTGGCCTAACGGCGCAAGAACACAGCTCTGCTGTAAACAGGCACAACGCAATCACGTCTGGAAAAAAACTCCGGATGAACGCAGAAGAAGAAGAAGAATGTCTTTTTTTTTTCAGTGGCATCTGAAAGTCTTAGTGGCATCTGAATCTCATTTCATTCAGTGGCATCTGAATATCATTTCATTCATTGGCACCCGATTGTCTGTTCTTTCAGTGGCATCTAAATGTCTTTTCTTTCAGTGGCACCTGAATGTATTTTCTTTCAGTGGCATCTGAATGTATTTTCTGTCAGTGGCATCTGAATGTCTTTTTGTTTTCTTCAGTGGAATCTGAATGTCTTTCTTTTTTTCTTCAGTGGAATCTGAAAGTCTTCCATTTGTGACATCCAAATGTCATTTCATTTAGTGGTACCTGAATGTCTTTTCTTTCAGTGGCATCTGAATGTCTTTTCTGTCAGTGGCATCTGAATGTCTTTTCTGTCAGTGGCATCTGAATGTCTTTTCTGTCAGTGACATCTGAATGTCTTTTCTGTCAGTTGTGTGGGAAGAGAAGAGCAAGAATATATTATGTGTGTACCTTCCGTCTGACAGGGAATGTTTCTAGCAAGCACGTGAAGGATTTTGGGAGTGCTCTCTCTCTCTCTCTCTCTCTCTCTCTCTCTCTCTCTCTCTCTCTCTCTCTCTCTCTCTCTCTCTCTCTCTCTCTCTCTCTCTCTCTCTCTCTCTCTCTCTCTCTCTCTCTCTACACACACACACACACACACAGAGAGAGAGAGATATATATATATATATTCTTTTCTTTTTCATTCTCTCTCCCTCTCTTTCATCCGGTATATCGATCTCTTGAGTGTGTGTGAAAGGAGAGAGGGATGTTCATTTTTGCACATTCACAAGAGGTTGAATATTATTTTTCATCATGGAATTGTTAACACATAAATGCAAGGATGTGTAAACAGGGTTTAAATAAACTTTCAGATATGCAGAATCAGAAAGGATTCTGGCTGGGACAGTTCTAGGAAAGATGAAATCCCACGAAGACCTGGAGGCTGAGTTTGGCAGTCTGGCGTGTTATGTGTTCTCCTTACTGGGATATGTTTACAGGTGAGCACTGTGTAGGTGAACATATAGTGACTGACATGGGGGAGTAGATGGGTGAACACATAGTGACTGACATGGGGGAGTAAATGGGTGAACATATAGTGGCTGGCATGGGGGAGTAGATGAGTGAACACATAGTGGCTGGCATGGGGGAGTAGATGAGTGAACACATAGTGGCTGGCATGGGGGAGTAGACAGGTGAACACATTGACTGGCATGGGGGAGTAGATGAGTGAACACATAGTGACTGGCATGGGGGAGTAGATGAGTGAACACATAGTGGCTGGCATGGGGGAGTTGACAGGTGAACACATTGACTGGCATGGGGGAGTAGAAGGTGAAAATATATTGACCACAATCTGACCTGTTGTAGTAGAGGGGTGAGAATATATTGGCTAATAAGGGGGAGTAGACAGGTGAGAATATATTGACTGATATAGGGAAGTATATAGGAAGATTGACCCCGAGGTAGACCAAGAAGACGGTGGAGAGATAATATATATATACAGACCTACAAGCACTTGGAATCAACGACTAGCAAGAGAAGGTCAACCAGAGAGACGAATGGAGACGGATTGTATCTGCTGCAAAGAACCTCAATGACTCGGAACGCTGAAGAAGAAGAAGAAGATAGAGAAGTAGACGGGTGAGAATATATTGACTGATATAGGGAATTAGACAGGTGAAAATATATTTACTGATATAGGGAAGTAGACGGGTGAGAATATATTGACTGATATAGGGAAGTAGACGGGTGAGAATATATTGACTGATATAGGGAAGTAGACGGGTGAGAATATATTGACTGATATAGGGAAGTAGACGGGTGAGAATATATTGACTGATATAGGGAAGTAGACGGGTGAGAATATATTGACCACAACCTGACATGGGGGAGTAGACAGGTGAGAATATATTGACTGATATAGGGAAGTAGACGGGTGAGAATATATTGACTGATATAGGGAATTAGACAGGTGTGAATATATTTACTGATATAGGGAATTAGACAGGTGAAAATATATTTACTGATATAGGGAAGTAGACGGGTGAGAATATATTGACCACAACCTGACATGGGGGAGTAGACAGGTGAGAATATATTGACTGATATAGGGAAGTAGACGGGTGAGAATATATTGACTGATATAGGGAATTAGACAGGTGTGAATATATTTACTGATATAGGGAATTAGACAGGTGAAAATATATTTACTGATATAGGGAAGTAGACGGGTGAGAATATATTGACCACAACCTGACATGGGGGAGTAGACAGGTGAGAATATATTGACTGATATAGGGAAGTAGACGGGTGAGAATATATTGACTGATATAGGGAATTAGACAGGTGAAAATATATTGACTGATATAGGGAAGTAGACGGGTGAGAATATATTGACCACAACCTGACATGGGGGAGTAGACAGGTGAGAATATATTGACTGATATAGGGAATTAGACAGGTGAGAATATATTGACTTACATAGGGAAGTAGATAAGTGAGAGTATATTGACCACAACCTGACCTGGGGGAGTAGACAGGTGTGAATATATTGACTGATATAGGGAAGTAGACAGGTGAGAATATATTCACCATAACCTGACATGGGGGAGTAGACAGGTGTGAATATATTGACTGATATAGGGAAGTAGACGAGTGAGAATATATTGACCACAACCTGACATGGGGGAGTAGACAGGTGAGAATATATTGACTGATATAGAGAATTAGACAGGTGAGAATATATTGACTTATATAGGGAAGTAGATGAGTGAGAGTATATTGACCACAACCTGACATGGGGGAGTAGACTGGTGTGAATATATTGACTGATATAGGGAATTAGACAGGTGAGAATATATTGACTTATATAGGGAAGTAGATGAGTGAGAGTATATTGACCACAACCTGACATGGGGGAGTAGACTGGTGTGAATATATTGACTGATATAGGGAAGTAGACGGGTGAGAATATATTGACTGATATATGGAAGTAGACGGGTGAGAATATATTGACTGATATAGGGAAGTAGATAAGTGAGAGTATATTGACCACAACCTGACCTGGGGGAGTAGACAGGTGTGAATATATTGACTGATATAGGGAAGTAGACAGGTGAGAATATATTGACCACAACCTGACATGGGGGAGTAGACAGGTGAGAATATATTGACTGATATAGGGAAGTAGACGGGTGAGAATATATTGACTTATATAGGGAAGTAGATGAGTGAGAGTATATTGACCACAACCTGACATGGGGGAGTAGACTGGTGTGAATATATTGACTGATATAGGGAAGTAGACGGGTGAGAATATATTGACTTATATAGGGAAGTAGATGAGTGAGAGTATATTGACCACAACCTGACATGGGGGAGTAGACTGGTGTGAATATATTGACTGATATAGGGAAGTAGACGGGTGAGAATATATTGACTGATATAGGGAAGTAGACGGGTGAGAATATATTGACTGATATAGGGAAGTAGATAAGTGAGAGTATATTGACCACAACCTGACCTGGGGGAGTAGACTGGTGTGAATATATTGACTGATATAGGGAAGTAGACGGGTGAGAATATATTGACTGATATAGGGAAGTAGACGGGTGAGAATATATTGACTGATATAGGGAAGTAGATAAGTGAGAGTATATTGACCACAACCTGACCTGGGGGAGTAGACAGGTGAGAATATATTGACTGATATAGGGAAGTAGACGGGTGAGAATATATTGACTTATATAGGGAAGTAGATAAGTGAGAGTATATTGACCACAACCTGACCTGGGGGAGTAGACAGGTGTGAATATATTGACTGATATAGGGAAGTAGACAGGTGAGAATATATTCACCATAACCTGACATGGGGGAGTAGACAGGTGTGAATATATTGACTGATATAGGGAAGTAGACGAGTGAGAATATATTGACCACAACCTGACATGGGGGAGTAGACAGGTGAGAATATATTGACTGATATAGGGAATTAGACAGGTGAGAATATATTGACTTATATAGGGAAGTAGATGAGAGAGTATATTGACCACAACCTGACATGGGGGAGTAGACTGGTGTGAATATATTGACTGATATAGGGAAGTAGACGGGTGAGAATATATTGACTGATATAGGGAAGTAGACGGGTGAGAATATATTGACTGATATAGGAAAGTAGATGGGTGAGAATATATTGAATTAGACAGGTGAGAGTATATTGACTGATATAGGGAAGTAGACGAGTGAGAATATATTGACTGATATAGGGAAGTAGACAGGTGAGAGTGTATTGACTGATATAGGGAAGTATTGGGTGAGAATATATTTACTGATATAGGGAAGTAGACAGGTGAGAATATATTGACTGATATATTGAATTAGACAGGTGAGAATATATTGACTGATATAGGGAAGTAGACGGGTGAGAATATATTGACTGATATATTGAATTAGACAGGTGAGAATATATTGACTGATATAGGGAAGTAGACGGGTGAGAATATATTGACCACAACCTGACATGGGGGAGTAGACAGGTGAGAATATATTGACTGATATAGGGAATTAGACAGGTGAGAATATATTGACTGATATAGGAAAGTAGACAGGTGAGAGTGTATTGACTGATATAGGGAAGTATTGGGTGAGAATATATTTACTGATATAGGGAAGTAGACAGGTGAGAATATATTGACTGATATATTGAATTAGACAGGTGAGAATATATTGACTGATATAGGGAAGTAGACGGGTGAGAATATATTGACCACAACCTGACATGGGGGAGTAGACAGGTGAGAATATATTGACTGATATAGGGAATTAGACAGGTGAGAATATATTGACTGATATATTGAATTAGACAGGTGAGAATATATTGACTGATATAGGGAAGTAGACAGGTGAGAATATATTGACCACAACCTGACATGGGGGAGTAGACAGGTGTGAATATATTGACTGATATAGGGAAGTAGACGGGTGAGAATATATTGACCACAACCTGACATGGGGGAGTAGACAGGTGAGAATATATTGACTGATATAGGGAAGTAGACGGGTGAGAATATATTGACTTATATAGGGAAGTAGATAAGTGAGAGTATATTGACCACAACCTGACCTGGGGGAGTAGACAGGTGTGAATATATTGACTGATATAGGGAAGTAGACAGGTGAGAATATATTCACCATAACCTGACATGGGGGAGTAGACAGGTGTGAATATATTGACTGATATAGGGAAGTAGACGAGTGAGAATATATTGACCACAACCTGACATGGGGGAGTAGACAGGTGAGAATATATTGACTGATATAGGGAATTAGACAGGTGAGAATATATTGACTTATATAGGGAAGTAGATGAGTGAGAGTATATTGACCACAACCTGACATGGGGGAGTAGACTGGTGTGAATATATTGACTGATATAGGGAAGTAGACGGGTGAGAATATATTGACTGATATAGGGAAGTAGACGGGTGAGAATATATTGACTGATATAGGAAAGTAGACGGGTGAGAATATATTGAATTAGACAGGTGAGAGTATATTGACTGATATAGGGAAGTAGACGAGTGAGAATATATTGACTGATATAGGGAAGTAGACAGGTGAGAGTGTATTGACTGATATAGGGAAGTATTGGGTGAGAATATATTTACTGATATAGGGAAGTAGACAGGTGAGAATATATTGACTGATATAGGGAAGTAGACGGGTGAGAATATATTGACTGATATATTGAATTAGACAGGTGAGAATATATTGACTGATATAGGGAAGTAGACGGGTGAGAATATATTGACCACAACCTGACATGGGGGAGTAGACAGGTGAGAATATATTGACTGATATAGGGAATTAGACAGGTGAGAATATATTGACTGATATATGGAAGTAGACAGGTGAGAGTGTATTGACTGATATAGGGAAGTATTGGGTGAGAATATATTTACTGATATAGGGAAGTAGACAGGTGAGAATATATTGACTGATATATTGAATTAGACAGGTGAGAATATATTGACTGATATAGGGAAGTAGACGGGTGAGAATATATTGACCACAACCTGACATGGGGGAGTAGACAGGTGAGAATATATTGACTGATATAGGGAATTAGACAGGTGAGAATATATTGACTGATATATTGAATTAGACAGGTGAGAATATATTGACTGATATAGGGAAGTAGACAGGTGAGAGTATATTGACCACAACCTGACCTGGGGGAAGTACATAACATAAAATAGCAAAACATACATTTTGTCACCAGTAAAACAGAATATAATGGTAACAAACATTTGTGTCCTCAGTAAAACGGAGAGGGTGTCTAAAGCTATCTTGTGCTACCGGAGGTCTTTGAAGTTGAACCCATTGTTGTGGAAGTCATTTGAAATGCTGTGTTCAATGGGTGAGTACTGCCTCTGTCGTTGCCTAGATATCAGTGGATGAGTACTGCTTCTATGGTTGCCTAGATATCATTAGTTGACTCCTGCTCCTGGACAAGTGTCCATGATTGTATAGTGGCGTACTTCCTGCCTGGTCAGTTGAAGACCACATCAGAAACAGCTGATTGGAGAGTGTACCCATGGAAGAAGTCATGTCACAGAAAGTGTGTCATTCCATTGATCCTGTCCCCACTGTCTTGTGTGAGTCATGACTTGCAGACAGCTGGCTTTGATGTGGGTCTGCCTACAGTGTTGGTGGTCGGCCCATGTTACTGGCTGTCTTGGTGATCTCATTAATGCTACAACAATCTGGACTGTACACATTGTTTCTCTCATTACTGCTACAGCAATCTGGACTGTACAGATCATTTCTCTAATCAGTTTGCTGTTTTCATCTGCTTCTTGCTTGCGTTCGCTGGCTGTGAACTCCAGCGCGAAGTCCTGTATGTCGGATGGAGACATCCTGTGTCATACCGGACTGAGGTTTGCGTGAGTATCTGTTGTCCCATGTCTGGCTTATTGGTGTGCAGACTGGTGGTTCCTCGCCATGATGGCAGATACTCTCCGGCTTCAGAAGAATCGGCGATCCTTCTACGTTAGCCAGGACCCCGAAGGGACCTGTTGCCCAGGACGCACGACTAAGACGTGTTAGTGGGTCTTGGCCAGTATAGAATCTGGCTCTGGTGCCTTGGAAACACCTTTGCGTCCCATCTGCTTCTTAGATTTTTATTTCTCCCAGTCTGTTGTATTCTGTGCATGTTCTTCATATCTCTGCTGTCATTAGCTGTTTCTCTGCTGTCATTGTTTTGTTGTTATTAGCTGTTTCTCTGCTGTCATTTTCTGTTTCTCTGTTATAATTATGTTTGTGTGCTCTCATTGGATGTTTCTCTGCTATCATTATATGTTTGACTGCTGCCATTGGTTGTTTCTCTGCTTGTTGTCCACACCTCACAGACAGTAACTTCCGGTGTAGCACTTCAACAGTACCCCCGACACAATTAAGCTTAAGTGCTGTCTTCATGTGCCCCAGTCTGTGTAGCACTTCAACAGTGCCCCCGACACAATTAAGCTTAAGTGCTGTCTTGATATGCCCCAATCTGTGTAACACTTCGACAGTGCCCCCGACACAATTAAGCTTAGGTGCTGTCTTGATATGCCCCAGTCTGTGTAGCACTTCAACAGTGCCCCTGACACAATTAAGCTTAGGTGCTGTCTTGATGTGCCCCAGTCTAACACTTCAACAGTGCCCCCGACACAATTTATCTTAGATACTGTCTTCATGTGCCCCAGTCTGTGTAGCACTTCAACAGTGTCCCCTATACAGTTAATCTTAGGTGCAGTCTTCTTGACGTGCCAAATGCTGGCTTCATGTGACCTCCCAGGTGTCCCCTCACTTCTGAAGTATCATCTGGACTAGTGTGGGTTGATGTGACGGACACCGGTAGCTTGAGACCATCTGACAGCAGTATTTGTATTGCCACTGACTTCCACCCAGGAATCCTCAACTATTGTGTGGGAGACTCTCCCAGCAGCTGCTCCTCTAGGAATCCTCAACTACTGTGTGGGAGACTCTCAACAGCTGCTCCTCTAGGAATCCTCAACTATTGTGTGGGAGACTCTCCCAGCAGCTGCTCCTCTAGGAATCCTCAACTACTGTGTGGGAGACTCTCAACAGCTGCTCCTCTAGGAATCCTCAACTACTGTGTGGGAGACTCTCAACAGCTGCTCCTCTAGGAATCCTCAACTATGGTATGGGAGACTCCCAACAGCCGCTCCTCTAGGAATCCTCAACTATGGTGTGGGAGACTCTCCCAACAGCTGCTCCTCTAGGAATCCTCAACTATTGTGTGGGAGACTCCCAGCAGCTGCTCCTCTAGGAATCCTCAACTATTGTGTGGGAGACTCCCAGCAGCTGCTCCTCTAGGAATCCTCAACTATGGTATGGGAGACTCCCAACAGCCGCTCCTCTAGGAATCCTCAACTATGGTGTGGGAGACTCTCCCAACAGCTGCTCCTCTAGGAATCCTCAACTATTGTGTGGGAGACTCTCCCAGCAGCCGCTCCTCTAGGAATCCTCAACTATGGTATGGGAGACTCTCCCAGCAGCCGCTCCTCTAGGAATCCTCAACTATGGTATGGGAGACTCCCAACAGCTGCTCCTCTAGGAATCCTCAACTATTGTGTGGGAGACTCTCAGCAGCTGCTCCTCTAGGAATCCTCAACTATGGTATGGGAGACTCCCAACAGCCGCTCCTCTAGGAATCCTCAACTATTGTGTGGGAGACTCTCCCAGCAGCCGCTCCTCTAGGAATCCTCAACTATGGTATGGGAGACTCCCAACAGCCGCTCCTCTAGGAATCCTCAACTATTGTGTGGGAGACTCTCAGCAGCTGCTCCTCTAGGAATCCTCAACTATGGTATGGGAGACTCCCAACAGCCGCTCCTCTAGGAATCCTCAACTATTGTGTGGGAGACTCTCAGCAGCTGCTCCTCTAGGAATCCTCAACTACTGTGTGGGAGACTCTCCCAACAGCTGCTCCTCTAGGAATCCTCAACTACTGTGTGGGAGACTCTCAACAGCTGCTCCTCTAGGAATCCTCAACTATGGTGTGGGAGACTCTCAGCAGCTGCTCCTCTAGGAATCCTCAACTATGGTGTGGGAGACTCTCCCAACAGCTGCTCCTCTAGGAATCCTCAACTACTGTGTGGGAGACTCTCAACAGCTGCTCCTCTAGGAATCCTCAACTATGGTGTGGGAGACTCTCAGCAGCTGCTCCTCTAGGAATCCTCAACTATGGTGTGGGAGACTCTCCCAACAGCTGCTCCTCTAGGAATCCTCAACTACTGTGTGGGAGACTCTCAACAGCTGCTCCTCTAGGAATCCTCAACTATGGTGTGGGAGACTCTCAGCAGCTGCTCCTCTAGGAATCCTCAACTACTGTGTGGGAGACTCTCCCAACAGCTGCTCCTCTAGGAATCCTCAACTACTGTGTGGGAGACTCTCAACAGCTGCTCCTCTAGGAATCCTCAACTATGGTGTGGGAGACTCT
Organism: Cepaea hortensis; assembly: GCA_963921405.1. Taxonomy (NCBI): domain Eukaryota; kingdom Metazoa; phylum Mollusca; class Gastropoda; order Stylommatophora; family Helicidae; genus Cepaea; species Cepaea hortensis. The sequence continues at coordinate 101,718,456 of OY992892.1, read as the reverse complement.
CAGCAGCTGCTCCTCTAGGAATCCTCAACTATGGTGTGGGAGACTCTCCCAACAGCTGCTCCTCTAGGAATCCTCAACTACTGTGTGGGAGACTCTCAACAGCTGCTCCTCTAGGAATCCTCAACTATGGTGTGGGAGACTCTCAGCAGCTGCTCCTCTAGGAATCCTCAACTATGGTGTGGGAGACTCTCCCAACAGCTGCTCCTCTAGGAATCCTCAACTACTGTGTGGGAGACTCTCAACAGCTGCTCCTCTAGGAATCCTCAACTATGGTGTGGGAGACTCTCAACAGCTGCTCCTCTAGGAATCCTCAACTATGGTGTGGGAGACTCTCCCAACAGCTGCTCCTCTAGGAATCCTCAACTATGGTATGGGAGACTCCCAACAGCTGCTCCTCTAGGAATCCTCAACTATTGTGTGGGAGACTCTCCCAACAGCTGCTCCTCTAGGAATCCTCAACTATGGTATGGGAGACTCTCCCAACAGCTGCTCCTCTAGGAATCCTCAACTATGGTATGGGAGACTCCCAACAGCTGCTCCTCTAGGAATCCTCAACTATTGTGTGGGAGACTCTCCCAACAACTGCTCCTCTAGGAATCCTCAACTACGGTGTGGGAGACTCCCAGCAGCTGCTCCTCTAGTGGTTATCTTTTGCTCCATGTCTGTTCCATTGCAATTTATTAGTGTCCAGATGATTAAGTTGGTGATCTGGCCCGGGACGCCTGCATGCTGTGGGCTAACGTTTGCTTACAAATAATACGTGTTTTCATGTGTCACAGGCGACAGTGTCAAACCAGAGTCAGTATTCCAGATTCCAACAAACACTTCAAACACCAACGCAACAGTGGCTCCACCTAGTGACTGTGATGCCTTAGGGGAACACCTGACAGAGACAGTCTCCAAAAGTTTCCCCAGTGAAAATGTGAGTTTGTCTCCATGGTTTGTCATGTGTCTGCCTGTGGTATTTGTCTGATACAGCATGTCAGTTTGTCTCCATGGTTTGTCATGTGTCTGTCTGTGATATTTGTCTGATACAGCATGTCAGTTTGTCTCCATGGTTTGTCATGTGTCTGCCTGTGGTATTTGTCTGATACAGTATGTCAGTTTGTCTCCATGGTTTGTCATGTGCCTGTCTGTGGTATTTGTCTGATACAGCATGTTTATCTCCATGGTTTGTCATGTGTCTGCCTGTGGTATTTGTCTGATACAGCATGTCAGTTTGTCTCCATGGTTTGTCATGTGTCTGTCTGTGATATTTGTCTGATACAGCATGTCAGTTTGTCTCCATGGTTTGTCATGTGCCTGTCTGTGGTATTTGTCTGTCTGTGGTATTTGTCTGATACAGCATGTTTATCTCCATGGTTTGTCATGTGTCTGCCTGTGGTATTTGTCTGATACAGCATGTCAGTTTATCTCCACGGTTTGTCATGTGCCTGTCTGTGGTATTTGTCTGATACAGCATGGTTATCTCTATGGTTTGTCATTCGCCTGTCTATGCTATTTGTCTTATACAGCATGTCAGTTTGTCTCCATGGTTTGTCATGTGTCTGCCTGTGGTATTTGTCTGATACAGCATGTCAGTTTGTCTCCATGGTTTGTCATGTGTCTGCCTGTGCTATTTGTCTGATACAGCATGTCAGTTTGTCTCCATGGTTTGTCATGTGTCTGCCTGTGGTATTTGTCTGATACAGCATCATGGTTTGTCATGTGTTTGCCTGTGGTATTTGTCTGATACAGCATGTCAGTTTGTCTCCATGGTTTGTCATGTGCCTGTCTGTGGTATTTGTCTGATACAGCATGTTTATCTCCATGGTTTGCCATGTGTCTGTCTGTCTGTGGCATTTGTATGTCTCTGGTATTTTTCTGATACAGCATGTGAGTTTGTCACCATGGTTTGTCATGTGTCTGTCTGGTATTTGGCCCTGTATGAATACATTGGCAACACATATTTATTCCTTACAAAGGTTTATGCATGTTGGCATGATTTTGTGACTGAAGAAGCACATGATGAGACAAGCTACTGTTTGTGTGGGTGTTTGTGTGTGAGTTTGCCAGTTTCCGTCACCTCAGTATAATTTCTGTGACATGATGAGATAAATTACTGTTTGTGTGTGTGTTTGCCAGTTTCCGTCACCTCAGTATAATTTCTATGACATGGTGAGACAAGCTACTGTTTGTGTGTGTGTTTGCCAGCTACTGTCACCTCAGTATAATTTCTATGACATGGTGAGACAAGCTACTGTTTGTGTGTGTGTTTGCCAGCTACTGTCACCTCAGTATAATTTCTGTGACATGGTGAGACAAGCTACTGTTTGTGTGTGTGTGTGTTTGCCAGCTGCTGTCACCTCAGTATAATTTCTGTGACATGGTGAGACAAGCTACTGTTTGTGTGTGTGTTTGCCAGCTCCTGTCACCTCAGTATAATTTCTATGACATGGTGAGACAAGCTACTGTTTGTGTGTGTGTTTGCCAGCTACTATCACCTCAGTATAATTTCTGTGACATGGTGAGACAAGCTACTGTTTGTGTGTGTGTGTGTTTGCCAGCTGCTGTCACCTCAGTATAATTTCTGTGACATGGTGAGACAAGCTACTGTTTGTGTGTGTGTTTGCCAGCTACTATCACCTCAGTATAATTTCTGTGACATGGTGAGACAAGCTACTGTTTGTGTGTGTGTGTGTTTGCCAGCTGCTGTCACCTCAGTATAATTTCTGTGACATGGTGAGACAAGCTACTGTTTGTGTGTGTGTTTGCCAGCTGCTGTCACCTCAGTATAATTTCTGTGACATGGTGAGACAAGCTACTGTTTGTGTGTGTGTTTGCCAGCTACTGTCACCTCAGTATAATTTCTGTGACATGATGAGATAAATTACTGTTTGTGTGTGTGTTTGCCAGTTTCCGTCACCTCAGTATAATTTCTATGACATGGTGAGACAAGCTACTGTTTGTGTGTGTGTTTGCCAGCTACTGTCACCTCAGTATAATTTCTGTGACATGATGAGATAAATTACTGTTTGTGTGTGTGTTTGCCAGTTTCCGTCACCTCAGTATAATTTCTGTGACATGGTGAGACAAGCTACTGTTTGTGTGTGTGTTTGCCAGCTACTGTCACCTCAGTATAATTTCTGTGACATGATGAGATAAATTACTGTTTGTGTGTGTGTTTGTCAGTTTCCGTCTCCTCAGTATAATTTCTGTGACATGGTGAGACAAGCTACTATTTGTGTGTGTGTTTGCCAGCTGCTGTCACTGTCAACAACTCAACTGACAGGCCTCAACGGGTACTTCTCACACACCCATACAAGACAACTTGCAAGTCGTGTGGGAGGCAAAATGTATGGTCCATTTTATTGCCGTTGGCTCGCTTACAAGCGGTAAACAGTCGCTAATGCAATACACAATATACAGCCACAGAATTATCTAACACAAACTGCTAACCCTATGCTAGTTCTATCTATTAGTGAACACAAAACTCCTAACGCTATTCTAAACGATGTGAACGCCTCAAGTCCAGTCTCCCGTCTGCCTAACCTCTCTCCCGTGGTTACCCACCACGCGGGGTGACCTTCACCTTCGTGCGTGTTACCTCACATCGCACTCTGCTGGCAAACGTGGCCTGTTGAGTGTCTACTCAACTGTGCTATGGCTTCACGAGGTGTGGTACTATCGTGATTAGAGTGCTAACTCTCTGAACACCGCCTGCGTGTCTCATGAGGGAGTGGCTAACCCTCTCCTATTACCTCATCTCCCTCGGGCACCGTATCTCCTCCTGGTCTCTTCAGGGTTGACCGCTCTCCCTGGCGGAGGGGATGTGGTCGAGTCTTTGACACACACCCACCCCTCTTGTGTTGCGTCATCAACTTTCACTCATTGGTTGTGACGCAAGAGGTTCCTAAACAAAAAATTAGTGTCTCTAATTTTTGTCAAAGACTCTAGATAACCTGGCTTTGGGCATTCCAATAGACTATTAATAACTATTGTCACAATGTAGCAAAGCCTTACTTGGCTACTGGCAATCGCCACAAACTTGACTGGTTGGCGTGAGCCCCTTCTCACATGCTATATTATATTTATCAGAGGTATGTCTGAACCGGACCGTTGTCTTATAAGACCTGCCCTCACATAGTAAATTAACTTACTACCCATACAAAGTTGACTTTCTTAGGGTCAACACATGAATTATTTCATGTCCCCCATATAATATTTAACAACCATTCTACAAGAGTGTGTGCGACAGGCTTTACCTCCTTCGCTTCCGCGCGTAAGACTTTATTTCACTGTTAATTTAGTTCTTCGTTGTCTATTATGTCCCCTGGCCCCATAGTTATCTGTCTTTGATTTACAAATAGTGTATGCAATTTATATGTTTGTTTTTCTGTTTGTTTGTGTGTTTGGATGTAATAAATCTACTAATCTAATTTCTATCCTCTATTTATAAATTCTATGTGTATGTATGTTAGTTTTTTGAGTGTCATAATTTGGTTCAATGTGGCCACAAACAGGTGTATAACACTAATTCGTGACTACATTCACTTGTTATGAAACCCAAAATACTGTAATCTAAGTTCTAAACTATATTACAGACAACACATTCACACTAACACAATTTCACTAACGAAAACTTTACATTCTAACATACCATTCTAATTCTATAACTAAGTATTTAATGTGTTACCTAAATTTATTAAATTTGTTATGTTAATTATATGATATGATTATATTACTTCTTATTTTTTTCTAATCTAAGTGATGTAATCTAACTATTTAAATGCAATTGTTGTGATGTGAGTTATGTACCTTAATTAAATGGATTATGTGACCACAATTTATGTACTTTTCTAAATACTATGCTAAATAATGTTTTTAAATGCACAAAGGAATTATATGAGTGATGTTCTTAATCTAACTGGTGTAAATGCTGTATGTTACCTTATCTACTCTTTTTAATCTATTATGATGTCAAATGATGATACTAATAAATGGTAATATTTGAAAGATGGTATGGTTTCATTAAGATGGAATAAACTAACTACAATGAAACTAAGTGAAATATAACAATCTAAATGGTACTATTCATATCATAAATTTAATTTAACTTGTAATAAACTATTCTTATGTCTAAACTAATATTCTAATCTAATTTTAATGGGTTAATTACTGTACTAACTACATTATTAAAATAAATGAGAACTGTTATAGTTCCTAACCTACATCTAATTTATCACTATCTTAAAATATTATATTACATATCACAATAAGTTTATATACATAGTATTTGGTTTACACAGGTTAGTAGTTGCCTTCATGTATGTGCAATGGTTGTATAGGCATAATATAACCACACACTTTGCCTGGGTATCTGAAATACATTACACAGTCATCTTAATGTTCTCTCGGTAGTGCACGTGTAGAGTTCGCTGGTGTTGTAGCTCTGTCTTTTCGTGTCTGTAATTAAGCACTGTTCTGACACTGTTTTCTGCGGTTCATATATATGATACACCGGAATGGAGCTTAGTTGGAAATGAGCTGTCCTAGTTCACACGGTGGTATCTAAGTATAGCAGCACAGTTCTTAATCTGATGTCCACGGACACATGATAGTTCATTGTTTTGGTACATGACTACACCAATAATGTGGATATGTATGTAAGCTATTTTACATCTTATATTATCAGATATTCATGTACCAACCATCACTCTACATTTAACTGTTGGATTTCAGGTATTTTTACCCCAGATGGTAAAACTAGTGACCACCTGAATATCCGGTCATTTTGATGCACACCACTATGTATGACCGTGATCAGGGAGTTGTCGGTCTGGACAATGCAGTGAACATACGTCAGAACTCGATGGAGCCTTCTCACCGCATAGATGAAGCCTAGGGTTGCAAATGTGATATGGAATCCTTGGACTCAGCATGTGTGATCTTACTGCTCACGTAGCAAAGCGGATGGAAGATGCCCTCAAAAAAAATAAAATTGGCCTAGTACTGTAGTGATGGAGATTCTGCTGGCATATGACCTAAGATAATAAATGAGCCTAGGATTAGGCAAGCGGAGGGATTGGAATATTTACAAAGAAGGATCTTCAATTTTGACAATGCAGGAATTAATAATGCATCTTTCACATTTCATTTCCAGAAGATTTTAAGACATTGGAAAATATATTTGTAATTTCTGAGTAATTTACTAATCCCAAAAGGTTTCTGACCTGTTTCTTTCTGTTAGACATGGTCAGATTCATAATTTTGGTACTACTTTTCAGGTCAGTCTACAGTTGGACTTGAGAAATGACATGACCCAAAAATGAATTTATTTTAGGCATAATTTGACTTTGCTGGTTTGACAGTGAGACCGAAGTGTCGCACTCTGTCAAAGGCATGTCTCAGTTTCAGTAGGTGTATTGTCCAGTCATCAGTATTCTGATTTATTCATGTGTATTCTATAAGTTCACTACATGTATGCCCCTCGTCGGATTTGCCAGTCTCACTAACTAGTGTAGTTGCGTTGTGTATGTCTGTCGTCTGATCACTTGGTGTTGGTGCAATCTGTTCGTCTGTCACTACCTCTGTCTCTTGTCTTGAAAAGTGAGGTTTCCGCATGTTGACATGGAATATCTCTAAGTGTCTGTTTATCGATATTTCATAGTCAACATGTACCATGGTTATGTGCTACTTTGAATGGTCCTTGCCATTTCGTTTGTATGGAAGTAGCCTAAATCTGTCTTGATCAAGTTCCAGATTACTTGTTTTCGCACATTTGTTTGTGTGCTTGTGGTAGAACTGACCCTTCCTCTATCAAATGGCTTGGGTGCCAGTGTAGAGGGTTGTATTTCAGCTGTAGGATGTTTACCCTTCAACTTTTGTATCAATTGATGACAGCCATTACCAGCAAATAGATCATGACAAAATAATTTGTTATTGAAAAAACTTGGCCTGGCATTGCTGTATGCACGATGACCCGCACATGGTGTTTTGTGTGCATTGTTTAGCACACCTAACTGATGTTGTTCAAGTAACACCTGTTCATGGTTACTAGTAATATGACATGTAGTTGAAATGCCATTATTACGTCTAACGAACCAAGATGCATTCTTGGTCATTTTGGCTTTGCCTCTTGACAATTTTAAGTATGGAGACACATTAAAATCAGATTTCTGCTGGTGTATAAGTTTTTGTGTGTTTTTGTCATCTGTGCTGGTTGGAAAAAGCATTAGTAGTGTCTCATTTTGCAATGGGTCATGATGTTTTGAAGTGTCAACTCTGGTTGTTGCCTTAGCTGCATTTAATTTCTCCCATGCAACTATTTCTTCACTAGTACATTGTTTCAGTTGAGGTAAGCACCCCAAAATTAAATCTGTACAAGGGTTGTTAAGTATTGCACAAGTAAAGGTACCGGAAAGAAAAGGAGAATCAATACGGGCTTTTGCCAAAGGGTAAATTTCAACGTTACCCGAAAAGGTTCGGCATTTCACAGTGTCACCTGTGTAATCACCCGGACTCACTAGTTCTTTTCGAAGACCAATAAGGGTGCTGCCGCTATCCAGCAAACATTGGCATGGTACATCATTGACCATTGCATTGTGGAACACCAAACTGCCTCTGGAGGCTAATGCTGCATTCACACTCTCAGATGAGCATGGTACTGTATGTCCACATTCTAGTCTTCCGTCTGCATGGAATTGGTGACATCGTTCACAGCCGTCGAAGCTCAACATATCGTATGCACCACAAACATTTTCTGCTTGGTTATTAGGTAAGTCACTTTCACTCTCAGACTCATTCTCACTACCACCATCTGAAGAGGTGTCAATCAAAATGGCATTACTGGCTTTCATACGCTGCCGGCCAAGGCACTTATTACTATAATGGCCATAGCTGGAACAAAAAAAACATTTGATTGCACGCCTGTATGCAGATCTTTTACTTTGCTGCTTCCTAATTACACTTTCAAGATGCGCCGGATAGTTAGGCGATTTGTCACACATAGAGTCAGTGTCGTGGAAAAATTGGCAGTAAATACATTTTGAAACTTTTATATTTTTATTGCCGTTTTTCTGAAAGGGTTTCCTATTACTTTGGTAGTTTTTGGTTTGGTCTTTAACAAATGAAACTATCTGCGAGTCAATTGAGGTCTTAAAAATATCTCTGTTTGCAGAAAAATATTTCGAGCCTTTTTTCTCAAACTGCTCGATGTTCTCAATGTCTGACTGCTGCAAAAACTTAGCAAAAGGAGAAGGTATAGTAGATATACACTTGTCCATAGCTATTAGGTTTTTTAATCTATCAAAGTCTTTTCCTATGTTAGCTGCTTTAAGCCACCTGTTTAGTACACTCTGCACATTTGAAAAATAATCTATAAAAGTTTCACTAGGTTTAGGTTTTAAATTTGAGAACTGAACCTGATACCCAGGGGCATCAAGTAAAAAGTGCTGCATAATCCTATCATGGATGTATTGATAGCTAGATCTAAGTTCAATAGGAATAGACTCTATTACTTTAAGGGGCTCACCACTTAGATTCTTCATGTAAATCGGAGCCCACATATCTAAAGGAACTTGGTGATATTTAAATTGATACTCTACATTCTCTGTCCAGGCAGATATGGAGTCCTCTTTACAATATGGTTTGATAATATTTTTGTATTTGTTGAACTTATTTTCCTCTTGTTGACTTCTTAGTTTAGTGGCAGAGATCTCTGCGTGTGAGTCTACATCCATGCTTTTCATCTTTAATTGTGTCTCTGATTCTACCTGAATTTGTTTTTCTTTAATTCTTGCCATTTCATCTATCTCTTTTTGCTTTAGATCTAATTCCTTTTGTTTTAATTCTTTCTCTTGATCTAATTGTTTTTGTTTCATCTCCTTATCATGTTCTCTTTCTCGTGCGCGTTCGTCTCTCTCCGCATTCTCTTTTCGTGTTTGTTCCTCTTTTGTTTCTTTAAATTTCTGATCAGCATATTGTTGTAGTTCTTTTCCTGTTAATTCCAGTTCTTTGCCTGCTTTTATGAAATCTGATAAAGTTGCCATCTTACTTTAGTACTTGGCTAACAGTGATAGGCAATGATGACTTTAATCAGTTATTTATCTTTGATATGTTATGTTTGTTCTTATCTGATCACTATCAGTTGTGCTTTCTGTTTATACCCTGCCCAGATTTATCTTGCAGAAAAACAGAGTATACAAATATGTCAACGTGTTACAAGCTGAAGAAGAGATGCACTATTAATCAAATTGCATGACAAAATATATAAGTGTACTCAGCTTAATGTGGGAACGAAGCTCCTTTGACACAGGTCACCTTGTTTGGTACACTGGGGTGGCGACACGTTTCGTACGTAGCACACGGTATTTGGCCCACAGGTGTATGTGCACAGCTGTTGTTTGCCCTCTGATATATAGGGCAGCAGTAAACACGCCTACTAAACGATATGATTTACTCGACAACTAAGGACAATGACTTAGACAATGACAGACTTACGAACACCTAGAATATGATTAATTAATTTTAATGTCAATGTCCTGTCTTTGTTTTAAACAATAATTGCCTTTCGTTACTAACCTAGTTAATTTCTGTAAACGTTGTGCAGCTAAGTATCAGATGCTTAGCCCGAAAATAGTTCCATCGTGACGATAAGCAAAGAGAAAATAGACCCAAAAATGAATAAATGCTTGTAAAGAAATCAAAATAACATAATAATGTGTCAATAAATAAATATATTCATTTAGTAACTTAAATAAGTAAATAATAAACAATATACAGCACAGATTCAGGCGGGCCGCCGCTAAGCGATCTTGTAAACACTCGACTGCTTTATGCTAATGACGCAGAACAACTGTCTGTCAATCACTCTACGTCATCGCGCAGCGCTATTTTTAGATCTCAAAAATCAATATTGTCGGCTGCCTGTGTATTCCTGCGCCGTGAATCATGTTTGGTGCTTATTCAAGAATAAATTGGTAAATATATGAATAAATATAAGAAAATAAGAATATTAATACTTACAGCTTCGAAGAATACATGATTTCATTCAATAAATATATCATAAACACAATTAAACACTATTTTGTCACGATAGGCATATTTCTAGCTCGCAAATTCTCCTGTCTGCACAAATTATCGTTACTACAAAAATTAAACCCTAGTCTGGAGTCCGTGAATGAGTGGATTAGCTTGAACTTTTCGTTCAAGCTTCACTTCTTGACACCACAATTACCTTTTTACTGTGGGTATTAGCTTGGCGCTTTCGTCCAAGCACCACTTTCTGACACCACAATTACCCTGGCCTGTCAACAACTCAACTGACAGGCCTCAACGGGTACTTCTCACACACCCATACAAGACAACTTGCAAGTCGTGTGGGAGGCAAAATGTATGGTCCATTTTATTGCCGTTGGCTCGCTTACAAGCGGTAAACAGTCGCTAATGCAATACACAATATACAGCCACAGAATTATCTAACACAAACTGCTAACCCTATGCTAGTTCTATCTATTAGTGAACACAAAACTCCTAACGCTATTCTAAACGATGTGAACGCCTCAAGTCCAGTCTCCCGTCTGCCTAACCTCTCTCCCGTGGTTACCCACCACGCGGGGTGACCTTCACCTTCGTGCGTGTTACCTCACATCGCACTCTGCTGGCAAACGTGGCCTGTTGAGTGTCTACTCAACTGTGCTATGGCTTCACGAGGTGTGGTACTATCGTGATTAGAGTGCTAACTCTCTGAACACCGCCTGCGTGTCTCATGAGGGAGTGGCTAACCCTCTCCTATTACCTCATCTCCCTCGGGCACCGTATCTCCTCCTGGTCTCTTCAGGGTTGACCGCTCTCCCTGGCGGAGGGGATGTGGTCGAGTCTTTGACAGTCACCTCAGTATAATTTCTGTGACATGGTGAGACAAGCTACTGTTTGTGTGTGTGTGTTTGCCAGCTACTGTCACCTCAGTATAATTTCTGTGACATGGTGAGACAAGCTACTATTCGTGTGTGTGTTTGCCAGCTGCTGTCACCTCAGTATAATTTCTGTGACATGGTGAGACAAGCTACTGTTTGTGTGTGTGTTTGCCAGCTGCTGTCACCTCAGTATAATTTCTGTGACATGGTGAGACAAGCTACTATTTGTGTGTGTGTTTGCCAGCTACTGTCACCTCAGTATAATTTCTGTGACATGGTGAGACAAGCTACTATTTGTGTGTGTGTTTGCCAGCTACTGTCACCTCAGTATAATTTCTATGACATGGTGAGACAAGCTACTATTTGTGTGTGTGTTTGCCAGCTGCTGTCACCTCAGTATAATTTCTGTGACATGGTGAGACAAGCTACTATTTGTGTGTGTGTTTGCCAGCTACTGTCACCTCAGTATAATTTCTGTGACATGGTGAGACAAGCTACTATTTGTGTGTGTGTTTGCCAGCTGCTGTCACCTCAGTATAATTTCTGTGACATGGTGAGACAAGCTACTATTTGTGTGTGTGTTTGCCAGCTGCTGTCACCTCAGTATAATTTCTGTGACATGGTGAGACAAGCTACTGTTTGTGTGTGTGTTTGCCAGCTACTGTCACCTCAGTATAATTTCTGTGACATGGTGAGACAAGCTACTATTTGTGTGTGTGTTTGCCAGCTGCTGTCACCTCAGTATAATTTCTGTGACATGGTGAGACAAGCTACTGTTTGTGTGTGTGTTTGCCAGCTGCTGTCACCTCAGTATAATTTCTATGACATGGTGAGACAAGCTACTGTTTGTGTGTGTGTTTGCCAGCTGCTGTCACCTCAGTATAATTTCTATGACATGGTGAGACAAGCTACTATTTGTGTGTGTGTTTGCCAGCTGCTGTCACCTCAGTATAATTTCTGTGACATGGTGAGACAAGCTACTGTTTGTGTGTGTGTTTGCCAGCTGCTGTCACCTCAGTATAATTTCTGTGACATGGTGAGACAAGCTACTGTTTGTGTGTGTGTTTGCCAGCTGCTGTCACCTCAGTATAATTTCTGTGACATGGTGAGACAAGCTACTGTTTGTGTGTGTGTTTGCCAGCTGCTGTCACCTCAGTATAATTTCTATGACATGGTGAGACAAGCTACTGTTTGTGTGTGTGTTTGCCAGCTGCTGTCACCTCAGTATAATTTCTGTGACATGGTGAGACAAGCTACTGTTTGTGTGTGTATTTGCCAGCTGCTGTCACCTCAGTATAATTTCTGTGACATGGTGAGACAAGCTACTATTTGTGTGTGTGTTTGCCAGCTGCTGTCACCTCAGTATAATTTCTGTGACATGGTGAGACAAGCTACTATTTGTGTGTGTGTTTGCCAGCTACTGTCACCTCAGTATAATTTCTGTGACATGATGAGACAAGCTACTGTTTGTGTGTGTGTTTGCCAGCTACTGTCACCTCAGTATAATTTCTGTGACATGATGAGACAAGCTACTGTTTGTGTGTGTGTTTGCCAGCTGCTGTCACCTCAGTATAATTTCTGTGACATGGTGAGACAAGCTACTGTTTGTGTGTGTGTTTGCCAGCTGCTGTCACCTCAGTATAATTTCTGTGACATGATGAGACAAGCTACTGTTTGTGTGTGTGTTTGCCAGCTGCTGTCACCTCAGTATAATTTCTGTGACATGATGAGACAAGCTACTGTTTGTGTGTGTGTTTGCCAGCTGCTGTCACCTCAGTATAATTTCTGTGACATGATGAGACAAGCTATTGTTTGTGTGTGTGTTTGCCAGCTGCTGTCACCTCAGTATAATTTCTGTGACATGGTGAGACAAGCTACTATTTGTGTGTGTGTTTGCCAGCTGCTGTCACCTCAGTATAATTTCTGTGACATGAGACAAGCTACTGTTTGTGTGTGTGTTTGCCAGCTGCTGTCACCTCAGTATAATTTCTGTGACATGGTGAGACAAGCTACTATTTGTGTGTGTGTTTGCCAGCTGCTGTCACCTCAGTATAATTTCTGTGACATGGTGAGACAAGCTACTGTTTGTGTGTGTGTTTGCCAGCTACTGTCACCTCAGTATAATTTCTGTGACATGGTGAGACAAGCTACTATTTGTGTGTGTGTTTGCCAGCTGCTGTCACCTCAGTATAATTTCTGTGACATGGTGAGACAAGCTACTGTTTGTGTGTGTGTTTGCCAGCTGCTGTCACCTCAGTATAATTTCTGTGACATGGTGAGACAAGCTACTGTTTGTGTGTGTGTTTGCCAGCTGCTGTCACCTCAGTATAATTTCTGTGACATGGTGAGACAAGCTACTGTTTGTGTGTGTGTTTGCCAGCTGCTGTCACCACAGTATAATTTCTGTGACATGATGAGACAAGCTACTGTTTGTGTGTGTGTTTGCCAGCTGCTGTCACCTCAGTATAATTTCTGTGACATGGTGAGACAAGCTACTGTTTGTGTGTGTGTTTGCCAGCTGCTGTCACCTCAGTATAATTTCTGTGACATGGTGAGACAAGCTACTATTTGTGTGTGTGTTTGCCAGCTGCTGTCACCCCGCAACATCTGCCCCAACCAGACGCCAGAGAACAACCAGAACCAACCAGGCTATGACATCAGCAAGGCTGCCCCACGACCCAACAAGCAGAAGTTAGTGACCACCCCTGACCCCACATGGACACGCAAGAGTTCCTTACCTGTCAAGTTGTTCTTAAACCAGGGCCAGATTTCTCCCAGGTCAGTGAGAGAGAGAGAGAGAGAGGGGGGTGGGATCGAGGAAGCAAGGGACAACTACATCAGTCTACTCCGTGGCATAGTCAAGGTTTTAGTTTGATTCTGACTACTGTCACACTGACAACTGCTTCTGCCTACCATTGTCTCTGTCCGTTGGGGTATTTCAACCAAAATATACAGAAAACCTTACCCAAGAGTTTCTGGACAGTCTCTAGAATTTATGGCTGGTTATAAGAATGTTCCGGTCTCTGTGGCTAAAGGGCTTGCGAACGCTGTTTGTGAGCCCGTATACCCGGGTTCGAAACACGGTGGTGCTGGTTTTTTCGAAAAAGGTATAGGGGCCGGTCGTTCAGAAAGCAATGGCAAACTACTGAACGTAACACTTGCCTAGTACATCAACAGCAGCTGAAAAAATGCTGGTGTTGACTGCAACGTCCCGTAAGGGATACGCAACACAATTTTTTTTTTTTTAATAAGAATGTCTTAAGGGATGATCCCGATAGAAGAGACTGGGATTCACTTGGTAGACAAAGGCAGAAGGTGAAGAACACTCGTGTATGTAGGAAGACCTAACACGAATGTCTAGTTTATCTGTTGGTGTTCCTTCATCAATTTGTGGAGACCCCTGTTTGAGTTACACTTTCACTCACTCACTCAAACACCTTGCTTGCAAAGGATCAGGAGTGGAAGAAATGGTTGCAATTACAAACAATAATACTCTTTAATAGTAAAAGAAATAGTTCAATAAATTTTGTTGTTCAACTAGTGAACTAGGACAGTACATGGTATATTAGTACTTAGTTCTGTTGCTTATCATCACTCACACCGTACGGACATTGACCTGCTCAGACAACAGGAAGACAGTCACCTGGGACAATCTGATCCTATTTAGGGCTAGAGCTGGCTTTCGTCCTGATTATGTCTTGGCATTGACCTTAACAGGTATTTGATGCTCCTCTGGATGCAAGGTTCCGTCTCCACTAGCTAGTAACTCTGTGTCTCGGTAAATGTCCACCAGTTCTATGGTTAGCAGTATCAGCAATGGGACTCCTTTAAATAAACACAGTGCATACTCCTCAGTGTATTGGAAATGGTCAAGTGTCTGAGTGCTGATGTTGTGTGTCTGTTGTGTATGTCAGATGTAGAATAGGAACAAACATAGTTCCTCTCCGCTATTCTGCATCAGAACCAAAGGGGAAATAGCTCTCTACGGCTGGGCTATACATTGTATGACATGGTGATACACGGTGTAGAAGATTCCAGAAGTGGATACATCCAAATACAAAATGGTCTAGAGCAAAGACTGTTAATACTTCTGTTCCAAGGACTGGTGCTTTCACGCATCGAGTATGCCCTGGCCATCCTCACTGTCAGCCCTAAACAGATTGGAAGACTTGAAAAGGTACAAAACGAAGCCATGCGCATCATTTTGGGCTGCACGAAAGACACCAGCTGTGTAACAATGAGATACCTCCTTGACTTCCCGACATTGGAACACAGGATCAAGATCTGGAGAGCTCGTGCATACTTAAAAATAAGTGCAGATGAGCAGCACCCTCTGCATGACGCTATATTCAGAGAAAAGGGTGACAGGCTAAAGAGGGGCAAATCATGGATGGGTCAGGCGGAAGATGTTGTCAGACAGGTCTGCAGTCTTACCAGTATCAACCCTGGCAAGGAATGGGTGTCGGTGCCTCCAGCTTTTAAGTGCACTTTCTCCTGCATTATCACACTCGACAGACGGTGCAGAGCGCAGAACCCTGCCGCTGTCAATGCAGAGCTCAACGCGCTCATCTATGAACACTCAGATAGCCCTGAAGTGTTCATCTATACAGATGGATCTGTTGTAAAGCAGCAGAGAAGTGCGTGGGCATTTACAGCCCGTTCAGTAGGCCGAACCGTTCAAGAATCCAGTGGTGCCCACTCTTTGACCACGAGCAGCATGACGATGGAGGTGATGGCAGTTACACAGGCTTTCATATGGCTGGAATCACAGCATTATACCAACGTGTGTGTACTAAGTGACTCAATGAGCATGATTCAGAAGGTCGAAGCTGGATCTGTACGTAGATAGTGGACTGAATCGCTGCAGAAGTCTGTTGTTCGTAAAGTCACCTTCATCTTCGTCCCGGGACATGCAGGAGTCGAGGGAAATGAACGAGCTGATAAACTGGCTGGTTCTGCACCCCCTGTAGATGGCCAGCCCATGGATCGTGCCGATGTTATTAACGTCCTTAAAGATATGGCGAGAGCAGAGGACTTTGACGTCAGTGAATCCACATCGCTGTCCAGGATGAAAGACTTGGGAGTAAGAATCGGCACAGTCAGACGTGAGAGGTACATCGGGAAAACAAGGTGCGCCGTCAACCAACACAGAACTGGCACTATTAGCCACCGGACGCTGATGCATATGCTGGGGGGAGGATCTGAGCACCTATGGACATGTCCGGAGTGCAATGAAGACACCACAACTGATAACTGATAACATGTGTGTAAACTTGGTGTGACTCGTTAATTACCTGCACCTATTTTCTTAATAATTACATTATGGGGAAGTTCTGGGCAGTCAGGATAGTTCCCTAGGTAGTTCAGACAAGGCCAACAATTATACAGCCTTCTGACACATCAAGCCTTAGACATAAGCAATCAGTTGTAGCCAAGTAGTCATGAAGTATACCCCACAGAATATATGAGCTAGTAGACAAGAATAAGGCAACCAGGCAAGGTAACCGAGATATTCCAGACATTTTGCTTTAGGATGTCACAGTTTGTCCCCGTTTGAGTTCTTTACTCCCCAAATTCACATTCCCGACAGCATGGTTTATGAGTTGATCTTCTGACCTCCAATGTCATGCGGTTCGGCATGGTGTTGGATGAGGGTTAAGTAAATTTATATTTTATTATAAATCCTGTAATATTGCCGGCATGGGATAATCATGTCCCATATCTTCCTTACCACTCTATTAAGGCAGTCGAGGTTTGGGGTTTCCTGGCTTCTCACATGGGCAAAATCATTACATATGTTCACACTTTCAAAATAGATAACATAAATACATTCACAAAATGCATAGGAAAATAATCATTAAGGTTTATACATAATATATATATAGGTACCACATGTTTCCCCTCAAAGTCTCCCATTTCACATCCCATGTGTCGTAAATATACATGATCTGGAGATTTTGTGTTTTCCCAATATCAGAATTATAAATTCATACACACTCCTTGATCTTATTTATTGTGTTATTACACTTACCCCCAGTCTTTTTGCAGAGATTAAGATCTTTTTGATTTCATCTATCAAGGATGAAATGGGATACGGCATCTCACTTCGTTACAGTCAGTTCTGTCCAGCAGCTATGTTTATTGTGAAATAGACAGAAGTCGTTAGTTACGATTTCTGGTACGGCAGTACTCGTAGCATATCATCTTATTCCCGTCGGGCTAGGGAGTCGTGGACACTATATTCCCAGTCAATTAGACCGGGTATTTAAGATGAGGATCGATGACAAGGAAAACAAAATACAACCGCATTTACATTGATGAAGTGGAATTAAATGCTGTCCCCAACATCGCTGATGACATCATTATTAGTCATATTGATGCTATACTGATCGTAAACTGATTAGAGACAGACGTAGACAGTCAAACAATTTTTTGGCATGTTATGAGAAGAAATGAATTGGAGAACTTAGTGACAACTGGTAAGATCGAAGGGAAGAGACCAAGGGGAAGACCTAGAAGTAAATACTTGGATGGCTTGACCACATGGCATGGTCGAGACAGAAACACGGAGCTGATCCATGACTCTGATGATCGAGTGAGATGGCAGAACATGGCCGCCCACGCTTATCGGCATGGTACATAATGGATGGATGGATGCTATACTAAATTTAGAATGTAAATAGTAAATCAGCTAACATAGTATTCACGATGTGTTCATAGCGATCTAGCTGTTACCTCATCACAACCATCAACTGTTTGAAGTCTGAGTTATCTTTCTTGACCCCAGCTGTTATCTGTTGTTATCTCCTCCTTGCCAACCGTCTGGCATTGTTTTGTTTCTCGTGTGTCTAGTCTGTCGCTGTGTCTGTTGAGATCCCTTGCCATGTAGAAATCTGGGATCTTGTCCATGTGCCTCTTGTCTTCCAAGGTTTCAGCCAACTAATTTAAAACATTCCATGAGCCAGTCATGAAATTAACAACTTGGATTTGGTCGGTTTATAAGTTGAAGTGCTCGGATCCATTCATTCAATCTTGAGTGCTCTCTCATTGTCACTCACGTCTTATCTTGCATTTCTCAACTCCTTAGTGTCAGCTTCAGTATACTAACATTATACTAACTTATGTATAGTTGTTTGTGTGACAGAGTTCATTGTCTGACTGCTGTTGTTTCATTACATTTCTTATCTTTTGTTTCACTGAATCACTTGTGGTTGATGTTTCACTGAAACTGTTGTCTCTGATGATATCCTCAGTTTTGGACTGTTGCCCATGGAGAACCCAGTGATAATCTCAGGAAGTGCCACACCTTCTTTCATCTCTCCCATACCCACAGAGTCCCAGGCTTTAGAAGTGCAGGCACCGATGAAGGCACGGGTGAGTCACTGTCTGCTGTGTGACTGTACTCTGTCTGCTGCGTGACTGTACTCTGTTGTGTGACTGTACTCTGTCTGCTGTGTGATTGTACTCTGTCTGCTGTGTGACTGTACTCTGTCTGCTGTGTGACTGTACTATGTCTTCTGTGTGATTGTACTCTGTCTGCTGTGTGATTGTACTCTGTCTGCTGTGTGACTGTACTCTGCTGTCTGACTGTACTCTGTTGTGTGACTGTACTCTGTCTGCTGTGTGACTGTACTCTGTCTGCTGTGTGACTGTACTCTGTCTGCTGTGTGACTGTACTCTGTCTGCTGTGTGACTGTACTCTGTCTGCTGTGTGACTGTACTATGTCTTCTGTGTGATTGTACTCTGTCTGCTGTGTGATTGTACTCTGTCTGCTGTGTGACTGTACTCTGCTGTCTGACTGTACTCTGTTGTGTGACTGTACTCTGTCTGCTGTGTGACTGTACTCTGTCTGCTGTGTGACTGTACTCTGTCTGCTGTGTGACTGTACTCTGTCTGCTGTGTGACTGTACTCTGTCTGCTGTGTGATTGTACTCTGTCTGTTGTGTGACTGTACTCTGTCCGCTACATGACTGTACTCTGTCCGCTACATGACTGTACTCTGCTGTGTGACTGTACTCTGTCTGCTGTGTGACTGTACTCTGTCTGCTGTGTGACTGTACTCTGTCTGCTGTGTGATTGTGCTCTGTTGTGTGACTGTACTCTGTCCGCTACATGACTGTACTCTGTCTGCTGCGTGACTGTACTCTGTATGCTGCGTGACTGTACTCTGTCTGCTGTGTGACTGTACTCTGTCTGCTGCGTGACTGTACTCTGTCTGCTGTGTGACTGTACTCTGTCTGCTGTATGATTGTACTCTGTTGTGTGACTGTACTCTGTCAGCTGTGTGATTGTACTCTGTCTGCTGTGTGATTGTACTCTGTCTGCTGTGTGACTGTACTCTGCTGTGTGACTGTACTCTGTCTGCTGCGTGACTGTACTCTGTCTGCTGTGTGATTGTACTCTGTCTGCTGTGTGACTGTACTCTGTTGTGTGACTGTACTCTGTCTGCTGCGTGACTGTACTCTGTCTGCTGTGTGATTGTACTCTGTCTGTTGTGTGACTGTACTCTGCTGTGTGACTGTACTCTGTTGTGTGATTTTACTCTGTCTGCTGTGTTACCGTTCTCTATCTGCTGCATGACTGTACTCTGTTGTGTGACTGTACTCTGTCTGCTGTGTGACTGTACTCTGTCTGCTGTGTGACTGTACTCTTGTCTGCTGTGTGACTGTACTCTGTCTGCTGTGTGACCGTACTCTATCCGCTACATGACTGTACTCTGTCCGCTGTGTGACTGTACTCTATCTGCTGCATGACTGTACTCTGTCCGCTGTGTGACTGTACTCTGTCCGCTACATGACTGTACTCTGTCCGCTGTGTGACTGTACTCTATCTGCTGCATGACTGTACTCTGTCCGCTACATGACTGTACTCTGTCTGCTGTGTGACCGTACTCTGCTGTGTGATCGTACTCTGTCTGCTGTGTGATCGTACTCTGTCTGCTGTGTGATCGTACTCTGTCTGCTGTGTGATCGTACTCTGTCCGCTACATGACTGTACTCTGTCTGCTGTGTGACTGTACTCTATCTGCTGCATGACTGTACCCTGTCTGCTACATGACTGTACTCTGTCTGCTGTGTGACCGTACTCTGTCCGCTACATGACTGTACTCTATCTGCTGTGTGACCGTACTCTATCTGCTACATGACTGTACTCTGTCTGCTGTGTGACTGTACTCTATCTGCTGTGTGACTGTACTCTGTCTGCTGTGTGACTGTACTCTGTCTGCTGTGTGACCGTACTCTATCTGCTGCATGACTGTACTCTGTCCGCTACATGACTGTACTCTGTCTGCTGTGTGACTGTACTCTATCTGCTGTGTGACTGTACTCTGTCTGCTGTGTGACCGTACTCTATCTGCTGTGTGACCGTACTCTATCTGCTGCATGACTGTACTCTGTCCGCTACATGACTGTACTCTGTCTGCTGTGTGACTGTACTCTATCTGCTGCATGACTGTACTCTGTCCGCTACATGACTGTACTCTGTCTGCTGTGTGACTGTACTCTATCTGCTGTGTGACTGTACTCTGTCCGCTACATGACTGTACTCTGTCCGCTGCGTGACTGTACTCTGTCTACTGCGTGACTGTCCTCTGTGTGACAGTGTGTTTGTCTCATGACAAACTATTTCAATGTGTGACAAACAGACTGTGTTTGTCTCATAGCATGATTGTATATTTGTCTCCCGCCATGATCATATCATAAGATACTAGCTGATGCATGCTCTTGTTGTGTATTCGTACAGCCAGCAACCAGGCGCACACAAATGGGCAAGTCTCCCGTACTCAACTGGTCTAACGCATTGAAGAAGATGAAAGATCAGGAACCAGCGTAAGCAACTGTCGTTTCCCTCAAGTTTCATGTCTCCAGTGCTGTTTCATGTCTGTCTCCAGTGCCGTTTCATGTCTCCAGTGCCGTTTCATGTCTGCAATGCCGTTTCATGTCTCCAGTGCCATTTCATGTCTCTAGTGCCGTTTCATGTCTCCAGTGCTGTTTCATGTCTCCAGTGCTGTTTCATGTCTCCAGTGCTGTTTCATGTCTCCAATACTGTTTCATGTCTCCAATGCTGTTTCATGTCTCCAATGCTGTTTCATGTCTCCAATACTGTTTCATGTCTCAGTGCTGTTTCATGTCTCCAGTGCTGTTTCATGTCTTCAGTGCTGTTTCATGTCTCCAGTGCTGTTTCATGTCTCCAGTGCTGTGTCATGTCTCAGTGCTGTGTCATGTCTCAATGCATTGTATAAGTCGAGGCTTTAGACTTCGCCATTGTCACATATAATGTGGGTGTTTGTGGTGTCTATGTGAAATCAAATGTGAACACATGTAATGTCGGTGTTTGTGGTGTCTATGTGAAATCAAATGTGAACACATGTAATGTCGGTGTTTGTGGTGTCTGTGTGAAATCAAATGTGAACACATGTAATGTCAGTGTTTGTGGTGTCTATGTGAAATCAAATGTGAACACATGTAATGTCAGTGTTTGTGGTGTCTGTGAAATCAAGTGTGAACACATGTAATGTGCTGACTGATCACCCAATTCTTCCCCAGAAATGCTCCTATACGAAGAAGTTCAAGGCTGTTTACCAACTCTAATTCCAATTCTAGTGCAGTCAAGGTAGGCATGCCAGTTGTACATGCTTGTAATTGTCCAGATTTTAAATTTGTGCATGCTTGTTGTGGTTGTCCAGATATTTATCTTCGCTTAGCCAAATTTCTGTGGATTACCTTATTTATTTATTAGTGGATTACCTTATTTATTTATTAGTCAGTGGTTGTTTCTTTGCTTCATCAGTTTGTAAATCATGGACAGTAGTGTGTTTTGTGGAAGATGTATGGGGTCAGATAAACATGAGGAGCATAGGCAATTGATGTGATTGATATTGTTTGTAGTTGAGATTATCTTGTATTTTTGTTGACCATGTTTGACCTTTGAGGTCATGTTTTATATCTAATCAAACAGGAAAACAATAAAGGACAGAGTCCTGGTACGTTTACAGGGAACAAAGGCCTCAACAAACGCTCCAAGCGAACCACCAAATCTCAGCAAGAACTCAATGAGATCAACAAAGGTATGTTGGAGATTGTTGGTGATACCTTCACTCTAGTCCTTCCACTCCCAGTCAGCTTCATGGGGAGATTGTTGGTGATATTGTCACTTTAGTCCTTCCACTCCCAGCCAGCTTCATGATTGGATTTTTGGTGATATCTTCACTCTAGTCCTTCCACTCCCAGCCAGCTTCATGGTGAGATTGTTGGTGATACCTTCACTCTAGTCCTTCCACTCCCAGCCAGCTTCATGATGAGATTGTTGGTGATACCTTCACTCTAGTCCTTCCACTCCCAGCCAGCTTCATGATGAGATTGTTGGTGATACCTTCACTCTAGTCCTTCCACTCCCAGCCAGCTTCATGATGAGATTGTTGGTGATACCTTCACTCTTGTTGGTGATACTGTCACTCTATTCCTTCCATTCCCAGCCAGCTTCATGATGAGATTGTTGGTGATACATTCACTCTAGTCCTTCCACTCCCAGCCAGCTTCATGGGGAGATTGTTGGTGATACCTTCACTCCAGTCCTTCCACTCCCAGCCAGCTTCATGGGGAGATTGTTGGTGATACCTTCACTCTAGTCCTTCCACTCCCAGCCAGCTTCATGGTGAGATTGTCGGTGATACCTTCATTCTAGTCCTTCCACTCCCAGCCTGCTTCATGGGGAGATTGTTGGTGATACCTTCACTCCAGTCCTTCCACTCCCAGCCAGCTTCATGATGAGATTGTTGGTGATACTGTCACTCTAGTCCTTCCACTCCCAGCCAGCTTCATGGGGAGATTGTCTGTGATACCTTCACTCCAGTCCTTCCACTCCCAGCCAGCTTCATGGGGAGATTGTTGGTGATACCTTCACTCCAGTCCTTCCACTCCCAGCCAGCTTCATGGGGAGATTGTCGGTGATACCTTCACTCCAGTCCTTCCACTCCCAGCCAGCTTCATGGTGAGATTGTCGGTGATACCTTCGCTCTATTCCTTCCACTCCCAGCCAGCTTTGTGGGGAGATTGTCGGTGATACCTTCACTCTAGTCCATCCACTCTCAGCCAGCTTCATGGCCCTGTCTCTTGTCTAGCGGTTATTAACTAGGTCACTGTACAGCTTTCCGGCAGTTATTAATGAATTTACCATACACATCTTGTGGTTTGATTGGCTAGGACAGTTATGTTAGCGCACAGCCAAAGAGTTCCCCACCTCACTCATTTCTGTTGACTGTGTCCAGGTACTGAACAATGCAGACAGTTGTGGGTCATGATTGTTGATCCCCAGACCCACTGGCGATGTGGTTATATTATTTACCACCTGATACAACATGTAGTATAACTGATCCACCTGATACAACGTGTAATATAACTGATCCACCTGATACAACATGTAATATAACTGATCCAGCTGATACAACATGTAATATAACTGATCTACCTGATACAACATGTAATATAACTGATCCACCTGATACAACATGTAATATAACATCCACCTGATACAACATGTAATATAACTGATCCACCTGATACAACATGTAATATAACATCCACCTGATACAACATGTAATATAACTGATCCAGCTGATACGACATGTAATATAACTGATCCAGCTGATACGACATGTAATATAACTGATCCAGCTGCTACAACATGTAATATAACTGATCCACCTGATACGACATGTAATATAACTGATCCCAGCTGATGCGACATGTAATATAACTGATCCACCTGATACGACATGTAATATAACTGATCCACCTGATGCAACATGTAATATAACTGATCCACCTGATACAACATGTAATATAACTGATCCAGCTGATACGACATGTAATATAACTGATCCAGCTGATACAACATGTAATATAACTGATCCACCTGATACGACATGTAATATAACTGATCCAGCTGATGCAACATGTAATATAACTGATCCACCTGATACGACATGTAATATAACTGATCCACCTGATGCAACATGTAATATAACTGATCCACCTGATACAACATGCAATATAACATCCACCTGATACAACATGTAATATAACATCCACCTGATACAACATGTAATATAACTGATCCAGCTGATACAACATGTAATATAACTGATCCACCTGATACGACATGTAATATAACTGATCCAGCTGATACAACATGTAATATAACTGATCCAGCTGATACAACATGTAATATAACTCACCCAGCTGATACAACATGTAATATAACTGATCCACCAGATACAACATGTAATATAACTGATCCACCTGATATAACATGTAATATAACTGATCCACCTGATACAACATGTAATATAACTGATCCGCCTGATATAACATGTAATATAACTGATCCATCAGATACAACATGTAATATAACTAATCCAAAGATACAACATGTAATATAGCTGATCCACATGATACAACATGTAATATAAGTGATCCACCTGATACAACATGTAATATAACTGATCCACCTAATACGACATGTAATATAACTGATCCAGCTGATACAACATGTAATATAACTGATCCAGCTGATACAACATGTAATATAACTCACCCAGCTGATACACCATGTAATATAACTGATCCACCAGATACAACATGTAATATAACTGATCCACCTGATATAACATGTAATATAACTGATCCACCAGATACAACATGTAATATAACTGATCCACCAGATACAACATGTAATATAACTGATCCACCTGGTACAACATGTAATATAACTGATCCACCTGGTACAACATGTAATGTAACTGATCCACCAGATACAACATGTAATATAACTGATCCACCTGATACAACATGTAATATAACTGATACAACATGTGATATAACTGATACAACATGTGATATAACTGATCCACCTGATACAACATGTAATATAACTGATCCACCAGATGCAACATGTAATATAACTGATTCACCTGATCAATCATCAATCATGTGCCATGCCGGAAAGCGTGGGCGGTCATGACTCGCCATTTCACTCGATCACTAGAGTCGTGGATCAGCTCAGTGTTCCTGTCTCGTCCATGCCATGTGGCCAAGCCATCCAGGTATTTTCCTCTCGGTCTTCCCCTTGGTCTGTTCCCTTCGATCTTGCCAGTTGTCACTAAGTTCTCCAATCCATTTCTTCTCATAACATGTCAAAAAAATTTTGACTGTCTACGTCTTCTCTAATCAATTTACGATTTTCATTTGTCTCCTGTAGTACTTGGTCGTTGGTTTTTCTGTCTGTCCATGGTATTCTTTGCATTTTCCTCAGAAACCACATTTCTGCAGCCATCGGATGTTTTTCAGCTTGACTGCCCATTGTCCAAGTTTCACGTCCATACAAAAGAACAGCATCTATGTATCCCCTCAACACTCTTTTTCTCGTTTAAATTGACATCTTTTTATTGGTCAGAATGTTTTTCATCTTGCTAAAGGCTACTTTCGCCATGGCGATTCTTGTTCTAAT
Source organism: Cepaea hortensis (assembly GCA_963921405.1). Lineage (NCBI taxonomy): Eukaryota > Metazoa > Mollusca > Gastropoda > Stylommatophora > Helicidae > Cepaea > Cepaea hortensis. The sequence goes on along the minus strand of OY992892.1, from coordinate 101,693,052 downwards.
CTCTTCAAGACATCTCCCATCAGATGTTATGACTGTTCTGAGATAATTGTACCGATTCACTTGTTGAAGACTTTTCCCATTTACTTGTATATTATATTGTGGTACTTTGTTCTTCCTAGTGATGACCATAACCTGTGTCTTCTTACAATTTAATTCCAACCCCAGCTGCTCACTGTGTACAACAGCCACGTCTACTAATTGTTGTAGATCCTGCTCATCGTCTGCAATCAGTACTGTATCATCTGCATATCTAATGTTATTGATGTTTCTTCCTCCAATGCTGATTCCATTTATATCTTGTACATTTCTGAAAATATTTTCACTGTATAGGGAAAAAAGATCTGGAGACATTACACATCCCTGCCTAACACCTCTCTTAATAGGTTGATATTGTCCCACTTCATTATCAATCCTTATGGCAGCTTGTTGTTTCCAATATATGTTTTTGTATAAGTCTAATGTCTACCTTATACAACATGTAATATAACTGATCCAGCTGATACAACATGTAATATAACTGATCCACCTGATACGACATGTAATATAACTGATCCAGCTGATACAACATGTAATATAACTGATCCACCTGATACGACATGTAATATAACTGATCCAGCTGATACAACATGTAATATAACTGATCCAGCTGATACAACATGTGATATAACTCACCCAGCTGATACAACATGTAATATAACTGATCCACAAGATACAACATATAATATAACTGATCCACCTGATATAACATGTAATATAACTGATCCACCTGATACAACATGCAATATAACTGATCCGCCTGATACAACATGTAATATAACTGATCCATCAGATACAACATGTAATATAACTAATCCACAAGATACAACATGTAATATAGCTGATCCACCTGATACAACATGTAATATAAGTGATCCACCTGATGCAACATGTAATATAACTGATCCACCAGATACAACATGTAATATAACTGATCCACCTGATACAACATGTCATGTAACTGATCCACCAGATACAACATGTAATATAACTGATCCACCTGATACAACATGTAATATAACTGATACAACATGTGATATAACTGATCCACATGATACAACATGTAATATAACTGATCCACCAGATACAACATGTAATATAACTGATCCACCTGATCAATCATCAATCATGTGCCATGCCGGAAAGCGTGGGCGGTCATGACTCGCCATTTCACTCGATCACCAGAGTCGTGGATCAGCTCAGTGTTCCTGTCTCGTCCATGCCATGTGGCCAAGCCATCCAGGTATTTTCCTCTCGGTCTTCCCCTTAGTCTGTTCCCTTCGATCTTGCCAGTTGTCACTAAGTTCTCCAATCCATTTCTTCTCATAACATGTCCAACAAATTTTGACTGTCTACGTCTTCTCTAATCAATTTACGATTTTCATTTGTCTCCTGTAGTACTTGGTCGTTGGTTTTTCTGTCTGTCCATGGTATTCTTTGCATTTTCCTCAGAAACCACATTTCTGCAGCCATCAGATGTTTTTTAGCTTGACTGCCCATTGTCCAAGTTTCACATCCATACAAAAGAACAGCATCTATGTATCCCCTCAACACTCTTTTTCTCGTTTAAATTGACATCTTTTTATTGGTCAGAATGTTTTTCATCTTGCTAAAGGCTACTTTCGCTATGGCGATTCTTGTTCTAATCTCTTCAAGACATCTCCCATCAGATGTTATGACTGTTCTGAGATAATTGTACCGATTCACTTGTTGAAGACTTTTCCCATTTACTTGTATATTATATTGTGGTACTTTGTTCTTCCTAGTGATGACCATAACCTGTGTCTTCTTACAATTTAATTCCAACCCCAGCTGCTCACTGTGTACAACAGCCACGTCTACTAATTGTTGTAGATCCTGCTCATCGTCTGCAATCAATACTGTATCATCTGCATATCTAATGTTATTGATGTTTCTTCCTCCAATGCTGATTCCATTTATATCTTGTACATTTCTGAAAATATTTTCACTGTATAGGGAAAAAAGATCTGGAGACATTACACATCCCTGCCTAACACCTCTCTTAATAGGTTGATATTGTCCCACTTCATTATCAATCCTTATGGCAGCTTGTTGTTTCCAATATATGTTTTTGTATAAGTCTAATGTCTACCTTATACAACATGTAATATAACTGATCCAGCTGATACAACATGTAATATAACTGATCCAGCTGATACAACATGTAATATAACTGATCCACCAGATACAACATGTAATATAACTGATCCACCAGATACAACATGCAATATAACTGATCCACCTGATGCAACATGCAATATAACTGATCCACCTGATACAACATGTAATATAACTGATCCAGCTGATACTACATGTAATATAACTGTTCCAGCTGATACAACATGTGTAATATAACTGATCCAGCTGATACAACATGTAATATAACTGATCTACCTGAACGTAACATGTAATATAACTGATCCACCTGATGCAACATGCAATATAACTGATCCAGCTGATACAACATGCAATATAACTGATCCACCTGATGCAACATGCAATATAACTGATCCAGCTGATACAACATGCAATATAACTGATCCAGCTGATACAACATGCAATATAACTGATCCAGCTGATACAACATGCAATATAACTGATCCAGCTGATACAACATGCAATATAACTGATCCACCAGATACAACATGTAATATAACTGATCCAGCTGATAAACAGTGTGAGACAGTGGCTACTTGACTGTTGTTGGTGACAGATTGGATTGTGCAACAGTGTGAGACAGTGTCTACTTGACTGCTGTTGGTGATAGATTGGATTGTGCAACAGTGTGAGACAGTGTCTACTTGACTGCTGTTGGTGACAGATTGGATTGTGCAACAGTGTGAGAGTGTCTACTTGACTGCTGTTGGTGACAGATTGGATTGTGAGACAGTGTCTACTTGACTGTTGTTGGTGACAGATTGGATTGTGCAACAGTGTGAGACAGTGTCTACTTGACTGCTGTTGGTGACAGATTGGATTGTGAGACAGTGTCTACTTGACTGTTTCAGGTGAGCTGACTGTGGACACCAAGTGTCCCTCGGGCAACTCGGACACGGTGGAGCAGATGGTACTGATGCAACAGCAGTCCCTGGGTATGTGGTCCTCATACAAGCCTGGCTCCAGCTGTTGGGCAGCCTGTTGTGGGTTATAGATATAGCTGTAATCTAAAGATAGAGCAGATGGTAGGAATATGAAGATAGAGGAAATTGTATAAATCTGAAGATAGAACGAGCAGGAGGTAGGACACTGGAGATTGATTTATTGACGCTAAACTGAAGAGGAGGAAATAATAGGAAATGGGATACAGGAGGTGGTAGCAAACTGGGGATAGAGGAGGTGGTAGCAAACTGTGGATAGAGGAAGTGTTAGAAAACTGTGGATAGAGGAAGTGGTAGAAAACTGGGGATAGAGGAAGTGGTAGAAAACTGGGGATAGAGGAAGTGGTAGAAAACTGGATAGAGGAAGTGATAAAAATGGGATAGAAGAAGGGGTAGAAAATGGGATAGAGGATGTGTTAGAAAACTGTGGATAGATGAAGTGGTAGAAAACTGGGGATAGAGGAAGTGTTAGAAAACTGTGGATAGAGGAAATGGTAGAAAACTGGGGATAGAGGAAGTGGTAGAAAACTGGGGATAGAGGAAGTGGTAGAAAACTGGGGATAGAGGAAGTGGTAGAAAACTGTGGATAGAGGAAGTGGTAGAAAACTGGATAGAGGAAGTGATAAAAATGGGATAGAAGAAGGGGTAGAAAATGGGATAGAGGATGTGTTAAAAAACTGTGGATAGAGGAAGTGGTAGAAAACTGGGGATAGAGGAAGTGATAAAAATGGATAGAGGAAGTGGTAGAAAACTGTGGATAGAGGAAGTGGTAGAAAACTGGGGATAGAGGAAGTGGTAGAAAACTGGATAAAGTGATAAAAATGGGATAGAAGAAGGGGTAGAAAATGGGATAGAGGATGTGTTAGAAAACTGTGGATAGATGAAGTGGTAGAAAACTGGGGATAGAGGAAGTGTTAGAAAACTGTGGATAGAGGAAATGGTAGAAAACTGGGGATAGAGGAAGTGGTAGAAAACTGGGGATAGAGGAAGTGGTAGAAAACTGGGGATAGAGGAAGTGGTAGAAAACTGTGGATAGAGGAAGTGGTAGAAAACTGGATAGAGGAAGTGATAAAAATGGGATAGAAGAAGGGGTAGAAAATGGGATAGAGGATGTGTTAAAAAACTGTGGATAGAGGAAGTGGTAGAAAACTGGGGATAGAGGAAGTGATAAAAATGGATAGAGGAAGTGGTAGAAAACTGTGGATAGAGGAAGTGGTAGAAAACTGGGGATACAGGATGTGGTAGAAAACTGGGGATAGAGGAAGTTATAAAAATGGGATAGAAGAAGTGGTAGAAAATGGGATAGAGGAAGTGTTAGAAAACTGGATAGAGGAAGTGGTAGAAAACTGGGGATAGAGAAAGTAGAAAACTGGGGATACGGGATGTGGTAGAAAACTGGATAGAGGAAGTGATAAAAATGGGATAGAAGAAGTGGTAGAAAATGGGATAGAGGAAGTGTTAGAAAACTGGATAGAGGAAGTGTTAGAAAACTGTGGATAGAGGAAGTGATAAAAATGGGATAGAAGAAGTGGTAGAAAATGGGATAGAAGAAGTGGTAGAAAATGGGATAGAGGAAGTGATAGAAAACTGGAGATAGAGGATGTGGTAGAAAACTAGGGATAGAGGATGTGGTAGAAAACTGGGGATACAGGGTGTGGTAGAAAACGGGATAGAGGAAGTGGTAGAAAACTGGGGAAAGAGGAGGTGGTAGAAAACTGGATAGAGGAAGTGTTAGAAAACTGGATAGAGGAAGTGATAAAAATGGGGTAGAAGAAGTGGTAGAAAATGGGATAGAGGAAGTGGTAGAAAACTGGAGATAGAGGATGTGGTAGAAAACTAGGGATAGAGGATGTGGTAGAAAACGGGGGATAGAGGATGTGGTAGAAAATGGGATAGAGGAAGTGGTAGAAAACTGGGGATAGAGGAAGTGGTAGAAAACTGGGGATACAGGATGTGGTAGAAAACTGGGGATAGAGGAAATGGTAGAAAACTGTGGATAGAGGAAGTGGTAGAAAACTGGGGATACAGGATGTGGTAGAAAACTGGGAATAGAGGAAGTGGTAAAAACTGGGGATACAGGATGTGGTAGAAAACTGGGCATACAGGATGTGGGTAGAAAACTGGGGATACAGGATGTGGTAGAAAACTGGGAATAGAGGAAGTGGTAAAAACTGGGGATACAGGATGTGGTAGAAAACTGGGCATACAGGATGTGGGTAGAAAACTGGGGATAGAGGAGAAAACTGGGGATAGAGGATGTGGTAGAAAATGGGATAGAGGAGAAAACTGGGGATAGATAGAGGATGTGGTAGAAAACTGGGGATAGAGGAAGTGGTAGAAAACTGGGCATACAGGATGTGTGTAGAAAACGGGATAGAGGATGTGGTAGAAAACGGGATAGAGGATGTGGTAGAAAACGTGATAGAGGAGAAAACTGGGGATAGATAGAGGATGTGGTAGAAAACTGGGGATAGATAGAGGATGTGGTAGAAAACTGGGGATAGATAGAGGATGTGGTAGAAAACTGGATACAGGATGTGGTAGAAAACTGGGGATACAGGATGTGATAGAAAACTGGGGATACAGGATGTGGTAGAAAACTGGGGATAGAGGAAGTGGTAGAAAACAGGATAGAGGTAGTGGTAGAAACCTTGGGATGCAGGATGTGGTAGAAAACTATGGATAGAGGAAGTGGTAGAAAACAGGATAGAGGAAGTGGTAGAAACCTGGGGATGCAGGAAGTGGTAGAAAATGGGATATAGGAGGTGTTAGGAAATGGGATAGAGGAGAAAACTGGGGATAGAGGGTGTGGTAGAACTAGGGATAGCAGAGATGATTTATTGTAAATGGTAGCAGTTTCTTTAAATGGTCTTGTCATGTTTGAAAATGTACATGTTTGTGTGTGGTATTTGTGTGAACCTGTTGCTCAGGATAAGAACAGTTATCGTGGGAAACCGACAGACAGCCACCATGAGGTGTTGGCTTAATGTGTGTGTGGTATTTGTGTGAACCTGTTGATCAGTTTAAGAAGTGAACCTACATTATCCATGGGCAAATACTGTGAGTAGTGATTTGTTGTTTGCATGTGGTATTTGTGTGATAATCAAAGTAAGAAGTGAACATACAGAATTCATTAACACCGTGAGGTATTGACTGGATGTTTATGTGTGGCATCTGTGATATACTGTGGATTAGGATCAGAACAAGTGAATGTATGAGATCCACAGACAGAGACGGTGAGTTATTGACTTGGTGTTTTGTGCACACAGCTGGAATCCTCCACCTACTGAGGAACATAGGAACTGCTTACAGTGCCCTGTCTCGCTACGACTGCAAGCATGCTATCAACCTGTTCTCTGAGTTGCCAGACCACCAGTACAACACCGGCTGGGTACTTTGCCAGGTTGGGCGAGCATATTATGAACTTACAGAATATCAAAAGGTACATGTTTTGTTTGAGGTCACTGCTCTTGTCTGGCACTTGTGTTCATTGTTTCGTGTTCTTGTCTGGCACTTGTGTTCATTGTTTCGTGCTGAGGATAGGTTCCTATATTATTATTTTGAAGATGATTGATTATACATTATCATATTGTTATTATTGCTGTTGTTATTGTTTTGTTATTGGGTTGTGTAACTATGTTGAAATCTCTGACTTACCAGCATAGATGCCCAAGCTGAACACCTGGGGGGGGGGGGGGGGGGGGGATTTCCTCTGATTGTATTCGTAGCTCCCCCTACAATACCATGACCTCCCATCTTGTCTAAACACCATAACAGCAGTAACCACCATGTGAATACCTCTGTTGGGTGAGTAACACAGAGCAGAGGTTGCCATGCCCACCTGTGGCTGATATAGACCTGGTTTGTTTCATGGTTTGGGCTGGATTTTTACAAATAAGAAGAGGGTGGTATATTCCTCCTTGACCCTGGAGATGACCTTTCAACTCTACATCAGTAACATTAGCCACTTTAGTAACTTTTTCTTAATTGCTTTTTAATTAAATAACCTGCATAGTTGGATACCTCTTGAAAAAAACAAATCCAACATTACCATATTCAATTCTGTAGGTCAATTATAAGCTGAGATATTAACGTTTGTGTGTCAGTTTATCATTTAACCCTTTACCGGGCAGACGCTTGTCTGTTTTTTAGCCCTGAACGGGCAAGATTTTTTCAGGTTCGGTAAAATATCTGGTTACGTTAGTAAAAACATCACAAATAAGGTGTTAGTCAACTGATTTTAGTTAAATAAACAACACAATGAAGGGAAAAGCATGCAGAATATGTTACTCACGTGATTGTTGCCGGTAATCCATACATGAACACAGATATTTACGAAATACAGCATATTGTTTGTGATTGTCAGTCATCTATACGGCAATTTACAAACACAATTTTAGAATCATAATCACTTTTTTTAAAGTCCGACTCACGGCTGCTAATGCAAAGTGACGCTGATCACTGATATCTAACTCTGATTAATAGTCAACTTCGTGCCGTTCAATGTCACTTAAATTGAACCCAGCGAAATCTCGGCTATCACTTGAAGAATTGCCGAAATCCATTTTGAAAAGCTAAGTGTAAAAACCCCGAAAACTATAAAAAAAATAAATTATTTTCAAATTCATAGTACGCGCTTGCAAATGACTGCCGCATTATCAAGCTATCTGCAAAAGTGAAAGTAGCCATCGGAAGTATCGGAAAGCTGAGAGATTGTGTTTTTACAATGCATAATAGTTTCGGGCGCATTGGGGCGGTTTGCCCGTTTAAGGGTAAGGACGGAAACGGATGTTTCACCCATTAAAGGGTTAATACAGACAAATAGAAGAACATATTTTGACCCTTTCACAAAGTGTGGCCTACCTACACACACACACAACTACCTACACACTTACACAACTACCTACACACTCACACAACTACCTACACACTCACACAACTTTTGGTTACACTGACGCCAAGGGAGATTAACACTGCCGCTATCTAATTCAAGGACAGATAACTACTGCCAGTTTGTATATATGCACACGCACACACAGATATATACACCTCCACATTGTGCTGGGATGACGCGAGACTGCGCGGTCTTGCCAGCATGAGGCCGTCAACATAAATGCATTTTGACAAAAGAAGTCCCTTGGAAAGTTGCAAAATTATCAATGATCTTGTCCTTGTAGAGTGCTGAAAAATTACACATAAATACAATAATGGGTGTTGAATGTACACATCCATTCATTATTATGTTAATCGCTTTGAATACTCCATAACAATATTAAATGGCCATAGCTGGAATGTGACAAGGAAAACTACCATATCCCGCCATTGAAATATCACATTACAGCATGCGATCTTCGTAATTTCAGTGTGAGGTTGACTGCCAACTTAAGTGGTCAAAAATTACAAAATACACGTAAAAGTGGATGCTAAATTTAATAATACATAGTATAACAATGTAATAAGTCTTATAAAACGGTATTTACGGGTTTACTTACCACTTAGAATAGACAGTCTGGTTCTCCGGTATAACAAGGATTCCCGAAGTGCCAGAAATGCAGAACGCAAAGTGGGTAGGGAAAAACTATATCAAGTAATCGGTATCTGTTTTAACTTGATCTTGAAATATTCGTGGAATTTAACATCATGAATACGCTTACTGTCCCCATATCGGAGACACATAAACAAACAACCGAACGTAACCGCAAGAAAAATTCCGGTAAAATTCGGCAAACCTTAACTGTAGTACCTAGGTAACATGCTCAGTAGAAAGTCTCACTGAACACACAGCCTTGAGCTTTATCATTGAGGGAAATAAGACCTGGAATTCTCTTGTTCAACAAACAGCACAAACAGTTTCTCAACTGACTAAAATAAAGTTTTCTTGCTGAAATCACCAAGTGGCTTTACTCACTTCAGAAATGAGCAGTGGTAAATATGAAACTGACATTTTCAACCTGTATTAAAATCTTCACCTATTAACACTATGTAAAAGCTTACTACTCAATAAAACCAAACTTATTTCACAAAATGTTGTCTACAAGTTCTCAAAATTATATTTCATGTTGTTTAAATATAATACAAAACATAGCCTAAACATATTATATATCCCCAAGCCTTGGATAGACTTATACAAAACAGGCTATACGTGCTCAACTGTAGAGCAATCTTACGCAACAAATTAAAGACACCACCAATCCCTAAACATGCAATGGCAAGTTACTTGGACATTCCCTCAGTACAGACTACATGCCCCCTGTTTTAAAAATCACTGAGCGCTCACCTTTCTCCTTTTGTGTATAGTATATATTCTCATAGCCTTATTATAGTTGCTGTAATAATAATTAGTTAATGGTTAGTAATAATTGTTGCAGATTTCCCATACCTGTATACTGCATATATTATTGTTGTCGGAGATCAATCAGTAAGTGATGTATAAATGAAATGATGAATGGAAGGGGAGAAATCAGGGTAGAGTGTTACTTGACCTGCATGTCAGTTCTGAACCCTGTGACAATACTGTTCATTTGTTCATTATGGATCATATTTCTAGCACTGTCAGACCAGGGCAAGAAACTAGGCGAAGCATGTTTACATTTGACACATGGAAGCTGCCTCTACAGACCACACAGTCCCACACCCAGGCTAGTAGTCATATTTACAAATGCTACCCACAAAGTGGATATTTATAGCATGCCAGACTCACGTATGCACACATTTGAATTCTCACTCATGCTACAGAGTTTGTGCAGTATGATGAGATTCTCCTAGTGTGATCTGTGGCAGGAGGCTGGCACACTGCCTGGAGTGTGTGCAGTGGAAGTGATCCTTGAGCAACCAGCTGGTTGTGTTGTACCAGTTCACTCTTCTTACAGGCAGCCAGAGTCTTTGAGGAGGTCAGGCGGCTGGAGCCCTACCACATTGAGGGGCTGGACTTCTACAGTTCTGTGTTGTGGCACCTGCACAAGGAGGTGGAGCTGTCTCTGCTGGCCCAGGAGCTGACCAGCATGGACAAGACCGCTCCCCAAGCTTGGTTTGCCACGGGCAACTGCTTCAGCCTGCAGAAGGAGCACGATGTGGCCATCAAGTTTTTCCAGAGAGCCATTCAGGTGAGTGCTGCCTGGCACATGCCCCCCCACACACGTGCACATGCCCCCACACACGTGCACATGCCCACACACATGTGTGCACGCTTGCACAGTGATGCCTGTCTCTGGTCTCTTGTATTTATGTCTATAGTCACTCGGTCTTTGGTCTCTGTGATTTATATGTGTCAATAGTCACTGAGTCTTTGGTCTCTGTGATTTGTACATGTGTCTATAGTCACTGAGTCTTTGGTCTCTGTGATTTGTACATGTGTCTATAGTCACCCAGCCTTTGGTTTCTGTGATTTGTACATGTGTCTATAGTCACTCAACCTTTAGTCTCTGTGATTTGTACAGTGTTGTCAAATATATGAGTTGTTGGTTTCTGTAATTTGTACCATATTGCCACAAGTTTGAGTTGTTGGTCTCTAATTTGTACGGTATTGTCAAATATATGAGTTGTTGGCCTCTGTAATTTGTACAGTATTGTCACATGTTTGAGTTGTTGGTCTCTGTAATTTGTACAGTATTGTCACACGTTTGAGTTGTTGGTCTCTGTAATTTGTACTGTATTTTCACGTGCTTGAGTTAATGATGTCGATGATGTATGCATTGTTGATCTGTGTGACTGTGTTTGAGTGAGTGATGTCTGTGTTGTTGATCTGTGTGACTGTTTGAGTGAGTGATGTCTGTGTTGTTGATCTGTGTGACTGTGTTTGAGTGAGTGATGTCTGTGTTGTTGATCTGTGTGACTGTGTTTGAGTGAATGATGTCTGCGCTGTTGATCTGTGTGACTGTGTTTGAGTGAGTGATGTCTGTGTTGTTGATCTGTGTGACTGTTTGAGTGAGTGATGTCTGTGTTGTTGATCTGTGTGACTGTGTTTGAGTGAATGATGTCTGCATTGTTGATCTGTGTGACTGTGTTTGAGTGAGTGATGTCTGTGTTGTTGATCTGTGTGACTGTGTTTGAGTGAGTGATGTCTGTGTTGTTGATCTGTGTGACTGAGTGAGTGATGTCTGTGTTGTTGATCTGTGTGACTGTGTTTGAGTGAGTGATGTCTGTGTTGTTGATCTGTGTGACTGTGTTTGAGTGAGTGATGTCTGTGTTGTTGATCTGTGTGACTGTGTTTGAGTGAATGATGTCGGTGATGTCTGTGTTTTTGATCTGTGTGACTGTGTTTGAGTGAGTGATGTCTGTGTTGTTGATCTGTGTGACTGTGTTTGAGTGAGTGATGTCTGTGTTGTTGATCTGTGTGACTATGTTTGAGTGAATGATGTCGGTGATGTCTGCATTGTTGATCTGTATGACTGTGTTTGAGTGAATGATGTCTGCATTGTTGATCTGTGTGACTATGTTTGAGTGAATGATGTCGGTGATGTCTGCATTGTTGATCTGTGTGACTGTGTTTGAGTGAGTGATGTCTGTGTTGTTGATCTGTGTGACTGTGTTTGAGTGAGTGATGTCTGTGTTGTTGATCTGTGTGACTGTGTTTGAGTGAGTGATGTCTGTGTGTTGATCTGTGTGACTGTGTTTGAGTGAGTGATGTCTGTGTTGTTGATCTGTGTGACTGTGTTTCCAGGTGGACCCCAGCTTTGTCTATGCATACAGTCTACTAGCCCTAGAGTACATCTACCTGGAGGAGTTTGACAAGGCCATGACATGCTTCCGCAACGCCATACGACTGGACCCTAGGCATTATCAAGCATGGTGAGTGCAGATTTGAGTCCTTGTTGCAAGCTGAAATTTGCCTGTTCCAGGCATGAGCCAGAAACATCCACAAGCATTCCAAAGATTGTTCAACCTAGCATGTTGCAATCCTTGTTAATGGGGTTCATTTTGTTCTTGTCTATTCTGTTATTTTGTATATATCATTTTGGTGTATTGTATCTGGATTTATAATATTTCTTTGTACCACATTTTGGTGTATCATGTTCAAATTTATATTAAAGTATTTTGGTGTATCATATTTTGGTTACCATATTTGCATTACTGGTTTAGTATTTTGATGTATCATACATGATGTCTGTGTATCATAGGTTGACATGTTTTGGTGTATCATATGTGGACTGGTCATGGTTTGGTGTATCATGTGCATGGACTGGTCATGGTTTGGTGTATCATGTGCGTGGACTGGGCATGGTTTGACGTATCATGTGTGGACTGGTCATGTTTTATATCATGTGTGTGGACTGGTCATGCTTTAGTGTATCATGTGTGGACTGGTCATGCTTTGGTGTATCATGTGTGGACTGGTCATGCTTTGGTGTATCATGTGTGGACTGGTCATGCTTTGGTGTATCATGTGTGGACTGGTCATGTCTTGGTGTATCATGTGTGGACTGGTCATGTCTTGGTGTATCATGTGTGGGCTGGTCATGCTTTGGTGTATCATGGTGGACTGGTCATGTCTTGGTGTATCATGTGTGGACTGGTCATGCTTTGGTGTATCATGTGTGGACTGGTCATGTTTTGGTTATCATGTGTGGACTGGTCATGCTTTGGTGTATCATGTGTGGACTGGTCATGCTTTGGCATATCATGTGTGGACTGGTCATGCTTTGGCATATCATGTGTGGACTGGTCATGTCTTGGTGTATCATGTGTGGACTGGTCATATCTTGGTGTATCATGTGTGGACTGGTCATGCTTTGGTGTATCATGTGTGGACTGGTCATGTCTTGGTGTATCATGTGTGGACTGGTCATGTCTTGGTGTATCATGTGTGGGCTGGTCATGCTTTGGTGTATCATGGTGGACTGGTCATGTCTTGGTGTATCATGTGTGGACTGGTCATGCTTTGGTGTATCATGTGTGGACTGGTCATGTTTTGGTGTATCATGTGTGGACTGGTCATGCTTTGGCGTATCATGTGTGGACTGGTCATGCTTTGGCATATCATGTGTGGACTGGTCATGTCTTGGTGTATCATGTGTGGACTGGTCATATCTTGGTGTATCATGTGTGGACTGGTCATGTCTTGGTGTATCATGTGTGGACTGGTCATGTCTTGGTGTATCATGTGTGGACTGGTCATGCTTTGGTGTATCATGTGTGGACTGGTCATGCTTTGGCATATCATGTGTGGACATCATGCTTTGGTGTATCATGTATGGACTGGTCATGCTTTTGTGTATCATGTATGGATTGGTTATTCTTTGGTGTATCATGTGTGGACTGGTCATGTCTTGGTGTATCATGTGTGGACTGGTCATGCTTTGGCATATCATGTGTGGACTGGCCATGTCTTGGTGTATCATGTGTGGACTGGTCATGTCTTGGTGTATCATGTGTGGACTGGTCATGTCTTGGTGTATCATGTGTGGACTGGCCATGCTTTGGTGTATCATGTGTGGACTGGTCATGTCTTGGTGTATCATGTGTGGACTGGTCATGTCTTGATGTATCATGTGTGGACTGGTCATGTCTTGGTGTATCATGTGTGGACTGGTCATGTCTTGGTGTATCATGTGTGGACTGGTCATGTCTTGGTGTATCATGTGTGGACTGGTCATGTCTTGGTGTATCATGTGTGGACTGGTCATGCTTTGGTGTATCATGTGTGGACTGGTCATGTCTTGGTGTATCATGTGTGGACTGGTCATGCTTTGGCATATCATGTGTGGACTGGTCATGCTTTGGTGTATCATGTGTGGACTGGTCATGCTTTGGTGTATCATGTGTGGGCTGGTCATGTCTTGGTGTATCATGTGTGGACTGGTCATGCTGTGGTGTATCATGTGTGGGCTGGTCATGTCTTGGTGTATCATGTGTGGACTGGTCATGCTTTGGTGTATCATGTGTGGACTGGTCATGTCTTGGTGTATCATGTGTGGACTGGTCATGCTTTGGCATATCATGTGTGGACTGGTCATGCTTTGGTGTATCGTGTGTGGACTGGTCATGCTTTGGTGTATCGTGTGTGGACTGGTCATGCTTTGGTGTATCATGTGTGGGCTGGTCATGTCTTGGTGTATCATGTGTGGGCTGGTCATGTCTTGGTGTATCATGTGTGGACTGGTCATGCTTTGGCATATCATGTGTGGACTGGTCATGCTTTGGTGTATCATGTGTGGACTGATCATGCTTTGGTGTATCATGTGTGGGCTGGTCATGCTTTGGTGTATCATGTGTGGACTGGTCATGCTGTGGTGTATCATGTGTGGACTGGTCATGCTTTGGTGTATCATGTGTGGACTGGTCATGTCTTGGTGTATCATGTGTGGACTGCACATGCTTTGGCATATCATGTGTGGACTGGTCATGCTGTGGTGTATCATGTGTGGACTGGTCATGTCTTGGTGTATCATGTGTGGACTGGTCATGTCTTGGTGTATCATGTGTGGACTGGTCATGCTTTGGCGTATCATGTGTGGACTGGGTCATGCTTTGGTGTATCATGTGTGGATTGGTCATATTTTGGTGTATCATGTGTGGACTGGTCATGTCTTGATGAATCATGTGTGGACTGGTCATGCTTTGGTGTATCATGTGTGGACTGGTCATGTCTTGGTGAATCATGTGTTTATGTATCCTGTTCTCGTCAGGTATGGTGAATCATGTGTTGATGTATCCTGTTCTTGTCAGGTTTAGTGTATCATGTGTTGATGTATCCTGTTCTCATCAGGTATAGTATATCATGTGTTTATGTATCCTGTTCCTGTCAGGTATGGTATATCATGTGTTTATGTATCCTGTTCTCATCAGGTATAGTATATCATGTGTTTATGTATCCTGTTCCCGTCAGGTATGGTGTATCATGTGTTGATGTATCTTGTTATCGTTAGGTATGGTGTATCATGTGTTGATGTATTTTGTTCCCATCAGGTATGGTGTATCATATCATGTGTTGATGTTATTTGTTCTTGTCAGGTATGGTGTATCATGCGTTGATGTATCCTGTTCCCGTCAGGTATGGTGTATCATGTGTTGATGTATCTTGTTCTCGTCAGGTATGGTGTATCATGTGTTTATGTATCATGTTCTTGTCAGGTATGGTGTATCATGTGTTTATGTATCATGTTCTCAGCAGGTATGGTGTATCATGTGTTTATGTATCCTGTTCTCGTCAGGTGTGATGTATCATATGTTGATGTATCTTGTTCTCGTCAGGTGTGATGTATCATATGTTGATGTATCTTGTTCTCGTCAGGTATGGTGTGGGCATCATATACTACAAGCAGGAGAAGTTTAACCTGGCAGAAGTCCACTATCGTAAAGCCTTGTCCATCAACCCACAGAGTTCAGTGCTGATGTGTCATGTAGGAGTGGTGAGTTCATAGTGCTTGTCTCATGTGGGAGTGGTGAGTTCATAGTGGTTGTGTCATGTTCATGTGGGAGTGGTGAGTTCATATTGGTTGTCTCATGTGGGAATGGTGAGTTCATAGTGGATGTGTCATGTGGGAGTGGTGAGTTCATAATGGTTGTCTCTTGTGGGAGTGGTGAGTTCATAGTGCTTGTCTCATGTGGGAGTGGTGAGTTCATAGTGGTTGTCTCATGTGGGAGTGGTGAGTTCATATTGGTTGTCTCATGTGGGAGTGCTGAGTTCATAGTGGTTGTCTCATGTGGGAGTGGTGAGTTCATAATGGTTGTCTCTTGTGGGAGTGGTGAGTTCATAGTTGTTGTGTCATGTTCATGTAGGAGTGGTGAGTTCATATTGGTTGTCTCATGTGTCATGTGGGAGTGCTGAGTTCATATTGGTTGTCTCATGTGTCATGTGGGAGTGCTGAGTTCATATTGGTTGTCTCATGTGTCATGTGGGAGTGGTGAGTTCATATTGGTTGTCTCATGTGTCATGTGGGAGTGCTGAGTTCATATTGGTTGTCTCATGTGTCAGTGCTGAGTTCATATTGGTTGTCTCATGTGTCATGTGGGAGTGGTGAGTTCATATTGGTTGTCTCATGTGTCATGTGGGAGTGGTGAGTTCATATTGGTTGTCTCATGTTCATGTGGGAGTGGTGAGTTCATATTGGTTGTCTCATGTGTCATGTGGGAGTGCTGAGTTCATATTGGTTGTCTCATGTGTCATGTGGGAGTGGTGAGTTTATATTGGTTGTCTCATGTGGGAGTGAAGAGTTCATATTGGTTGTCTCATGTATCATGTGGTAGTCGTGAGTTCATAGTGGTTGTGTCATGTTCATGTGGGAGTGGTGAGTTCATAGTGGTTGTCTCATGTGGGAGGGGTGAGTTCATATTGGTTGTCTCATGTGGGAGTGAAGAGTTCATATTGGTTGTCTCAGATGGGAGTGATGAGTTCATATTGCTTGTCTCATGCGTGAGTGGTGAATTCATATTGGTTGTCTCATGTGGGAGTGGTGAGTTCATATTGGCTGTCTCAGGTGGGAGTGATGAGTTCATATTGCTTGTCTCATGCGTGAGTGGTGAGCTCATATTGGTTGTCTCATATATCGTGTGGGAGTGGCGAGTTCATATTGGTTGTGTCATGTGGGAGTGGTGAGTTCATATTGGTTATCTCTTGTGGGAGTGGTGAGTCCATAGTGTTTGACTCATGTGGGAATGGTGAGTTCATATTGTTGTCTCATGTAGGAGTGGTGAGTTCATAGTGGTTTCTCATGTGGAAGTGGTGATTTCATATTGGTTGTCTCATGTGGGAGGTGTGAGGTCATTTTGGTTGTCTCATCATGTGGGAGTGGTGAGTTCATATTGGTTGTCTCATGTGCCATGTGGGAGTGGTGAGTTCATATTGGTTGTCTCATGTGGGAGTGGTGAGTTCATATTGGTTGTCTCATGTGGGAGTGGTGAGTTCATATTGGTTGTCTCATGTATCATGTGGGAATGGTGAGTTCATATTGGTTGTCTTATGTGGGAGTGGTGAGTTCATATTGGTTGTCTCATGTGGGAGTGGTGAGGTCATTTTGGTTGTCTCATGTATCATGTGGGAGTGTTGAGTTCATATTGGTTTTCTCATGTGGGAGTGGTGAGTTCATACTGGCTGTCTCATGTATCATGTGGGAGTGGTGAGTTCATATTGGTTGTCCCATGTGCCATGTGGGAGTGGTGAGTTCATATTGGTTGTCTCATGTGGGAGTGGTGAGTTCATATTGGTTGTCTCATGTGGGAGTGGTGAGTTCATATTGGTTGTCTCATGTATCATGTGGGAATGGTGAGTTCATATTGGTTGTCTTATGTGGGAGTGGTGAGTTCATATTGGTTTTCTCATGTGTCGTGTGGGAGTGGTGAGTTCAAATTGGTTGTCTCATGTGTCGTGTGGGAGTGGTGAGTTCATATTGGTTGTCTGATGTGGGAGTGGTGAGTTCATATTGGTTGTCTCTTGTGGGAGTGGTGAGTTCATAGTGGTTGTCTCATGTGGAAGTGGTGAGTTCATATTGGTTGTCTCATGTGGGAGTGGTGAGTTTATATTGGTTGTCTCATGTGAGAGTGGTGAGTTCGTATTAGTTGTGTCATGTGGGAGTGGTGAGTTCATAGTGGTTTTCGCTTCTGTTTGTCTCTGTGAGTGTGAATGCAACTAACCTGATGATCATTATCTCCAGAGAATGTGCTCTCATCAACTGCATAACATTGGACTGTCAAGTTGGAGAGGCTCATTCCTGTCCTGCTGTGTTGTCTGTGTGTATGTGACAGAGTGAGTGGGCATCTGTGTGTATATGACAGAGAATTATAGGGAGGGTCATTACTAGCCAGCTGAGCTGTAAGTGTTTGAGATGGTGGGTGTGTTGACTACCTTTGTCTGTATGTGTCAACAGATGAGTTTGTGTGTGTGTGTGATAGTTTGTGTGTCTGTGTGTGTGTCAATTGATGATCTCCCTGTGTGTGTATGTGGATAGAGTGGGTGTGTTGACCCAGGAGAGTATGTGGCTTCATCAGATGCTGATGTATTGCTGTGTTTGTGGCACACAGATGTTCATCGTGCCTTGTGGCACACAGATGTTCATCGTCCCTTATGGCACAAAGATGTTCATCGTGCCTTGTGGCACACAGATGTTCATCGTCCCTTGTGGCACACAGATGTTCATCATCCCTTATGGCACACAGATGTTCATCGTCCCTTATGGCACAAAGATGTTCATCATGCCTTGTGGCACACAGATGTTCATCGTCCCTTGTGGCACACAGATGTTCATCCTCCCTTGTGGCACACAGATGTTCATCCTCCCTTATGGCACACAGATGTTCATCGTCCCTTGTGGCACACACATGTTCATCCTCCCTTATGGCACACACATGTTCATCGTCCCTTGTGGCACACAGATGTCAGCAGACCAGCTGGCCTGTCAACAGTCCTGTAGATCTTGTAGACAGTTCACTAGAATGACAATGACTTGTTGACAAATCTGGTTTCTGCAGGCCCAGCATGCACAGCAGAAGACAGACCTGGCCCTGAGCACCCTGAACCTGGCCATCAAGACTGACCCCAGGAACCCGCTGTGTGTCTTCCACAGAGCTTCCATCTTGTTTGCCAACGACAGACATCAAGTAGGTCGCAGCATGCATTTGACTGGTGTTTAGCTTAGCACTGTCATTATACGTGGGTCTGTGGTAACATGGAAGTTAACATTGGTTGGTCTGTGGTAACATGGAAGTTAACACGGGTGGGTCTGTGGTAACATGGAAGTTAACATGGGTGGGTCTTTGGTAACATACAAGTTAACATGGGTGGGTCTGTGGTAACATGGAAGTTAACATGGGTTGGTCTGTTGTAGCATGGATGTTAACATGGGTGGGTCTGTGGTACCATGGAAGTTAACATAGGTGGGTCTGTGGTAACATGGAAGTTAACATGGGTTGGTCTGTGGTAACATAGAAGTTAACATGGGTTGGTCTGTGGTAACATGGAAGTTAACATGGGTTGGTCTGGTAACATGGAAGTTAACATGGGTTGGTCTGTGGTAACATGGAAGCTAACATGGGTGGGTCTGTGGTAACATACAAGTTAACATGGGTTGGTCTGTGGTAACATGGAAGCTAACATGGGTTGGTCTGTGGTAACATACAAGTTAACATGGGTGGGTCTGTGGTAACATGGAAGTTAACATTGGTTGGTCTGTGGTAACATGGAAGTTAACACGGATGGGTCTGTGGTAAAATGGAAGTTAACATGGGTGGGTCTTTGGTAACATACAAGTTAACATGGGTGGGTCTGTGGTAACATGGAAGTTAACATGGGTTGGTCTGTTGTAGCATGGATGTTAACATGGGTGGGTCTGTGGTACCATGGAAGTTAACATAGGTGGGTCTGTGGTAACATGGAAGTTAACATGGGTTGGTCTGTGGTAACATAGAAGTTAACATGGGTTGGTCTGTGGTAACATGGAAGTTAACATGGGTTGGTCTGGTAACATGGAAGTTAACATGGGTTGGTCTGTGGTAACATGGAAGTTAGCATGGGTGGGTCTGTGGTAACATAGAAGTTAACATGGGTTGGTCTGTGGTAGCATGGATGTTAACATGGGTGGGTCTGTGGTAACATGGAAGTTAACATGGGTTGGTCTGTGGTAACATAGAAGTTAACATTGGTGGGTCTGTGGTAACATGGAAGTTAACATTGGTGGGTCTGTGGTAGCATGGATGTTAACATGGGTGGGTCTGTGGTAACATGGAAGTTAACATAGGTGGGTCTGTGGTAACATGGAAGTTACCATGGGTGGGTCTGTGGTAGCATGGAAGCTAACATGGGTGGGTCTGTGGTAGCATGGAAGTTAACATAGGTTAACATCAGTGGGTCTGTGGTAGCATGGAAGTTAACATGGGTGGGTCTGTGGTAGCATGGAAGTTAATGTAGGTTAACATCGGTGGGCCTGTGGTATCATGGAAGTTAACATGGGTGGGTCTGTGGTAGCATGGAAGTTAACATGGGTGGGTCTGTGGTAACATTGAAGCTAACATTGGTTGGTCCGTGATAGCATGGAATTTAACATATATTGGTCTAGTAACATGGACAGTTAACATGGGTTGGTCTGGTAGCATGGAAGTTAACATGGGTTGGTCTGGTAGCATGAAAGTTAACATGAGTTGGTCTGTGGTAGCATGGAAGTTAACAGGGGTGGGTCTGTGGTAGCATGGCAGTTAACAGGGGTGGGTCTGTGGTAACATGGAATTTAACATGGGTTGGTCTGTGATAACAGTTAGCATGGAAGTTAACATGGGTTGGTCTGTGGTAATGGTTAGCATAGAAGTTAACATGGGTTGGTCTGTGGTAACATGGAAGTTAACATGGGTTGGTCTGTGGTAACATGGAAGTTAACATGAGTTGGTCTGTGGTAACATGGAAGTTAACATGGGTTGGTCTGTGGTGACAGTTAACATGGAGACAGTAACACTTGTCTATGTGTGAGACAGTAACACTTATCTATGTGTGAGTTGTCATTCTGTGTCTCATCTCACAGGAAGCTCTGGAGGAACTGGAAAACTTGAAGCAGATTATCCCTAGAGAATCCCTGGTCTACTTCCTCATGGGCAAGGTCTGTCATGTTTGTATACAGGCAGGGTTGGTTGGTGTGTATGTGTGTGTGACCACATGTTTGTATACAGGCAGGGTTGGTTGGTTGGTGTGAATGTGTGTGTGTGTGTGTGACCACATGTTTGTATACAGGCAGGGTTGGTTGGTGTGTGTGTGTGACCACATGTTTGTATACAGGCAGGGTTGGTTGGTGTGTGTGTGTGACCACATGTTTGTATACAGGCAGGGTTGGTTGGTGTGTGTGTGTGACCACATGTTTGTATACAGGCAGGGTTGGTTGGTGTGTATGTGTGTGTGTGTGTGACCACATGTTTGTATACAGGCAGGGTTGGTTGGTGTGTGTGTGTGACCACATGTTTGTATACAGGCAGGGTTGGTTGGTGTGTATGTGTGTGTGTGTGTGACCACATGTTTGTATACAGGCAGGGTTGGTTGGTGTGAATGTGTGTGTGTGTGTGACCACATGTTTGTATACAGGCAGGGTTGGTTGGTTGGTGTGAATGTGTGTGTGTGTGTGTGTGTGACCACATGTTTGTATACAGGCAGGGTTGGTTGGTGTGTGTGTGTGACCACATGTTTGTATACAGGCAGGGTTGGTTGGTGTGTGTGTGTGTGTGTGTGACCACATGTTTGTATACAGGCAGGGTTGGTTGGTGTGTATGTGTGTGTGTGTGTGACCACATGTTTGTATACAGGCAGGGTTGGTTGGTGTGAATGTGTGTGTGTGTGTGACCACATGTTTGTATACAGGCAGGGTTGGTTGGTTGGTGTGAATGTGTGTGTGTGTGTGTGACCACATGTTTGTATACAGGCAGGGTTGGTTGGTGTGTGTGTGTGTGACCACATGTTTGTATACAGGCAGGGTTGGTTGGTGTGTGTGTGTGACCACATGTTTGTATACAGGCAGGGTTGGTTGGTGTGTATGTGTGTGTGTGTGACCACATGTTTGTATACAGGCAGGGTTGGTTGGTGTGTATGTGTGTGTGTGTGACCACATGTTTGTATACAGGCAGGGTTGGTTGGTGTGTGTGTGTGTGTGTGTGACCACATGTTTGTATACAGGCAGGGTTGGTTGGTGTGTATGTGTGTGTGACCACATGTTTGTATACAGGCAGGGTTGGTTGGTGTGAATGTGTGTGTGTGTGTGACCACATGTTTGTATACAGGCAGGGTTGGTTGGTTGGTGTGAATGTGTGTGTGTGTGTGTGACCACATGTTTGTATACAGGCAGGGTTGGTTGGTGTGTGTGTGTGTGACCACATGTTTGTATACAGGCAGGGTTGGTTGGTGTGTGTGTGTGACCACATGTTTGTATACAGGCAGGGTTGGTTGGTGTGTATGTGTGTGTGTGTGACCACATGTTTGTATACAGGCAGGGTTGGTTGGTGTGTGTGTGTGACCACATGTTTGTATACAGGCAGGGTTGGTTGGTGTGTGTGTGTGTGTGTGTGTGTGACCACATGTTTGTATACAGGCAGGGTTGGTTGGTGTGTATGTGTGTGTGTGACCACATGTTTGTATACAGGCAGGGTTGGTTGGTGTGTATGTGTGTGTGTGTGTGTGACCACATGTTTGTATACAGGCAGAGTTGGTTGGTGTGTATGTGTGTGTGTGTGACCACATGTTTGTATACAGGCAGAGTTGGTTGGTGTGTATGTGTGTGTGTGTGTGTGACCACATGTTTGTATACAGGCAGGGTTGGTTGGTGTGTATGTGTGTGTGTGTGACCACATGTTTGTATACAGGCAGAGTTGGTTGGTGTGTATGTGTGTGTGTGTGACCACATGTTTGTATACAGGCAGGGTTGGTTGGTGTGTGTGTGTGTGACCACATGTTTGTATACAGGCAGGGTTGGTTGGTGTGTGTGTGTGTGTGTGTGTGACCACATGTTTGTATACAGGCAGGGTTGGTTGGTGTGTGTGTGTGTGACCACATGTTTGTATACAGGCAGGGTTGGTTGGTGTGTATGTGTGTGTGACCACATGTTTGTATACAGGCAGGGTTGGTTGGTGTGTGTGTGTGTGTGTGTGACCACATGTTTGTATACAGGCAGGGTTGGTTGGTGTGTGTGTGTGTGACCACATGTTTGTATACAAAGAAAAATAGATAATACATTGATTTCTTGTATGTTGTAGGTTCACTGAAAGTTGGGTAATATGATTTCTGGTGTTGTAAGTTTCTGAAAGTTGGGTATTACATGATTTCTTGTGTTGTAGGTTCACAAAAAGTTGGGTATTACATGATTTCTTGTGTTGTAGGTTCACAAAAAGTTGGGTAATACACATCTGGCCATGATGAACTTTTCCTGGGCCATGGACCTTGACCCCAAGGGTTTAAACAACCAGATCAAGGAGGCCGTGGACAAACGTTACGTGACCGAGGACGACGACCCCCTGGCCAGGCTGGAGCACGGCTCAGGTAAACGACTTGGTCAGGCACTAGCTTTCTGACTTGAAGTATCTAGACCAGTGGGGGATATCTTCATTCACATAGGGATGTAGTCATTCTTATATCTTCAGATATGCTAGACCAGTGGGGGATATCTTCATTCACATAGGAGTCTATTCATTCTGGTATCTTCAGATATGCTAGACCAGTGGGGGATATCTTCATTCACATAGGGATGTAGTCATTCTGGTATCTTCAGATATGCTAGACCAGTGGGGGATATCTTCATTCACATAAGGATGTTGTCATTCTTATATCTTCAGATATGCTAGACCAGTGGGGGATATCTTCATTCACATAGGGATGTTGTCATTCTTATATCTTCAGATATGCTAGACCAGTGGGGGATATCTTCATTCACATAAGGATGTTGTCATTCTTATATCTTCAGATATGCTAGACCAGCGGGGGATATCTTCACTCACATAGGGGTCTAGTCATTCTGGTATCTTCAGATATGCTAGACCAGCGGGGGATATCTTCACTCACATACGGGTCTAGTCATTCTTTTATCTTCAGATATGCTAGACCAGCGGGGGATATCTTCACTCACATAGGGGTCTAGTTATTCTTGTATCTTCAGATATGCTAGACCAGTGGGGGATATCTTCACTCACATAGGGGTCTAGTCATTCTGGTATCTTCAGATATGCTAGACCAGCGGGGGATATCTTCACTCACATAGGGGTCTAGTCATTCTTGTATCTTCAGATAAAGTGGAGCTGCAGTCATGCTGTTTAAAATATACTTCTTCTGTGTTCACCCGGAGTGTTTTTTCAGGCATAATTGCAGTGTGTCTGGTTATGCACCCTTGGGCCGAAACCCTTTGGCCAACACATCCGACTTTTGCATGCATGTATTAAAACCAGGTTAGCCGTCCTGGGGGGACTCACTTTTGTGGTGCCGTCCACATCCCAGCTGGTCAAGTTAGAATGGTTGAAGGCAACACGGTCAGCCCTCAAAGGAAGGCAGGGACAGTCCATGGGCATTTACCGCCATCCAAGGAGGCTGCCATAATTTTAGAGCCAACATCCACTCAGCAAGCTTTTGCTTCAGACTTCCACATAATGGATTCGCTAGCCAAGCGTTCCATTTTATGTGAATGAGATGATGACATCCACTCAGCAAGCTTTTGCTTCAGTCTTCCACGTAATGGATTCGCTAGCCAAGCGTTCCATTTCGTGTTAATGAGACGACATCCACTCAGCAAGCTTTTGCTTCAGACTTCCAAGCAGAGCGTTCCATTTGGTGTTAATGAGACGTTTTTCCACCTTTGACTATGCTCACTCAATGAGTTTAAATACAGACTTGCTTCATAACCATTGCGTGCGACTGGGGTGCTTTTTTCCACCTTTAGTAATGCTTATGGGGTAGGCTGCTTGTGCTGCCGGCTCAGCATCTTACCTCCATGCAGCAGAGAGTGAGTAACGGCCAGGCCCTCTCATCTGGGGGATCCTTCATTCAAGTATCTGGATCACAGCAGATAGCAGGGTCAGCATCTCACATCCATGTTGCCCGGCCCTCACAACCATGTTGCCCGGCCCTCACCGGGGAATATTGACTGAAAGGCGTTCAGCCAGGTACCTCAGCTGAGAGCTAGTAGAATGTGTGTCTGGACCAAGAATGTAGTGGCATCGTATGCCTGATTCGGACTTGAGTGCTATGGATTTGTTTATCCCTAGCTTTTGACTGCCTGTCCCCAGTCTACCTGCCAGGCAGCAGGTGTGTGTCTCTCTTGGTCTGCTTCCTATCCCATGACCTGTCCGACATGTAGCTGCCACTGTCAGCGTAGTTCTTGGGGTCATTGCAGACACGATAGAGGGGGGACAAGTTTTTTTTTTAATGTTGCATATCCCTTACAGGACGTTGCAGTCAACACCAGCATTTTTCAGCTGCTGTTGATGTACTAGGCAAGTACTAGACTTTTACGTTCAGTAGTTTGCCATTGATTTCTGAACGACCGGCTCCTATACCTTTTTCGAAAAAACCAGCACCGCTGTATTTCAAACCCGGGTATACGGGCTCACAAACCACAAGCCCTTAGCCACAGAGACCGATGTGGACAATATACAATAAGATAAAGTTAGTGGAGCTGTGGACAATATACAACAACATAAAGTTAGTGGAGCTGCTGTCAGTATACAGTAACATAATGTTAGTGGAGCTGTGGTCAAGCTGTGGACAGTGTCCAGTAATGTAAAGTTAGTAGAGCAATAACATAAAGTTAATGGTTTAGTTTAGCTTAGTCAATGGATCACAGCACACAGGTGTAACCCGCAAGTGCTTCGTCTACTCCTAACTCAAGCCTGAGTCCGGAGAATCTCAGCTCAGTGCATGAACTCTGTAGTATCAACGAGGATCCTGAAATACTTTGGGTAGATCTTTAACTTAAAATTTTGCCCGGGTAGCGCCGTTAGGCTACTCTTTTTTGATTTCCAACTGCCAAGGGAGTTTTTACGTGAGCAACAATACACACGGGCGTCCGATCTCACTACCCAGAGACAACAATACACACGGGCGTCCGATCTCACTACCCAGAGACCAGGGGACAAAAATATACACGGGCGTCCGATCTCATTACCCAGAGACCAGGGGACAACAATACACACGGGCGTCCGATCTCACTACCCAGAGACCAGGGGAAATTTTTTTACTAGAAGTTCAGGTGACAAAATCCGACCCTCACCAGCGCTTGAACCCGGGACCTGCAGCGCTTGAGGTGGACACCATACCTTGAGACCACTCAGCCCTACAGAAAAAAGTTAGTGGAGCTGTGGACAATATACAATAACATAAAGTTAGTGGAGTTGTGGTCAAGCTGTGGATAATATACAATAACATAAAGTTAGTGGAGCTGTAGACAATATACAGTAAAATAAAGTTAGTGGAGCTGTGAACAATATACAATAATGTAAAGCTAGTGGAGCTGTGGACAATATACAGTAAGATAAAGTTAGTGGAGCTGTGGACAATATACAGTAAGATAAAGTTAGTGGAGCTGTGGACAATATACAATAACATAAAGTTAGTGGAGCTGTGGACAATATACAATAAGATAAAGCTAGTGGAGCTGTGGACAATATACAGTAAGATAAAGTTAGTGGAGCTGTGGACAATATACAGTAAGATAAAGTTAGTGGAGCTGTGGACAATATACAATAAGATAAAGTTAGTGGAGCTGTGGACAATATACAATAACATAAAGTTAGTGGAGCTGTGGACAATATACAATAACATAAAGTTAGTGGAGCTGTGTTCAAGCTGTGGAAAATATACAATAACAAAGTTGGTGGAGCTGTGGAAAATATACAGTAACATAAAGTTGGTGGAGCTGTGGACAATATACAATAATGTAAAGTTAGTGGAGCTGTGGACAATATACAATAACATAAAGTTAGTGGAGCTGTGGACAATATACAATAACATAAAGTTAGTGGAGCTGTGGACACTAAAGAATAACATAAAGTTAGTGGAGCTGTGGACAATATACAATAACATAAAGTTAGTGGAGCTGTGGACACTAAAGAATAACATAAAGTTAGTGGAGCTGTGGTCAAGCTGTGGACAGTATACAATAACATAAAGTTTGTGGTCTCCCTGGCCTAGGAGTTTACGTCTTTCTCCGTAATCCCATATATTCTCGCGAGTAACGTAACCTGCACGAGAATCGGTAGCAGTTCTCACTGCGTTTGGTAACTTACAGGGTATGTGAGCCACCCGCTCAGAAAGCATTGGCAAACTACTGAGTGTAATCTTACCTAGTACATCAACAGCAGCTAAAAAATGCTGATGTTGACTGCAACGTCCTGTAAGGGAAATGCAACCCCCAAAAAAAGTTAGTGGAGCTGTGGACAATATACAATAATATAAAGTTAGTGGAGCTGCGGTCAAGCTGTGGACAGTAAACAATAACATAAAGTTAGTGGAGCTTGGGCAATATACAATAACATAAATTTAGTGGAGCTGTGGACAATATACAGTAACATAAAGTTAGTGGAGCTGATTGATTGATTGATTGATTGATTTAGGAATCGTCATCACAGCATTCGGGGCATTCCCATAAGCGCTCCATCCCCATCCTCAGCAACCAGCGAAGAGTTCGAACACTAATAGTACCAGTAGCAATCTGATTATATGTCCGTCTCGCCTTTCCTCTGAGCGTTGAGCGCCGGCCAGATCCCCTCGCCACTTCTCGCTGTCTCATTCTTGCCAGACCATGGCACTCCATTTGCTCCTCCAAAATGTACACGTGCTCCCACAAGGCTGCAACCATGTCTGTCTTGTCATGTATCGATACTCCAAGTTCTGCAGAGCCAGCCAATCTGTCCGCCTGTTCATTTCCCAGCACACCGGCATGCCCCGGAGAAAAGATCCAGGCGATGCTTGTCACCCGTGACCTCCGAAGCGAAGCAAGCCACTCCACACGAAGCCTGCCCGTCCTCACACTCGTCAGCATGCTTTCTGAGTCAGTTACAATCACGATGTGTGTGTGTGTCATATTCTCCATCCAGCGGAGAGCTGCAGTGACCGCCTCCAACTCCATTCTTAATCTGGATGTTGTGGTATCATATGCCAGGCTCTCCTGCCCCAAACGTCGACCATTGGCTTTGGCTATGAACCCCCAGCCACTTTTCTCACCTCTTGACACTGAACCATCTGTGTAGAATATCACATCACCCGAGTGAGCATTGTCCTGAATTAGTTGCTGGATTTCCACTTCCGTGGCCCCTGCTGGCCACTCCCTGCACTCCCGGCTTAATGTGATTATAACTTTGCACAATTCTGACTGCTCCGCTGGCACTCTGATCCACTCCTCTCCACGCCTAATGTTCTCCAAGGGGCACACCTGTCTGATCGTATCCTCTGCCTGAGCCATCCATGATTTCCCTCTTATCAGTCGCTGACCCTTAACTGCATCCAGTGCCTCATGCAGTGGGTGGTCTGTGTCTGCAGCTACTCTGAGGTATGCCTCAGTGGAGCTGTGGACAATATACAGTAACATAAAGTTAGTGGAGCTGTGGACAATATACAATAACATAAAGTTAGCGGAGCTGTGGTCAAGCTGTGGACAATATACAATAACATAAAGTTAGTGGAGTTGTGGAAAATATACAATAACATAAAGTTAGTAGAGCTGTGGACAATATACAATAACATAAAGTTAGTGGAGCTGTGGACAATATACAGTAACATAAAGTTAGTGGAGCTGTGGACAATATACAGTAACATAAAGTTAGTGGAGCTGTGGACAATATACAGTAACATAAAGTTAGTGGAGCTGTGGACAATATACAATAACATAAAGTTAGTGGAGCTGTGGACAATATACAGTAACATAAAGTTAGTCGAGCTGTGGTCAAGCTGTGGACAATATACAATAACATAAAGTTAGTGGAGCTGTGGACAATATACAATAACATAAAGTTAGTCGAGCTGTGGACAATATACAGTAACATAAAGTTAGTCGAGCTGTGGACAATATACAGTAACATAAAGTTAGTGGAGCTGTGGACAATATACAGTAACATAAAGTTAGTGGAGCTGTGGACAATATACAGTAACATAAAGTTAGTGGAGCTGTGGACAATATACAATAACATAAAGTTAGTGGAGCTGTGGACAATATACAGTAACATAAAGTTAGTGGAGCTGTGGACAATATACAGTAACATAAAGTTAGTGGAGTTGTGGAAAATATACAATAACAAAGTTAGTGGAGCTGTGGACAATATACAATAACATAAAGTTAGTGGAGCTGTGGACAATATACAATAACATAAAGTTAGTGGAGCTGTGGACAATATACAGTAACATAAAGTTAGTCGAGCTGTGGTCAAGCTGTGGACAATAACATAAAGTTAGTGGAGCTGTGGACAATATACAATAACATAAAGTTGTTGGAGTTGTGGTCAAGCTGTGGACAATATACAATAACATAAAGTTAGTGGAGTTGTGGTCAAGCTGTGGACAATATACAATAACATAAAGTTAGTGGAGCTGTAGACAATATACAGTAACATAAAGTTATCGGGATGACTATATTGCACTATGTCACACAATAATAGATATAACTTTACATCTGTATAACATTAGGTTTGTCAATGTTTCATCTGGGTTCCATTCATGTCACATGCTTGGTTATGTGGTCACATTCATGTCACATGCTTGGTTGTGTGGTCACATTCATGTCACATGCTTGGTTGTGGTCATATTCATGTCACATGCTTGGTTGTGTGGTCACATGCTTGGTTGTGTGGTTATATTCATGTCACATGTTTGGTTGTGTGGTCACATGCTTGGTTGTGTGGTCATATTCCTGTCACATGTTTGGTTATGTGGTCACATTCATGTCACATGCTTGGTTGTGTGGTCACATTCATGTCACATGCTTGGTTGTGTGGTCACATGCTTGGTTGTGTGGTCATATTCCTGTCACATGCTTGGTTGTGTGGTCATATTCCTGTCACATGCTTGGTTGTGTGGTCATATTCCTGTCACATGCTTGGTTGTGTGGTCATATTCCTGTCGCATGCTTGGTTGTGTGGTCACATTCATGTCACATGCTTGGTTGTGTGGTCACATTCATGTCACATGCTTGGTTGTGTGGTCACATGCTTGGTTGTGTGGTCACATTCATGTCACATGCTTGGTTGTGTGGTCACATGCTTGGTTATGTGGTCATATTCCTGTCACATGCTTGGTTGTGTGGTCATATTCCTGTCACATGCTTGGTTGTGTGGTCATATTCCTGTCACATGCTTGGTTGTGTGGTCACATGCTTGGTTGTGTGGTTATATTCCTGTCACATGCTTGGTTGTGTGGTTATATTCCTGTCACATGCTTGGTTGTGTGGTTATATTCCTGTCACATGCTTGGTTGTGTGGTTATATTCATGTCACATGCTTGGTTGTGTGGTCACATGCTTGGTTGTGTGGTCATATTCATGTCACATGCTTTGTTGTGTGGTCACATGCTTGGTTGTGTGGTCATATTCCTGTCACATGCTTGGTTATGTGGTCATATTCATGTCACATGTTTGGTTGTATGGTCACATTCATGTCACATGTTTGGTTGTGTGGTCACATTCATGTCACTTGCTTGGTTGTGTGGTCACTCTCTGCTGTTTCTTCCTACTTGCAGCATCAGACGGAGATGGAGCCAGTGCCCGGGAGGCAGGTGAGCTGGAGGCAGGGGATGCTGGACAGGATGAGCTGGGTCAGGGAGCAGCCGGACTGATGGATGCCCCAGATCTGCAGGCTACAGAAAGTGACGAGAGTTTATGATAACATGCAAATATAGACACTAGACATGAGGATTCCAGTGTGGTCATCGGCAGATGCTTCCAGACAGGCAGTCTATCGTCTGCTTCTATCTAGACAGGCAGTCTGACGTCTGCTTTTATCTAGACAGGCAATCTGATGTCTGCTTAGTGATTCCTGTTTGCTTTTTTACAGTGATAATATGTGTGTGATCAATCCTGGATAAAATACCATTTCTGAGAACTATTTGTGGATTATAGGTATTTCTGTCAGGACTGTCACAGGATGAAACAGCCAACAGTTGTGGGTATTTCTGTCAGGACTGTCACGGGATGAAACAGCCAACAGTTGCAGGTATTTCTGTCAGGACTGTCATGGGATAAAACAGCCAACAGTTGTATTTGTGTCGGGGCTGCAGTGGTTAGAGATGATTTTGCTCATGCCAATGTCTGGAGATAATTCTGACACAGCAATCATCGCAAATGTCAATGTGGAGGTATTTCTGTCCAAACTATCATTGCACGTGTTAGTGATATGTTTCTGTGAACTGTCACATGCCAGTGTCTGGAAATAATTCTGACAGAGGAATCATCATAAATGTCAAAGTGGAGGTAATTTATGTCAATGATTAGAGAATATTTATTTCTGAATCGTTATTGTTTAACAGATATAACAGATTCGAGATTGTCAGAATAGTTGTCACCCACATCAGTGGTTGTAATATTTCTGTCAGAACAATTATCAGACGGGTCATCGTAGATAGTTCTGCCAAACCCAACATCAGATTACATGCATCAACCACTGGAAATGGAAATTGTTCTGTCAGAACTTTTATAACATATGTCAACGACGAAATATTTCTGTAGAACTTTCGTTACATATTTCAATGGCTGGAAATATTTCTGTTAGAAAAAATGTGACATGTCAGCGGTTGGATGTATTTCTGGTAGATTGATCATGTGACATGTCAGCAGTTGGATGTATTTCTGGTAGAATGATCATGTGACATGTCAGCGGTTGGATGTATTTCTGGTAGACTGATCATGTGACATGACAGCAGTTGGATGTATTTCTGGTAGAATGATCATGTGACATGTCAGCGGTTGGGTGTATTTCTGGTAGACTGATCATGTGACATGACACCGGTTGGATGTATTTCTGGTAGAATGATCATGTGACATGACAGCGGTTGGGTGTATTTCTGGTAGAATGATCATGTGACATGTCAATGGTTGGATGTATTTCTGGTAGAATGATCATGTGACATGTCAACGGTTGGATGTATTTCTGGTAGAATGATCATGTGACATGTCAGCGGTTGGATGTATTTCTGGTAGAATGATCATGTGACATGTCAACGGTTGGATGTATTTCTGGTAGACTGATCATGTGACATGACAGCGGTTGGATGTATTTCTGGTAGAATGATCATGTGACATGTCAGCAGTTGGATGTATTTCTGGTAGAATGATCGTGTGACATGTCA
Organism: Cepaea hortensis; assembly: GCA_963921405.1. Taxonomy (NCBI): domain Eukaryota; kingdom Metazoa; phylum Mollusca; class Gastropoda; order Stylommatophora; family Helicidae; genus Cepaea; species Cepaea hortensis. The sequence continues at coordinate 101,661,189 of OY992892.1, read as the reverse complement.
ACAGTTGGGTGTATTTCTGGTAGAATGATCATGTGATATGACAGTGGTTGGATGTATTTCTCCAAGAAGAACTACAACTTGTACATAAAAGCAATTATATTTCTGAAATTGTTTTTTGTGTATTTGTCTGTGAAGAGGTGCCTCATAAGGACAGCCTCTTTGAATGAATGATATAGTTGTGTCTCTCATTGTCCTAGTGTAGGGTTGAGTGATACAGTTGTCTCTCATTGTCCTAGTGTAGGGTTGAGTGATACAGTTGTGTCTCTCATTGTCCTAGTGTAGGGTTGAGTGATACAGTGGCATTTGTATTATGTAGATTGACATGTCACTGCCGGCTAGTGTATTGTGCTTATGTCACTGTCGGCTGGTGTATCATGTTTGACACATCACTGTCGGCTGGTGTATCATGTTTGACACATCACTGTCGGCTGGTGTATCATGTTTGACACATCACTGTCGGCTGGTGTGTCATGTTTGACACATCACTGTCGGCTGGTGTATCATGTTTGACACATCACTGTCGGCTGGTGTATCATGTTTGACACATCACTGTCGGCTGGTGTATCATGTTTGACACATCACTGTCGGATGGTGTATCATGTTTGACACATCACTGTCGGCTGGTGTATCATGTTTGACACATCACTGTCGGCTGGTGTATCATGTTTGACATGTGTACTAGTGTGGTTATATGACTTGAATGCCACGTGTGTGTGTGTGTGGTTATGACTTGAATGCCATATGTGTGTGTGTGGTTATATGACTTGAATGCCATGTGTGTGTGTGTGGTTATATGACTTGAATGCCACGTGTGTGTGTGTGGTTATATGACTTGAATGCCATGTGTGTGTGTGTGTGGTTATATGACTTGAATGCCATATGTGTGTGTGTGGTTATATGACTTGAATGCCACGTGTGTGTGTGTGTGGTTATATGACTTGAATGCCGTGTGTGTGTGTGTGTGGTTATATGACTTGAATGCCGTGTGTGTGTGTGGTTATGACTTGAATGTCATATGTGTGTGGTTATATGATTTGAATGCCATATGTGTGTGTGTGTGGTTATATGATTTGAATGCCATATGTGTGTGGTTATATGACTTGAATACCATATGTGTGTATGGTTACTTTGAATTGTGAAGACACAAACATGATATTGCACAATTTATTGCTTGGCATATTAGATTGTATCTCGTGAGGTGGATACAATATTTGACTTTCTACCAAAGATGTTCTAAATCAGGAATAACTTCACTGGCCTTCATTATTTTGTAATGCTGTAGTGGTCATCTGTCCAGGTGATTGACAAGGTGATTGTGTAGATGGTGACTGACAGATTGTGTGAATGGTGACTGACTGACAGACTGATTGTGTTGATGGTGACTGACAGATTGTGTGTATGGTGACTGACAGACTGATTGTGTGGATGGTGATTGAAGAGTGATTGTGTGGATGGAGAGCCCATCACCTGTGTGTGTGATGACTTCCAGGCTGGCAGTTGTTCTTGGCTTGTGCCTTAGGTTCAGATATTTCATCGTGAGGCTCCTCTAGTTGCCAACATTCTGTACAACAGCTTGATCCCAGAGACTTCTCATGTTTGTGTACTTTGTCTCGCCAAATTTGGTTTGCCAGTGTACTTTGTCTCTCCAAATTTGGTTTGCCAGTGTACTTTGTCTCGCCAAATTTGGTTTGCCAATGTACTTTGTTTGGCCAGATTTGGTTTGCCAGTGTACCTTGTCCGGCCAGATTTTGGTTTGCCAGTGTACTTTGCCTGGTCAGATTTGGTTTGCCAGTGTACTTTGTCTCGCCAAATTTGGTTTGCCAGTGTACTTTGTCTCGCCAAATTTGGTTTGCCAATGTACTTTGTTTGGCCAGATTTGGTTTGTCAGTGTACTTTGTCCAGCCAGATTTTGGTTTGCCAGTGTACTTTGCCTGGTCAGATTTGGTTTGCCAGTGTATTTTGTCTCACCAAATTGGTTTGCCACTGTACTTTGTCCAGCCAGATTTGGTTTGCCAGTGTAGTTTGCCCGGCCAGATTTGGTTTGCCAGTGTGGGAAGTCTGGCTGTATTTGGTTTGCCAATGCAATTTGTCAAGCCAGATTTTTAAATATCTGTGTAGTTTCTCTGGCCAGATTTGGTTTGCCTGTATAGTTTGTCTGGCCAGATTTGGTTTGCCAGTGTACTTTGTCCGGCCAGATTTTGGTTTGCCAGTGTACTTTGCCTGGTCAGATTTGGTTTGCCAGTGTATTTTGTCTCACCAAATTGGTTTGCCACTGTACTTTGTCCAGCCAGATTTGGTTTGCCAGTGTAGTTTGCCCGGCCAGATTTGGTTTGCCAGTGTGGTAAGTCTGGCTGTATTTGGTTTGCCAATGCAATTTGTCAAGCCAGATTTTTAAATATCTGTGTAGTTTCTCTGGCCAGATTTGGTTTGCCTGTATAGTTTGTCTGGCCATATTTGGTTTGCCTGTGAACTTTGGCCAAAATAGGTTTGTCTGTGTTCTGGTGCTGCCTTTCTTATGGGTGTTCTGTGTGCATTAATTCCAGTTTGTAATGACATGTAGTTATCTGTGTTGTTTTTTTGTTTGTACATAAAACATTGAATCTAATGTTGTACAGTCATGGATAATTCCAGGGACAATTTTCTAGTATTAAAATAATACAGCAGTAATGTATTCATTTTCATGGGGCATTGTTGGGTGATTATTGTGGGTCAGTGTCAGACTTGTATAGTACCATCTGGTTCTCATGTTTATGTTCTCCAGGACCAGGAGTACTTTTGAGGGTAGAGCAGACAGTTATGCACCACAATTATTCTCGTTAACCGTTTATAACATACAAATGAAATTTAGTCAGAATATTCATGCACATGTGCAGCAAACATTTCTACTTCTCAGCATAATCTCCTCAACTTCAAGCTCTATGCCATCTTGAAACAAGAGCATGTATCCCAGATCTGTACCACATTTTGTCCCGTTCTCGTAGCCATTTCTTCACAGCATTAATCACTCCCTCATTGTTTTCAAACTTTGTCCCACGGATAGCTTTCTTAAGGGGACCAAAAAGATGGTGCCATGTCTGGACTTAAGGTGGATGGGCAGTACATTCCAGCACATTTTGTGGATTGCCTCTCTTGTCAGCATGTTCTAACAAGACCTGGCAGGTGGCTGTGGCAGGACGTCCAGAGCACGGTTTATCAGCCAGCTCTACACCTCCACTTGCAGAAACCATAATTCTCTGTGCCCAGTGACTAGCTGTGTTTCTATCAACTGCAAAAGTGCCATACACAGCACACAAATGTTTGTGATTGTCAACAAATTTCTTTCTCTGCGATCAAAGATCATATAACAGTCCTCCGCTTAATGTACGTCATTAATATCTAATTTCAAAGGTTTTGTGTTGCGGTAAAATTTGGTATACACCTTCAAGAACTAAAATTGGTGCAGATTTATTGCGTCTATCTTTATAATAAGCTGAGATAATTATTGCAGTGCATAACTTTCTGACCTGCCTTCGTATTATTATTTTTAGTTGATCTGCAAGATTTGGGGTCAGTAGACACTAAAGGATACAAGGTGGAGTCAGTAGACGTTATAGGTACAAGGTGGAGTCAGTAGACACTACAGATACAAGGTGGAGTCAGTAGACTAAGGATACAGGGTGGAGTCAGTAGACACTACAGGTAGAAGGTGGAGTCAGTAGACTAAGATACAAGGTGGAGTCAGTAGACACTACAGGTACAAGGTGGAGTCAGGTGACACTACAGGTACAAGGTTCAGTCAGTAGACACTACAGATACAAGGTGGAGTCAGTAGACTAAGGATACAGGGTGGAGTCAGTAGACACTACAGATACAAGGTGCATTCAGTAGACTAAGATACAGGGTGGAGTCAGTAGACACTACAGGCACAAGGTGGAGTCAGTAGACTAAGATACAAGGTGGAGTCAGTAGACACTACAGGTACAAGGTGGAGTCAGGTGACACTACAGGTACAAGGTTCAGTCAGTAGACACTACAGATACAAGGTGGAGTCAGGTGACACTACAGGTACAAGGTTCAGTCAGTAGACACTACAGATACAAGGTTCAGTCAGTAGACACTACAGGTACAAGGTTCAGTCAGTAGACACTACAGGTACAAGGTTCAGTCAGTAGACACTACAGGTACAAGGTTCAGTCAGTAGACACTACAGATACAAGGTGGAGTCAGGTGACACTACAGGTACAAGGTTCAGTCAGTAGACACTACAGATACAAGGTGGAGTCAGGTGACACTACAGGTACATGGTGGAGTCAGTAGACACTACAGATACAAGGTGGAGTCAGGTGACACTACAGGTACAAGGTGGAGTCAGTAGACACTACAGATACAAGGTGGAGTCAGGTGACACTACAGGTACAAGGTGGAGTCAGTAGACACTACAGGTACAAGGTTCAGTCAGTAGACACTACAGGTACAAGGTTCAGTCAGTAGACACTACAGATACAAGGTGGAGTCAGGTGACACTACAGGTACAAGGTTCAGTCAGTAGACACTACAGATACAAGGTGGAGTCAGGTGACACTACAGGTACAAGGTTCAGTCAGTAGACACTACAGATACAAGGTGGAGTCAGGTGACACTACAGGTACAAGGTGGAGTCAGTAGACACTACAGGTACAAGGTGGAGTCAGGTGACACTACAGGTACAAGGTTCAGTCAGTAGACACTACAGATACAAGGTGGAGTCAGTAGACACTACAGATACAAGGTGGAGTCAGTAGACACTACAGATACAAGGTGGAGTCAGTAGACACTACAGGTACAAGGTGGAGTCAGGTGACACTACAGATACAAGGTGGAGTCAGGTGACACTACAGATACAAGGTGGAGTCAGTAGACACTACAGGATACACGGTGGAGTCAGTAGACATTACAGATACAAGGTGGAGTCAGTAGACATTACAGATACAAGGTGGAGTCAGTAGAACGAACGAACAGACTATTTTCAAAGGGTAACAAATTGGGCACGCAGGCCCGTCTTACATTCGGCCCTTCCATTCACTCATCTTTCATCAACAGTGCATAGGAAAAAACATTGTCACATGAATTTTGTAAACATAAACAATGCATATTACTATGTTATGAGACACATCCACCACCCACCCAGACATCCCCCATTCACTCCAACTCCCCCACCCAACCACACACACATACATTCCCCCACCCATCCACCACATCCCTACACCTACACATCTCCCCACCCACACACACCTCTCACCCACCACACATCCCATCCACCACACCCCAAGCACACATACATTCAATAACCCACACACCCCCCACCTACACACATCTCCCCACCCACTCACATATCCTATACCCGTCCCATTACCCACCAACAATCACTCACCCACATATCCTCCTCCACCCACACACCTCCACCCACTCAGCCAAACACACATTCCTCAACCACACACACATCTCCCCGTCAACTCACATATTCCGCACCTACCCACACACAAATTCTGCACCCACCCACATAATCTCCCATCTCCCCCAGCCCACTCACAGATCCCGAGCCCACACCTACAAACACCCCCCACTATCTCTTAACCTGCACACACCCATCCCCCAACCAAACATCCCTTAACCACACACCCTTACTCATATACAATCACCCACCCACACATCCTGTACCCAACCACACATCCTCCATCCACCCATCCCCCAGCCACACATCCCTTAACCACACACCCCTACCCATATACACACATATCCCCACCCATCAACACATCCCCCATTCACAAACACACACCTCCCATCCACGCACACACACAACCCACACACACATCCCCAACTCATACACTCATCCCCTCACACATCCCTAGACACATGTACTTATCCCTCAACCACTAACACCCACACATCCCTTACCCACTCATCAACACATACATCTCCTATCTACCCACCCACACTCACACACCCCAACCACCCATCTAAGCACACATTCCCACCCTCATACACATCCTTCACCAACCCGCAAACCCAACCACACCTTCACCCACCCAAACACACATCATTTATCCACACCCAGCTTCCCTCCCACACAACACCACACCCACACACATCCCTAAGACACATCCCTCACCCACATCTCCCCACACATCTCCTACCCATACACACATCCCCCAACTACAATCACCCTCACATACATCCTCCATCCAGCCACACACCCCCACCCAGCCAGACATATCCCACACCCACACACACATCTCCAAATCCATCACCCACATCCATCATGCACCCCTCCCCTACCCACATACATCCCCCACACACACTCCCCACCCATCCACCCAAACATCCCACACCCAGACACATCCCTCACCCACACCCCCAAACCCACAACCACCCCCACCTGCACACATCTCACACCCACCACATATCCCCACACCCACATCTCCCCACCCATACATATACCCCCACCCATCCCATAATCCACCAATATATCCACAACCACCTAGCCAAACACACATCCCCACCCACACACATCTCCCCGCCAACTCATATATCCCGCACGTATCCACACACAAATCCCCCGCCCACCCACACACACACACACATCCCCCCATCCCTCAACCTACTATTATGATCAAACTCCCACACTTTACACACACATACAGTGACGATTGTCGTGAGCATTGTCGCAAAATTGTAAAGAAAATGGAGAAAAATTGTACATATACATTTTGTAACTTAAAAATTAGTGATGCAATTCAACTCTCTCTCTCCCTCACTCATACTCTCTAATTCTCTCACCCACTCTACAGTGATGTTCACCACTCTACAGTGATGTGCATGTGTTCATGTTATAAATTATAACATCAGTTGGCATTCAAAATGGTAATATCAACATGAGAATACACAACATATATGGACTAGCATGTTACACTACAGATACAAGGTGGAGTCAGGTGACACTACAGATACAAGGTGGAGTCAGGTGATACTACAGATACAAGGTGGAGTCAGGTGACACTACAGATACAAGGTGGAGTCAGGTGATACTACAGATACAAGGTGGAGTCAGTAGACACTACATATACAAGGTGGAGTCAGTAGACACTACAGATACAAGGTGGAGTCAGGTGATACTACAGATACAAGGTGGAGTCAGTAGACACTACAGGTACAAGGTGGAGTCAGTAGACACTACAGATACAAGGTGGAGTCAGTAGACACTACAGATACAAGGTGGAGTCAGTAGACACTACAGATATAAGGTGGAGTCAGGTGACACTACAGATACAAGGTGGAGTCAGTAGACACTACAGATACAAGGTGGAGTCAGTAGACACTACAGATACAAGGTGGAGTCAGTAGACACTACAGATACAAGGTGGAGTCAGTAGACACTACAGATACAAGGTGGAGTCAGTAGACACTACAGATACAAGGTGGAGTCAGTAGACACTACAGATACAAGGTGGAGTCAGTAGACACTACAGATACAAGGTGGAGTCAGTAGACACTACAGATACAAGGTGGAGTCAGTAGACACTACAGATACAAGGTGGAGTCAGTAGACACTACAGATACAAGGTGGAGTCAGTAGACACTACAGATACAAGGTGGAGTCAGTAGACACTACAGATACAAGGTGGAGTCAGTAGACACTACAGATACAAGGTGGAGTCAGTAGACACTACAGATACAAGGTGGAGTCAGGTGAGACTACAGATACAAGGTGGAGTCAGGTGAGACTACAGATACAAGGTGGAGTCAGTAGACACTACAGATACAAGGTGGAGTCAGTAGACACTACAGATACAAGCTGGAGTCAGGTGACACTACAGATACAAGGTGGAGTCAGGTGACACTACAGAATACAAGGTGGAGTCAGTAGACACTACAGGATACAAGGTGGAGTCAGGTGACACTACAGGATACAAGGTGGAGTCAGGTGACACTACAGGATACAAGGTGGAGTCAGGTGACACTACAGATACAAGGTGCAGTCTGTAGACTAAGGATACAAGGTGGAGTCAGTAGACACTACAGATACAAGGTGGAGTCAGTAGACTAAGGATACAAGGTGGAGTCAGTAGACACTACAGATATAAGGTGGAGTCAGTAGACATTACAGATACAAGGTGCAATCAGGTGACACTACAGATACAAGGTGGAGTCAGTAGACTAAGGATACAAGGTGGAGTCAGTAGACATTACAGATACAAGGTGCAATCAGGTGACACTACAGATACAAGGTGGAGTCGGTAGACTAAGGATACAAGGTGAAGTCAGTAGACTAAGGATACAAGGTGGAGTCAGTAGACTAAGGATACAAGGTGGAGTCAGTAGACTAAGGATACAAGGTGCAGTCAGTAGACTAAGGATACAAGGTGGAGTCAGTAGACTAAGGATACAAGGTGGAGTCAGTAGACTAAGGATACAAGGTGCAGTCAGGTGACACTACAGATACAAGGTGGAGTCAGTAGACACTACAGATACAAGGTGGAGTCAGTAGACACTACAGATACAAGGTGGAGTCAGTAGACTAAGGATACAAGGTGCAGTCAGGTGACACTAAGGTGGAGTCAGTAGACACTACAGATACAAGGTGCAGTCAGTAGACTAAGGATACAAGGTGCAGTCAGTAGACACTACAGATACAAGGTGGAGTCAGTAGACACTACAGATACAAGGTGGAGTCAGTAGACACTACAGATACAAAGTGCAGTCAGGTGACACTACAGGTACAAGGTGGAGTCAGTAGACTAAGGATACAAGGTGGAGTCAGTAGACTAAGGATACAAGGTGGAGTCAGTAGACACTACAGATACAAGGTGGAGTCAGTAGACACTACAGATACAAGGTGGAGTCAGTAGACACTACAGATACAAGGTGCAGTCAGGTGACACTACAGGTACAAGGTGGAGTCAGTAGACTAAGGATACAAGGTGGAGTCAGTAGACTAAGGATACAAGGTGGAGTCAGTAGACTAAGGATATAAGGTGGAGTCAGTAGACTAAGGATACAAGGTGCAGTCAGGTGACACTACAGATACAAGGTGGAGTCAGTAGACACTACAGATACAAGGTGGAGTCAGTAGACTAAGGATACAAGGTGGAGTCAGTAGACACTACAGATACAAGGTGGAGTCAGTAGACACTACAGATACAAGGTGCAGTCAGGTGACACTACAGGTACAAGGTGGAGTCAGTAGACACTACAGATACAAGGTGGAGTCAGGTGACACTACAGATACAAGGTGGAGTCAGGTGACACTACAGATACAAGATGGAGTCAGTAGACACTACAGGTACAAGGTGGAGTCAGTAGACACTACAGATATAAGGTGGAGTCAGGTGACACTACAGATACAAGGTGGAGTCAGGTGACACTACAGGTACAAGGTGGAGTCAGTAGACACTACAGGTACAAGGTGGAGTCAGTAGACACTACAGGTACAAGGTGGAGTCAGTAGACACTACAGATACAAGGTGGAGTCAGTAGACACTACAGATACAAGGTGGAGTCAGTAGACACTACAGATACAAGGTGCAGCCAGGTGACACTACAGATACAAGGTGGAGTCAGGTGACACTACAGATACAAGGTGGAGTCAGGTGACACTACAGATACAAGGTGGAGTCAGTAGACACTACAGATACAAGGTGCAGTCAGTAGACACTAGAGATATAAGGTGGAGTCAGTAGACACTACAGATATAAGGTGGAGTCAGTAGACACTACAGATATAAGGTGGAGTCAGTAGACTAAGGATACAAGGTGGAGTCAGTAGACTAAGGATACAAGGTGGAGTCAGTAGACTAAGGATACAAGGTGCAGTCAGGTGACACTACAGATACAAGGTGGAGTCAGTAGACACTACAGATACAAGGTGGAGTCAGTAGACACTACAGATACAAGGTGGAGTCAGTAGACTAAGGATACAAGGTGCAGTCAGGTGACACTACAGATACAAGGTGGAGTCAGTAGACACTACAGATACAAGGTGAAGTCAGTAGACACTACAGATACAAGGTGGAGTCAGTAGACTAAGGATACAAGGTGCAGTCAGTAGACACTACAGATACAAGGTGGAGTCAGTAGACACTACAGATACAAGGTGGAGTCAGTAGACACTACAGATACAAGGTGGAGTCAGTAGACACTACAGATACAAGGTGGAGTCAGTAGACACTACAGATACAAGGTGGAGTCAGTAGACACTACAGATACAAGGTGGAGTCAGTAGACACTACAGATACAAGGTGGAGTCAGTAGACACTACAGATACAAGGTGGAGTCAGTAGACTAAGGATACAAGGTGGAGTCAGTAGACTAAGGATACAAGGTGCAGTCAGTAGACTAAGGATACAAGGTGCAGTCAGTAGACTAAGGATATAAGGTGGAGTCAGTAGACTAAGGATACAAGGTGCAGTCAGGTGACACTACAGATACAAGGTGGAGTCAGTAGACACTACAGATACAAGGTGGAGTCAGTAGACACTACAGATACAAGGTGGAGTCAGTAGACACTACAGATACAAGGTGGAGTCAGTAGACTAAGGATACAAGGTGGAGTCAGTAGACACTACAGATACAAGGTGGAGTCAGTAGACACTACAGATACAAGGTGGAGTCAGTAGACACTACAGATACAAGGTGCAGTCAGGTGACACTACAGGTACAAGGTGGAGTCAGTAGACACTACAGATATAAGGTGGAGTCAGGTGACACTACAGATACAAGGTGGAGTCAGGTGACACTACAGATACAAGATGGAGTCAGTAGACACTACAGGTACAAGGTGGAGTCAGTAGACACTACAGATATAAGGTGGAGTCAGGTGACACTACAGATACAAGGTGGAGTCAGGTGACACTACAGGTACAAGGTGGAGTCAGTAGACACTACAGGTACAAGGTGGAGTCAGTAGACACTACAGATACAAGATGGAGTCAGTAGACACTACAGATATAAGGTGGAGTCAGGTGACACTACAGATACAAGGTGGAGTCAGGTGACACTACAGATACAAGGTGGAGTCAGTAGACACTACAGATATAAGGTGGAGTCAGGTGACACTACAGATACAAGGTGGAGTCAGGTGACATTACAGGTACAAGGTGGAGTCAGTAGACACTACAGGTACAAGGTGGAGTCAGTAGACACTACAGATACAAGATGGAGTCAGTAGACACTACAGATACAAGATGGAGTCAGTAGACACTACAGATACAAGGTGGAGTCAGTAGACACTACAGATACAAGGTGCAGCCAGGTGACACTACAGATACAAGGTGGAGTCAGGTGACACTACAGATACAAGGTGGAGTCAGTAGACACTACAGATACAAGGTGCAGTCAGTAGACACTAGAGATATAGGGTGGAGTCAGTAGACACTACAGATATAAGGTGGAGTCAGTAGACACTACAGATATAAGGTGGAGTCAGTAGACTAAGGATACAAGGTGGAGTCAGTAGACTAAGGATACAAGGTGGAGTCAGTAGACTAAGGATACAAGGTGCAGTCAGGTGACACTACAGATACAAGGTGGAGTCAGTAGACACTACAGATACAAGGTGGAGTCAGTAGACACTACAGATACAAGGTGGAGTCAGTAGACTAAGGATACAAGGTGCAGTCAGGTGACACTACAGATACAAGGTGGAGTCAGTAGACACTACAGATACAAGGTGAAGTCAGTAGACACTACAGATACAAGGTGGAGTCAGTAGACACTACAGATACAAGGTGGAGTCAGTAGACACTACAGATACAAGGTGGAGTCAGTAGACACTACAGATACAAGGTGGAGTCAGTAGACACTACAGATACAAGGTGGAGTCAGTAGACACTACAGATACAAGGTGGAGTCAGTAGACACTACAGATACAAGGTGGAGTCAGTAGACTAAGGATACAAGGTGGAGTCAGTAGACTAAGGATACAAGGTGGAGTCAGTAGACTAAGGATATAAGGTGGAGTCTGTAGACTAAGGATACAAGGTGCAGTCAGGTGACACTACAGATACAAGGTTGAGTCAGTAGACACTACAGATACAAGGTGGAGTCAGTAGACACTACAGATACAAGGTGGAGTCAGTAGACACTACAGATACAAGGTGGAGTCAGTAGACTAAGGATACAAGGTGGAGTCAGTAGACACTACAGATACAAGGTGGAGTCAGTAGACACTACAGATACAAGGTGGAGTCAGTAGACACTACAGATACAAGGTGGAGTCAGTAGACACTACAGATACAAGGTGGAGTCAGTAGACTAAGGATACAAGGTGGAGTCAGTAGACTAAGGATACAAGGTGGAGTAAGTAGACTAAGGATATAAGGTGGAGTCAGTAGACTAAGGATACAAGGTGCAGTCAGGTGACACTACAGATACAAGGTGGAGTGAGTAGACACTACAGATACAAGGTGGAGTCAGTAGACACTACAGATACAAGGTGGAGTCAGTAGACACTACAGATACAAGGTGGAGTCAGTAGACACTACAGATACAAGGTGGAGTCAGTAGACTAAGGATACAAGGTGGAGTCAGTAGACACTACAGATACAAGGTGGAGTCAGTAGACACTACTGATACAAGGTGGAGTCAGTAGACACTACAGATACAAGGTGGAGTCAGTAGACACTACAGATACAAGGTGCAGTCAGGTGACACTACAGGTACAAGGTGGAGTCAGTAGACACTACAGATATAAGGTGGAGTCAGGTGACACTACAGATACAAGGTGGAGTCAGGTGACACTACAGATACAAGATGGAGTCAGTAGACACTACAGGTACAAGGTGGAGTCAGTAGACACTACAGATATAAGGTGGAGTCAGGTGACACTACAGGTACAAGGTGGAGTCAGTAGACACTACAGGTACAAGGTGGAGTCAGTAGACACTACAGATACAAGATGGAGTCAGTAGACACTACAGATACAAGGTGGAGTCAGTAGACACTACAGATACAAGGTGGAGTCAGTAGACACTACAGATACAAGGTGCATTCAGGTGACACTACAGATACAAGGTGCAGTCAGGTGACACTACAGATACAAGGTGGAGTCAGGTGACACTACAGATACAAGGTGGAGTCAGTAGACACTACAGATACAAGGTGCAGTCAGTAGACACTAGAGATATAAGGTGGAGTCAGTAGACACTACAGATATAAGGTGGAGTCAGTAGACACTACAGATATAAGGTGGAGTCAGGTGACACTACAGGTACAAGGTGCAGACAGTAGACACTACAGATACAAGGTGGAGTCAGGTGACACTACAGGTACAAGGTGCAGACAGTAGACACTACAGATACAAGGTGGAGTCAGGTGACACTACAGATACAAGGTGGAGTCAGTAGACACTACAGATACAAGGTGGAGTCAGTAGACACTACAGATACAAGGTGGAGTCAGTAGACACTACAGATACAAGGTGGAGTCAGTAGACACTACAGATACAAGGTGGAGTCAGTAGACACTACAGATACAAGGTGGAGTCAGTAGACTAAGGATACAAGGTGGAGTCAGTAGACTAAGGATACAAGGTGGAGTCAGTAGACTAAGGATATAAGGTGGAGTCTGTAGACTAAGGATACAAGGTGCAGTCAGGTGACACTACAGATACAAGGTTGAGTCAGTAGACACTACAGATACAAGGTGGAGTCAGTAGACACTACAGATACAAGGTGGAGTCAGTAGACTAAGGATACAAGGTGGAGTCAGTAGACACTACAGATACAAGGTGGAGTCAGTAGACACTACAGATACAAGGTGGAGTCAGTAGACACTACAGATACAAGGTGGAGTCAGTAGACACTACAGATACAAGGTGGAGTCAGTAGACTAAGGATACAAGGTGGAGTCAGTAGACTAAGGATACAAGGTGGAGTAAGTAGACTAAGGATATAAGGTGGAGTCAGTAGACTAAGGATACAAGGTGCAGTCAGGTGACACTACAGATACAAGGTGGAGTGAGTAGACACTACAGATACAAGGTGGAGTCAGTAGACACTACAGATACAAGGTGGAGTCAGTAGACACTACAGATACAAGGTGGAGTCAGTAGACACTACAGATACAAGGTGGAGTCAGTAGACTAAGGATACAAGGTGGAGTCAGTAGACACTACAGATACAAGGTGGAGTCAGTAGACACTACTGATACAAGGTGGAGTCAGTAGACACTACAGATACAAGGTGGAGTCAGTAGACACTACAGATACAAGGTGCAGTCAGGTGACACTACAGGTACAAGGTGGAGTCAGTAGACACTACAGATATAAGGTGGAGTCAGGTGACACTACAGATACAAGGTGGAGTCAGGTGACACTACAGATACAAGATGGAGTCAGTAGACACTACAGGTACAAGGTGGAGTCAGTAGACACTACAGATACAAGGTGGAGTCAGTAGACACTACAGATACAAGGTGGAGTCAGTAGACACTACAGATACAAGGTGCATTCAGGTGACACTACAGATACAAGGTGCAGTCAGGTGACACTACAGATACAAGGTGGAGTCAGGTGACACTACAGATACAAGGTGGAGTCAGTAGTAGACACTACAGATACAAGGTGCAGTCAGTAGACACTAGAGATATAAGGTGGAGTCAGTAGACACTACAGATATAAGGTGGAGTCAGTAGACACTACAGATATAAGGTGGAGTCAGTAGACACTACAGATATAAGGTGGAGTCAGTAGACACTACAGATATAAGGTGGAGTCAGGTGACACTACAGGTACAAGGTGCAGACAGTAGACACTACAGATACAAGGTGGAGTCAGGTGACACTACAGATACAAGGTGGAGTCAGTAGACACTACAGATACAAGGTGGAGTCAGTAGACACTACAGATACAAGGTGGAGTCAGTAGACACTACAGATACAAGGTGGAGTCAGTAGACACTACAGATACAAGGTGGAGTCAGTAGACACTACAGATACAAGGTGGAGTCAGTAGACACTACAGATACAAGGTGGAGTCAGTAGACTAAGGATACAAGGTGGAGTCAGTAGACTAAGGATACAAGGTGCAGTCAGGTGACACTACAGATACAAGGTGGAGTCAGTAGACACTACAGATACAAGGTGGAGTCAGTAGACACTACAGATACAAGGTGGAGTCAGTAGACTAAGGATACAAGGTGCAGTCAGGTGACACTACAGATACAAGGTGGAGTCAGTAGACACTACAGATACAAGGTGAAGTCAGTAGACACTACAGATACAAGGTGGAGTCAGTAGACTAAGGATACAAGGTGCAGTCAGTAGACACTACAGATACAAGGTGGAGTCAGTAGACACTACAGATACAAGGTGGAGTCAGTAGACACTACAGATACAAGGTGGAGTCAGTAGACACTACAGATACAAGGTGGAGTCAGTAGACACTACAGATACAAGGTGGAGTCAGTAGACACTACAGATACAAGGTGGAGTCAGTAGACACTACAGATACAAGGTGGAGTCAGTAGACACTACAGATACAAGGTGGAGTCAGTAGACTAAGGATACAAGGTGGAGTCAGTAGACTAAGGATACAAGGTGCAGTCAGTAGACTAAGGATACAAGGTGCAGTCAGTAGACTAAGGATATAAGGTGGAGTCAGTAGACTAAGGATACAAGGTGCAGTCAGGTGACACTACAGATACAAGGTGGAGTCAGTAGACACTACAGATACAAGGTGGAGTCAGTAGACACTACAGATACAAGGTGGAGTCAGTAGACACTACAGATACAAGGTGGAGTCAGTAGACTAAGGATACAAGGTGGAGTCAGTAGACACTACAGATACAAGGTGGAGTCAGTAGACACTACAGATACAAGGTGGAGTCAGTAGACACTACAGATACAAGGTGCAGTCAGGTGACACTACAGGTACAAGGTGGAGTCAGTAGACACTACAGATATAAGGTGGAGTCAGGTGACACTACAGATACAAGGTGGAGTCAGGTGACACTACAGATACAAGATGGAGTCAGTAGACACTACAGGTACAAGGTGGAGTCAGTAGACACTACAGATATAAGGTGGAGTCAGGTGACACTACAGATACAAGGTGGAGTCAGGTGACACTACAGGTACAAGGTGGAGTCAGTAGACACTACAGGTACAAGGTGGAGTCAGTAGACACTACAGATACAAGATGGAGTCAGTAGACACTACAGATATAAGGTGGAGTCAGGTGACACTACAGATACAAGGTGGAGTCAGGTGACACTACAGATACAAGGTGGAGTCAGTAGACACTACAGATATAAGGTGGAGTCAGGTGACACTACAGATACAAGGTGGAGTCAGGTGACACTACAGGTACAAGGTGGAGTCAGTAGACACTACAGGTACAAGGTGGAGTCAGTAGACACTACAGATACAAGATGGAGTCAGTAGACACTACAGATACAAGATGGAGTCAGTAGACACTACAGATACAAGGTGGAGTCAGTAGACACTACAGATACA
Source organism: Cepaea hortensis (assembly GCA_963921405.1). Taxonomy (NCBI): domain Eukaryota; kingdom Metazoa; phylum Mollusca; class Gastropoda; order Stylommatophora; family Helicidae; genus Cepaea; species Cepaea hortensis. The sequence goes on along the minus strand of OY992892.1, from coordinate 101,644,723 downwards.
AGGTGCAGCCAGGTGACACTACAGATACAAGGTGGAGTCAGGTGACACTACAGATACAAGGTGGAGTCAGTAGACACTACAGATACAAGGTGCAGTCAGTAGACACTAGAGATATAAGGTGGAGTCAGTAGACACTACAGATATAAGGTGGAGTCAGTAGACACTACAGATATAAGGTGGAGTCAGTAGACTAAGGATACAAGGTGGAGTCAGTAGACTAAGGATACAAGGTGGAGTCAGTAGACTAAGGATACAAGGTGCAGTCAGGTGACACTACAGATACAAGGTGGAGTCAGTAGACACTACAGATACAAGGTGGAGTCAGTAGACACTACAGATACAAGGTGGAGTCAGTAGACTAAGGATACAAGGTGCAGTCAGGTGACACTACAGATACAAGGTGGAGTCAGTAGACACTACAGATACAAGGTGAAGTCAGTAGACACTACAGATACAAGGTGGAGTCAGTAGACTAAGGATACAAGGTGCAGTCAGTAGACACTACAGATACAAGGTGGAGTCAGTAGACACTACAGATACAAGGTGGAGTCAGTAGACACTACAGATACAAGGTGGAGTCAGTAGACACTACAGATACAAGGTGGAGTCAGTAGACACTACAGATACAAGGTGGAGTCAGTAGACACTACAGATACAAGGTGGAGTCAGTAGACTAAGGATACAAGGTGGAGTCAGTAGACTAAGGATACAAGGTGGAGTCAGTAGACTAAGGATATAAGGTGGAGTCTGTAGACTAAGGATACAAGGTGCAGTCAGGTGACACTACAGATACAAGGTTGAGTCAGTAGACACTACAGATACAAGGTGGAGTCAGTAGACACTACAGATACAAGGTGGAGTCAGTAGACACTACAGATACAAGGTGGAGTCAGTAGACTAAGGATACAAGGTGGAGTCAGTAGACACTACAGATACAAGGTGGAGTCAGTAGACACTACAGATACAAGGTGGAGTCAGTAGACACTACAGATACAAGGTGGAGTCAGTAGACACTACAGATACAAGGTGGAGTCAGTAGACTAAGGATACAAGGTGGAGTCAGTAGACTAAGGATACAAGGTGGAGTAAGTAGACTAAGGATATAAGGTGGAGTCAGTAGACTAAGGATACAAGGTGCAGTCAGGTGACACTACAGATACAAGGTGGAGTGAGTAGACACTACAGATACAAGGTGGAGTCAGTAGACACTACAGATACAAGGTGGAGTCAGTAGACACTACAGATACAAGGTGGAGTCAGTAGACACTACAGATACAAGGTGGAGTCAGTAGACTAAGGATACAAGGTGGAGTCAGTAGACACTACAGATACAAGGTGGAGTCAGTAGACACTACTGATACAAGGTGGAGTCAGTAGACACTACAGATACAAGGTGGAGTCAGTAGACACTACAGATACAAGGTGCAGTCAGGTGACACTACAGGTACAAGGTGGAGTCAGTAGACACTACAGATATAAGGTGGAGTCAGGTGACACTACAGATACAAGGTGGAGTCAGGTGACACTACAGATACAAGATGGAGTCAGTAGACACTACAGGTACAAGGTGGAGTCAGTAGACACTACAGATATAAGGTGGAGTCAGGTGACACTACAGGTACAAGGTGGAGTCAGTAGACACTACAGGTACAAGGTGGAGTCAGTAGACACTACAGATACAAGATGGAGTCAGTAGACACTACAGATACAAGGTGGAGTCAGTAGACACTACAGATACAAGGTGGAGTCAGTAGACACTACAGATACAAGGTGCATTCAGGTGACACTACAGATACAAGGTGCAGTCAGGTGACACTACAGATACAAGGTGGAGTCAGGTGACACTACAGATACAAGGTGGAGTCAGTAGACACTACAGATACAAGGTGCAGTCAGTAGACACTAGAGATATAAGGTGGAGTCAGTAGACACTACAGATATAAGGTGGAGTCAGTAGACACTACAGATATAAGGTGGAGTCAGGTGACACTACAGGTACAAGGTGCAGACAGTAGACACTACAGATACAAGGTGGAGTCAGGTGACACTACAGGTACAAGGTGCAGACAGTAGACACTACAGATACAAGGTGGAGTCAGGTGACACTACAGATACAAGGTGGAGTCAGTAGACACTACAGATACAAGGTGGAGTCAGTAGACACTACAGATACAAGGTGGAGTCAGTAGACACTACAGATACAAGGTGGAGTCAGTAGACACTACAGATACAAGGTGGAGTCAGTAGACACTACAGATACAAGGTGGAGTCAGTAGACTAAGGATACAAGGTGGAGTCAGTAGACTAAGGATACAAGGTGGAGTCAGTAGACTAAGGATATAAGGTGGAGTCTGTAGACTAAGGATACAAGGTGCAGTCAGGTGACACTACAGATACAAGGTTGAGTCAGTAGACACTACAGATACAAGGTGGAGTCAGTAGACACTACAGATACAAGGTGGAGTCAGTAGACACTACAGATACAAGGTGGAGTCAGTAGACTAAGGATACAAGGTGGAGTCAGTAGACACTACAGATACAAGGTGGAGTCAGTAGACACTACAGATACAAGGTGGAGTCAGTAGACACTACAGATACAAGGTGGAGTCAGTAGACACTACAGATACAAGGTGGAGTCAGTAGACTAAGGATACAAGGTGGAGTCAGTAGACTAAGGATACAAGGTGGAGTAAGTAGACTAAGGATATAAGGTGGAGTCAGTAGACTAAGGATACAAGGTGCAGTCAGGTGACACTACAGATACAAGGTGGAGTGAGTAGACACTACAGATACAAGGTGGAGTCAGTAGACACTACAGATACAAGGTGGAGTCAGTAGACACTACAGATACAAGGTGGAGTCAGTAGACACTACAGATACAAGGTGGAGTCAGTAGACTAAGGATACAAGGTGGAGTCAGTAGACACTACAGATACAAGGTGGAGTCAGTAGACACTACTGATACAAGGTGGAGTCAGTAGACACTACAGATACAAGGTGGAGTCAGTAGACACTACAGATACAAGGTGCAGTCAGGTGACACTACAGGTACAAGGTGGAGTCAGTAGACACTACAGATATAAGGTGGAGTCAGGTGACACTACAGATACAAGGTGGAGTCAGGTGACACTACAGATACAAGATGGAGTCAGTAGACACTACAGGTACAAGGTGGAGTCAGTAGACACTACAGATATAAGGTGGAGTCAGGTGACACTACAGGTACAAGGTGGAGTCAGTAGACACTACAGGTACAAGGTGGAGTCAGTAGACACTACAGATACAAGATGGAGTCAGTAGACACTACAGATACAAGGTGGAGTCAGTAGACACTACAGATACAAGGTGGAGTCAGTAGACACTACAGATACAAGGTGCATTCAGGTGACACTACAGATACAAGGTGCAGTCAGGTGACACTACAGATACAAGGTGGAGTCAGGTGACACTACAGATACAAGGTGGAGTCAGTAGTAGACACTACAGATACAAGGTGCAGTCAGTAGACACTAGAGATATAAGGTGGAGTCAGTAGACACTACAGATATAAGGTGGAGTCAGTAGACACTACAGATATAAGGTGGAGTCAGTAGACACTACAGATATAAGGTGGAGTCAGTAGACACTACAGATATAAGGTGGAGTCAGGTGACACTACAGGTACAAGGTGCAGACAGTAGACACTACAGATACAAGGTGGAGTCAGGTGACACTACAGATACAAGGTGGAGTCAGTAGACACTACAGATACAAGGTGGAGTCAGTAGACACTACAGATACAAGGTGGAGTCAGTAGACACTACAGATACAAGGTGGAGTCAGTAGACACTACAGATACAAGGTGGAGTCAGTAGACACTACAGATACAAGGTGGAGTCAGTAGACTAAGGATACAAGGTGGAGTCAGTAGACTAAGGATACAAGGTGGAGTCAGTAGACTAAGGATATAAGGTGGAGTCAGTAGACTAAGGATACAAGGTGCAGTCAGGTGACACTACAGATACAAGGTGGAGTCAGTAGACACTACAGATACAAGGTGGAGTCAGTAGACACTACAGATACAAGGTGGAGTCAGTAGACTAAGGATACAAGGTGGAGTCAGTAGACACTACAGATACAAGGTGGAGTCAGTAGACACTACAGATACAAGGTGGAGTCAGTAGACACTACAGATACAAGGTGGAGTCAGTAGACACTACAGATACAAGGTGCAGTCAGGTGACACTACAGGTACAAGGTGCAGTCAGTAGACACTACAGATATAAGGTGGAGTCAGGTGACACTACAGATACAAGGTGGAGTCAGGTGACACTACAGATACAAGGTGGAGTCAGTAGACACTACAGATATAAGGTGGAGTCAGGTGACACTACAGATACAAGGTGGAGTCAGGTGACACTACAGGTACAAGGTGGAGTCAGTAGACATTACATGTACAAGGTGGAGTCAGTAGACACTACAGATACAAGATGGAGTCAGTAGACACTACAGATACAAGGTGGAGTCAGTAGACACTACAGATACAAGGTGGAGTCAGTAGACACTACAGATACAAGGTGCAGTCAGGTGACACTACAGATACAAGGTGGAGTCAGGTGACACTACAGATACAAGGTGGAGTCAGTAGACACTACAGATACAAGGTGCAGTCAGTAGACACTAGAGATATAAGGTGGAGTCAGTAGACACTACAGATATAAGGTGGAGTCAGTAGACACTACAGATATAAGGTGGAGTCAGTAGACACTACAGATATAAGGTGGAGTCAGGTGACACTACAGATACAAGGTGGAGTCAGGTGACACTACAGGTACAAGGTGGAGTCAGTAGACTAAGGATACAAGGTGGAGTCAGTAGACTAAGGATACAAGGTGGAGTCAGTAGACTAAGGATATAAGGTGGAGTCAGTAGACTAAGGATACAAGGTGCAGTCAGGTGACACTACAGATACAAGGTGGAGTCAGTAGACACTACAGATACAAGGTGGAGTCAGTAGACTAAGGATACAAGGTGGAGTCAGTAGACACTACAGATACAAGGTGGAGTCAGTAGACACTACAGATACAAGGTGCAGTCAGGTGACACTACAGGTACAAGGTGGAGTCAGTAGACACTACAGATACAAGGTGGAGTCAGGTGACACTACAGATACAAGGTGGAGTCAGGTGACACTACAGATACAAGATGGAGTCAGTAGACACTACAGGTACAAGGTGGAGTCAGTAGACACTACAGATATAAGGTGGAGTCAGGTGACACTACAGATACAAGGTGGAGTCAGGTGACACTACAGGTACAAGGTGGAGTCAGTAGACACTACAGGTACAAGGTGGAGTCAGTAGACACTACAGATACAAGATGGAGTCAGTAGACACTACAGATACAAGGTGGAGTCAGTAGACACTACAGATACAAGGTGGAGTCAGTAGACACTACAGATACAAGGTGCAGCCAGGTGACACTACAGATACAAGGTGGAGTCAGGTGACACTACAGATACAAGGTGGAGTCAGGTGACACTACAGATACAAGGTGGAGTCAGTAGACACTACAGATACAAGGTGCAGTCAGTAGACACTAGAGATATAAGGTGGAGTCAGTAGACACTACAGATATAAGGTGGAGTCAGTAGACACTACAGATATAAGGTGGAGTCAGTAGACTAAGGATACAAGGTGGAGTCAGTAGACTAAGGATACAAGGTGGAGTCAGTAGACTAAGGATACAAGGTGCAGTCAGGTGACACTACAGATACAAGGTGGAGTCAGTAGACACTACAGATACAAGGTGGAGTCAGTAGACACTACAGATACAAGGTGGAGTCAGTAGACTAAGGATACAAGGTGCAGTCAGGTGACACTACAGATACAAGGTGGAGTCAGTAGACACTACAGATACAAGGTGAAGTCAGTAGACACTACAGATACAAGGTGGAGTCAGTAGACTAAGGATACAAGGTGCAGTCAGTAGACACTACAGATACAAGGTGGAGTCAGTAGACACTACAGATACAAGGTGGAGTCAGTAGACACTACAGATACAAGGTGGAGTCAGTAGACACTACAGATACAAGGTGGAGTCAGTAGACACTACAGATACAAGGTGGAGTCAGTAGACACTACAGATACAAGGTGGAGTCTGTAGACTAAGGATACAAGGTGCAGTCAGTAGACTAAGGATACAAGGTGCAGTCAGTAGACTAAGGATATAAGGTGGAGTCAGTAGACTAAGGATACAAGGTGCAGTCAGGTGACACTACAGATACAAGGTGGAGTCAGTAGACACTACAGATACAAGGTGGAGTCAGTAGACACTACAGATACAAGGTGGAGTCAGTAGACACTACAGATACAAGGTGGAGTCAGTAGACTAAGGATACAAGGTGGAGTCAGTAGACACTACAGATACAAGGTGGAGTCAGTAGACACTACAGATACAAGGTGGAGTCAGTAGACACTACAGATACAAGGTGCAGTCAGGTGACACTACAGGTACAAGGTGGAGTCAGTAGACACTACAGATATAAGGTGGAGTCAGGTGACACTACAGATACAAGGTGGAGTCAGGTGACACTACAGATACAAGATGGAGTCAGTAGACACTACAGGTACAAGGTGGAGTCAGTAGACACTACAGATATAAGGTGGAGTCAGGTGACACTACAGATACAAGGTGGAGTCAGGTGACACTACAGGTACAAGGTGGAGTCAGTAGACACTACAGGTACAAGGTGGAGTCAGTAGACACTACAGATACAAGATGGAGTCAGTAGACACTACAGATATAAGGTGGAGTCAGGTGACACTACAGATACAAGGTGGAGTCAGGTGACACTACAGATACAAGGTGGAGTCAGTAGACACTACAGATATAAGGTGGAGTCAGGTGACACTACAGATACAAGGTGGAGTCAGGTGACACTACAGGTACAAGGTGGAGTCAGTAGACACTACAGGTACAAGGTGGAGTCAGTAGACACTACAGATACAAGATGGAGTCAGTAGACACTACAGATACAAGATGGAGTCAGTAGACACTACAGATACAAGGTGGAGTCAGTAGACACTACAGATACAAGGTGCAGCCAGGTGACACTACAGATACAAGGTGGAGTCAGGTGACACTACAGATACAAGGTGGAGTCAGTAGACACTACAGATACAAGGTGCAGTCAGTAGACACTAGAGATATAAGGTGGAGTCAGTAGACACTACAGATATAAGGTGGAGTCAGTAGACACTACAGATATAAGGTGGAGTCAGTAGACTAAGGATACAAGGTGGAGTCAGTAGACTAAGGATACAAGGTGGAGTCAGTAGACTAAGGATACAAGGTGCAGTCAGGTGACACTACAGATACAAGGTGGAGTCAGTAGACACTACAGATACAAGGTGGAGTCAGTAGACACTACAGATACAAGGTGGAGTCAGTAGACTAAGGATACAAGGTGCAGTCAGGTGACACTACAGATACAAGGTGGAGTCAGTAGACACTACAGATACAAGGTGAAGTCAGTAGACACTACAGATACAAGGTGGAGTCAGTAGACTAAGGATACAAGGTGCAGTCAGTAGACACTACAGATACAAGGTGGAGTCAGTAGACACTACAGATAAAAGGTGGAGTCAGTAGACACTACAGATACAAGGTGGAGTCAGTAGACACTACAGATACAAGGTGGAGTCAGTAGACACTACAGATACAAGGTGGAGTCAGTAGACACTACAGATACAAGGTGGAGTCAGTAGACACTACAGATACAAGGTGGAGTCAGTAGACACTACAGATACAAGGTGGAGTCAGTAGACACTACAGATACAAGGTGGAGTCAGTAGACTAAGGATATAAGGTGGAGTCAGTAGACTAAGGATACAAGGTGCAGTCAGGTGACACTACAGATACAAGGTGGAGTCAGTAGACACTACAGATACAAGGTGGAGTCAGTAGACACTACAGATACAAGGTGGAGTCAGTAGACACTACAGATACAAGGTGGAGTCAGTAGACTAAGGATACAAGGTGGAGTCAGTAGACACTACAGATACAAGGTGGAGTCAGTAGACACTACAGATACAAGGTGGAGTCAGTAGACACTACAGATACAAGGTGCAGTCAGGTGACACTACAGGTACAAGGTGGAGTCAGTAGACACTACAGATATAAGGTGGAGTCAGGTGACACTACAGATACAAGGTGGAGTCAGGTGACACTACAGATACAAGATGGAGTCAGTAGACACTACAGGTACAAGGTGGAGTCAGTAGACACTACAGATATAAGGTGGAGTCAGGTGACACTACAGATACAAGGTGGAGTCAGGTGACACTACAGGTACAAGGTGGAGTCAGTAGACACTACAGGTACAAGGTGGAGTCAGTAGACACTACAGATACAAGATGGAGTCAGTAGACACTACAGATACAAGGTGGAGTCAGTAGACACTACAGATACAAGGTGGAGTCAGTAGACACTACAGATACAAGGTGCAGTCAGGTGACACTACAGATACAAGGTGGAGTCAGGTGACACTACAGATACAAGGTGGAGTCAGGTGACACTACAGATACAAGGTGGAGTCAGTAGACACTACAGATACAAGGTGCAGTCAGTAGACACTAGAGATATAAGGTGGAGTCAGTAGACACTACAGATATAAGGTGGAGTCAGTAGACACTACAGATATAAGGTGGAGTCAGTAGACACTACAGATATAAGGTGGAGTCAGTAGACACTACAGATATAAGGTGGAGTCAGGTGACACTACAGGTACAAGGTGCAGACAGTAGACACTACAGATACAAGGTGGAGTCAGGTGACACTACAGATACAAGGTGGAGTCAGTAGACACTACAGATACAAGGTGGAGTCAGTAGACACTACAGATACAAGGTGGAGTCAGTAGACACTACAGATACAAGGTGGAGCCAGGTGACACTACAGATATAAGGTGGAGTCAGGTGACACTACAGGTACAAGGTGCAGACAGTAGACACTACAGATACAAGGTGGAGTCAGGTGACACTACAGATACAAGGTGGAGTCAGGTGACACTACAGGTACAAGGTGGAGTCAGTAGACACTACAGGTACAAGGTGGAGTCAGTAGACACTACAGATACAAGATGGAGTCAGTAGACACTACAGATACAAGATGGAGTCAGTAGACACTACAGATACAAGGTGGAGTCAGTAGACACTACAGATACAAGGTGCAGCCAGGTGACACTACAGATACAAGGTGGAGTCAGGTGACACTACAGATACAAGGTGGAGTCAGTAGACACTACAGATACAAGGTGCAGTCAGTAGACACTAGAGATATAAGGTGGAGTCAGTAGACACTACAGATATAAGGTGGAGTCAGTAGACACTACAGATATAAGGTGGAGTCAGTAGACTAAGGATACAAGGTGGAGTCAGTAGACTAAGGATACAAGGTGGAGTCAGTAGACTAAGGATACAAGGTGCAGTCAGGTGACACTACAGATACAAGGTGGAGTCAGTAGACACTACAGATACAAGGTGGAGTCAGTAGACACTACAGATACAAGGTGGAGTCAGTAGACTAAGGATACAAGGTGCAGTCAGGTGACACTACAGATACAAGGTGGAGTCAGTAGACACTACAGATACAAGGTGAAGTCAGTAGACACTACAGATACAAGGTGGAGTCAGTAGACTAAGGATACAAGGTGCAGTCAGTAGACACTACAGATACAAGGTGGAGTCAGTAGACACTACAGATAAAAGGTGGAGTCAGTAGACACTACAGATACAAGGTGGAGTCAGTAGACACTACAGATACAAGGTGGAGTCAGTAGACACTACAGATACAAGGTGGAGTCAGTAGACACTACAGATACAAGGTGGAGTCAGTAGACACTACAGATACAAGGTGGAGTCAGTAGACACTACAGATACAAGGTGGAGTCAGTAGACACTACAGATACAAGGTGGAGTCAGTAGACTAAGGATATAAGGTGGAGTCAGTAGACTAAGGATACAAGGTGCAGTCAGGTGACACTACAGATACAAGGTGGAGTCAGTAGACACTACAGATACAAGGTGGAGTCAGTAGACACTACAGATACAAGGTGGAGTCAGTAGACACTACAGATACAAGGTGGAGTCAGTAGACTAAGGATACAAGGTGGAGTCAGTAGACACTACAGATACAAGGTGGAGTCAGTAGACACTACAGATACAAGGTGGAGTCAGTAGACACTACAGATACAAGGTGCAGTCAGGTGACACTACAGGTACAAGGTGGAGTCAGTAGACACTACAGATATAAGGTGGAGTCAGGTGACACTACAGATACAAGGTGGAGTCAGGTGACACTACAGATACAAGATGGAGTCAGTAGACACTACAGGTACAAGGTGGAGTCAGTAGACACTACAGATATAAGGTGGAGTCAGGTGACACTACAGATACAAGGTGGAGTCAGGTGACACTACAGGTACAAGGTGGAGTCAGTAGACACTACAGGTACAAGGTGGAGTCAGTAGACACTACAGATACAAGATGGAGTCAGTAGACACTACAGATACAAGGTGGAGTCAGTAGACACTACAGATACAAGGTGGAGTCAGTAGACACTACAGATACAAGGTGCAGTCAGGTGACACTACAGATACAAGGTGGAGTCAGGTGACACTACAGATACAAGGTGGAGTCAGGTGACACTACAGATACAAGGTGGAGTCAGTAGACACTACAGATACAAGGTGCAGTCAGTAGACACTAGAGATATAAGGTGGAGTCAGTAGACACTACAGATATAAGGTGGAGTCAGTAGACACTACAGATATAAGGTGGAGTCAGTAGACACTACAGATATAAGGTGGAGTCAGTAGACACTACAGATATAAGGTGGAGTCAGGTGACACTACAGGTACAAGGTGCAGACAGTAGACACTACAGATACAAGGTGGAGTCAGGTGACACTACAGATACAAGGTGGAGTCAGTAGACACTACAGATACAAGGTGGAGTCAGTAGACACTACAGATACAAGGTGGAGTCAGTAGACACTACAGATACAAGGTGGAGTCAGTAGACACTACAGATACAAGGTGGAGTCAGTAGACACTACAGATACAAGGTGGAGTCAGTAGACACTACAGATACAAGGTGGAGTCAGTAGACTAAGGATACAAGGTGGAGTCAGTAGACTAAGGATACAAGGTGGAGTCAGTAGACTAAGGATATAAGGTGGAGTCTGTAGACTAAGGATACAAGGTGCAGTCAGGTGACACTACAGATACAAGGTTGAGTCAGTAGACACTACAGATACAAGGTGGAGTCAGTAGACACTACAGATACAAGGTGGAGTCAGTAGACACTACAGATACAAGGTGGAGTCAGTAGACTAAGGATACAAGGTGGAGTCAGTAGACACTACAGATACAAGGTGGAGTCAGTAGACACTACAGATACAAGGTGGAGTCAGTAGACACTACAGATACAAGGTGGAGTCAGTAGACACTACAGATACAAGGTGGAGTCAGTAGACTAAGGATACAAGGTGGAGTCAGTAGACTAAGGATACAAGGTGGAGTAAGTAGACTAAGGATATAAGGTGGAGTCAGTAGACTAAGGATACAAGGTGCAGTCAGGTGACACTACAGATACAAGGTGGAGTCAGTAGACACTACAGATACAAGGTGGAGTCAGTAGACACTACAGATACAAGGTGGAGTCAGTAGACACTACAGATACAAGGTGGAGTCAGTAGACACTACAGATACAAGGTGGAGTCAGTAGACACTACAGATACAAGGTGGAGTCAGTAGACACTACAGATACAAGGTGGAGTCAGTAGACACTACAGATACAAGGTGGAGTCAGTAGACTAAGGATATAAGGTGGAGTCAGTAGACTAAGGATACAAGGTGCAGTCAGGTGACACTACAGATACAAGGTGGAGTCAGTAGACACTACAGATACAAGGTGGAGTCAGTAGACACTACAGATACAAGGTGGAGTCAGTAGACACTACAGATACAAGGTGGAGTCAGTAGACTAAGGATACAAGGTGGAGTCAGTAGACACTACAGATACAAGGTGGAGTCAGTAGACACTACAGATACAAGGTGGAGTCAGTAGACACTACAGATACAAGGTGCAGTCAGGTGACACTACAGGTACAAGGTGGAGTCAGTAGACACTACAGATATAAGGTGGAGTCAGGTGACACTACAGATACAAGGTGGAGTCAGGTGACACTACAGATACAAGATGGAGTCAGTAGACACTACAGGTACAAGGTGGAGTCAGTAGACACTACAGATATAAGGTGGAGTCAGGTGACACTACAGATACAAGGTGGAGTCAGGTGACACTACAGGTACAAGGTGGAGTCAGTAGACACTACAGGTACAAGGTGGAGTCAGTAGACACTACAGATACAAGATGGAGTCAGTAGACACTACAGATACAAGGTGGAGTCAGTAGACACTACAGATACAAGGTGGAGTCAGTAGACACTACAGATACAAGGTGCAGTCAGGTGACACTACAGATACAAGGTGGAGTCAGGTGACACTACAGATACAAGGTGGAGTCAGGTGACACTACAGATACAAGGTGGAGTCAGTAGACACTACAGATACAAGGTGCAGTCAGTAGACACTAGAGATATAAGGTGGAGTCAGTAGACACTACAGATATAAGGTGGAGTCAGTAGACACTACAGATATAAGGTGGAGTCAGTAGACACTACAGATATAAGGTGGAGTCAGTAGACACTACAGATATAAGGTGGAGTCAGGTGACACTACAGGTACAAGGTGCAGACAGTAGACACTACAGATACAAGGTGGAGTCAGGTGACACTACAGATACAAGGTGGAGTCAGTAGACACTACAGATACAAGGTGGAGTCAGTAGACACTACAGATACAAGGTGGAGTCAGTAGACACTACAGATACAAGGTGGAGCCAGGTGACACTACAGATATAAGGTGGAGTCAGGTGACACTACAGGTACAAGGTGCAGACAGTAGACACTACAGATACAAGGTGGAGTCAGGTGACACTACAGATACAAGGTGGAGTCAGGTGACACTACAGGTACAAGGTGGAGTCAGTAGACACTACAGGTACAAGGTGGAGTCAGTAGACACTACAGATACAAGATGGAGTCAGTAGACACTACAGATACAAGATGGAGTCAGTAGACACTACAGATACAAGGTGGAGTCAGTAGACACTACAGATACAAGGTGCAGCCAGGTGACACTACAGATACAAGGTGGAGTCAGGTGACACTACAGATACAAGGTGGAGTCAGTAGACACTACAGATACAAGGTGCAGTCAGTAGACACTAGAGATATAAGGTGGAGTCAGTAGACACTACAGATATAAGGTGGAGTCAGTAGACACTACAGATATAAGGTGGAGTCAGTAGACTAAGGATACAAGGTGGAGTCAGTAGACTAAGGATACAAGGTGGAGTCAGTAGACTAAGGATACAAGGTGCAGTCAGGTGACACTACAGATACAAGGTGGAGTCAGTAGACACTACAGATACAAGGTGGAGTCAGTAGACACTACAGATACAAGGTGGAGTCAGTAGACTAAGGATACAAGGTGCAGTCAGGTGACACTACAGATACAAGGTGGAGTCAGTAGACACTACAGATACAAGGTGAAGTCAGTAGACACTACAGATACAAGGTGGAGTCAGTAGACTAAGGATACAAGGTGCAGTCAGTAGACACTACAGATACAAGGTGGAGTCAGTAGACACTACAGATAAAAGGTGGAGTCAGTAGACACTACAGATACAAGGTGGAGTCAGTAGACACTACAGATACAAGGTGGAGTCAGTAGACACTACAGATACAAGGTGGAGTCAGTAGACACTACAGATACAAGGTGGAGTCAGTAGACACTACAGATACAAGGTGGAGTCAGTAGACACTACAGATACAAGGTGGAGTCAGTAGACACTACAGATACAAGGTGGAGTCAGTAGACTAAGGATATAAGGTGGAGTCAGTAGACTAAGGATACAAGGTGCAGTCAGGTGACACTACAGATACAAGGTGGAGTCAGTAGACACTACAGATACAAGGTGGAGTCAGTAGACACTACAGATACAAGGTGGAGTCAGTAGACACTACAGATACAAGGTGGAGTCAGTAGACTAAGGATACAAGGTGGAGTCAGTAGACACTACAGATACAAGGTGGAGTCAGTAGACACTACAGATACAAGGTGGAGTCAGTAGACACTACAGATACAAGGTGCAGTCAGGTGACACTACAGGTACAAGGTGGAGTCAGTAGACACTACAGATATAAGGTGGAGTCAGGTGACACTACAGATACAAGGTGGAGTCAGGTGACACTACAGATACAAGATGGAGTCAGTAGACACTACAGGTACAAGGTGGAGTCAGTAGACACTACAGATATAAGGTGGAGTCAGGTGACACTACAGATACAAGGTGGAGTCAGGTGACACTACAGGTACAAGGTGGAGTCAGTAGACACTACAGGTACAAGGTGGAGTCAGTAGACACTACAGATACAAGATGGAGTCAGTAGACACTACAGATACAAGGTGGAGTCAGTAGACACTACAGATACAAGGTGGAGTCAGTAGACACTACAGATACAAGGTGCAGTCAGGTGACACTACAGATACAAGGTGGAGTCAGGTGACACTACAGATACAAGGTGGAGTCAGGTGACACTACAGATACAAGGTGGAGTCAGTAGACACTACAGATACAAGGTGCAGTCAGTAGACACTAGAGATATAAGGTGGAGTCAGTAGACACTACAGATATAAGGTGGAGTCAGTAGACACTACAGATATAAGGTGGAGTCAGTAGACACTACAGATATAAGGTGGAGTCAGTAGACACTACAGATATAAGGTGGAGTCAGGTGACACTACAGGTACAAGGTGCAGACAGTAGACACTACAGATACAAGGTGGAGTCAGGTGACACTACAGATACAAGGTGGAGTCAGTAGACACTACAGATACAAGGTGGAGTCAGTAGACACTACAGATACAAGGTGGAGTCAGTAGACACTACAGATACAAGGTGGAGTCAGTAGACACTACAGATACAAGGTGGAGTCAGTAGACACTACAGATACAAGGTGGAGTCAGTAGACACTACAGATACAAGGTGGAGTCAGTAGACTAAGGATACAAGGTGGAGTCAGTAGACTAAGGATACAAGGTGGAGTCAGTAGACTAAGGATATAAGGTGGAGTCTGTAGACTAAGGATACAAGGTGCAGTCAGGTGACACTACAGATACAAGGTTGAGTCAGTAGACACTACAGATACAAGGTGGAGTCAGTAGACACTACAGATACAAGGTGGAGTCAGTAGACACTACAGATACAAGGTGGAGTCAGTAGACTAAGGATACAAGGTGGAGTCAGTAGACACTACAGATACAAGGTGGAGTCAGTAGACACTACAGATACAAGGTGGAGTCAGTAGACACTACAGATACAAGGTGGAGTCAGTAGACACTACAGATACAAGGTGGAGTCAGTAGACTAAGGATACAAGGTGGAGTCAGTAGACTAAGGATACAAGGTGGAGTAAGTAGACTAAGGATATAAGGTGGAGTCAGTAGACTAAGGATACAAGGTGCAGTCAGGTGACACTACAGATACAAGGTGGAGTGAGTAGACACTACAGATACAAGGTGGAGTCAGTAGACACTACAGATACAAGGTGGAGTCAGTAGACTAAGGATACAAGGTGGAGTCAGTAGACACTACAGATACAAGGTGGAGTCAGTAGACACTACTGATACAAGGTGGAGTCAGTAGACACTACAGATACAAGGTGGAGTCAGTAGACACTACAGATACAAGGTGCAGTCAGGTGACACTACAGGTACAAGGTGGAGTCAGTAGACACTACAGATATAAGGTGGAGTCAGGTGACACTACAGATACAAGGTGGAGTCAGGTGACACTACAGATACAAGATGGAGTCAGTAGACACTACAGGTACAAGGTGGAGTCAGTAGACACTACAGATATAAGGTGGAGTCAGGTGACACTACAGGTACAAGGTGGAGTCAGTAGACACTACAGGTACAAGGTGGAGTCAGTAGACACTTCAGATACAAGATGGAGTCAGTAGACACTACAGATACAAGGTGGAGTCAGTAGACACTACAGATACAAGGTGGAGTCAGTAGACACTACAGATACAAGGTGCATTCAGGTGACACTACAGATACAAGGTGCAGTCAGGTGACACTACAGATACAAGGTGGAGTCAGGTGACACTACAGATACAAGGTGGAGTCAGTAGACACTACAGATACAAGGTGCAGTCAGTAGACACTAGAGATATAAGGTGGAGTCAGTAGACACTACAGATATAAGGTGGAGTCAGTAGACACTACAGATATAAGGTGGAGTCAGTAGACACTACAGATATAAGGTGGAGTCAGTAGACACTACAGATATAAGGTGGAGTCAGGTGACACTACAGGTACAAGGTGCAGACAGTAGACACTACAGATACAAGGTGGAGTCAGGTGACACTACAGATACAAGGTGGAGTCAGTAGACACTACAGATACAAGGTGGAGTCAGTAGACACTACAGATACAAGGTGGAGTCAGTAGACACTACAGATACAAGGTGGAGTCAGTAGACACTACAGATACAAGGTGGAGTCAGTAGACACTACAGATACAAGGTGGAGTCAGTAGACTAAGGATACAAGGTGGAGTCAGTAGACTAAGGATACAAGGTGGAGTCAGTAGACTAAGGATATAAGGTGGAGTCAGTAGACTAAGGATACAAGGTGCAGTCAGGTGACACTACAGATACAAGGTGGAGTCAGTAGACACTACAGATACAAGGTGGAGTCAGTAGACACTACAGATACAAGGTGGAGTCAGTAGACTAAGGATACAAGGTGGAGTCAGTAGACACTACAGATACAAGGTGGAGTCAGTAGACACTACAGATACAAGGTGGAGTCAGTAGACACTACAGATACAAGGTGGAGTCAGTAGACACTACAGATACAAGGTGCAGTCAGGTGACACTACAGGTACAAGGTGCAGTCAGTAGACACTACAGATATAAGGTGGAGTCAGGTGACACTACAGATACAAGGTGGAGTCAGGTGACACTACAGATACAAGGTGGAGTCAGTAGACACTACAGATATAAGGTGGAGTCAGGTGACACTACAGATACAAGGTGGAGTCAGGTGACACTACAGGTACAAGGTGGAGTCAGTAGACATTACATGTACAAGGTGGAGTCAGTAGACACTACAGATACAAGATGGAGTCAGTAGACACTACAGATACAAGGTGGAGTCAGTAGACACTACAGATACAAGGTGGAGTCAGTAGACACTACAGATACAAGGTGCAGTCAGGTGACACTACAGATACAAGGTGGAGTCAGGTGACACTACAGATACAAGGTGGAGTCAGTAGACACTACAGATACAAGGTGCAGTCAGTAGACACTAGAGATATAAGGTGGAGTCAGTAGACACTACAGATATAAGGTGGAGTCAGTAGACACTACAGATATAAGGTGGAGTCAGTAGACACTACAGATATAAGGTGGAGTCAGGTGACACTACAGATACAAGGTGGAGTCAGGTGACACTACAGATACAAGATGGAGTCAGTAGACACTACAGGTACAAGGTGGAGTCAGGTGACACTACAGGTACAAGGTGCAGACAGTAGACACTACAGATACAAGGTGGAGTCAGGTGACACTACAGATACAAGGAGTCAGTAGACACTACAGATACAAGGTGGAGTCAGTAGACACTACAGATATAAGGTGGAGTCAGTAGACACTACAGATACAAGGTGCAGTCAGGTGACACTACAGGTACAAGGTGCAGTCAGTAGACACTACAGGTACAAGGTGCAGTCAGGTGATACTACAGGTACAAGGTGGAGTCAGGTGATACTACAGATACAAGGTGGAGTCAGGTGATACTACAGATACAAGGTGGAGTCAGGTGACACTACAGATACAAGGTGGAGTCAGTAGACACTACAGATACAAGGTGGAGTCAGTAGACACTACAGATACAAGGTGGAGTCAGTAGACACTACAGATACAAGGTGGAGTCAGGTGACACTACAGATACAAGGTGCAGTCAGGTGACACTACAAGGTGGAGTCAGTAGACACTACAGATACAAGGTGCAGTCAGGTGACACTACAAGGTGGAGTCAGTAGACACTACAGATACAAGGTGCAGTCAGGTGACACTACAGATACAAGGTGGAGTCAGTAGACACTACAGATATAAGGTGGAGTCAGTAGACACTACAGATACAAGGTGGAGTCAGTAGACACTACAGGATATAAGGTGGAGTCAGTAGACATTACAGGATACAATCCATACCACCTCCATCTCCCAACCAACAACCTATGCCACCACCTCCATCTCCCAACCAAACAACCCATGCCACCACCTCCATCTCCCAACCAAACAACCCATGCCACCACCTCCATCTCCCAACCAAACAACCCATGCCACCACCTCCATCTCCCAACCAACAACCTATGCCACCACCTCCATCTCCCAACCAACAACCCATGTTGGCTTCCATCTCCCAACCAACAACACATGCCACCACCTCCATCTCCCAACCAACAACACATGCCACCACCTCCATCTCCCAACCAACAACACATGCCACCACCTCCATCTCCCAACCAACAACACATGCCACCACCTCCATCTCCCAACCAACAACACATGCCACCACCTCCATCTCCCAACCAACAACCCATGCCACCACCTCCATCACCCAGGACCCATGCCACCACCTCCATCTCCCAACCAACAACCCATGCCACCACCTCCATCTCCCAACCAACAACACATGCCACCACCTCCATCTCCCAACCAACAACACATGCCACCACCTCCATCTCCCAACCAACAACCTATGCCCCCACCTCCATCTCCCAACCAACAACCCATGCCACCACCTCCATCTCCCAACCAACAACCCATGCCACCACCTCCATCTCCCAACCAACAACACATGCCACCACCTCCATCTCCCAACCAACAACACATGCCACCACCTCCATCTCCCAACCAACAACCTATGCCCCCACCTCCATCACCCAGGACCCATGCCACCACCTCCATCTCCCAACCAACAACCCATGCCACCACCTCCATCTCCCAACCAACAACCCATGCCACCACCTCCATCTCCCAACCAAACAACCCATGCCACCACCTCCATCTCCCAACCAAACAACCCATGCCACCACCTCCATCTCCCAACCAAACAACCCATGCCACCACCTCCATCTCCCAACCAACAACCTATGCCCCCACCTCCATCACCCAGGACCCATGCCACCACCTCCATCTCCCAACCAACAACCCATGTCACCATCTCCCAACCAACAACCCATGCCACTTTAATCTCCCACCAAGCTGTTGCAGACTTGCTCATCACTGGCTGGATTGTACAGCAACAGTTCTCAAAGTGATGGAGCATGACGTGATTATTCTTGACTTCCCTTGTAGACACTTTTATAGACTCCCATAATACTGCCACAATCATAAACATCAGCCAGTTGGTACAGAAATGTGAAGATTTTATTCAATAAGATAATTTGTGACATATGTTGTAAACAGGACATCATATATAAGTGGCTTCTCGTCATAACACAATATGGGTGGAAGAAGTGATATGAGCAAGTGAGCTGTGGTTGTCTTGTGGCTGGACAACTCTTGACATGAAACCAGGATCTGGGAACATGACGTCTGGACCACCGAGTCCCAGATCATCAATTATGGCTTTCTCTATCTCTGTAATGGCACACCCTCTGATGGTGACACCGCCACTGAAAACAACAGATGACTGCAGTCAGGTTGGCTGCATCCATCTCCACAACCAAACCCACCGTTGGGTACACTAGGCTGCATCCATCTCCTCCACAACCAAGCCCACCATTGGTGGCACTAGGCTGCATCCATCTCCTCCACAACCAAACCCACCGTTTGGTGACACTAGGCTGCATCCATCTCCTCCACAACCAAACCCACCATTGGGTACACTAGGCTGCATCCATCTCCTCCACAACCAAACCCACCGTTGGGTACACTAGGCTGCATCCATCTCCTCCACAACCAAACCCACCGTTGGGTACACTAGGCTGCATCCATCTCCTCCACAACCAAACCCACCGTTGGGTACACTAGGCTGCATCCATCTCCTCCACAACCAAACCCACCGTTTGGTGACACTAGGCTGCACTACCACTCTGACTAAGCGGTCAGTACAGTGTCTTCTTTCAGCAGCCAGGGACTCTTGACCTCCTGGGATGTCAGCACTGTGCTTGTGAATAAGGAAACGGCCATACAGTCTGTCTGTACAGACATGTTCATGTGAGGCCAGCCAATCTGTCAGTCTGCGGTCTGTCTGTACAGACATGTTCACGTGAGGCCAACCAATCTGTTGGTCTGTGGTCTGTCTGTACAGACATGTTCACATGAGGCCAGTCAGTCTGCGGTCTGTCTATACAGACATGTTCACGTGAGGCCAGCCAATCTCAGTCCGCGGTCTGTCTGTACAGACATGTTCATGTGAGGCCAGCCAATCTGTCAGTCTGCGGTTTGTCTGTACAGACATGTTCACGTGAGGCCAGCCAATCTGTCAGTCTGCGGTCTGTCTGTACAGACATGTTCATGTGAAGCCCGCCGGTCTGCGGTCTGTCTGTACAGACATGTTCATGTGAGGCCAGCCAATCTGTTGGTCTGCGGTCTGTCTGTACAGACATGTTCACGTGAGGCCAGCCAATCTGTCAGTCTGCGGTCTGTCTGTACAGACATGTTCATGTGAAGCCCGCCGGTCTGCGGTCTGTCTGTACAGACATGTTCATGTGAGGCCAGCCAATCTGTCAGTCTGCGGTCTGTCTGTACAGACATGTTCACGTGAGGCCAGCCAATCTGTCAGTCTGCGGTCTGTCTGTACAGACATGTTCATGTGAAGCCCGCCGGTCTGCGGTCTGTCTGTACAGACATGTTCATGTGAGGCCAGCCAATCTGTTGGTCTGCGGTCTGTCTGTACAGACATGTTCACGTGAGGCCAGCCAACCCAGTCTACAGTTCTCTCTGTCAACTTCACAAAGTTCATACATGGAATGAATAATAAATCACTCGGTAACTGCTGATTCATGTATCAATATTTCTCACATCTACCCCAGAATGATGTGGCACCTTACAGTTTTGTTTATCTGTCCTCTTCTACCCTGGAATGATGTGGCACCTGACAATTTTGTTTAGTCTGTCCTCTTCTACCCAGGAATGATGTGGCACCTTACAGTTTTGTTTAGTCTGTCCTCTTCTACCCTAGAATGACTCAGCACCTTACAGTTTTGTTTAGTCTGTTGTCTTCAACCCTGGAATGATGTGGCATCTTACAGTTTTGTTTAGTCTGTCCTCTTCTACCCCAGGATGATGTGGCACCTTACAGTTTTGTTTAGTCTGTCCTCTTCTACCCCAGGATGATGTGGCACCTGACAGTTTTGTTTAGTCTGTCCTCTTCTACCCCAGAATGATGTGGCACGTGACAGTTTTGTTTAGTCTGTCCTCTTCTACCCAGCAATGATGTGGCACCTTACAGTTTTGTTTAGTCTGTCTACTTCTACCCAGGTATGATGCGGCACCTTAGTTTTGTTTAGTCTGTCCTCTTCTACCCAGGAATAATGTGGCACCTTATAGGTTTGTTTAGTCTGTCCACTTCTACACTAGAATGACTCAGCACCTTACAATTTTGTTTAGTCTGTTGTCTTCAACCCTGGAATGATGTGGCACCTTACAGTTTTGTTTAGCCTGTCCTCTTCTACCCCAGAATGATGTGGCACCTGACAGTTTTGCTTAGTCTGTCCTCTTCTACCCCAGGATGATGTGGCACCTGACAGTTTTGTTTAGTCTGTCCTCTTCTACCCCAGAATGATGTAGCACCTGACAGTTTTGTTTAGTCTGTCCTCTTCTACCCCAGAATGATGTGGCACCTGGCAGTTTTGTTTAGTCTGTCCTCTTCTACCCCAGAATGATGTGGCACCTGACAGTTTTGTTTAGTCTGTCCTCTTCTACCCCAGAATGATGTGGCACCTTAGTTTTGTTTAGTCTGTCCTCTTCTACCCCAGAATGATGTGGCACCTTACAGTTTTGTTTAGTCTGTTCTCTTCTACCCAGGAATGATGTGGCACCTTACAGTTTTGTTTAGTCTGTCCTCTTCTATCCCAGGATGATGTGGCACCTGACAGTTTTGCTTAGTCTATCCTCTTCTACCCTGGAATGATGTGTCACCTTCAGTTTTGTTTAGTCTGTCCTCTTCTACCCAGGAATGATGTGGCACCTTACAGTTTTGTTTAGTCTGTCCTTCAGTTTTGTTTCTGTCCTCTTCTACCCAGGAATGATGCGGCACCTTCTACTGTAGTGGTGTATAGGCACCTGTGTTTATAATCACATACTAAAAAGACTGCGCGTGCCTACACACACACACACACTGATGTAACAATGGCAGATTTAAGAGGCACTCAAAAGGACAGCACTGAAGACAGTGTTGCCCCGAGCTGACTGCATGGGGCCTGCCCTACCCAGAGTTCATCTATCAGAACATTGTATACAAACATGCACCACTCCAATCATTACAACCACACCACTAAATACCAGCCCACCACAAGTTGTGTATGTCTGTGGTTTGTGTTTGGTTTGTTAAGACAAGGGCATAGAGTTGAGGTGGACAGACAATGACTGCTTACAGTCAGGTGCTGGCATAGAGTTGAGGTGGACAGACAATGACTGCTTACAGTCAGATGCTGGCATCACCAGCTTACAGTCAGATGCTGGCATCACCAGCTGTACAGGCAAAGGTCATGAAGTCACATGTGACAGAATATTTGATTGTGTATACACCAGCTAGGCGGCTTCTTTCGTTGGCCTGAAATACATTGTCTGTGGAGCACAAGGAAGGTGCATCAGACATGAAAGTAATGGCTCATTACTGTGTGAGAACAGCTCAGGTGACCAATGAGCAGGTATGAAAGCAATGGGTTATTATTGTGTGAGAGCTGTTCAGGTCACCAATGATACAAGGACACCAGTGATACAAGGACACCAATGATACAAGGACACCAATGATACAATGACATGCGATGTAGAACGTGGAAGTCAAAGAGTGATGGTGATCCGAGTGGTGGCCTTGTCTAGAGTTCTTCCTTGTCAAGGGACAATGACATTTGAGAGAATATACTTCATGACTGTGGCACTTGTTATAATGTCATTGCTGGGCAACTGTACAGCTGGAAATATGCTCACACAAAATGTCAGCACATGAAAACATTGGCAAGATGTTCTCACATCAGGTCCACCAGCTGACAGACTCTCTCTCTCTTGCTCTCTGTCTGTGTGTGTGTGTGTGTGTGCGTGCGTGCATGTGTGCACGCGTGCGCACCAGACCTAGGGTACATAAACACTTTCATCAAGCACTGATTCAGTTGGGACACCCTGAACTAAGCCATACAACATATATTTGGTGTCTGCTTGAGACAGTAGGCACATGTGTGTGGCATCATTTGGCAGTAGACAGCACAGAGAGACAGTGAGTGAGTGTGTGTAAGAGAGAGAGAGAGTGAGTGTGTGTGTAAGAGAGAGAGAGAGAGACATGAGAAGATGCGTTGTACAGATAGTACTTCCATGTGACATGTGTGGTGCAGATGGTACTTGCGTGTGACATGTGTAGTGTAGTTCAGATGGTACTTGCGTGTGACATGTGTAGTGTAGTACAGATAGTACTTGTGTGTGACATGTGTAGTTCAGATAGTACTTGTGTGTGAGTGTGTGTGTGACATGTGTAGTACAGATAGTACTTGTGTGTGTGACATGTGATGTATAGATAGTACTTGTGTGTGTCTGTGTGTGTGTGACATGTGTTGTATAGATAGTACTTGTGTGTGTGTGTGACATGTGTTGTACCGATAGCACTTATGTGTGTGACATGTGTTGTATAGATAGTGCTTGTGTGTGTGTGTGACCTGTGTTGTACAAATAGTGCTTGTGTGTGTGACATGTGTTGTACAGATAGTACTTGTGTGTGTGACATGAGAAGATGTGTTGTACAGATGGTTCTTGTGTGTGTGTGACATGTACAGGATAGTACTTGTGTGTGTGACATGAGAAGATGCATTGTACAGATGGTACTTGCACAAAACCTACATGTACAAGGCGCCCACACAAGCGAAACACATGTTCTATCTGTACAACACCGCCAGTCAATCAACATCATATTTCAGCAACACATCGTGGTCACCAAGAATCCCCCATACAACAAACAAATAATATAGATGTCTAAAACATGATATAACAAGTGTATACCCTGGAAAAATGTATGTCAGAAAACAAAAATAGCAGTCACTGTATATACACGTGTTGTCAGAAAACAATGGAGCCTGGGAGATGAGAAGAAACACTTCTAGAAGGATAAGTCTGCAGCTGGTGCCACACATCAGGATGTGGGGGCGTGGTAGGCCTGGTAGGTGGAGTACCAGAGTTCACCCGAGTGCTTGAGAGACCTGTGAGAAGAGAGAGATACCAACCATCAACAGCAACACACCCAGCCAGTCATCAACATGCCCTCTATGTCCTCTGTCAGCTGGCCCTCCCTCACCTGTCCAGCCATCAACATGTCCTCTATCAGCTGGCCCTCCCTCACCTGTCCAGCCATCAACATGGCTTCTATGTCCCCTGTCAGTGGGCCCTCCCTCACCTGTCCAGTCATCAACATGTCCCCTGTTAGCAGGCCCTCCCTCACCTGTCCACACACTCTCCAAGTCAACAACAACAGAGCATTTGTAGAGACTGGGAACACTCTCTCCCAGCCAACAGAGCATTTGTAGAGACTGGACATTCTCTCCCAGCCAACAACAACAGAGCATTTGTAGAGACTGGGCACACACTCTCCCAGCCAACAGAGCATTTGTAGAGACTGGACATTCTCTCCCAGCCAACAACAACAGAGCATTTGTAGAGACTGGACATTCTCTCCCAGCCAACAACAACAGAGCATTTGTAGAGACTGGACATTCTCTCCCAGCCAACAACAACAGAGCATTTGTAGAGACTGGACATTCTCTCCCAGCCAACAACAACAGAGCATTTGTAGAGACTGGACATTCTCTCCCAGCCAACAACAACAGAGCATTTGTAGAGACTGGACATTCTCTCCCAGCCAACAACAACAGAGCATTTGTAGAGACTGGGCACACATTCTCCCAGCCAACAACAGAGCATTTGTAGAGACTAGGCACACACTCTCCCAGCCAACAACAGAGCATTTGTAGAGACTGGACACACTCTCTCCCAGCCAACAACAACAGAGCATTTGTAGAGACTGGACATTCTCTCCCAGCTGTGACGAAACGGATAAAGATCGGCAGATCTCTGCATAATATCCCTTTGAAGGGAGTGCGATGCGTTGGTCTCCCTTGAATTAATATCAATTAATAGGGGATTCCCCATCAAAAAATAGTGCGGGGCAGAGCTATTCTAGTTATTTATAGAAAAATCTAGAATGTTCCCTCAAGTTCGTACGGGGTAGAGATCTCTAAGTTCACGAGTGCTTCATGCAGCACGGGGTGGTGGAACTTATCGTGACTCTGGTTTTCTTCATGAATCATGAAAGTCACGCGGTCCGTGTAGGCGAGTGGAAGGCGCACTGACTTTGTCGTGGGCAGTCGCCCACCAAACCTCAGCGTAGACAGATCGCAGCCAACAGGCTGATGTAATTTTGATGTCAATATTCGCGGCCAGTGCGGACATCTACAGTCAAGGGTGTGATTCTTCAATCACAGGATCTGTTATTACTATACAGAAGAAGATTCAAGAGCTGCACCATGAGCTCTATGGGCCCACTCATTCCAGTGCCTATCCAGAAGTTGATTGAGGCCATACTGGGAGTGGTTGTCTGATTCTGCGAGATCAATGTTGGAAGGAGCTGAGTGCTGAATAAGTCGGTAGGTCTAGGTTAGGACCTCCATCAAGAGTCCGACGAGTGTCATCCGATCCTGAGAGGATCCAACACTGAAACGTCTGGTGATTCAAGCCAGTGAAGCACTGGTGACATTCAGTCTCTGTGTAAACCTTGGTAATTGCAAGGTAGTGACCTTTCAAGTTGAGCGAAGTGATCATTGTTACCGGTCACCATGACCTGTGTTATATGCTTCTGGCCCGGCTGGGTTATGGGACACCATGTATCAGTTGATGCTTAAATAGTGTTTTTACATTGGTTAACTTTATGAAGCCAACATGTGGTCCAGTGAACTAGGACATTGATTACAACATTGGTGGAAACACCTGAGTGACATGTTTGTTAAGGTAGGGAGCTACCTCATGCCAACGTGATGAACTGTTGACAATGTTTGTGAAGGTAGGGAGCTACCTCATGCGATCGTGATGAACTGTTGACAGTGTATGCTAGGTTGTGATTACTACCCATTGACCAGGGTAGTTACATGATACTGTGTGAAGATCTATTGTCCAAGGACATGGAACTAAGGTGAAGTGTTTAGTCACCTGATAGACTTTACCAGTGACATTGTGTGTTCGTGTGGAGCAACCGCTTATTGTGTAGGTGACATATCAGTGTGTGGGTCACTGATGAGATAGAAGAGTGACCTGGCTCTTGTGTATTTTGAGACGGCGCTACATGTATTTTTTCTGCAAGTGGGAGACCGCTAATGTTATAGGGTCGGCCCAGACTTCATCAGGAGTGTGACGAGGAAAATAGTACGACAGCAAGGAAGGATCCTTGTTCATCAGTGCAGTGTCAGTCAGGCAGTGGTACTGCGCTTGATCAGCCCTTGCTTGGTTCTCTGGGTGAAGAGGGAACTTTGGAGAGGCAGCAGACCTTGGAGTTCCAGTCCACTGGAGGAGCCTGGGTGAGTCGCTACCACGACTGGACAACCGCACGAGCTATCGTCCGCCTCCATGATGAATACTCATCTGCGTCTTTGATCTTGTACATAGTTCTTCTAGTCTGGCTCTCATCCATCCTTCTCTGTGTTGTGGTTGACGTAGTTCAGAATTAAAGTTTTTTTGTTCTCTTAGCTATGACTTTGTGCAGTGATAGGACTGGTGTCTGGTCCGAGCCCCCTTGGGGTTTGGAACCCTAGGTGAGGGAGGGAAGGTTAAGCTGTCCCGGCTTGTGTGGGGCCTGGTAGATGTAGAGTGCTATTGAGGTGGTTGGAGCAAAGGCAGGGGATAGTATCTATCGTGGCAAACCAGTCCAAGCCCCGGCGGTCTTGTCACACCAGCCAACAACAACAGAGCATTTGTAGAGACTGGACATTCTCTCCCAGCCAACAACAACAGAGCATTTGTAGAGACTGGACATTCTCTCCCAGCCAACAACAACAGAGCATTTGTAGAGACTGGACACATTCTCTCCCAGCCAACAACAACAGAGCATTTGTAGAGACTGGACATTCTCTCCCAGCCAACAACAACAGAGCATTTGTAGAGACTGGGCACACACTCTCCCAGCCAACAACAACAGAGCATTTGTAGAGACTGGACACATTCTCTCCCAGCCAACAACAACAGAGCATTTGTAGAGACTGGACATTCTCTCCCAGCCAACAACAACAGAGCATTTGTAGAGACTGGGCACACTCTCTCCCAGCCAACAACAACAGAGCATTTGTAGAGACTGGACACACACTCTCCCAGCCAAAAGAGCATTTGTAGAGACTGGACACTCTCCCAGCCAACAACAACAGAGCATTTGTAGAGACTGGGCACACACTCTCCCAGCCAACAACAACAGAGCATTTGTAGAGACTGGGCACACACTCTCCCAGCCAACAACAACAGAGCATTTGTAGAGACTGGGCACACACTCTCCCAGCCAAAAGAGCA
Organism: Cepaea hortensis; assembly: GCA_963921405.1. Taxonomy (NCBI): domain Eukaryota; kingdom Metazoa; phylum Mollusca; class Gastropoda; order Stylommatophora; family Helicidae; genus Cepaea; species Cepaea hortensis. Next base: position 101,616,782 of record OY992892.1, on the reverse strand, counting down.
TTTGTAGAGACTGGACACTCTCCCAGCCAACAACAACAGAGCATTTGTAGAGACTGGACACTCTCCCAGCCAACAACAACAGAGCATTTGTAGAGACTGGACATTCTCTCCCAGCCAACAACAACAGAGCATTTGTAGAGACTGGGCACACACTCTCCCAGCCAAAAGAGCATTTGTAGAGACTGGACACTCTCCCAGCCAACAACAACAGAGCATTTGTAGAGACTGGACACACTCTCTTCCAGCCAACAACAATACAGCATTTGTAGAGACTGGACACACTCTCTCCCAGCCAACAACAACAGAGCATTTGTAGAGACTAGGCACACACTCTCCCAGCCAACAACAGAGCATTTGTAGAGACTAGGCACACACTCTACCAGCCAACAACAGAGCATTTGTAGAGACTGGACACACTCTCTCCCAGCCAACAACAACAGAGCATTTGTAGAGACTGGACATTCTCTCCCAGCCAACAACAACAGAGCATTTGTAGAGACTAGGCACACACTCTCCCAGCCAACAACAGAGCATTTGTAGAGACTGGGCACACTCTCTCCCAGCCAAAAGAGCATTTGTAGAGACTGGACATTCTCTCCCAGCCAACAACAACAGAGCATTTGTAGAGACTGGACACACTCTCTCCCAGCCAACAACAACAGAGCATTTGTAGAGACTAGACACTCTCTCCCAGCCAACAACAACAGAGCATTTGTAGAGACTGGACACTCTCCCAGCCAACAACAACAGAGCATTTGTAGAGACTGGACACTCTCCCAGCCAACAACAACAGAGCATTTGTAGAGACTGGGCACACACTCTCCCAGCCAACAACAACAGAGCATTTGTAGAGACTGGACATTCTCTCCCAGCCAACAACACCACAGCATTTGTAGAGACTGAATCAGGGGCAGACTTTGATCTCTACTGACTCAGCCAGGCTGCAAGCTGTATAGAATCAAATCAAATCAAATCACTCCCCCGATGTGTCTCCACCTTGACGTGGTGGGGGAGCTTGCGTGTCCCATAGACCTCATTTGCTTGCCGATGGGTGAAAAATTACATATCGGACAGCTTATGGGATAGGGACCAGACTAAGAGAGACACAACCTGCTGCTCTGAAGGCGTAGACTGAGGATAGCAGTCAAAATTTAAATGAGGTGCACAAAGGCAGAATTTCTTGGTCCGGACAAAACTCTTAAGGCTCCCTGTCGAGGGCTGTGGCTGAACGCCTCTAAGCCACAAACCCTCGGATCTTAGAGCCAGGCTGATACCCGTCTACCGGAAAATAGAAACATGATACTGAGCAAGCTACATGCTCAGGTCTGATACATGTTCGAAGGCTCCCAGCTGGGGGATATGAGAGTTTCCCGGATGAAGGGGCCTGGCCGTTTCCCGTTCACTGCTGCACGAAGGTAAGGTGCTGAGCCGGCAGCACATGTAGCCTACCTCGTGAGCGAGTACAAAAAAGTCAGAAAAGTGCCCCAGTCGAAGGGTTACGGAAACTGTCTGTATCTAACTCATAGAGAGTGTAGACAAAAGTGGAATAATGTCTCATCAACGCAAAATGGAACGCACGGCGAGCGAACCTATTGCGTGGTCTGAAGTCACAAGCAAAAGCTTACCGAGTGGATGTCACTCGCAGTCTGACCGCTCCTGGTGTGTGATTGAGCGATCAGTGGCAAGTGGGATGCCCAACACATGGAAGTGAGGAACTAAAGCAGCCATGAGCAGGACGTGGAAACTCCTTGGGTGAGCCCAGTCTCAGAGCAATATGTGCCGGCTCTGCAATTATGGAAGCCTCCTTGGATAGCGAGATAATGCCCATGGTCTGCCCCTGCCTTCCCTTGAGGGCAGACCACGATATCGTTGATCGTTCTATCTTGACCAGCTGAGATGTGGGTGACATTACAACAGTCTAACGTGTCTCGAAACCAGAGGAAGGCTAACCTCACTAAAAAATGCCCGCCGGAAGTCGGAAGTGTCGTCCTACGGGTGGCAAACTAAAAATTGACACTACGCATTTACGTCCGAGTGAAATGTCTCGTCCGAATGTCTCCCGTGCTAGGAACAGCTCTGACTACCTAGTTTCCGAATGCCGCTCTTGTTCGGAACAGCTCTGACTAGGTAGTTTTCCGAATGTCCGCCGTGCCTGGAACAGCTCTGATGGGTACAGGGACAAGCACATGTCCGAAAACTCGCTTAGTGGAAACCAACCGCAGAGCTGACTGGTTTGTGCAGGAACGGCCCAGGGCGAGCGAAATGCCCAATATATTGAAGTGAGGAATTAAAACAGCCATGAGCAGGACGTGACGATTCCCTCGGTAAACCCAGCACCAGAGCGTTATGTGCCGGCTCTGCAATTATGGAAGCCACCCAGGATGGCGGAAAATGCTATGGACTGTCCCTGCCTTCACTTGAGGGATGACCGTGTAGTCTTCGACTGTTCCAACTAGACCAGCTGAGATGTGGACGGTACCACAAAAGTGAGAGTCTCCCAGGATTGCTAACCTGGTCAAAAATGCACGCTAAAAGTCGGATGTGTTGGCCTGAGGGTTTCGACCCGAGGGTGCCTAACCAGACACACCGCAATCACATCTGAAAAAATCACTCCGGATGAACGCAAAGAAGAAGAAATCAAATCAACTTTATTAGGGTTACAAATTGGGCGCGCAAGCCCGTCTTACATTCGGCCCTTCCAATCACTCGTCTTTCATTCATCAAGAGCATTATGCATTTACATAGGAAGAAAAATAAACATTGTGAAATGAATGTTGTAAACATAAACAAGGCAAATTACCATCTTATGAGGCCCATCTCCCACCTACCCATACATCACCCCACCCACACACACACCCCCACCTACCCACACACACCAAGGGAGACATATACATACCCCACCAACTGACCCATCCCCCTTCCGCACATCCCCCACCCACACACTCTCCCCTCACCTGTTCCCCCAACCAAAACACACTCGCCACCCACAAACATTCCCCCACCAACCCACACATCCCACGCCCACCCACATACACATCCTAACCCACACATCATCTCCCCATCCACACCTCAAACCACCCATCCCCCAGCCACATCTCCATTGACCACATATTCACCACCCACGCACACAATCCCCCACCAACCCACACATCACACATCCACTCACACATCCCCAAACCATACACACACATCCCCACCAACTGACATCTCCCTACCCCCCCCCCCCAAAAAAAAAGAGAGTGTGTGTGTGTGTGTGCGCACATGCGTGTGTGTGTGTGTGTGTGTGTGTGTGTGTGTGTGTCTCTCTCTCTCTCTCTCTCTCTCTCTGTCTCTGCCAGGGCTAGATTGGGAAAGAAACACATCACAAGTGATGACTGACCACACAAACACGTTGGCTCACCTGACAATGTCTGCAAAAGCTGTGCCAAGAGGCTTGACCTGGTAGGGAATGCCATGTTTTTGACAGACAGACTTCACCAGGGGAGCCACCTTGTGCAGGTTGTGCCGCGGCATGGTGGGAAACAGGCTGTGGACAAGCACACAGACATCAAGGCCAGGCAGAATCAACCAATGAACACATTTAATGTCACACATTGGGCAGACACGTCCGTCTGACATGCTGCCTGTCCATCCATTCATCTTTCACACATCAATGATCTCTCATACAGAGTTGTGGGAGTCCACACTGTGAGGTTGTCATGTCTCACTGCAAGATAGGCAGGTGGGTCTGTGTGTGGGCACACGTGCAAGCGCCAGGACCGCCATAGCCGAAGTCATGACTGAGTTAGCTTGCTTGTACTTGTGAGAACACTGACAGTACATAGCCCACAAGTCATGACTCGGCTATCCTGCTTGTACTTGTGAGAACACTGACAGTACATAGCCCACAAGTCATGACTCGGCTATCCTGCTTGTACTTGTGAGAACACTGACAGTACATAGCCCACAAGTCATGGCTGAGATAGCTTGCTTGTACTTGTGAGAACACTGACAGTACATAGCCCACAAGTCATGACTGAGTTAGCTTGCTTGTACTTGTGAGAACACTGACAGTACATAGCCCACAAGTCATGACTCGGCTATCCTGCTTGTACTTGTGAGAACACTGACAGTACATAGCCCACAAGTCATGACTGAGTTAGCTTGCTTGTACTTGTGAGAACACTGACAGTACATAGCCCACAAGTCATGACTCGGCTATCCTGCTTGTACTTGTGAGAACACTGACAGTACATAGCCCACAAGTCATGACTGAGTTAGCCTGCTTGTACTTGTGAGAACACTGACAGTACATAGCCCACAAGTCATGACTCGGCTATCCTGCTTGTACTTGTGAGAACACTGACAGTACATAGCCCACAAGTCATGACTGAGTTAGCTTGCTTGTACTTGTGAGAACACTGACAGAACATAGCCCACAAGTCATGACTCGGCTATCCTGCTTGTACTTGTGAGAACACTGACAGTACATAGCCCACAAGTCATGACTCGGCTATCCTGCTTGTACTTGTGAGAACACTGACAGTACATAGCCCACAAGTCATGACTGAGATAGCTTGCTTGTACTTGTGAGAACACTGACAGTATATAGCCCACAAGTCATGACTGAGTTAGCTTGCTTGTACTTGTGAGAACACTGACAGTACATAGCCCACAAGTCATGACTGAGTTAGCTTGCTTGTTCTTGTGAGAACACTGACAGTACATAGCCCACAAGTCATGACTGAGTTAGCTTGCTTGTACTTGTGAGAACACTGACAGTACATAGGCCAACCTGTGAACAACTATACCACATGTACACAACCTGTGAACAACTATACCACATGTACACAACCTGTGAACAACTATACCACATGTACACAACCTGTGAACAACAACTTTACCACATGTACACAACTGGTGAACAACTATACCACATGTACACAAACTGTGAACAACAACTTTACCACATGTACACAACTGGTGAACAACTATACCACATGTACACAAACTGTGAACAACAACTTTACCACATGTAAACAATCTGTGAACAACAAAACTACAAAAACAACTCAATCCAACCCTGGATGCCAAAATGCTTATGCCATTACAATAATCATTCGAATTTCCTCATGGTGTGCTGATGCCGATGCCCTTGTCAACCCTGCAAAGGCAACGGTTACATGGTTCTCACTAAACAACCATATTGTGAAAACAGACCTGCCGGCAGTAAGAATGGATGGGAGCATTCTGAGTAGAACCCAGTCGATGACATATCTTGGCGTGAGGCTTGATCGTAGCCCGTCCTTCAGAGATCATGTCGATTATGTCATAACGAAGGCTCGAAAAGGTTTGGCAGCAATGAGAGTCATAGCGACTGCCAATATCGAGCAAAGACTACTATTACTTCTGTTCCAAGGACTTGTGCTTTCACGCATCGAGTATGCCCTGGCCATCCTCACTGTCAGCCCTACACAGATTGGAAGACTTGAAAAGGTACAAAACGAAGCCATGCGCATCATTTTGGGCTGCACGAGAGACACCAGCTGTGTAGCAATGAGATACCTCCTTGACTTCCCGACAATGGAACACAGGATCAAGATCTGGAGAGCTCGTGCATACTTAAAAATAAGTGCAGATGAGCAGCACCCTCTGCATGACGCTGTATTCAGAGAAAAGGGTGACAGGCTAAAGAGGGGCAAATCATGGATGGGTCGGGCGGAAGATGTCGTCGGACAGGTCTGCAGTCTTACCAGTATCAACCCCGGCAAGGAATGGGTGCCGGTGCCTCCAGCTTTTAAGTGTACCTTCTCCTGCATTATCACACTCGACAGACGGTGCAGAGAGCAGAACCCTGCCGCTGTCAATGCAGAGGTTAACGCGCTCATCTATGATCACTCAGATAGCCCCGAAGTGCTCATCTATACAGATGGATCTGTTGTAAAGCAGCAGAGAAGTGCGTGGGCATTTACAGCCCGTTCAGCGGGCCGAACCGTTCAAGAATCCAGTGGTGCCCACTCTATGACCACGAGCAGCATGACGATGGAGGTGATGGCAGTTACACAGGCTTTCATATGGCTGGAATCACAGCATTATACCAACGTGTGTGTACTAAGTGATTCAATGAGCATGATTCAGAAGGTCGAAGCTGGATCTGTACGTAGACAGTGGACTGAGTCGCTGCGGAAGTCCGTTGTCCGCAAAGTCACCTTCATCTTCGTCCCGGGACATGCGGGAGTCGAGGGAAATGAACGAGCTGATAAATTGGCTGGCTCTGCACCCCCTGTAGATGGCCAGCCCATGGATCGTGCCGATGTTATTAACGCCCTTAAAGATATGGTGAGAACAGAGGATTTTGACGCCAGTGATTCCACATCGCTTTCCAGGATGAAAGACCTGGGAGTAAGAATCGGCACAGCCAGACGCGAGAGGTACATCAGGAAAACAAAGCGCCTCGTCAACCAACACAGAACTGGCACTATTAGCCACCGGACGCTGATGCATATGCTGGGGGGAGGATCTGAGCACCTATGGACATGTCCGGAGTGCAACGAAGATACCCCAACTGATAACTAACTAACTAAATAATCATTCGATGTGGTAATACTTAAAGATTCATTCAAACTGGTCGAACTAACAAAAGCATATGGCATCAATCATCTGTAATCATATACAAGAGAAGTAACAGTGAAGTCATCTGTAATTAAATGAAAGAGAAGAAAAAGAAGTCATCTGTAATCACATGCAAGAGAAGAAACTGAACTCATCTGTAATCACCATATAAGAGATGAAACAGTGAAGACATCTGTAATCACATACAAGAGAAGAAACAGTGTAGTCATCTGTAATCACATACAATAGAAGAAACTAAGGTGTCATCTGTAATCACCATACAATAGAAGAAACTAGGACGTCATCTGTAATCACATGCAAGAGAAGAAACTGTGAAGACATCTGTAATTACCTACAAGAGAAGAAACAGTGAAGTCATCTGTAATCACCATAGAAGAGAAGAAACAGTGAAGTCATCTGTAATCACATGTAAGAGAAGAAACAGTGAAGTCATCTGTAATCACCATAGAAGAGAAGAAACAGTGAAGTCATCTGTAATCACATGTAAGAGAAGAAACAGTTAAGTCATCTGTAATCACCATAGAAGAGAAGAAACAGTGAAGTTATCTGTAATCACATGTAAGAGAAGAAACAGTGAAGTCATCTGTAATCACCATAGAAGAGAAGAAACTAGGACGTCATCTGTAATCACATGCAAGAGAAGAAACTGTGAAGTCATCTGTAATCACCATCCATCCATCCATCATGTGCCATGCCGGTAAGCATGGGCGGTCATGTTTTTCCATCTCACTCGATCACCAGAGTCGTGGATCAGCTCTGTGTTTCTGTCTCGACCATGCCACGAGGCCAAGCCATCCAGGTATTTGCTTCTAGGTCTTCCTCTTGGTCTGTTCCCTTCGATCTTACCAGTTGTCACCAAGTTCTCCAATTCACTTCTCATAACATGCCCAAAAAATTTTGACTGTCTGCGTCTAATATCTCTAATCAGTTTACGATCTTCGTTTGTTTCTTGAAGGACTTGTTCATTGGTCTTTCTGGCTGTCCATGGTATTCTTTGCATTTTCCTCAGAAACCACATTTCTACAGCCAACAGATGTTTTTCAGCTTGACTGCTCATTGTCCAAGCTTCACATCCATATAAAAGTACAGGTTCTATGTAGCATCTCAACACTCTTTTTCTCGTTTCAATTGACATCTTTTTATTGGTCAGTATGTTTTTCATCTTGCTAAAGGCTACCTTAGACATGGCGATTCTTGTTCTAATCTCTTCAAGGCATCTCCCATAGAAATCACCATAGAAGAGAAGAAACTGTGAAGACATCTGTAATCACCATAGAAGAGAAGAAACAGTGAACTCATCTGTAATCACATGTAAGAGAAGAAACAGTGAAGTCATCTGTAATCACCATAGAAGAGAAGAAACAGTGAAGTCATCTGTAATCACATGTAAGAGAAGAAACAGTGTAGTCATCTGTAATCACCATAGAAGAGAAGAAACAGTGAAGTCATCTGTAATCACCATAGAAGAGAAGAAACAGTGAAGTCATCTGTAATCACATGTAAGAGAAGAAACAGTGTTGTCATGTGTAATCACCATAGAATAGAAGAAACTAGGGTGTCATCTGTAATCACATATAAGAGAAGAAACAGTGAAGTCATCTGTAATCACCATACAATAGAAGAAACTAGGATGTCATCTGTAATCACCATACAATAGAAGAAACTAGGATGTCATCTGTAATCACATGTAAGAGAAGAAACTGAAGTCATCTGTAATCACCATAGAAGAGAAGAAACAGTGAAGTCATCTGTAATCACATGTAAGAGAAGAAACAGTGAAGTCATATGTAATCACCATAGAAGAGAAGAAACAGTGAAGTCATCTGTAATCACATGTAAGAGAAGAAACTGTGAGGTCATCTGTAATCACCATAGAAGAGAAGAAACAGTGAAGTCATCTGTAATCACATGTAAGAGAAGAAACTGTGAAGTCATCTGTAATCACATGTAAGAGAAGAAACAGTGTAGTCATCTGTAATCACCATAGAATAGAAGAAACTAGGGTGTCATCTGTAATCACATGTAAGAGAAGAAACAGTGAAGTCATCTGTAATCACCATAGAAGAGAAGAAACAGTGAAGTCATCTGTAATCACATGTAAGAGAAGAAACAGTGTAGTCATCTGTAATCACCATAGAAAAGAAGAAACTAGGGTGTCATCTGTATTCACCATACAATAGAAGAAACTAGGATGTCATCTGTAATCACATGTAAGAGAAGAAACTGTGAAGTCATCTGTATTCACCATAGAAGAGAAGAAACAGTGAAGTCATCTGTAATCACATGTAAGAGAAGAAACAGTGTAGTCATCTGTAATCACCATATAATAGAAGAAACTAGGGTGTCATCTGTAATCACATGTAAGAGAAGAAACTGTGAAGTCATCTGTAATTACCTACAAGAGAAGAAACTGTGACGTCATCTGTAATCGGACGCAAGAGATTGATTGATTGAACTTTATTTTCAAAGGGTCACAAATTGGGCACGCAGGCCCGTCTTACATTCGGCCCTTCACTCATCTTTCGTTCATCAATAGTGCATGATACATTCACATGGGTAAACAACAAGAGAAGAAATTGCAGCTAGGCCTGCCGGCAAGTAAACTAGAGAAACTACAATGCTGTGCACATCCAACATTTCATTCTATTTCCTTAATCAATCCTACTCCAAATTGACAGAATGGTCAAGGGAGTCCTCTAGGTCCCATTCTAGAGGACATATACGTATGGCACACTTAGAAGAAAAACAAGTTGCGGAAATCAAATACCTGGTTCTTTACTGTTGGTATATTAATCATCCCATACCAACATGAATCAAGTCCACAAGAACAGAAACATCCCATATTACCATGAATCAACTCCACAAGAACAGAATCATCTCACATTACCATGAATCATGCCCACCAGAACATCTTCTTGCCCACTGATCACACACATGATGACACTAAGGGACAGTTCTAAAGTCTAAGACAATGTGGCAGATACTGACTGATGCTCTATCTGGAAGTTGAGGTGTCCAGTGAACCAGTCATTGAAGAAGCTCTGCTCCACATTACAGGTGGCTTGCAGTTGAAGCTGCAACCAGGGCAAGCCAGTGTCGTGGTCGATCGCCATGGGAATATGGTTGGACTGGGCTACCCACGTAAACCAGTGGCTCTCCAGACACCTGTTGTATGAGATATACGTGATGTTGTAGGAGACACACGTGTGATGTAGGAGACACAAGTGATGTTGTAGGAGACACAAGTGATGTTGTAGGAGACACAAGTGATGTTGTAGGAGACACAAGTGATGTTGTAGGAGACATGCATGATGTTGCAGGAGGTGTGTGATGTTGTAGGAGACACAAGTGATGTTGTAGGAGACATGAGTGATGTTGTAGGAGACATGAGTGATGTTGTAGGAGACATGAGTGATGTTGTAGGAGACACAAGTGATGTTGTAGGAGACACAAGTGATGTTGTAGGAGACATGAGTGATGTTGTAGGAGACACAAGTGATGTTGTAGGAGACACAAGTGATGTTGTAGGAGACATGAGTGATGTTGTAGGAGACATGAGTGATGTTGTAGGAGACACAAGTGATGTTGTAGGAGACACAAGTGATGTTGTAGGAGACATGAGTGATGTTGCAGGTGTGTGATGTTGTAGGAGACACAAGTGATGTTGTAGGAGACACAAGTGATGTTGTAGGAGACACAAGTGATGTTGTAGGAGACACAAGTGATGTTGTAGGAGACACAAGTGATGTTGTAGGAGACACAAGTGATGTTGTAGGAGACATGAGTGATGTTGTAGGAGACATGAGTGATGTTGTAGGAGACACACGTGTGATGTAGGAGACACAAGTGATGTTGTAGGAGACATGCATGATGTTGCAGGAGGTGTGTGATGTTGTAGGAGACACAAGTGATGTTGTAGGAGACATGAGTGATGTTGTAGGAGACATGAGTGATGTTGTAGGAGACACAAGTGATGTTGTAGGAGACATGCATGATGTTGCAGGAGGTGTGTGATGTTGTAGGAGACACAAGTGATGTTGTAGGAGACACAAGTGATGTTGTAGGAGACACAAGTGATGTTGTAGGAGACATGAGTGATGTTGTAGGAGACATGAGTGATGTTGTAGGAGACACACGTGTGATGTAGGAGACACAAGTGATGTTGTAGGAGACATGCATGATGTTGTAGGAGGTGTGTGATGTTGTAGGAGACACATGTGTGATGTTGTGGGAGACACATGTGTGATGTTGTAGGAGACACGCATGATGTTGTAGGAGACACAAGTGATGTTGTAGGAGACATGAGTGATGTTGTAGGAGACACAAGAGATGTTGTAGGAGACATGCATGATGTTGTAGGAGGTGTGTGATGTGGGAGACACAAGTGATGTTGTAGGAGACATGAGTGATGTTGTAGGAGACATGAGTGATGTTGTAGGAGACATGAGTGATGTTGTAGGAGACACGCGTGATGTTGTAGGAGACATGAGTGATGTTGTAGGAGACATGAGTGATGTTGTAGGAGACATGAGTGATGTTGTAGGAGACATGCATGATGTTGTAGGAGACATGAGTGATGTTGTAGGAAACATGAGTGATGTTGTAGGAGACATGAGTGATGTTGTAGGAGACATGAGTGATGTTGTAGGAGACACGAGTGATGTTGTAGGAGACATGAGTGATGTTGTAGGAGACACAAGTGATGTTGTAGGAGACACAAGTGATGTTGTAGGAGACACAAGTGATGTTGTAGGAGACACGAGTGATGTTGTAGGAGACATGAGTGATGTTGTAGGAGACATGAGTGATGTTGTAGGAGACACGAGTGATGTTGTGGGAGACATGCATGATGTTGTAGGAGACATGAGTGATGTTGTAGGAGACATGAGTGATGTTGTAGGAGACATGAGTGATGTTGTAGGAGACATGAGTGATGTTGTAGGAGACATGAGTGATGTTGTAGGAGACACGAGTGATGTTGTAGGAGACATGCATGATGTTGTAGGAGACATGAGTGATGTTGTAGGAGACATGAGTGATGTTGTAGGAGACATGAGTGATGTTGTGGGAGACATGCATGATGTTGTAGGAGACATGAGTGATGTTGTAGGAGACATGAGTGATGTTGTAGGAGACATGAGTGATGTTGTAGGAGACATGAGTGATGTTGTAGGAGACATGAGTGATGTTGTAGGAGACACGAGTGATGTTGTAGGAGACATGCATGATGTTGTAGGAGACATGCATGATGTTGTAGGAGACATGCATGATGTTGTAGGAGACATGCATGATGTTGTAGGAGACATGCATGATGTTGTAGGAGACATGAGTGATGTTGTAGGAGACATGAGTGATGTTGTAGGAGACATGAGTGATGTTGTAGGAGACATGAGTGATGTTGTAGGAGACATGCATGATGTTGTAGGAGACATGAGTGATGTTGTAGGAGACATGAGTGATGTTGTAGGAGACATGCATGATGTTGTAGGAGACATGCATGATGTTGTAGGAGACATGCGTGATGTTGTAGGAGACATGAGTGATGTTGTAGGAGACATGCATGATGTTGTAGGAGACATGCATGATGTTGTAGGAGACATGCATGATGTTGTAGGAGACATGCATGATGTTGTAGGAGACATGCATGATGTTGTAGGAGACACATGTGTGATGTTGTAGGAGGTGTGTGATGTGGGAGACACAAGTGATGTTGTAGGAGACACGAGTGATGTTGTAGGAGACATGCATGATGTTGTAGGAGACATGCATGATGTTGTAGGAGACACATGTGTGATGTTGTAGGAGGTGTGTGATGTGGGAGACACAAGTGATGTTGTAGGAGACACATGTGTGATGTTGTAGGAGGTGTGTGATGTGGGAGACACAAGTGATGTTGTAGGAGACACATGTGTGATGTTGTAGGAGGTGTGTGATGTGGGAGACACAAGTGATGTTGTAGGAGACACGAGTGATGTTGTAGGAGACATGCATGATGTTGTAGGAGACATGCATGATGTTGTAGGAGACACAAGTGATGTTGTAGGAGACACATGTGTGATGTTGTAGGAGACACATGTGTGATGTTGTGGGAGACACATGTGTGATGTTGTAGGAGACACAAGTGTGATGTTGTAGGAGACACATGTGTGATGTTGTAGGAGACACATGTGTGATGTTGTAGGAGACACAAGTGTGATGTTGTAGGAGACACAAGTGTGATGTTGTGGGAGACACATGTGTGATGTTGTGGGAGACACATGTGTGATGTTGTAGGAGACACAAGTGTGATGTTGTAGGAGACACATGTGTGATGTTGTGGGAGACACATGTGTGATGTTGTGGGAGACACATGTGTGATGTTGTAGGAGACACATGTGTGATGTTGTAGGAGACACATGTGTGATGTTGTAGGAGACACAAGTGTGATGTTGTAGGAGACACATGTGTGATGTTGTGGGAGACACATGTGTGATGTTGTAGGAGACACATGTGTGATGTTGTAGGAGACACAAGTGTGATGTTGTAGGAGACACAAGTGTGATGTTGTGGGAGACACATGTGTGATGTTGTGGGAGACACATGTGTGATGTTGTAGGAGACACATGAGTGATGTTGTAGGAGACATGCATGATGTTGTGGGAGACATGCATGATGTTGTAGGAGACATGAGTGATGTTGCAGGAGGTGTGTGATGTTGAAGGAGACACAAGTGATGTTGTAGGAGACATGAGTGATGTTGTAGGAGATGTGTGATGGTGTAGGAGATGTGTGATGTTGTAGGAGATGTGTGATGTTGTAGGAGGCATGTGTGATGTTGTAGGAGATGTGTGATGTTGTAGGAGACACACACGATGTTGTAGGTGACACATGTGATGTTGTAGGTGACACATGTGATGTTGTAGGTGACATACGTAATGTTGTAGGAGACATACGTAATGTTGTAGGAGACATGTGTGGTGTTGTAGAAGACATGCATGATGTTGTAGGAGACATGTGTGGTGTTGTAGAAGACACTCATGATGTTGTAGGAGACATGTGTGGTGTTGTAGGAGACATGTGTGATGTTGTAGGAGACATGTGTGATGTTGTAGAAGACACGCATGATGTTGTAGGAGACATGTGTGGTGTTGTAGAAGACACGCATGATGTTGTAGGAGACATGTGTGGTGTTGTAGGAGACATGTGTGATGTTGAAGGTGACATGCGTTGATGGTGTAGGAGGTAAATGTGATATTGTATGAGACAAAATAAATGTGATGTTGTATGATAGATAAGATAAACACATGTGATAATGTACAACACAGTGATGACAAAGAATGATTACATGGACTAAACAACCACAGATACACTAACAGCCACCGATGCACACATAGCCATAGATACAGACACAGCCACAGATACACTAACAGCCACCGATACAAACACAGCCACAGATACACTAACAGCCACCGATGCACACATAGCCACAGATACACACACAGCCACAGATACACTAACAGCCACCGATACAAACACAGCCACAGATACACTCACAGCCACCGATACACACACAGCCACAGATACACTAACAGCCACAGATACACAAATAGCCACCGACACACACACACAGCCACACATACACTAACAGCCACAGATACACAAATAGCCACCGACACACACACAGCCAGAGATACACAAACAGCCACTGATACATACAGCCACAGATACACTAACAGCCACTGATACACACACAGCCACAGATACACTAACAGCCACAGATATACAAACAACTATAGATACACAAACAACTATAGATACACAAACAACCACATATACACAAACAACCACAGATACACAAACAACCATTATACAAACAGCCATAGATACACACACAGCCACAGATACACACACAGTCACACAAACATCCACTGCACTGATACACAGTCAACCACAGATACATAAACAGCCACAGTTACGCAAACAGACACAGATACACAAACAGCGACAGATACACAAACAATCACCAGTACACAAACATCAAACAATACACAAACAACCACAGATACACAAACAATTACAGATACACAAACAGCCACAGATAGACAAACAAATACAGATATACAAACAACCACAGGTACACAAACAGCCACAGATACACAAACAGCCACAGATACACAAGCAGTCACAGATACACAAGCAGCCACAGATACACAAACAACCACAGATACACAAACAACCACAGATGCACAAACAGCCACAGACACACAAACAGCCACATATGCACAAACAGCCACAGATACACAAACATCCACAGATAAACAGCCACAGATACACAAACAGCCACAGATACACAAACAGCCACAGATACACAAACACCACATACACAAACATCCACAGATACAAACACCACATAGACAAACACCACAGATACACAAATACCACATACACAAACATCCACAGATACACAAACACCACATACACAAACAGCCACAGATACACAAACAGCACATACACAAACATCCACAGATACACAAAGTCCAAATATGCAAACATCCACAGATACACAAAGACCACATATGCAAACATCCACAGATACACAAACACCACATACACAAACATCCACAGATACACAAACAGCCACAGATACACAAACACCACATACACAAACAGTCACAGATACACAAACAGCACATACACAAACATCCACAGATACACAAAGTCCACATATGCAAACATCCACAGATACACAAAGACCACATACGCAAACATCCACAGATACACAAACACCACATACACAAACAGCTACAGATATACAAACACCACATACACAAACATCCACAAATACACAAACACCACATACATAAATAGCCACAGATACACAAACAACCACAGATACACAAACAGCCACAGATACACAAACCACAGATACACAAACAGCCACAGATACACAAACAGCCACAGATACACAAACACCACATACACAAACATCCACAGATACACAAACACCACATAGACAAACACCACATACACAAACATCCACAGATACACAAACAGCCACAGATATACAAACACCACATACACAAACAGCCACAGATATACAAACACCACATACACAAACATCCACAGATACACAAACACCACATACACAAATAGCCACAGATACACAAACAGCCACAGATACACAAACAGCCACAAATACACAAACAACCACAGATACACAAACAACCACAGATACACAAACAGCCACAGATACACAAACAGCCACAGATCAACATATGGTAGGCAGAATAAAACTGACCTGAAGAGGAAGTAGAAGGCCAGGGCTCCCCAATAGCCAAGGATGGGTGCGTACAGGTAGAAGAGCTTGGTGAAGAACAGCGCCACCACCAGCAGGTCCTGGGCAAACAACAGCTGCCATCACTGAGCTGCTTATCTCTATCTCTTAGTTTTAGTGATTATGTGAGGCAGCATATATGTGTGTGGATGGATGGGTGTGTCTATGTGTGTGTGTGTTTATATGTGTGGATGTATGTGTGTGTGCATGTCTGTATGGGTGTATATGTCTGTGTACATGTGTGTATCTGTGTGTGCCTCTGTATGTTTATGTTTGTATGTGTGTTAAGGTGTTAAGGTGTGCGTTCATGTGTTTTTATATGTGTTTATATGTATGTGTGTGTGTATATGTGTGTATGTATGTGTGTATGTATGTGTGTGTGCTCGTATTTGTATGTGTATATGTTTGTGTGTGTAAGTGTGCATGCATGCCGTGTACGCGACGTGTGCGTAAGTATGTGGATGTGTGTAGGTGTGTTTATGTGCGTGGGTATATGTGTGTATTTGCGTGTGTATGTTGTGTGTGGGCGTGTTTGTGTATGTACGTGTGTGTGTGTGTGTGAGAGAGAGAGAGAGAGAGAGAGAGAGAGAGAGAGAGAGAGAGAGAGAGAGAGAGAGAGAGAGAGAGAGAGAGAGAGAGTTGAGTGCACGCATGTCATCTAACATGCTGCTCCATATTTTTTGTGCATTCTCATTTTCATATTATAACTTTGAATGCCACTTGATTTTAACATGCATAAAATTAACACATGTAAATTACTGTAGAGTGAGTGGGAGAGTTAGTGAGCGTGAGAGAGAGAGAGAGAGAGACAGAGAGAGAGAGAGAGAGAGAGAGAGAATGAGTGCGATAGTGTGTGTACGTAAAAAGAGAGAGAGAGAGAGAGAGAGAGAGAGAGAGAGAGAGAGAGAGAGAGAGAGAGAGAGAGAGAGAGAGAGAGAGAGAGAGAGAGAGAGAGAGAGAGAGTTGAGCGCACGCATGTCATGTAACATACTATTCTATATTTTTTATGCATTCTCATCTTTTATACTATGAGGTATCATTTTGTATGTCACTTGATTGTCCTGTAACCACCATTCCATATTTTTTTTTCTCTGTATTCTCATCTTTCATATTATCATTTTGTATGCCACTTGATTTTATCATGTATAATATAATATTACTGTGATGTGAGTGAGAGAGAGAGAGAGAGAGAGAGAGCGAGAGAGAGAGAGAGAGAGAGAGAGAGAGAGAGAGAGAGAGAGAGAGAGTTGAATTGCATCACTAATTTTTACGCTACACAATGTATATGTACAATTTTTTCTCCACTTCTTACAATTTTTGCGAGAATGCTCACGCCAATCATCAATGTCTCAACTGTGTGTAAAGTGTGGGAGTTTGTTCTTATTAGTTTCAGTGATCATGTATGTGTGTAGATGTGAGGATGTTTGTGTGGGTGTGTATGTGAGGGGTGTGGGGAATGTATGTGTGGAGAGGTTGTATGTGGGGGGTGTATATGGGTTGATGGGTGAAGGGATGTGTAGTCGGTGGGGGATGTGTGTGTGGAGAGGTTGTATGTGGGGGATGTATATGGGTTGATGGGTGAAGGGATGTGTAGTCGGTGGGGGATGTATGTGTGTGTGGGGTATATTTGGGAGGATTATTGGAATTATGTGGGTGTTGATGGGTTTGGGGGTGTGGATAGGGAATGTGTATTTGGGTGGGTGAATGGGTGTGTAGGAGATTGTGTGGGTTGGGGGATGGGTATGGGGGATGAGTGTGTGGGGGGGGGGGGGGGGGTGTCTGTGAATGGGATATGTCTGTGTGGGTGGGAGTGTGTGAGTGTTAATGGAGTAAGTGTGAGTGGGTGGAGGATGTATGTGTGGGTGGTGAGGATGTTTGTAGGTGGGGGATGTGTGGGTGGGTGGGGAGATGTGTGAGTGGGTGAGAGATGTGTGGGTGGGGATGTGTTTGAGGAATGCATGTGGGGGATGTGTGTGTGTGTGGGGGGAATGTGTTTATGGGTGGAGTTTTGTGTGGGAGGGGAGATGTGTGAGAGGTGGGAGAGGTGTGGGATGTGCAGGTGGATGATGGATGTATGTGAGGATGAGGTATGTGTTTGGCTGGGTGGTTGGGGTGTGTGTGGGTGGGAGGGTAGATGAGAGATGCATGTGTTGATGGGCGGGTGGGTGATGTGTGTGAGAGATGAGTGTATGGTTGGGGGATGTGTTTGTGGGAAGATGTGTGTGAGCGGCGGATGTGTGTGGGTGGGTTTTATGTGGGTGGTGGGGTGTGTGTGGGTGGGAGGTGTGTGTTTTTTGGTGTTTATGGGTGGGGGATATGTGTGGGCAGGTGGGGAGATGTGTTTGTGGGTGGGGATGTGTGTATAGGTGGGGAATGTGTAATTGAGAGATGGCGGATATTGGGTGGGTGAGTGGATGTAGGTTGGCTGATGTGTGTGTGTGGGTGGGTGGGGAAAATTGTGAGGGTGCAGGATGTATGTGTGGATAGGTGCGGGATGTGTGGGTTGACGGGGGTATGTGTGTGTGGTTTTGTGATGTGTGTTTTGCTGGGTGGTTGTGGGTGTGTGGGTGGGTGGTAGAGAATATGTGGGTGGGTGTGTGCATGTCAGTTATGGGATGGGTGGGGGTGTATGTGTGGGTGGGGAAATGTGTGTGGGTGGGGGATCAGTGAATGGGTGGTGGCATGTATGTTTGCCTGAGTCTGTGTGAGTGCATAGAGGTATGTGTGGTGGGTGGGGGATGTGTGGGTGGCTGAGGGATGTGTGGGTGGCTGCGGGGTGTGAGGGTGGATGGGGGATGTGTCTCACAACATTGCAATATGCACTGTTTATGTTTACAACTTTCATTTGACAATGTTTTTTTTTTCCCCATGTGAATGTACCATGCGTAATATGCATTATTTATGCTTACAAAATCCATTTGACAATGTTTTTTCCCCTATGTAAATGTAACATGCACATTTGATGAATGAAAGATGAGTGATCGAAAGGGCCGAATGTAAGACGGGCCTGCGTGCCCAATTTGTTACCCTTTTAAAATAAAGTTTGTTCGTTCGTTCGTTCTCTCTTTCTCTCTGTATGATAACTGTGTGTGTATGTTACCTGTGTGTATGGTAACTGTGTATACATGTTACCTGTGTGCATGGTAGCTGTGTGTATATGTTACCTGTGTGCATGTTACCTGTGTACGTTACCTGTGTGTATGTTACCTGTGTGCATGTTACTGTGTGTATGTTACCTGTGTGCATGTTACTGTGTGTATGTTACCTGTGTGTATGGTAATTGTGTGTTCATGTTACCTGTGTGCATGTTACCTGTGTGTATGGTAACTGTGTGTACATGTTACCTGTGTGTATGTTACCTGTGTGCATGTTACCTGTGTGTATGTTACCTGTGTGCATGTTACCTGTGTGCATGTTACCTGTGTGTACATGTTACCTGTGTGTACATGTTACCTGTGTGTACATGTTACCTGTGTGTATGTTACCTGTGTGCATGTTACCTGTGTGCATGTTACCTGTGTGTATGTTACCTGTGTGTATGTTACCTGTGTGCATGTTACCTGTGTGTATGTTACCTGTGTGTATGTTACCTGTGTACATGTTACCTGTGTACATGTTACCTGTGTGTACATGCATGTTACCTGTGTCCGTGTTACCTGTGTGCATATACATGTTTAAATTAAATGTTACCTGTGCATATTTACAGGTCAAAGTACAGAGAACAAGGATTTACGATGTGGCACATGTTACCTGTGTACATGTTACCTGTGTGTATGTTACCTGTGTGTATGTTACCTGTGTGTTTACTGTCAGTGTTATCATGTGGTAAGTGTCAGGTCTCCCGTGTGTTGCCGGGGCCCATAAGGGAAGCAAAGAATAGCAACACTGTAGCCTACCACGCATGTCGTAAGAGGTGACTAAGGAGGCTATGGTTCCGTCGCCCTGCTACTGAGTGAGTGCGTGGCACGACACTGTGAACTGTGGGTTTCGTGTGAAGTGCTTTTGAATCTGCCCAAATTTTTTTTTTTTTTTTTTGAACGTGACTGCATGTTCAGAGCGATGGCAGGTGGCTATGTCCCAGAGTTGACCGGTTTTTGCCTTATGCAGAAATGCATGGCTGCTGGGCTTCTGGTTGACTGCCACTGCCATCGGTGATGAACTGTATTTTCGTGGACTGTGTGGGTGAACTTCTAGGAAACATCCAGATAGGAAAATGACTGCCGATTCCATCAGAGATGAATTGGGTGTTTCGTGGGGGACTGGTGTGTTGACATTCTGGCGGCGACATTATGCACAGTGTATCTGTGCGGGCTGTTGTTTGTCGAGACTCCTGTCTTTTCCACTTTTCACATTGGGCAGTGGGGAGCGTTTTGTGTGATATTCAATGGCACAGGAACAGAGCATAATGGGGATGACCCGTTGCTGTGAAGTTGGAACTGCGACTACCTACCTACCTACCTATGTTACCTGTGTGTATGTTACCTGTGTGTATGTTACCTGTGTGTATGTTACCTGTGTGTACGTTACCTGTGTGCATGTTACATGTGTACATGTTACCTGTGTACATGTTACCTGTGTACATGACCTGTGTGTATGACTGTGTACATGTTACCTGTGTGCATGTTACCTGTGTACATGTTACCTGCATACATGCTACCTGTGTGCATGTTACCTGTGTACATGTTACCTGTGTGTATGTTACCTGTGTGCATGTTATCTGTGTGTATGTTACCTGTGTACATGTTATCTGTGTGTATATGCATGTTACCTGTGTGTATGTTATCTGTGTGCATGTACCTGTATACATGTTACCTGTGTGTATGTTACCTGTGTACATGTTACCTGTGTACATATTACCTGTGTGCATGTTACCTGTGTACATGTTACTTGTGTGTATGTTACCTGTGTACATATGTATGTTACCTGTGTATATGCATGTTAACTGTGCATGTTACCTGTGTGTATGTTACCTGTGTACATGATATCTGTGTGTATGTTACCTGTGTATATGCATGTTAACAGTGCATGTTACCTGTGTGTATGTTACCTGTGTGCATGATATCTGTGTGTATGTTACCTGTGTGCACATGTATGTTACCTGTATGCGTGTGACCTGTGTGTAACATACACATTTGTTTTTCTATATCCTATTTACAGGACATTACTGTCAATACCAGCATTTTACTGCTGTTTACTCCAATAAAATTTGTACGAGCATCAGGTGTAATGAGCAGCATGTGTCACATGTGCATGTGACAGGTGTAATGAGCAGCATGTGTCACATGTGCGAGTGACAGGTGTAATGGGCAGTGTGTGTCACATGTGCATGTGACAGGTGTAATGAGCAGCATGTGTCACATGTGCGAGTGACAGGTGTAATGGGCAGTGTGTGTCACATGTGCATGTGACAGGTGTAATGAGCAGCATGTGTCACATGTGCGAGTGACAGGTGTAATGGGCAGTGTGTGTCACATGTGCGTGTGACAGGTGTAATGAGCAGCGTGTGTCACATGTGCGTGAGCCAGGTGTAATGAGCAGCGCGTCGAACGTGTACAATAAGGTAAGCAACTCACCAGCCAGGCCCTCCTGGTGACGATGTATCTGAACAACATGATCTGGAAGTAGACCGGGAACAAGAGAGGTGGTCCCACTGAAACATCAACATCATCTTCTCAGAGTCACACAGAAACTCAATCACACACAAACAATGCTTCATGCAGACAACTAGAAGTGTAGAAATACATGCTTGCACCTCTACAAGTCACTTGACATTGAAGTCTCAGTAGGGTGTTTGTCCTGCCTGTTCTTGTAGTCACAAACAGACAGGCAGTAACAGAAAAGCACGCTGACAAACAGAAAGACAATCTAGGGAAACCAAGAGAGTGGGATAGCTCCATGAAGACTGGTCTCTGGCAGGTGACAAACCACAGATGATACTTGTATCTTTGTACTGAAGTACAGCGCAGACAGCCTCTCTAAGGGGTGCCCATTATTTGCAGTTGCCAGGTAGCCTCTCTAAGGGGTGCCCATTATTTGCAGTTGCCAGGTAGCCTCTCTAAGGGGTGCCCATTATTTGCAGTTGCCAGGTAGCCTCTCTAAGGGGTGCCCATTATTTGCAGTTGCCAGGTAGCCTCTCTAAGGGGTGCCCATTATTTGCAGTTGCCAGGTAGCCTCTCTAAGGGATGCCCATTATTTGCAGTTGCCAGGTAGCCTCTCTAAGGGGTGCCCATTATTTGCAGTTGCCAGGTAACCTCTCTAAGGGGTGCCCATTATTTGCAGTTGCCAGGTAGCCTCTCTAAGGGGTGCCCATTATTTGCAGTTGCCAGGTAGCCTCTCTAAGGGGTGCCCATTATTTGCAGTTGCCCTGCAGCATCCTGTGGAGACATGTTGAAGATTTGTGCACCTTGCAGACTGAGTGTGGGTGTGTGACCCAGAAGTGACAGAATCAAACAGGTGTACCAGTGTGGGTGTGTGACCCAGAAGTGACAGAACCAGACAGGTGTACCGAAGTGAACTCCAGCCTAGCCACAGCATTCAGCCACATGTTTAGCCAGTGGGCAACGTTTCAGCTGAGACACGTCATCCAGCACAAGTTCATTGGCTTCACTAGATTGTCTTTTTTTTCTTCTTCTTCTTCTGTGTTCATGAGTTTTTTTGGATGTGACCGAGTTGTGCCTGTTTACAGCAGAGCTGCGTTCTTGCACCTTGAGGCCGAATATCCGACTTCTGCTGACATTTGTTGATCGGGTTAATCTTCCTGGGGGTTTCGTAAGACGTTTGACTCTCATTGTTGTGGTGTTATCCCCCATCCCAGTTGGCCCACTAAGAACAGCCGAAGACATAATGGTCAGCCCTCAAGGGAAGGCAGGGGCAGGTCATGGGCATTCCCCACCATTCAAGGAGGCTTCCATAATTTCAGAGCTGACACATAGCGCTCTGTTACTGGGCTCACCCAAGGAATCGTCACATCCTGCACATGGCTGCTTAGCCTCACTTCCGTATATTGGGCTCCCCGTTCACCACAGGCTGTTCCTCCGGAAACCAGAAGAATGCAGTCTGCAGATGACATCCACGCAGTTAGCTTTCGATTTGGACTTTCCATGTAATGGATTTGCTATCCAAGCAATATTCTATTTCATGCCTCTGGGATGCTTTTGCTAGCGATATACCTGTGGTATGAAGTGTTGCAGTCTAAGTTCTTCTTCATGCACATTTGGATGTCAACCTGAATGTAGTTAAAGTAAGCTGCGGTCAACTTGAATTAGTTGATATCTCCATAGAGCTTGTCCTCAAATGAAGCAGGCGTGGGCCAAAATATCTATCTCTGCTCTGCATATATTGGGCACTCCTGCAGCAAATGTTTAGCTGTCATTTTTCCAGTTCCACAATTACATTCATCGGTATCTCCTATCTTTAGTTTATTGAACAAGTGGTATTTCAGCCTGTTATGTCCTGTGCAGAGTCTGAAGATTGCTACTTGTTCACTTCAGTCGAGGTTGTAATATGCATCATCATTCCAGTGGCCTGGATGCTCTTCCCATTTGGTTCTATAGGTGCTTTTTATACACCTCTTTGCCTCATTATAGGTTATGCTTATGTCAGGCTGTGGTAATCGTCCACCCTCTTTTGCTAGTATGTCAGCCTCTTCATTTCCAGGTATACTGCAATGTCATGGGATCCAACTTTTTTGGATTTCTGACATAGTCCATAGAGTGCTGCTCTTAGGTTTGCTAGTTCTGTGTTGTTTTTGCTCTTCAGTATTGAGACAGCTGACTTTGCATTTGTGAAGAGAGCAATTTGCTTCTCTTTAATTTCCTCCACCAAGAGCATTTCTGCAGTTTTCAATGCCTCTACCTCTGCTTTGCAGTTACTTGAAAATTTTCCAGTTGCCACTGACTGTTTTTTTTTCACTCCATTATTTTAAATTTAGGAGAATTCCTTCTCCTTCATTTTTTTATAGAATTTTTGGCTGATCCTCTGTATATGTATGGGTCTAATTGCTACTATTGTAATATTCTTTTATGTAGTTTAGGGCGATATTTCTTCTTTCTGTTTCATTCTGAGTGTTATTTTTCTCAAATTTTTTTTTTTTGATGTTGCATATTCCTTACAGGACGTTGCAGTCAATACCAGCATTTTTCAGCTGCTGTTGATGTACTAGGCAAGATTACGCTGATTAGTTTGCCACTGCTTTCTGAGTCACCAGCTCACATACCCCCGTAAGTTATCAGCGCGGCTGCGAACCACTGCCGATTATCGCGCAGCTGAGTTACTCATGAGAATATACGGGATTATGGAGAAAGATGTTAATCTCTACGCCAGGGAGACCGGCGTTCTCTCAATATTTTTTCCTCAATAATGTTTCTCAATACCAGGAATGTTTTCTATCATCTCAGGCAGTTGCTGTGATCTCCAAGCTGGGAACTTGTCTGCATTGTAAATGGGTTTGACTGTTGACTTCCCTTTCTAAACCCATTAAACCTTGTACACGGGCTGGTCTGTCAATCTTCTACATTTGTCTGCTTGTACATAAGCTGGTCTGTCAATCTTCTACATTTGTCTGCTTGTACATAAGCTGGTCTGTCAATCTTCTACATTTGTCTGCTTGTACATAAGCTGGTCTGTCAATCTTCTACATTTGTCTGCTTGTACATAAGCTGGTCTGTCAATCTTCTACATTTGTCTGCTTGTACATAAGCTGGTCTGTCAATCTTCTACATTTGTCTGCTTGTACATAAGCTGGTCTGTCAATCTTCTACATTTGTCTGCTTGTACATAAGCTGGTCTGTTAATCTTCTACATTTGTCTGCTTGTACATAAGCTGGTCTGTCAATCTTCTACATTTGTCTGCTTGTACATAAGCTGGTCTGTCAATCTTCTACATTTGTCTGCTTGTACATGGGCTGGTCTGTCAATCTTCTACATTTGTCTGCTTGTACATAAGCTGGTCTGTCAATCTTCTACATTTGTCTGCTTGTACATAAGCTGGTCTGTCAATCTTCTACATTTGTCTGCTTGTACATAAGCTGGTCTGTCAATCTTCTACATTTGTCTGCTTGTACATAAGCTGGTCTGTCAATCTTCTACATTTGTCTGCTTGTACATAAGCTGGTCTGTCAATCTTCTACATTTGTCTGCTTGTACATAAGCTGGTCTGTCAATCTTCTACATTTGTCTGCTTGTACATAAGCTGGTCTGTCAATCTTCTACATTTGTCTGCTTGTACATAAGCTGGTCTGTCAATCTTCTACATTTGTCTGCTTGTACATAAGCTGGTCTGTCAATCTTCTACATTTGTCTGCTTGTACATAAGCTGGTCTGTCAATCTTCTACATTTGTCTGCTTGTACATAAGCTGGTCTGTCAATCTTCTACATTTGTCTGCTTGTACATAAGCTGGTATGTCAATCTTCTACATTTGTCTGCTTGTACATAAGCTGATCTGTCAATCTTCTACATTTGTCTGCTTGTACATAAGCTGGTCTGTCAATCTTCTACATTTGTCTGCTTGTACATAAGCTGGTCTGTCAATCTTCTACATTTGTCTGCTTGTACATAAGCTGGTCTGTCAATCTTCTACATTTGTCTGCTTGTACATAAGCTGGTCTGTCAATCTTCTACATTTGTCTGCTTGTACATAAGCTGGTCTGTTAATCTTCTACATTTGTCTGCTTGTACATAAGCTGGTCTGTCAATCTTCTACATTTGTCTGCTTGTACATAAGCTGGTCTGTCAATCTTCTACATTTGTCTGCTTGTACATGGGCTGGTCTGTCAATCTTCTACATTTGTCTGCTTGTACATAAGCTGGTCTGTCAATCTTCTACATTTGTCTGCTTGTACATAAGCTGGTCTGTCAATCTTCTACATTTGTCTGCTTGTACATAAGCTGGTCTGTCAATCTTCTACATTTGTCTGCTTGTACATAAGCTGGTCTGTCAATCTTCTACATTTGTCTGCTTGTACATAAGCTGGTCTGTCAATCTTCTACATTTGTCTGCTTGTACATAAGCTGGTCTGTCAATCTTCTACATTTGTCTGCTTGTACATAAGCTGGTCTGTCAATCTTCTACATTTGTCTGCTTGTACATAAGCTGGTCTGTCAATCTTCTACATTTGTCTGCTTGTACATAAGCTGGTCTGTCAATCTTCTACATTTGTCTGCTTGTACATAAGCTGATCTGTCAATCTTCTACATTTGTCTGCTTGCACATAAGCTGGTCTGTCAATCTTCTACATTTGTCTGCTTGTACATAAGCTGGTCTGTCAATCTTCTACATTTGTCTGCTTGTACATGGGCTGGTCTGTCAATCTTCTACATTTGTCTGCTTGTACATGGGCTGGTCTGTCAATCTTCTACATTTGTCTGCTTGTACATGGGCTGGTCTGTCAATCTTCTACATTTGTCTGCTTGTACATGGGCTGGTCTGTCAATCTTCTACATTTGTCTGCTTGTACATGGGCTGGTCTGTCAATCTTCTACATTTGTCTGCTTGTACATGGGCTGGTCTGTCAATCTTCTACATTTGTCTGCTTGTACATGGGCTGGTCTGTCAATCTTCTACATTTGTCTGCTTGTACATGGGCTGGTCTGTCAATCTTCTACATTTGTCTGCTTGTACATAAGCTGGTCTATCAATCTTCTACATTTGTCTGCTTGTACATAAGCTGGTCTGTCAATCTTCTACATTTGTCTGCTTGTACATAAGCTGGTCTGTCAATCTTCTACATTTGTCTGCTTGTACATGGGGTGGTCTGTCAATCTTCTACATTTGTCTGCTTGTACACGGGCTGGTCTGTCAATCTTCTACATTTGTCTGCTTGTACATGGGTGGTCTGTCAATCTTCTACATTTGTCTGCTTGTACACGGGCTCTTCTATCCTGTACTGGTAGCGGGCTAAAGACTACTACTACAGTACCCATCCTAACTGGGAGTCATTTGCCTCAGGAGGAGGTTCACTGCTTCGTAGTCTTGATTACACTGCCTGCTTGAGAAGTCTCGGTTTTTTTCTAGACAACTCTTCTGAAAGCTGTAGTTTCCTAGATCTTTCAGCCATCTTTGTCTCACTGACAGTAGTAGTTTCCTAGATCTTTCAGTCCACAAATTTGGCTCACTGGCAGCAGTAGTTTCCTAGATCTTTCAGTCCACACCTGTGTCTCACTGAGAGCAGGAGTTTCCTAGATCTTTCAGTCCACATCTTTGTCTCACTAACACCAGTAGTTTCCTAGATCTTTCAGTTCACATCTGTGTCTCACTGACAGCAGTAGTTTCCTAGATCTTTCAGTCCATATCTGTGTCTCACTGACAGCAGTAGTTTCCTAGATAATTCAGTCCACATCTTTGTCTCACTGACAGCAGTAGTTTCCTAGATCTTTCAGTCCACATCTTTGTCTCACTGACAGCAGTAGTTTCCTAGATCTTTCAGTCCACATCTGTCTCACTGAGAGCAGGAGTTTCCTAGATCTTTCAGTCCACATCTGTGTCTCACTGACAGCAGTAGTTTCCTAGATCATTCAGTCCACATCTTTGTCTCACTGACAGCAGTAGTTTCCTAGATCTTTCAGTCCACATCTTTGTCTCACTGACACCAGTAGTTTCCTAGATCATTCAATCCACATCTGTGTTTCACTGACAGCAGTAGTTTCCTAGATCATTCAGTCCACATCTTTGTCTCACTGACAGCAGTAGTTTCCTAGATCTTTCAGTTCACATCTGTGTCTCACTGACAGCAGTAGTTTCCTAGATCTTTCAGTCCATATCCGTGTCTCACTGACAGCAGTAGTTTCCTAGATCTTTCAGTCCATATCTGTGTCTCACTGACAGCAGTAGTTTCCTAGATCTTTCAGTCCACATCTGTGTCTCACTGAGAGCAGGAGTTTCCTAGATCTTTCAGTCCACATCTGTGTCTCACTGACAGCAGTAGTTTCCTAGATCTTTCAGTTCACATCTTTGTCTCAC
The DNA here is from genome assembly GCA_963921405.1 of Cepaea hortensis. Taxonomy (NCBI): domain Eukaryota; kingdom Metazoa; phylum Mollusca; class Gastropoda; order Stylommatophora; family Helicidae; genus Cepaea; species Cepaea hortensis. The sequence continues at coordinate 101,588,899 of OY992892.1, read as the reverse complement.
TGACAGCAATAGTTTCCTAGATCTTTCAGTCCACATCTGTGTCTCACTGACAGCAGTAGTTTCCTAGATAATTCAGTTCACATCTCTGTCTCACTGACAGCAGTAGTTTCCTAGATCATTCAGTCCACATCTGTGTCTCACTGAGAGCAGGAGTTTCCTAGATCTTTCAGTCCATATCTGTGTCTCACTGACAGCAGTAGTTTCCTAGATTTTTCAGGCCACAACTGTGTCTCACTGACAGCAGTAGTTTCCTAGATCATTTAGTCCACGTCTTTGTCTCACTGACAGCAGTAGTTTCCTAGATCTTTCAGTTCACATCTGTGTCTCACTGACAGCAGTAGTTTCCTAGATCTTTCAGTCCATATCTGTGTCTCACTGACACCAGTAGTTTCCTAGATCTTTCAGTCCATATCTGTGTCTCACTGACAGCAGTAGTTTCCTAGATCATTCAGTCCATATCTGTGTCTCACTGACAGCAGTAGTTTCCTAGATCTTTCAGTCCATATCTGTGTCTCACTGAGAGCAGGAGTTTCCTAGATCTTTCAGTCCATATCTGTGTCTCACTGACAGCAGTAGTTTCCTAGATCTTTCAGTCCATATCTGTGTCTCACTGACAGCAGTAGTTTCCTAGATCTTTCAGTCCATATCTGTGTCTCACTGAGAGCAGGAGTTTCCTAGATCTTTCAGTCCACATCTGTGTCTCACTGACAGCAGTAGTTTCCTAGATCATTCAGTTCACATCTTTGTCTCACTGATAGCAATAGTTTCCTAGATCTTTCAGTCCACATCTCTTCACTGATAAGACGGGCAGCTCTTTATTCTGTCTTCCTGTGCACAAGGGGGCTTCAAATGAAAACCTTAAATGTTTTTTTGTGTGTGTAAATATATTCTGAAAAAGTAAAGAACAAATGTATCATTTTTCAATGTAGTTCATTGCAAGGCCTCCTGCACCAACAAATAGCTTGAATTGCTGTAGAAAAAAATTATCTTGGTCGCATGTGTACCACGTCACTCATGTAACACCTGCTGTACCTCTTCATCTGACCAAAAATTCTTTCGTCCCAATTTACTCTTTGAGTTGTCCAAACAGATGGAAATCATTTGGGGTTAAGTCTGGCGAGTATGGGGGTTGACTGAAAGTGGAGGTCTTTGATGGTTTCAACCATTGCACAGGCAATATGGGGGTCAAGCATTGTCATGTTGCAAAAGTACACCTTTACTCAGAAGTCCACTTCATTTGGATTTGATGCGGATTGAAGATGATTCCTGAGAAGATCTGTATACGTATCACTGGTGACAGTTGAGATCTGTATACGTATGATGGTGACAGTTGAGAAGATCTGTATACATATCACTGGTGACAGTTGAGATCTGTATACGTATGATGGTGACAGTTGAGAAGATCTGTATACGTATCACTGGTGACAGTTGAGATCTGTATACGTATGATGGTGACAGTTGAGAAGATCTGTATACATATCACTGGTGACAGTTGAGATCTGTATACGTATGATGGTGACAGTTGAGAAGATCTGTATACGTATCACTGGTGACAGTTGAGATCTGTATACGTATGATGGTGACAGTTGAGAAGATCTGTATACGTATCACTGGTGACAGTTTTCTCTCTTGGCATGTAGTGCTCTAAGATAACGCCTCATTGATTCCAAAAGAGAGTCGGCATAACCTTCCCTGCTGATGGCTGCGTGCAAAACTTCCTTGGTTTCGGTGAGGAAAGATGGCACAATTCCTTGCTCGCTCTCTTTGTTTCCAGCTCGTGTTAGTGAACCCAGGTTTCATCTCTAGTAACAATTCTTGATAGGAAACCATTACCGTCTGCTTCAAAGCACTGCAAAAGTTCTTGACAAGTATCAATGCATCGTTGTTTCAATTCTGGAGTAAGCTGCTATGATACACATCTTGCAGATACTTTGCGCTACTGTAGCACATCATGGATGATGTGGTGACGTGAAGATCTGCAGCAATGTCACTCACAGTCAACTGGCGGTGTTCCTGTATGAGACCTTCAACTCTGGGGTCATTACTTGGTGTGCCTGATCAGGCCATGAACAGTCTGTCACAGAAGTCACTTCCTACACTTGCTGGACTGACAGGCATGCATCACCATACTGGACCTTCATTCACTGATTAATTTCTATCGGTTTCCCCCCTTCACTGATCAAAAAATGGATAACAGAACAATGCTCCTTTTTGGAGCATGTCAAAAGTGGGGTGGCCATCTTTAAACTGACCCGATGGCATCACCGAGTTTTGTCTGCACTGTGGTGTTATGTGCAAACACTCTTGACATCTTAACAATATCGACAGTTTACAAAACAATGGCATAGTTATTGTAATTTCTATCACACTTTTAAGATGCTCATTTGAAGCCCCCTTATATGATAGGCAGTGAATTCATATGTCAGAGAGAATTTTCACATGATACAAACATCAGCACACATGAACTAGAACATACAACAGTGACAGCAGACTGCACTCACGGAGAAAGAAGTAGTAATTCTGCCAGTTGTAAGGCATGCTTGTCTTCTTCTCCTTGGCAATCTGCACAGGCATGTTGTCTCCAACAACAAACAAGGCCTCGATGCGCACGTCAGGGTCTTTGTCCATCTGCATGAAATACACACAAACATGTCATGCACATCAGGGTCTTTGTCCATCTGTATGAAATACACACAAACATGTCATGCACGTCAGGGTCTTTGTCCATCTGCATGAAATACACACAAACATGTCATGCACGTCAGGGTCTTTGTCCATCTGCATGAAATACACACAAACATGTCATGCACGTCAGGGTCTTTGTCCATCTGTATGAAATACACACAAACATGTCATGCACGTCAGGGTCTTTGTCCATCTGTATGAAATACACACAAACATGTCATGCACGTCAGGGTCTTTGTCCATCTGTATGAAATACACACAAACATGTCATGCACGTCAGGGTCTTTGTCCATCTGTATGAAATACACACAAACATGTCATGCACGTCAGGGTCTTTGTCCATCTGTATGAAATACACACAAACATGTCATGCACGTCAGGGTCTTTGTCCATCTGTATGAAATACACACAAACATGTCATGCACGTCAGGGTCTTTGTCCATCTGTATGAAATACACACAAACATGTCATGCACGTCAGGGTCTTTGTCCATCTGTATGAAATACACACAAACATGTCATGCACGTCAGGGTCTTTGTCCATCTGTATGAAATACACACAAACATGTCATGCACGTCAGGGTCTTTGTCCATCTGTATGAAATACACACAAACATGTCATGCACGTCAGGGTCTTTGTCCATCTGTATGAAATACACACAAACATGTCATGCACGTCAGGGTCTTTGTCCATCTGTATGAAATACACACAAACATGTCATGCACGTCAGGGTCTTTGTCCATCTGTATGAAATACACACAAACATGTCATGCACGTCAGGGTCTTTGTCCATCTGTATGAAATACACACAAACATGTCATGCACGTCAGGGTCTTTGTCCATCTGTATGAAATACACACAAACATGTCATGCACGTCAGGGTCTTTGTCCATCTGTATGAAATACACACAAACATGTCATGCACGTCAGGGTCTTTGTCCATCTGTATGAAATACACACAAACATGTCATGCACGTCAGGGTCTTTGTCCATCTGTATGAAATACACACAAACATGTCATGCACGTCAGGGTCTTTGTCCATCTGTATGAAATACACACAAACATGTCATGCACGTCAGGGTCTTTGTCCATCTGTATGAAATACACACAAACATGTCATGCACATCAGGGTCTTTGTCCATCTGTATGAAATACACACAAACATGTCATGCACGTCAGGGTCTTTGTCCATCTGTATGAAATACACACAAACATGTCATGCACGTCAGGGTCTTTGTCCATCTGTATGAAATACACACAAACATGTCATGCACATCAGGGTCTTTGTCCATCTGTATGAAATACACACAAACATGTCATGCACGTCAGGGTCTTTGTCCATCTGTATGAAATACACACAAACATGTCATGCACGTCAGGGTCTTTGTCCATCTGTATGAAATACACACAAACATGTCATGCACGTCAGGGTCTTTGTCCATCTGTATGAAATACACACAAACATGTCATGCACGTCAGGGTCTTTGTCCATCTGTATGAAATACACACAAACATGTCATGCACGTCAGGGTCTTTGTCCATCTGTATGAAATACACACAAACATGTCATGCACGTCAGGGTCTTTGTCCATCTGTATTAAATACACACAAACATGTCATCTTGTGATTTACCAACAGGCTAGCCAGTACTCATAGTTTCTCTTGTGATTCACCTAGAGTCTAGCTAGCACTTTGTCTTGTCATTCATATAGTCTAGCTAGCACTTTGTCTTGTGATTTATCTAGAATCTAGCCAGCACTTTGTCTTGTGATTTATCTAGAATCTAGTCAGCACTTTGTCTTGTGATTTATCTAGAATCTAGCCAGCACTTTGTCTTGTGATTTATCTAGAATCTAGCCAGCACTTTGTCTTGTGATTTATCTAGAATCTAGCCAGCACTTTGTCTTGTAATTTATATAGTCTAGCTAGCACTTTTGTCTTGTGATTTATCTAGAGTCTAGCCAGCACTTTGTCTTGTGATTTATCTAGAATCTAGCCAGCACTTTGTCTTGTGATTCATATAGTCTAGCTAGCACTTTGTCTTGTGATTCACCTAGTCTAGCCAGCACTCACTGTCTTGTGATTCACCTAGAATCTAGCTAGCACTTTGTCTGTGATTCACCTAGAATCTAGCCAGCACTCACATTGTCTTGTGATTCACCTAGAATCTAGCCATCACTCACATTGTCTTGTGATTCACCTAGAAATCTAGCCAGCACTCACATTGTCTTGTGATTCACCTAGAATCTAGCCAGCACTTTGTGATTCACCTAGAATCTAGCTAGCACTTTGTCTTGTGATTCATATAGTCTAGCTAGCACTTTGTCTTGTTATTCATATAGTCTAGCTAGCACTTTGTCTTGTGATTCATATAGTCTAGCTAGCACTTTGTCTTGTTATTCATATAGTCTAGCTAGCACTTTGTCTTGTGATTCATATAGTCTAGCTAGCACTTTGTCTTGTGATTCATATAGTCTAGCTAGCACTTTGTCTTGTTATTCATATAGTCTAGCTAGCACTTTGTCTTGTTATTCATATAGTCTAGCTAGCACTTTGTCTTGTTATTCATATAGTCTAGCTAGCACTTTGTCTTGTGATTCACCTAGTCTAGCCAGCACTCACACTGTCTTGTGATTCACCTAGAATCTAGCTAGCACTTTGTCTGTGATTCACCTAGAATTTAGCCAGCACTCACACTGTCTTGTGATTCACCTAGAATCTAGCCAGCACTCACATTGTCTTGTGATTCACCTAGAATCTAGCCAGCACTCACATTGTCTTGTGATTCACCTAGAATCTAGCCAGCACTCACAGTCTTGTGATTCACCTAGAATCTAGCTAGCACTTTGTCTGTGATTCACCTAGAATCTAACCAGCACTTGTATTCTGTCTTGTAATTTGCCTATTCACATTCTGTCTTGTGATTGGTCTAGAGCAGTAGTTCTCAACCTTTTTATTTTGGCCCATGCACCCCTTTTGATAGCGTTAGACATGTCGGCATGGTGGATATGCTTGCAGATCTACAAATTGATGGGAAAGCCATTAGACTTATAAAAACCATATATTGGAAACAACAAGCTGCAATAAGGATTGATAATGAAGTGGGACAGTATCAGCCAATTAAGAGAGGTGTTAGGCAGGGATGTGTGATGTCTCCAGATCTTTTTTCCCTGTACAGTGAAAATATTTTCAGAAATGTAGAGGATATAAATGGAATCAGCATTGGAGGACGAAACAATAACATTAGATATGCAGATGATACAGTATTAATTGCAGACAATGAGCAGGACATATGTAAAGAAACCAGCCAAGCAGAGACAGCAAGAATACCGCATGACGAGAACACAGAAGAAGAACCATCTGCAAATCTAACCATTAGAGAACTCCTGTTTGCGGACGACCAAGCACTAATAGCAAAATCAGAAGCTGAATTACAAGACCACATGAATAGTCTAAACGAAATGTGTAGGGAACATAACATGAAAATTAGCACAAGCAAAACAGAGGTAATGACTATAACTAAAGAAGAACAAACAGCAACAATTCACCTAAACGAACATCCCTTGAAACAAGTAAAGAGCTTCAAGTACCTAGGAAGTATAATATCATCAAATGGCAGATCAGAAGACGAGATCGAAAATAGGTGCAATAAGGCAAATCAACTCATTGGACAAATGGCACCAATACTAAAGAACAAACATGTATCAATAACTACTAAGAAAGCACTTTACAACACAATCTTCCTACCAACTCTGTGCTACCAATGCCAAACCTGGACAATGACAGAAAAAGAGAAAAGAAAAATCACAACAACAGAAATGAGGTTCCTGAGAAGAATACTCAACGTATCAAGAAGAGATAAGATCAGAAATGAAGAAATCAGGACTAAAGTGGGGGTTAAAGCTGCTCTAGATTTTATTAGAAAGCAGCAAGTCAAATGGTTTGGCCATGCAAGTAGGCTACCAGTCAACAGCATGCCACAACAGGCAATGACGTACAGACCAGATGGAAACAGAGGAAGAGGCCGACCACGTAAACGCTGGACGGAGGGAATAACAGAATCCATGGGAATGTCGATATACGAAGCCCATAACCGGGCACTCTCACGAAGTTTATACTTCACCTCGACACCGCAAGGTACAAGAGGAACATGATGAGAGAGAGAGAGAGAGAGAGCAGGACCTGCAACAATTAGTAGATGCGGTTGTTGTACACAGTGAGCAACTGAGGTTAGAATTAAATTGTAAAAAGACTCAGGTTATGGTCGTCAGTAGGAAGGAAGAAGTGCCACAATGTAATATACAAGTAAATGGAAATATTCTTCAACAAGTGAATCGGTACAATTATCTTGGAACAGTTATAACATCTGATGGGAGATGCCTTGAAGAGATTAGAACAAGAATCGCCATGGCGAAAGTAGCCTTTAGCAAGATGAAAAACATTCTGACCAATAAGAAGATGTCAATTGAAACGAGAAAAAGAGTGTTGAGGGGATACATAGAGCCTGTTCTTTTGTATGGATGTGAAACTTGGACAATGAGCAGTCAAGCTGAAAAGCATCTGATGGCTGCAGAAATGTGGTTTCTGAGGAAAATGCAAAGAATACCATGGACAGACAGAAAAACCAATGACCAAGTACTACAGGAGACAAATGAACACCGTAAACTGATTAGAGAAATTAGACGTAGACAGTCAAAATTTTTTGGACATGTTATGAGAAGAAATGGATTGGAGAACTTAGTGACAACTGGCAAGATCGAAGGAAACAGACCAAGAGGCAGACCGAGAGGAAAATACCTGGATGGCTTGGCCACATGGCATGGACGGGACAGGAACACTGAGCTGATCCACGACACTGGTGATCGAGTGAAATGGCGAGTCATGACCACCCACGCTTTCCGGCATGGCACATGATTGATTGACCCCTTCACCATACGTTCAGAATGTCATCCCCCCCCCTTTTGTATTTCCTACCTATACATCCCCCCAACCCCACCCCTGCACAGTATACGTAAAAATGGAAGCTAAATTTAATAACACATACTGGAAAAAGTCTAGACATCTACATAAAACATGATTTGCAGGTCTACTTACGTTATAAAACGAATTTCAGAAGGGCGAGAAGTACAGAACCGTAAAGTATGGAGGGAAAAACAATATCAAGTAATCGGTTCTTATATTAACTCGATCCTGTAATAATCTTAATCCCCCCCCCAAATCGGAAACCCTAAAACTCCCCACTGGGGAGGGAATTCCCCACCGGTTGAGAACCACTGGTCTAGAGCCATGAGTCAATAGTCTCTCAAAGAAGTGTTAGACTGCAGTTGTACAAGGTAGTGTACGCACAGACAATAAAGAACTGTTAGACTGCAGTTGTACAAGGTAGTGTACACACACAGACAATAAAGTCTCTAAGTGTTAGACTGCAGTTGTACAAGGTGGTGTACACACACAGACAATAAAGAACTGTTAGACTGCAGTTGTACAAGGTAGTGTACGCACACAGACGATAAATAACTGTTAGACTGCAGTTGTACAAGGTGGTGTACACACACAGACGATAAAGTCTCTCAAAGAAGTGTTAGACTGCAGTTGTACAAGGTAGTGTACACACACAGACAATAAAGAACTGTTAGACTGCAGTTGTACAAGGTAGTGTACGCACAGACAATAAAGAACTGTTAGACTGCAGTTGTACAAGGTAGTGTACGCACAGACAATAAAGAACTGTTAGACTGCAGTTGTACAAGGTAGTGTACGCACAGACAATAAAGAACTGTTAGACTGCAGTTGTACAAGGTGGTGTACGCACACAGACAATAAAGTGTTAGACTGCAGTTGTACAAGGTGGTGTACGCACACAGACAATACAGACCACATACAATATTAGGCTTGGCATGATGCTGGTAATGCATGTGGTTCCACCAGGACGGGGAGGCTCCCTGAAACACCAGACAAGGACGTTATGGTCAGTGTTAACAACATCTGGTCTCGTATGCTGCCAGTAACTTCCTCTGTTTATCCTCCACACTGCTCTCACTCCCTCCTCTTTCTCACTTCTACCTGTCATATCTTCTGTCTCTCACTCCCCCATCTCTCTCTTCTACTTCTACCTGTCATGTTCTCTAATCCTCATTCTGGGCATCTCTTCACCCCCCACAGAGAACACCCACAGAGTGGGAGATAGCTCTGACAATCACATGCTAGAGAACACCCACCACAGTGGGAGATAGCTCTGACAATCATATGCTAGAGAACACCCACAGAGTGGGAGATGGCTCTGACAACCACATGCTAGAGAACACCCACAGAGTGGGAGATAGTTTTGACAATCATATGCTAGAGAACACCCACAGAGTGGGAGATAGTTCTGACAATCACATGCTAGAGAACACCCACAGAGTGGGAGATAGTTCTGACATTCACATGCTAGAGAACACCCACAGAGTGGGAGATAGTTCTGACAATCATATGCTAGAGAACACCCACAGAGTGGGAGATAGTTCTGACAATCATATGCTAGAGAACACCCACAGAGTGGGGGATAGCTCTGACAATCATATGCTAGAGAACACCCACAGAGTAGGAGATATTTCTGACAATCACATGCTAGAGAACACCGACAGAGTGGGAGATAGTTCTGACAATCATATGCTAGAGAACACCCACAGAGTGGGAGATAGTTCTGACAATCATATGCTAGAGAACACCCACAGAGTGGGGGATAGCTCTGACAATCATATGCTAGAGAACACCCACAGAGTGGGAGATGGCTCTGACAACCACATGCTAGAGAACACCCACTACAGTGGGAGATAGTTCTGACAATCATATGCTAGAGAACACCCACCACAGAGTAGGAGATATTTCTGACAATCATATGCTAGAGAACACCCACCACAGTGGGAGATAGCTCTGACATTCACATGCTAGAGAACACCCACAGAGTGGGAGATAGTTCTGACAATCATATGCTAGAGAACACCCACCACAGTGGGAGATAGTTCTGACATTCACATGCTAGAGAACACCCACAGAGTGGGAGATAGTTCTGACAATCATATGCTAGAGAACACCCACAGAGTGGGAGATAGTTCTGACAATCACATGCTAGAGAACACCCACAGAGTGGGAGATAGTTCTGACATTCACATGCTAGAGAACACCCACAGAGTGGGAGATAGTTCTGACAATCATATGCTAGAGAACACCCACAGAGTGGGAGATAGTTCTGACAATCATATGCTAGAGAACACCCACAGAGTGGGGGATAGCTCTGACAATCATATGCTAGAGAACACCCACAGAGTAGGAGATATTTCTGACAATCACATGCTAGAGAACACCCACAGAGTGGGAGATAGTTCTGACAATCATATGCTAGAGAACACCCACAGAGTGGGAGATAGTTCTGACAATCATATGCTAGAGAACACCCACAGAGTGGGGGATAGCTCTGACAATCATATGCTAGAGAACACCCACAGAGTAGGAGATAGTTCTGACAATCATATGCTAGAAAACACCCACCAGAGACTGACAATTACATGCAAGAGAATACCCACCACAGTGGGAGATAGCTCTGACATCACATGCTAGAGAACACCCACCACAGTGGGAGATAGTTCTGACAATCATATGCTAGAGAACACCCACCACAGTGGGAGATAGCTCTGACAATCATATGCTAGAGAACACCCACAGAGTTGGAGATAGTTCTGACAATCACATGCTAGAGAACACCCACAAAGCGGGAGATAGTTCTGACAATCACATGCTAGAGAACACCTATAGAGTGGGAGATAGTTCTGACAATCACATGCTAGAGAACACCCATAGAGTGGGAGATAGTTCTGATAATCACATGCTAGAGAACACCCATAGAGTGGGAGATAGTTCTGACAATCACATGCTAGAGAAAACCCACAGAGTGGGAGATAGTACTGACAATCATATGCTAGAGAACACCCACCACAGTGGGAGATAGTTCTGACAATCATATGCTAGAGAACACCCACAGAGTGGGAGACAGCTCTGACAATCCATTCAGTACTCAACAGCTGCCACAAGATGCCTAACTGGTCTTCTAGTGGACCTGTGATTATTATACACTTGGTTGTAGGTAAAGTTATAATTTTTTTAAAGTTGTTGCATATCCTTTACAGGACATAGCAATCAACCCCAGCATTTTCTGGCTGTTTGTGATTCCTGGGCAAGTTTTACGTTTAGTAGTTTGCCACTGCTTTCTGAACGACTGGCGCCCATACCTTGTCATTTAAAAAAACCAGCATACGGTGGTCTGTGGCCAAATCACCCGCAGCTGTGTTTCGAACACGGGCATGTGGGATTACGAATTGTGTGCATAACCCCATGGCCATGGAGCCAACAAAAGGTAGGGGTAGCTGTGCATGGTTCCCAGCTCTTGGTAGTCTGTGTGGGAGCTCCTCTTAGAGGCAAAAGATAGGTCTACCTGTGCATAGTTCCCAGCTCTTGGGAGTCTGTGTGGGAGCTCCTGTTAGAAGCCGACAGGTCTAACGAGGTCAGCTCTTTACCAACTGACCCGCCCTCTGGTCTTCTCATGTTGCATAACTTAACAATAATCCTTAGTTGGGGTGAGTTGAAAGTCATCAGACTATATTGCATGAAGCAGGAGTAGGCACATCCAGGTGGCCAGTCACCAAGTTTTCTTAGCCTGTATTTGCAAAATACATATGCTGGCTTCTGACAAAATGGGAATGGCTGCTGAATTATACATAGGTGTTTTCTAGCACTAACGTGAAGTCTGAACTATGTGAATGTTGTGCTAAGTGTGATCAAACAGGATTGACAACTGGCTCTGTAGTTGGACAAACACTAAGTGCATCATCACTTGTGTGAGAACAATCACGGGCATTCATTCACATGTCAGCACTAAACGTCAAGTGCAGCCATGGCAGGGCCAACCAACAGTCTATGTGCTAGTCTGTATTTGAACATAGTGTTTATGCAACAGATAGAACTCTGGTATGGTTGTAGTCAGTGTGATCAGTAGTTGTAGGTTGTAGTCAGTGTGATCAGTAGTTGTAGGTTGTAGTCAGTGTGTTGTAGCCAGTCTACCGCTGGTGAATATTCATTCACTGTCACAAATTGTGTAGAATATTACTAGAGATTGTAACTATTTTGTTGTTCACATGAAGTTATGGCAACATTATGTGTTGTGACAGTATGTTCCAGTGAGGTTATGTTGGTGTTTGAGTGAAGTTATTGGTGCAACATTATGTGTTGTGACAGTATGTTCCAGTGAGGTTATGTTGGTGTTTGAGTGAAGTTATTGGTGCAACATTATGTGTTGTGACAGTATGTTCCAGTGAGATTATGTTGGTGTTTGAGTGAAGTTATTGGTGCAACATTATGTGTTGTGACAGTATGTTCCAGTGAGGTTATGTTGGTGTTTAAGTGAAGTTATTGGTGCAACATTATGTGTTGTGACAGTATGTTCCAGTGAGATTATGTTGGTGTTTGAGTGAAGTTATTGGTGCAACATTATGTGTTGTGACAGTGTGTTCCAGTGAGATTATGTTGGTGTTTGAGTGAAGTTATTGGTGCAACATTATGTGTTGTGACAGTAGGTTCCAGTGAGATTATGTTGGTGTTTGAGTGAAGTTATTGGTCAACATACATTATGTGTTGTGACAGTATGTTCCAGTGAGGTTATGTTGGTGTTTAAGTGAAGTTATTGGTGCAACATTACGTGTTGTGACAGTATGTTCCAGTGAGGTTATGTTGGTGTTTGAGTGAAGTTATTGGTGCAACATTATGTGTTGTGACAGTATGTTCCAGTGAGGTTATGTTGGTGTTTAAGTGAAGTTATTGGTGCAACATTATGTGTTGTGACAGTAGGTTCCAGTGAGGTTATGTTGGTGTTTGAGTGAAGTTATTGGTGCAACATTATGTGTTGTGACAGTATGTTCCAGTGAGATTATGTTGGTGTTTGAGTGAAGTTATTGGTGCAACATTATGTGTTGTGACAGTGTGTTCCAGTGAGATTATGTTGGTGTTTGAGTGAAGTTATTGGTGCAACATTATGTGTTGTGACAGTAGGTTCCAGTGAGATTATGTTGGTGTTTGAGTGAAGTTATTGGTCAACATACATTATGTGTTGTGACAGTATGTTCCAGTGAGGTTATGTTGGTGTTTAAGTGAAGTTATTGGTGCAACATTACGTGTTGTGACAATATGTTCCAGTGAGGTTATGTTGGTGTTTGAGTGAAGTTATTGGTGCAACATTACATGTTGTGACAGTATGTTTCATTGAGGTTATGTTGGTGTTTGAGTGAAGGTATTGGTGCAACATTATGTGTTGTGACAGTAGGTTCCAGTGAGGTTATGTTGGTGTTTGATTGATTGATTGAGGAATTGACATATGAGGTTATGTTGGTGTTTGAGTGAAGTTATTGGTGCAACATTATGTGTTGTGACAGTATGTTCCAGTGAGGTTATGTTGGTGTTTGAGTGAAGTTATTGGTGCAACATTATGTGTTGTGACAGTATGTTCCAGTGAGGTTATGTTGGTGTTTGAGTGAAGTTATTGGTGCAACATTATGTGTTGTGACAGTATGTTCCAGTGAGATTATGTTGGTGTTTGAGAGAATTTATTGGTGCAACATTAAGTTGTGTGACAGTGTGTTCCAGTGAGGTTATGTTGGTGTTTGAGTGAAGTTATTGGTGCAACATTATGTGTTGTGACAGTATGTTCCAGTGAGGTTATGTTGGTGTTTGAGTGAAGTTATTGGTGCAACATTATGTGTTGTGACAGTGTGTTCCAGTGAGATTATGTTGGTGTTTGAGTGAAGTTATTGGTGCAACATTATGTGTTGTGACAGTGTGTTCCAGTGAGATTATGTTGGTGTTTGAGTGAAGTTATTGGTGCAACATTATGTGTTGTGACAGTATGTTCCAGTGAGGTTATGTTGGTGTTTGAGTGAAGTTATTGGTGCAACATTATGTGTTGTGACAGTAGGTTCCAGTGAGATTATGTTGGTGTTTGAGTGAAGTTATTGGTGCAACATTATGTGTTGTGACAGTATGTTCCAGTGAGGTTATGTTGGTGTTTAAGTGAAGTTATTGGTGCAACATTACGTGTTGTGACAATATGTTCCAGTGAGGTTATGTTGGTGTTTGAGTGATTGATTGAGGAATTGACATATGAGATTCTGTTGGTGTTTGAGTGAAGTTATTGGTGCAACATTATGTGTTGTGACAGTATGTTCCAGTGAGGTTATGTTGGTGTTTGAGTGAAGTTATTGGTGCAACATTATGTGTTGTGACAGTATGTTCCAGTGAGGTTATGTTGGTGTTTGAGTGAAGTTATTGGTGCAACATTACATGTTGTGACAGTATGTTTCAGTGAGGTTATGTTGGTGTTTGAGTGAAGGTATTGGTGCAACATTATGTGTTGTGACAGTAGGTTCCAGTGAGGTTATGTTGGTGTTTGAGTGATTGATTGAGGAATTGACATATGAGATTCTGTTGGTGTTTGAGTGAAGTTATTGGTGCAACATTATGTGTTGTGACAGTATGTTCCAGTGAGGTTATGTTGGTGTTTGAGTGAAGTTATTGGTGCAACATTATGTGTTGTGACAGTATGTTCCAGTGAGGTTATGTTGGTGTTTGAGTGAAGTTATTGGTGCAACATTATGTGTTGTGACAGTATGTTCCAGTGAGATTATGTTGGTGTTTGAGAGAATTTATTGGTGCAACATTATGTTGTGTGACAGTGTGTTCCAGTGAGGTTATGTTGGTGTTTGAGTGAAGTTATTTGTGCAACATTATGTGTTGTGACAGTATGTTCCAGTGAGGTTATGTTGGTGTTTGAGTGAAGTTATTGGTGCAACATTATGTGTTGTGCTGCAACATTATGTTGTGTGACAGTATGTTCCAGTGAGGTTATGTTGGTGTTTGAGTGAAGTTATTGGTGCAACATTATGTGTTGTGCTGCAACATTATGTTGTGTGACAGTATGTTACAGTGAGGGTATGTTGGTGTTTGAGTGAAGTTATTGGTGCAACATTATGTGTTGTGACAGTATGTTCCAGTGAGGTTATGTTGGTGTTTGAGTGAAGTTATTGGTGCAACATTATGTGTTGTGACAGTAGGTTCCAGTGAGGTTATGCTGGTGTTTGATTGATTGATTGATTGAGGAATCGACATATGAGGTTATGTTGGTGTTTGAGTGAAGTTATTGGTGCAACATTATGTGTTGTGACAGTATGTTCCAGTGAGGTTATGTTGGTGTTTGAGTGAAGTTATTGGTGCAACATTATGTGTTGTGACAGTATGTTCCAGTGAGGTTATGCTGGTGTTTGAGTGAAGTTATTGGTGCAACATTATGTGTTGTGACAGTATGTTCCAGTGAGATTATGTTGGTGTTTGAGTGAAGTTATTGGTGCAACATTATGTGTTGTGACAGTGTGTTCCAGTGAGATTATGTTGGTGTTTGAGTGAAGTTATTGGTGCAACATTATGTGTTGTGACAGTAGGTTCCAGTGAGATTATGTTGGTGTTTGAGTGAAGTTATTGGTCAACATACATTATGTGTTGTGACAATATGTTCCAGTGAGGTTATGTTGGTGTTTAAGTGAAGTTATTGGTGCAACATTACGTGTTGTGACAATATGTTCCAGTGAGGTTATGTTGGTGTTTGAGTGAAGTTATTGGTGCAACATTACATGTTGTGACAGTATGTTTCATTGAGGTTATGTTGGTGTTTGAGTGAAGGTATTGGTGCAACATTATGTGTTGTGACAGTAGGTTCCAGTGAGGTTATGTTGGTGTTTGATTGATTGATTGAGGAATTGACATATGAGGTTATGTTGGTGTTTGAGTGAAGTTATTGGTGCAACATTATGTGTTGTGACAGTATGTTCCAGTGAGGTTATGTTGGTGTTTGAGTGAAGTTATTGGTGCAACATTATGTGTTGTGACAGTATGTTCCAGTGAGGTTATGTTGGTGTTTGAGTGAAGTTATTGGTGCAACATTATGTGTTGTGACAGTATGTTCCAGTGAGATTATGTTGGTGTTTGAGAGAATTTATTGGTGCAACATTATGTTGTGTGACAGTGTGTTCCAGTGAGGTTATGTTGGTGTTTGAGTGAAGTTATTGGTGCAACATTATGTGTTGTGACAGTATGTTCCAGTGAGGTTATGTTGGTGTTTGAGTGAAGTTATTGGTGCAACATTATGTGTTGTGACAGTGTGTTCCAGTGAGATTATGTTGGTGTTTGAGTGAAGTTATTGGTGCAACATTATGTGTTGTGACAGTATGTTCCAGTGAGGTTATGTTGGTGTTTGAGTGAAGTTATTGGTGCAACATTATGTGTTGTGACAGTATGTTCCAGTGAGGTTATGTTGGTGTTTGAGTGAAGTTATTGGTGCAACATTATGTGTTGTGACAGTATGTTCCAGTGAGATTATGTTGGTGTTTGAGAGAATTTATTGGTGCAACATTATGTTGTGTGACAGTGTGTTCCAGTGAGGTTATGTTGGTGTTTGAGTGAAGTTATTTGTGCAACATTATGTGTTGTGACAGTATGTTCCAGTGAGGTTATGTTGGTGTTTGAGTGAAGTTATTGGTGCAACATTATGTGTTGTGCTGCAACATTATGTTGTGTGACAGTATGTTCCAGTGAGGTTATGTTCGTGTTTGAGTGAAGTTATTGGTGCAACATTATGTGTTGTGCTGCAACATTATGTTGTGTGACAGTATGTTACAGTGAGGGTATGTTGGTGTTTGAGTGAAGTTATTGGTGCAACATTATGTGTTGTGACAGTATGTTCCAGTGAGGTTATGTTGGTGTTTGAGTGAAGTTATTGGTGCAACATTATGTGTTGTGACAGTATGTTCCAGTGAGGTTATGTTGGTGTTTGAGTGAAGTTATTGGTGCAACATTATGTGTTGCGACAGTAGGTTCCAGTGAGGTTATGCTGGTGTTTGATTGATTGATTGATTGAGGAATCGACATATGAGGTTATGTTGGTGTTTGAGTGAAGTTATTGGTGCAACATTATGTGTTGTGACAGTATGTTCCAGTGAGGTTATGTTGGTGTTTGCGTGAAGTTATTGGTGCAACATAATGTGTTGTGACAGTATGTTCCAGTGAGGTTATGCTGGTGTTTGAGTGAAGTTATTGGTGCAACATTATGTGTTGTGCTGCAACATTATGTGTTGTGACAGTATGTTCCAGTGAGGTTATGTTAGTGTTTGAGTGAAGTTATTGGTGCAACATTACATGTTGTGACAGTATGTTCCAGTGAGAATATGTTGGTGTTTGAGTGAAGTTATTGGTGCAAAATTATGTGTTGTGACAGTAGGTTCCAGTGAGATTATGTTAGTGTTTGAGTGAAGTTATTGGTGCAAAATTATGTGTTGTGACAGTATGTTCCAGTGAGGTTATGTTGGTGTTTGAGTGAAGTTATTGGTGCAACATTATGTGTTGTGACAGTAGGTTCCAGTGAGGTTATGCTGGTGTTTGATTGATTGATTGATTGAGGAATCAACATATGAGGTTATGTTGGTGTTTGAGTGAAGTTATTGGTGCAACATTATGTGTTGTGACAGTGTATTCCAGTGAGGTTATGTGTGTTTGAGTGACGTTATTTGTGCAACATTATGTGTTGTGACAGTATATTCCAGTGAGGTTATGTTGGTGTTTGAGTGAAGTTATTGGTGCAACATTATGTGTTGTGCTGCAACATTATGTTGTGTGACAATATGTTCCAGTGAGGTTATGTTGGTGTTTGAGTGAAGTTATTGGTGCAACATTATGTGTTATGACAGTGTGTTCCAGTGAGGTTATGTTGGTATTTGAGTGAAGTTATTGGTGCAACATTATGTGTTGTGACAGTGTGTTCCGTTCCAGTGAGGTTATGTTGGTGTTTGAGTGAAGTTATTGGTGCAACATTATGTGTTGTGACAGTAGGTTCCAGTGAGGTTATGCTGGTGTTTGATTGATTGATTGATTGAGGAATCGACATATGAGGTTATGTTGGTGTTTGAGTGAAGTTATTGGTGAAACATTATGTGTTATGACAGTGTGTTCCAGTGAGGTTATGTTGGTGTTTGAGTGAAGTTATTGGTGCAACATTATGCTGTGACAGTATGTTCCAGTGAGGTTATGTTGGTGTTTGAGTGAAGTTATTGGTGCAACATTATGTGTTGTGCTGCAACATTATGTTGTGTGACAGTATGTTCCAGTGAGGTTATGTTGGTGTTTGAGTGAAGTTATTGGTGCAACATTATGTGTTGTGCTGCAACATTATGTTGTGTGACAGTATGTTCCAGTGAGGGTATGTTGGTGTTTGAGTGAAGTTATTGGTGCAACATTGCATGTTGTGACAGTATGTTGCAGTGAGGTTATGTTGGTGTTTGAGTGAAGTTATTGGTGCAACATTATGTGTTGTGACAGTAGGTTCCAGTGAGGTTATGTTGGTGTTTGAGTGAAGTTATTGGTGCAACATTATGTGTTGTGACAGTAGGTTCCAGTGAGGTTATGCTGGTGTTTGATTGATTGATTGATTGAGGAATCGACATATGGGGTTATGTTGGTGTTTGAGTGAAGTTATTGGTGCAACATTATGTGTTGTGACAGTAGGTTCCAGTGAGGTTATGTTGGTGTTTGAGTGAAGTTATTGGTGCAACATTATGTGTTATGACAGTATGTTCCAGTGAGGTTATGTTGGTGTTTGAGTGAAGAATTTGGTGCAACATTATGTGTTGTGACAGTATGTTCCAGTGAAGTTATGTTGGTGTTTGAGTGAAGTTATTGGTGCAACATTATGTGTTGTGCTGTAACATTATGTGTTGTGACAGTATGTTCCAGTGAGGTTATGTTGGTGTTTGAGTGAAGTTATTGGTGCAACATTATGTGTTGTGACAGTATGTTCCAGTGAGGTTATGTTGGTGTTTGAGTGAAGTTATTGGTTCAACATTATGTGTTGTGACAGTATGTTCCAGTGAGGTTATGTTGGTGTTTGAGTGAAGTTATTGGTGCAACATTATGTGTTGTGACAGTATGTTCCAGTGAGATTATGTTGGTGTTTGAGAGAATTTATTGGTGCAACATTATGTTGTGTGACAGTGTGTTCCAGTGAGGTTATGTTGGTGTTTGAGTGAAGTTTTTTGTGCAACATTATGTGTTGTGACAGTATGTTCCAGTGAGGTTATGTTGGTGTTTGAGTGAAGTTATTGGTGCAACATTATGTGTTGTGCTGCAACATTATGTTGTGTGACAGTATGTTCCAGTGAGGTTATGTTGGTGTTTGAGTGAAGTTATTGGTGCAACATTATGTGTTGTGCTGCAACATTATGTTGTGTGACAGTATGTTACAGTGAGGGTATGTTGGTGTTTGAGTGAAGTTATTGGTGCAACATTATGTGTTGTGACAGTATGTTCCAGTGAGGTTATGTTGGTGTTTGAGTGAAGTTATTGGTGCAACATTATGTGTTGTGACAGTATGTTCCAGTGAGGTTATGTTGGTGTTTGAGTGAAGTTATTGGTGCAACATTATGTGTTGTGACAGTAGGTTCCAGTGAGGTTATGCTGGTGTTTGATTGATTGATTGATTGAGGAATCGACATATGAGGTTATGTTGGTGTTTGAGTGAAGTTATTGGTGCAACATTATGTGTTGTGACAGTATGTTCCAGTGAGGTTATGTTGGTGTTTGAGTGAAGTTATTGGTGCAACATTATGTGTTGTGACAGTATGTTCCAGTGAGGTTATGCTGGTGTTTGAGTGAAGTTATTGGTGCAACATTATGTGTTGTGACAGTATGTTCCAGTGAGATTATGTTGGTGTTTGAGTGAAGTTATTGGTGCAACATTATGTGTTGTGACAGTGTGTTCCAGTGAGATTATGTTGGTGTTTGAGTAAAGTTATTGGTGCAACATTATGTGTTGTGACAGTAGGTTCCAGTGAGATTATGTTGGTGTTTGAGTGAAGTTATTGGTCAACATACATTATGTGTTGTGACAGTATGTTCCAGTGAGGTTATGTTGGTGTTTAAGTGAAGTTATTGGTGCAACATTACGTGTTGTGACAATATGTTCCAGTGAGGTTATGTTGGTGTTTGAGTGAAGTTATTGGTGCAACATTACATGTTGTGACAGTATGTTTCATTGAGGTTATGTTGGTGTTTGAGTGAAGGTATTGGTGCAACATTATGTGTTGTGACAGTAGGTTCCAGTGAGGTTATGTTGGTGTTTGATTGATTGATTGAGGAATTGACATATGAGGTTATGTTGGTGTTTGAGTGAAGTTATTGGTGCAACATTATGTGTTGTGACAGTATGTTCCAGTGAGGTTATGTTGGTGTTTGAGTGAAGTTATTGGTGCAACATTATGTGTTGTGACAGTATGTTAAAGTTAGGTTATGTTGGTGTTTGAGTGAAGTTATTGGTGCAACATTATGTGTTGTGACAGTATGTTCCAGTGAGATTATGTTGGTGTTTGAGAGAATTTATTGGTGCAACATTATGTTGTGTGACAGTGTGTTCCAGTGAGGTTATGTTGGTGTTTGAGTGAAGTTATTGGTGCAACATTATGTGTTGTGACAGTATGTTCCAGTGAGGTTATGTTGGTGTTTGAGTGAAGTTATTGGTGCAACATTATGTGTTGTGACAGTGTGTTCCAGTGAGATTATGTTGGTGTTTGAGTGAAGTTATTGGTGCAACATTATGTGTTGTGACAGTGTGTTCCAGTGAGATTATGTTGGTGTTTGAGTGAAGTTATTGGTGCAACATTATGTGTTGTGACAGTATGTTCCAGTGAGGTTATGTTGGTGTTTGAGTGAAGTTATTGGTGCAACATTATGTGTTGTGACAGTAGGTTCCAGTGAGATTATGTTGGTGTTTGAGTGAAGTTATTGGTGCAACATTATGTGTTGTGCTGCAACATTATGTTGTGTGACAGTATGTTACAGTGAGGGTATGTTGGTGTTTGAGTGAAGTTATTGGTGCAACATTATGTGTTGTGACAGTATGTTCCAGTGAGGTTATGTTGGTGTTTGAGTGAAGTTATTGGTGCAACATTATGTGTTGTGACAGTATGTTCCAGTGAGGTTATGTTGGTGTTTGAGTGAAGTTATTGGTGCAACATTATGTGTTGTGACAGTAGGTTCCAGTGAGGTTATGCTGGTGTTTGATTGATTGATTGATTGAGGAATCGACATATGAGGTTATGTTGGTGTTTGAGTGAAGTTATTGGTGCAACATTATGTGTTGTGACAGTATGTTCCAGTGAGGTTATGTTGGTGTTTGAGTGAAGTTATTGGTGCAACATTATGTGTTGTGACAGTATGTTCCAGTGAGGTTATGCTGGTGTTTGAGTGAAGTTATTGGTGCAACATTATGTGTTGTGACAGTATGTTCCAGTGAGATTATGTTGGTGTTTGAGTGAAGTTATTGGTGCAACATTATGTGTTGTGACAGTGTGTTCCAGTGAGATTATGTTGGTGTTTGAGTGAAGTTATTGGTGCAACATTATGTGTTGTGACAGTAGGTTCCAGTGAGATTATGTTGGTGTTTGAGTGAAGTTATTGGTCAACATACATTATGTGTTGTGACAGTATGTTCCAGTGAGGTTATGTTGGTGTTTAAGTGAAGTTATTGGTGCAACATTACGTGTTGTGACAATATGTTCCAGTGAGGTTATGTTGGTGTTTGAGTGAAGTTATTGGTGCAACATTACATGTTGTGACAGTATGTTTCATTGAGGTTATGTTGGTGTTTGAGTGAAGGTATTGGTGCAACATTATGTGTTGTGACAGTAGGTTCCAGTGAGGTTATGTTGGTGTTTGATTGATTGATTGAGGAATTGACATATGAGGTTATGTTGGTGTTTGAGTGAAGTTATTGGTGCAACATTATGTGTTGTGACAGTATGTTCCAGTGAGGTTATGTTGGTGTTTGAGTGAAGTTATTGGTGCAACATTATGTGTTGTGACAGTATGTTCCAGTGAGGTTATGTTGGTGTTTGAGTGAAGTTATTGGTGCAACATTATGTGTTGTGACAGTATGTTCCAGTGAGATTATGTTGGTGTTTGAGAGAATTTATTGGTGCAACATTATGTTGTGTGACAGTGTGTTCCAGTGAGGTTATGTTGGTGTTTGAGTGAAGTTATTGGTGCAACATTATGTGTTGTGACAGTATGTTCCAGTGAGGTTATGTTGGTGTTTGAGTGAAGTTATTGGTGCAACATTATGTGTTGTGACAGTGTGTTCCAGTGAGATTATGTTGGTGTTTGAGTGAAGTTATTGGTGCAACATTATGTGTTGT
This sequence comes from Cepaea hortensis, assembly GCA_963921405.1. Lineage (NCBI taxonomy): Eukaryota > Metazoa > Mollusca > Gastropoda > Stylommatophora > Helicidae > Cepaea > Cepaea hortensis. Next base: position 101,566,900 of record OY992892.1, on the reverse strand, counting down.
GACAGTATGTTCCAGTGAGGTTATGTTGGTGTTTGAGTGAAGTTATTGGTGCAACATTATGTGTTGTGACAGTATGTTCCAGTGAGGTTATGTTGGTGTTTGAGTGAAGTTATTGGTGCAACATTATGTGTTGTGACAGTATGTTCCAGTGAGATTATGTTGGTGTTTGAGAGAATTTATTGGTGCAACATTATGTTGTGTGACAGTGTGTTCCAGTGAGGTTATGTTGGTGTTTGAGTGAAGTTATTTGTGCAACATTATGTGTTGTGACAGTATGTTCCAGTGAGGTTATGTTGGTGTTTGAGTGAAGTTATTGGTGCAACATTATGTGTTGTGCTGCAACATTATGTTGTGTGACAGTATGTTCCAGTGAGGTTATGTTGGTGTTTGAGTGAAGTTATTGGTGCAACATTATGTGTTGTGCTGCAACATTATGTTGTGTGACAGTATGTTACAGTGAGGGTATGTTGGTGTTTGAGTGAAGTTATTGGTGCAACATTATGTGTTGTGACAGTATGTTCCAGTGAGGTTATGTTGGTGTTTGAGTGAAGTTATTGGTGCAACATTATGTGTTGTGACAGTATGTTCCAGTGAGGTTATGTTGGTGTTTGAGTGAAGTTATTGGTGCAACATTATGTGTTGCGACAGTAGGTTCCAGTGAGGTTATGCTGGTGTTTGATTGATTGATTGATTGAGGAATCGACATATGAGGTTATGTTGGTGTTTGAGTGAAGTTATTGGTGCAACATTATGTGTTGTGACAGTATGTTCCAGTGAGGTTATGTTGGTGTTTGCGTGAAGTTATTGGTGCAACATAATGTGTTGTGACAGTATGTTCCAGTGAGGTTATGCTGGTGTTTGAGTGAAGTTATTGGTGCAACATTATGTGTTGTGCTGCAACATTATGTGTTGTGACAGTATGTTCCAGTGAGGTTATGTTAGTGTTTGAGTGAAGTTATTGGTGCAACATTACATGTTGTGACAGTATGTTCCAGTGAGAATATGTTGGTGTTTGAGTGAAGTTATTGGTGCAAAATTATGTGTTGTGACAGTAGGTTCCAGTGAGATTATGTTAGTGTTTGAGTGAAGTTATTGGTGCAAAATTATGTGTTGTGACAGTATGTTCCAGTGAGGTTATGTTGGTGTTTGAGTGAAGTTATTGGTGCAACATTATGTGTTGTGACAGTAGGTTCCAGTGAGGTTATGCTGGTGTTTGATTGATTGATTGATTGAGGAATCAACATATGAGGTTATGTTGGTGTTTGAGTGAAGTTATTGGTGCAACATTATGTGTTGTGACAGTGTATTCCAGTGAGGTTATGTGTGTTTGAGTGAAGTTATTTGTGCAACATTATGTGTTGTGACAGTATATTCCAGTGAGGTTATGTTGGTGTTTGAGTGAAGTTATTGGTGCAACATTATGTGTTGTGCTGCAACATTATGTTGTGTGACAATATGTTCCAGTGAGGTTATGTTGGTGTTTGAGTGAAGTTATTGGTGCAACATTATGTGTTATGACAGTGTGTTCCAGTGAGGTTATGTTGGTATTTGAGTGAAGTTATTGGTGCAACATTATGTGTTGTGACAGTGTGTTCCGTTCCAGTGAGGTTATGTTGGTGTTTGAGTGAAGTTATTGGTGCAACATTATGTGTTGTGACAGTAGGTTCCAGTGAGGTTATGCTGGTGTTTGATTGATTGATTGATTGAGGAATCGACATATGAGGTTATGTTGGTGTTTGAGTGAAGTTATTGGTGAAACATTATGTGTTATGACAGTGTGTTCCAGTGAGGTTATGTTGGTGTTTGAGTGAAGTTATTGGTGCAACATTATGCTGTGACAGTATGTTCCAGTGAGGTTATGTTGGTGTTTGAGTGAAGTTATTGGTGCAACATTATGTGTTGTGCTGCAACATTATGTTGTGTGACAGTATGTTCCAGTGAGGTTATGTTGGTGTTTGAGTGAAGTTATTGGTGCAACATTATGTGTTGTGCTGCAACATTATGTTGTGTGACAGTATGTTCCAGTGAGGGTATGTTGGTGTTTGAGTGAAGTTATTGGTGCAACATTGCATGTTGTGACAGTATGTTGCAGTGAGGTTATGTTGGTGTTTGAGTGAAGTTATTGGTGCAACATTATGTGTTGTGACAGTAGGTTCCAGTGAGGTTATGTTGGTGTTTGAGTGAAGTTATTGGTGCAACATTATGTGTTGTGACAGTAGGTTCCAGTGAGGTTATGCTGGTGTTTGATTGATTGATTGATTGAGGAATCGACATATGGGGTTATGTTGGTGTTTGAGTGAAGTTATTGGTGCAACATTATGTGTTGTGACAGTAGGTTCCAGTGAGGTTATGTTGGTGTTTGAGTGAAGTTATTGGTGCAACATTATGTGTTATGACAGTATGTTCCAGTGAGGTTATGTTGGTGTTTGAGTGAAGAATTTGGTGCAACATTATGTGTTGTGACAGTATGTTCCAGTGAAGTTATGTTGGTGTTTGAGTGAAGTTATTGGTGCAACATTATGTGTTGTGCTGTAACATTATGTGTTGTGACAGTATGTTCCAGTGAGGTTATGTTGGTGTTTGAGTGAAGTTATTGGTGCAACATTATGTGTTGTGACAGTATGTTCCAGTGAGGTTATGTTGGTGTTTGAGTGAAGTTATTGGTTCAACATTATGTGTTGTGACAGTATGTTCCAGTGAGGTTATGTTGGTGTTTGAGTGAAGTTATTGGTGCAACATTATGTGTTGTGACAGTATGTTCCAGTGAGATTATGTTGGTGTTTGAGAGAATTTATTGGTGCAACATTATGTTGTGTGACAGTGTGTTCCAGTGAGGTTATGTTGGTGTTTGAGTGAAGTTTTTTGTGCAACATTATGTGTTGTGACAGTATGTTCCAGTGAGGTTATGTTGGTGTTTGAGTGAAGTTATTGGTGCAACATTATGTGTTGTGCTGCAACATTATGTTGTGTGACAGTATGTTCCAGTGAGGTTATGTTGGTGTTTGAGTGAAGTTATTGGTGCAACATTATGTGTTGTGCTGCAACATTATGTTGTGTGACAGTATGTTACAGTGAGGGTATGTTGGTGTTTGAGTGAAGTTATTGGTGCAACATTATGTGTTGTGACAGTATGTTCCAGTGAGGTTATGTTGGTGTTTGAGTGAAGTTATTGGTGCAACATTATGTGTTGTGACAGTATGTTCCAGTGAGGTTATGTTGGTGTTTGAGTGAAGTTATTGGTGCAACATTATGTGTTGTGACAGTAGGTTCCAGTGAGGTTATGCTGGTGTTTGATTGATTGATTGATTGAGGAATCGACATATGAGGTTATGTTGGTGTTTGAGTGAAGTTATTGGTGCAACATTATGTGTTGTGACAGTATGTTCCAGTGAGGTTATGTTGGTGTTTGAGTGAAGTTATTGGTGCAACATTATGTGTTGTGACAGTATGTTCCAGTGAGGTTATGCTGGTGTTTGAGTGAAGTTATTGGTGCAACATTATGTGTTGTGACAGTATGTTCCAGTGAGATTATGTTGGTGTTTGAGTGAAGTTATTGGTGCAACATTATGTGTTGTGACAGTGTGTTCCAGTGAGATTATGTTGGTGTTTGAGTAAAGTTATTGGTGCAACATTATGTGTTGTGACAGTAGGTTCCAGTGAGATTATGTTGGTGTTTGAGTGAAGTTATTGGTCAACATACATTATGTGTTGTGACAGTATGTTCCAGTGAGGTTATGTTGGTGTTTAAGTGAAGTTATTGGTGCAACATTACGTGTTGTGACAATATGTTCCAGTGAGGTTATGTTGGTGTTTGAGTGAAGTTATTGGTGCAACATTACATGTTGTGACAGTATGTTTCATTGAGGTTATGTTGGTGTTTGAGTGAAGGTATTGGTGCAACATTATGTGTTGTGACAGTAGGTTCCAGTGAGGTTATGTTGGTGTTTGATTGATTGATTGAGGAATTGACATATGAGGTTATGTTGGTGTTTGAGTGAAGTTATTGGTGCAACATTATGTGTTGTGACAGTATGTTCCAGTGAGGTTATGTTGGTGTTTGAGTGAAGTTATTGGTGCAACATTATGTGTTGTGACAGTATGTTAAAGTTAGGTTATGTTGGTGTTTGAGTGAAGTTATTGGTGCAACATTATGTGTTGTGACAGTATGTTCCAGTGAGATTATGTTGGTGTTTGAGAGAATTTATTGGTGCAACATTATGTTGTGTGACAGTGTGTTCCAGTGAGGTTATGTTGGTGTTTGAGTGAAGTTATTGGTGCAACATTATGTGTTGTGACAGTATGTTCCAGTGAGGTTATGTTGGTGTTTGAGTGAAGTTATTGGTGCAACATTATGTGTTGTGACAGTGTGTTCCAGTGAGATTATGTTGGTGTTTGAGTGAAGTTATTGGTGCAACATTATGTGTTGTGACAGTGTGTTCCAGTGAGATTATGTTGGTGTTTGAGTGAAGTTATTGGTGCAACATTATGTGTTGTGACAGTATGTTCCAGTGAGGTTATGTTGGTGTTTGAGTGAAGTTATTGGTGCAACATTATGTGTTGTGACAGTAGGTTCCAGTGAGATTATGTTGGTGTTTGAGTGAAGTTATTGGTGCAACATTATGTGTTGTGACAGTATGTTCCAGTGAGGTTATGTTGGTGTTTAAGTGAAGTTATTGGTGCAACATTACGTGTTGTGACAGTATGTTCCAGTGAGGTTATGTTGGTGTTTGAGTGAAGTTATTGGTGCAACATTACATGTTGTGACAGTATGTTTCAGTGAGGTTATGTTGGTGTTTGAGTGAAGGTATTGGTGCAACATTATGTGTTGTGACAGTAGGTTCCAGTGAGGTTATGTTGGTGTTTGATTGATTGATTGAGGAATTGACATATGACGTTCTGTTGGTGTTTGAGTGAAGTTATTGGTGCAACATTATGTGTTGTGACAGTATGTTCCAGTGAGGTTATGTTGGTGTTTGAGTGAAGTTATTGGTGCAACATTATGTGTTGTGACAGTATGTTCCAGTGAGGTTATGTTGGTGTTTGAGTGAAGTTATTGGTGCAACATTATGTGTTGTGACAGTATGTTCCAGTGAGGTTATGTTGGTGTTTGAGTGAAGTTATTGGTGCAACATTATGTGTTGTGACAGTATGTTCCAGTGAGATTATGTTGGTGTTTGAGAGAATTTATTGGTGCAACATTATGTTGTGTGACAGTGTGTTCCAGTGAGGTTATGTTGGTGTTTGAGTGAAGTTATTTGTGCAACATTATGTGTTGTGACAGTATGTTCCAGTGAGGTTATGTTGGTGTTTGAGTGAAGTTATTGGTGCAACATTATGTGTTGTGCTGCAACATTATGTTGTGTGACAGTATGTTCCAGTGAGGTTATGTTGGTGTTTGAGTGAAGTTATTGGTGCAACATTGTGTGTTGTGCTGCAACATTATGTTGTGTGACAGTATGTTACAGTGAGGGTATGTTGGTGTTTGAGTGAAGTTATTGGTGCAACATTATGTGTTGTGACAGTATGTTCCAGTGAGGTTATGTTGGTGTTTGAGTGAAGTTATTGGTGCAACATTATGTGTTGTGACAGTATGTTCCAGTGAGGTTATGTTGGTGTTTGAGTGAAGTTATTGGTGCAACATTATGTGTTGTGACAGTATGTTCCAGTGAGGTTATGCTGGTGTTTGAGTGAAGTTATTGGTGCAACATTATGTGTTGTGCTGCAACATTATGTGTTGTGACAGTATGTTCCAGTGAGGTTATGTTAGTGTTTGAGTGAAGTTATTGGTGCAACATTACATGTTGTGACAGTATGTTCCAGTGAGAATATGTTGGTGTTTGAGTGAAGTTATTGGTGCAAAATTATGTGTTGTGAAAGTAGGTTCCAGTGAGATTATGTTAGTGTTTGAGTGAAGTTATTGGTGCAACATTACATGTTGTGACAGTATGTTCCAGTGAGAATATGTTGGTGTTTGAGTGAAGTTATTGGTGCAAAATTATGTGTTGTGACAGTATGTTCCAGTGAGGTTATGTTGGTGTTTGAGTGAAGTTATTGGTGCAACATTATGTGTTGTGACAGTAGGTTCCAGTGAGGTTATGCTGGTGTTTGATTGATTGATTGATTGAGGAATCAACATATGAGGTTATGTTGGTGTTTGAGTGAAGTTATTGGTGCAACATTATGTGTTGTGACAGTGTATTCCAGTGAGGTTATGTGTGTTTGAGTGAAGTTATTTGTGCAACATTATGTGTTGTGACAGTGTGTTCCGTTCCAGTGAGGTTATGTTGGTGTTTGAGTGAAGTTATTGGTGCAACATTATGTGTTGTGACAGTAGGTTCCAGTGAGGTTATGCTGGTGTTTGATTGATTGATTGATTGAGGAATCGACATATGAGGTTATGTTGGTGTTTCAGTGAAGTTATTGGTGCAACATTATGTGTTATGACAGTGTGTTCCAGTGAGGTTATGTTGGTATTTGAGTGAAGTTATTGGTGCAACATTATGTGTTGTGACAGTGTGTTCCGTTCCAGTGAGGTTATGTTGGTGTTTGAGTGAAGTTATTGGTGCAACATTATGTGTTGTGACAGTAGGTTCCAGTGAGGTTATGCTGGTGTTTGATTGATTGATTGATTGAGGAATCGACATATGAGGTTATGTTGGTGTTTGAGTGAAGTTATTGGTGAAACATTATGTGTTATGACAGTGTGTTCCAGTGAGGTTATGTTGGTGTTTGAGTGAAGTTATTGGTGCAACATTATGCTGTGACAGTATGTTCCAGTGAGGTTATGTTGGTGTTTGAGTGAAGTTATTGGTGCAACATTATGTGTTGTGCTGCAACATTATGTTGTGTGACAGTATGTTCCAGTGAGGTTATGTTGGTGTTTGAGTGAAGTTATTGGTGCAACATTATGTGTTGTGCTGCAACATTATGTTGTGTGACAGTATGTTCCAGTGAGGGTATGTTGGTGTTTGAGTGAAGTTATTGGTGCAACATTGCATGTTGTGACAGTATGTTGCAGTGAGGTTATGTTGGTGTTTGAGTGAAGTTATTGGTGCAACATTATGTGTTGTGACAGTAGGTTCCAGTGAGGTTATGTTGGTGTTTGAGTGAAGTTATTGGTGCAACATTATGTGTTGTGACAGTAGGTTCCAGTGAGGTTATGCTGGTGTTTGATTGATTGATTGATTGAGGAATCGACATATGGGGTTATGTTGGTGTTTGAGTGAAGTTATTGGTGCAACATTATGTGTTGTGACAGTAGGTTCCAGTGAGGTTATGTTGGTGTTTGAGTGAAGTTATTGGTGCAACATTATGTGTTATGACAGTATGTTCCAGTGAGGTTATGTTGGTGTTTGAGTGAAGAATTTGGTGCAACATTATGTGTTGTGACAGTATGTTCCAGTGAAGTTATGTTGGTGTTTGAGTGAAGTTATTGGTGCAACATTATGTGTTGTGCTGCAACATTATGTGTTGTGACAGTATGTTCCAGTGAGGTTATGTTGGTGTTTGAGTGAAGTTATTGGTGCAACATTACATGTTGTGACAGTATGTTCCAGTGAGGTTATGTTGGTGTTTGAGTGAAGTTATTGGTGCAACATTATGTGTTGTGACAGTAGGTTCCAGTGAGATTATGTTGGTGTTTGATTGATTGATTGAGGAATTGACATATGAGGTTATGTTGGTGTTTGAGTGAAGTTATTGGTGCAACATTATGTGTTGTGACAGTATGTTCCAGTGAGGTTATGTTGGTGTTTGAGTGAGGTTATTGGTGCAACATTATGTGTTGTGACAGTATGTTCCAGTGAGATTATGTTGGTGTTTGAGTGAAGTTATTGGTGCAACATTATGTTGTGTGACAGTGTGTTCCAGTAAGGTTATGTTGGTGTTTGAGTGAAGTTATTGGTGCAACATTATGTGTTGTGACAGTATGTTCCAGTGAGGTTATGTTGGTGTTTGAGTGAAGTTATTGGTGCAACATTATGTGTTGTGCTGCAACATTATGTTGTGTGACAGTTTGTTCCAGTGAGGGTATGTTGTTGTTTGAGTGAAGTTATTGGTGCAACATTGCATGTTGTGACAGTATGTTCCAGTGAGGTTATGTTGGTGTTTGAGTGAAGTTATTGGTGCAACATTATGTGTTGTGACAGTATGTTCCAGTGAGGTTATGTTGGTGTTTGAGTGAAGTTATTGGTGCAACATTATGTGTTGTGCTGCAACATTATGTTGTGTGACAGTATGTTCCAGTGAGGTTATGTTGGTGTTTGAGTGAAGTTATTGGTGCAACATTATGTGTTGTGCTGCAACATTATGTTGTGTGACAGTTTGTTCCAGTGAGGGTATGTTGGTGTTTGAGTGAAGTTATTGGTGCAACATTGCATGTTGTGACAGTATGTTCCAGTGAAGTTATGTTGGTGTTTGAGTGAAGTTATTGGTGCAACATTATGTGTTGTGACAGTAGGTTCCAGTGAGGTTATGTTGGTGTTTGAGTGAAGTTATTGGTGCAACATTATGTGTTGTGACAGTATGTTCCAGTGAGGTTATGTTGGTGTTTGAGTGAAGTTATTGGTGCAACATTATGTGTTGTGACAGTATGTTCCAGTGAGGTTATGTTGGTGTTTGAGTGAAGTTATTGGTGCAACATTATGTGTTGTGCTGCAACATTATGTGTTGTGACAGTATGTTCCAGTGAGGTTATGGTGGTGTTTTAGTGAAGTTATTGGTGCAACATTATGTGTTGTGACAGTAGGTTCCAGTGAGATTATGTTAGTGTTTGAGTGAAGTTATTGGTGCAACATTACATGTTGTGACAGTATGTTCCAGTGAGGTTATGTTGGTGTTTAAGTGAAGTTATTGGTGCAAAATTATGTGTTGTGACAGTATGTTCCAGTGAGGTTATGTTGGTGTTTGAGTGAAGTTATTGGTGCAACATTATGTGTTGTGACAGTAGGTTCCAGTGAGGTTATGCTGGTGTTTGATTGATTGATTGATTGAGGAATCAACATATGAGGTTATGTTGGTGTTTGAGTGAAGTTATTGGTGCAACATTATGTGTTGTGACACTATGTTCCAGTGAGGTTATGTTGGTGTTTGAGTGAAGTTATTGGTGCAACATTATGTTTTGTGACAGTAGGTTCCAGTGAGATTATGTTGGTGTTTGAGTGAAGTTATTGGTGCAACATTACTAATTGTGACAGTATTTTCCAGTGAGGTTATGTTGGTGTTTGAGTGAAGTTATTGGTGCAACATTATGTTGTGTGACAGTGTATTCCAGTGAGGTTATGTTGGTGTTTGAGTGAAGTTATTTGTGTAACATTATGTGTTGTGACAGTATGTTCCAGTGAGGTTATGTTGGTGTTTGAGTGAAGTTATTGGTGCAACATTATGTGTTGTGCTGCAACATTATGTTGTGTGACAATATGTTCCAGTGAGGTTATGTTGGTGTTTGAGTGAAGTTATTGGTGCAACATTATGCTGTGACAGTATGTTCCAGTGAGGTTATGTTGGTGTTTGAGTGAAGTTATTGGTGCAACATTATGTGTTGTGCTGCAACATTATGTTGTGTGACAATATGTTCCAGTGAGGTTATGTTGGTGTTTGAGTGAAGTTATTGGTGCAACATTATGTGTTATGACAGTGTGTTCCAGTGAGGTTATGTTGGTATTTGAGTGAAGTTATTGGTGCAACATTATGTGTTGTGACAGTGTGTTCCGTTCCAGTGAGGTTATGTTGGTGTTTGAGTGAAGTTATTGGTGCAACATTATGTGTTGTGACAGTAGGTTCCAGTGAGGTTATGCTGGTGTTTGATTGATTGATTGATTGAGGAATCGACATATGAGGTTATGTTGGTGTTTGAGTGAAGTTATTGGTGCAACATTATGCTGTGACAGTATGTTCCAGTGAGGTTATGTTGGTGTTTGAGTGAAGTTATTGGTGCAACATTATGTGTTGTGCTGCAACATTATGTTGTGTGACAGTATGTTCCAGTGAGGTTATGTTGGTGTTTGAGTGAAGTTATTGGTGCAACATTATGTGTTGTGCTGCAACATTATGTTGTGTGACAGTATGTTCCAGTGAGGGTATGTTGGTGTTTGAGTGAAGTTATTGGTGCAACATTGCATGTTGTGACAGTATGTTGCAGTGAGGTTATGTTGGTGTTTGAGTGAAGTTATTGGTGCAACATTATGTGTTGTGACAGTAGGTTCCAGTGAGGTTATGTTGGTGTTTGAGTGAAGTTATTGGTGCAACATTATGTGTTGTGACAGTAGGTTCCAGTGAGGTTATGCTGGTGTTTGATTGATTGATTGATTGAGGAATCGACATATGGGGTTATGTTGGTGTTTGAGTGAAGTTATTGGTGCAACATTATGTGTTGTGACAGTAGGTTCCAGTGAGGTTATGTTGGTGTTTGAGTGAAGTTATTGGTGCAACATTATGTGTTATGACAGTATGTTCCAGTGAGGTTATGTTGGTGTTTGAGTGAAGAATTTGGTGCAACATTATGTGTTGTGACAGTATGTTCCAGTGAAGTTATGTTGGTGTTTGAGTGAAGTTATTGGTGCAACATTATGTGTTGTGCTGCAACATTATGTGTTGTGACAGTATGTTCCAGTGAGGTTATGTTGGTGTTTGAGTGAAGTTATTGGTGCAACATTACATGTTGTGACAGTATGTTCCAGTGAGGTTATGTTGGTGTTTGAGTGAAGTTATTGGTGCAACATTATGTGTTGTGACAGTAGGTTCCAGTGAGATTATGTTGGTGTTTGATTGATTGATTGAGGAATTGACATATGAGGTTATGTTGGTGTTTGAGTGAAGTTATTGGTGCAACATTATGTGTTGTGACAGTATGTTCCAGTGAGGTTATGTTGGTGTTTGAGTGAAGTTATTGGTGCAACATTATGTGTTGTGACAGTATGTTCCAGTGAGATTATGTTGGTGTTTGAGTGAAGTTATTGGTGCAACATTATGTTGTGTGACAGTGTGTTCCAGTAAGGTTATGTTGGTGTTTGAGTGAAGTTATTGGTGCAACATTATGTGTTGTGACAGTATGTTCCAGTGAGGTTATGTTGGTGTTTGAGTGAAGTTATTGGTGCAACATTATGTGTTGTGCTGCAACATTATGTTGTGTGACAGTTTGTTCCAGTGAGGGTATGTTGTTGTTTGAGTGAAGTTATTGGTGCAACATTGCATGTTGTGACAGTATGTTCCAGTGAGGTTATGTTGGTGTTTGAGTGAAGTTATTGGTGCAACATTATGTGTTGTGACAGTATGTTCCAGTGAGGTTATGTTGGTGTTTGAGTGAAGTTATTGGTGCAACATTATGTGTTGTGCTGCAACATTATGTTGTGTGACAGTATGTTCCAGTGAGGTTATGTTGGTGTTTGAGTGAAGTTATTGGTGCAACATTATGTGTTGTGCTGCAACATTATGTTGTGTGACAGTTTGTTCCAGTGAGGGTATGTTGGTGTTTGAGTGAAGTTATTGGTGCAACATTGCATGTTGTGACAGTATGTTCCAGTGAAGTTATGTTGGTGTTTGAGTGAAGTTATTGGTGCAACATTATGTGTTGTGACAGTAGGTTCCAGTGAGGTTATGTTGGTGTTTGAGTGAAGTTATTGGTGCAACATTATGTGTTGTGACAGTATGTTCCAGTGAGGTTATGTTGGTGTTTGAGTGAAGTTATTGGTGCAACATTATGTGTTGTGCTGCAACATTATGTGTTGTGACAGTATGTTCCAGTGAGGTTATGGTGGTGTTTTAGTGAAGTTATTGGTGCAACATTATGTGTTGTGACAGTAGGTTCCAGTGAGATTATGTTAGTGTTTGAGTGAAGTTATTGGTGCAACATTATGTGTTGTGACAGTAGGTTCCAGTGAGGTTATGCTGGTGTTTGATTGATTGATTGATTGAGGAATCAACATATGAGGTTATGTTGGTGTTTGAGTGAAGTTATTGGTGCAACATTATGTGTTGTGACACTATGTTCCAGTGAGGTTATGTTGGTGTTTGAGTGAAGTTATTGGTGCAACATTATGTTTTGTGACAGTAGGTTCCAGTGAGATTATGTTGGTGTTTGAGTGAAGTTATTGGTGCAACATTACTAATTGTGACAGTATTTTCCAGTGAGGTTATGTTGGTGTTTGAGTGAAGTTATTGGTGCAACATTATGTTGTGTGACAGTGTATTCCAGTGAGGTTATGTTGGTGTTTGAGTGAAGTTATTTGTGTAACATTATGTGTTGTGACAGTATGTTCCAGTGAGGTTATGTTGGTGTTTGAGTGAAGTTATTGGTGCAACATTATGTGTTGTGCTGCAACATTATGTTGTGTGACAGTATGTTCCAGTGAGGTTATGTTGGTGTTTGAGTGAAGTTATTGGTGCAACATTATGTGTTATGACAGTGTGTTCCAGTGAGGTTATGTTGGTATTTGAGTGAAGTTATTGGTGCAACATTATGTGTTGTGACAGTGTGTTCCAGTGAGGTTATGTTGGTGTTGTGAAGTTATTGGTGCAACATTATGTGTTGTGACAGTATGTTCCAGTGAGGTTATGTTGGTGTTTGAGTGAAGTTATTGGTGCAACATTATGTGTTGTGACAGTATGTTCCAGTGAGGTTATGTTGGTGTTTGAGTGAAGTTATTGGTGCAACATTATGTGTTGTGACAGTATGTTCCAGTGAGGTTATGTTGGTGTTTGAGTGAAGTTATTGGTGCAACATTATGTGTTGTGACAGTAGGTTCCAGTGAGATTATGTTGGTGTTTGATTGATTGATTGAGGAATTGACATATGAGGTTATGTTGGTGTTTGAGTGAAGTTATTGGTGCAACATTATGTGTTGTGACAGTATGTTCCAGTGAGGTTATGTTGGTGTTTGAGTGAAGTTATTGGTGCAACATTATGTGTTGTGACAGTATGTTCCAGTGAGGTTATGTTGGTGTTTGAGTGAAGTTATTGGTGCAACATTATGTGTTGTGACAGTATGTTCCAGTGAGATTATGTTGGTGTTTGAGTGAAGTTATTGGTGCAACATTATGTTGTGTGACAGTGTGTTCCAGTAAGGTTATGTTGGTGTTTGAGTGAAGTTATTGGTGCAACATTATGTTGTGTGACAGTATGTTCCAGTGAGGTTATGTTGGTGTTTGAGTGAAGTTATTGGTGCAACATTATGTGTTGTGCTGCAACATTATGTTGTGTGACAGTTTGTTCCAGTGAGGGTATGTTGGTGTTTGAGTGAAGTTATTGGTGCAACATTGCATGTTGTGACAGTATGTTCCAGTGAGGTTATGTTGGTGTTTGAGTGAAGTTATTGGTGCAACATTATGTGTTGTGACAGTATGTTCCAGTGAGGTTATGTTGGTGTTTGAGTGAAGTTATTGGTGCAACATTATGTGTTGTGCTGCAACATTATGTTGTGTGACAGTATGTTCCAGTGAGGTTATGTTGGTGTTTGAGTGAAGTTATTGGTGCAACATTATGTGTTGTGCTGCAACATTATGTTTTGTGACAGTTTGTTCCAGTGAGGGTATGTTGGTGTTTGAGTGAAGTTATTGGTGCAACATTGCATGTTGTGACAGTATGTTCCAGTGAGGTTATGTTGGTGTTTGAGTGAAGTTATTGGTGCAACATTATGTGTTGTGACAGTAGGTTCCAGTGAGGTTATGTTGGTGTTTGAGTGAAGTTATTGGTGCAACATTATGTGTTGTGACAGTATGTTCCAGTGAGGTTATGTTGGTGTTTGAGTGAAGTTATTGGTGCAACATTATGTGTTGTGACAGTATGTTCCAGTGAGGTTATGTTGGTGTTTGAGTGAAGTTATTGGTGCAACATTATGTGTTGTGCTGCAACATTATGTGTTGTGACAGTATGTTCCAGTGAGGTTATGGTGGTGTTTTAGTGAAGTTATTGGTGCAACATTATGTGTTGTGACAGTAGGTTCCAGTGAGATTATGTTAGTGTTTGAGTGAAGTTATTGGTGCAACATTACATGTTGTGACAGTATGTTCCAGTGAGGTTATGTTGGTGTTTAAGTGAAGTTATTGGTGCAAAATTATGTGTTGTGACAGTATGTTCCAGTGAGGTTATGTTGGTGTTTGAGTGAAGTTATTGGTGCAACATTATGTGTTGTGACAGTGTGTTCCAGTGAGGTTATGTTGGTGTTGTGAAGTTATTGGTGCAACATTATGTGTTGTGACAGTATGTTCCAGTGAGGTTATGTTGGTGTTTGAGTGAAGTTATTGGTGCAACATTATGTGTTGTGACAGTATGTTCCAGTGAGGTTATGTTGGTGTTTGAGTGAAGTTATTGGTGCAACATTATATGTTGTAACAGTATGTTCCAGTGAGGTTATGTTGGTGTTTGAGTGAAGTTATTGGTGCAACATTATGTGTTGTGCTGCAACATTATGTGTTGTGACAGTATGTTCCAGTGAGGTTATGTTTGTGTTTGAGTGAAGTTATTGGTGCAACATTATGTGTTGTGACAGCAGGTTCCAGTGAGGTTATGTTGGTGTTTGAGTGAAGTTATTGGTGCAACATTATGTGTTGTGCTGCAACATTATGTGTTGTGCTGCAACATTATGTTGTGTAACAATATGTTCCAGTGAGGGTATGTTGGTGTTTGAGTGAAGTTATTGGTGCAACATTATGTGTTATGACAGTATGTTCCAATGAGGTTATGCTGGTGTTTGAATTAAAATAAAAGCAACATATAGCAGGGGAAAAAACATACACACAAAATGTACAAAGAAATGGTTAAAAACAAAATTACAAAACAACCCAGAAACAAATAAACTGCAAAACACTGAGCACGGACATGGACACAAACTGTGACTACCAGGTTAGCGGAGATCCAAACTGTGAACAGAGGAAGGAATATATCTGAAACATCAAGCTGGGCCTATCTTAACACAACATTGACATCTGTCACATTATCTGGGGTTATCTGGACACTTCTGGACACAACACTGACATCTGTCACATCATTGTCTGGGGTTATCTGGACACTTCTAGACACAATCTGTCACATCATTGTCTGGGGTTATCTGGACACTTCTAGACACAACACTGACATCTGTCACATCATTGTCTGGGGTTATCTGGACACTTCTAGACAACAACTGACATCTGTCACATCATTGTCTGTGGTTATCTGGACACTTCTAGACACAACACTGACATCTGTCACATCATTGTCTGGGGTTATCTGGACACTTCTAGACACAACACTGACATCTGTCACATCATTGTCTGGGGTTATCTGGACACTTCTAGACACAACACTGACATCTGTCACATCATTGTCTGGGGTTATCTGGACACTTCTAGGCACAACACTGACATGTGTCACATCATTGTCTGGGGTTGTCTGGACACTTCTAGACACAACACTGACATCTGTCACATCATTGTCTGGGGTTATCTGGACACTTCTAGACACAACACTGACATCTGTCACATTGTCTGGGGTTATCTGGACACTTCTAGACAACAACTGACATCTGTCACATCATTGTCTGGGGTTATCTGGACATTTCTAGACACAACACTGACATCTGTAACATTGTCTGAGGTTATCTGGACACTTCTAGACACAACACTGACATCTGTCACATCATTGTCTGGAGTTATCTGGACACTTCTAGACAACAACTGACATATGTCACATCATTGTCTGGGGTTATCTGGACACTTCTAGATACAACACTGACATCTGTCACATCATTGTCTGGAGTTATTAGGACACTTCTAGACACAACACTGACATCTGTCACATCATTATCTGGGGTTATCTGGACACTTCTAGACAACAACTGACATCTGTCAAATCATTATCTGGTTATCTAGACACGGCATACATTGATATCTGTCACATCATTATCTGGTTATATAGACATAACACTGACATCTGTCACATCATTATCTGGTTATCTAGACACAGCATACATTGACATCTGTCACATCATTATCTAGGGTTATCTAGACATAACATTGACATCTGCCACATCATTATCTGGTTATATAGACATAACACTGACATCTGTCACATCATTATCTGGTTATCTAGACACAGCATACATTGACATGTCACATCATTATCTGGTTATCTAGACACAGCATACATTGACATCTGTCACATCATTATCTGGTTATCTAGACACAGCATACATTGACATCTGTCACATCATTATCTGGTTGTCTAGACACAGCATACATTGACATCTGTCACATCATTATCTGGTTATATAGATATAACATTGACATCTGTCACATCATTATATGGTTATCTAGACACAGCATACATTGACATCTGTCACAACATTATCTGGTTATCTAGAAACAACACTGACATCTGTCACATCATTATCTGATGTTACCTGGACACATCTAGACACCACTAACATCTGTTTTCCCGTAGTGAATTTGAATAACAAAGACACAAACCATAAATTGTACGATTTATTGCCTGGCATAGTTCACTGCCTCTCGAGATGCAGCAAAATATGCCAGGTAATAAATCATAGAATTTATGGTGTCTTCGTTATTCAAATTAACATCTGTCACGTCATTATTTCATGTTATCTGGACACATCTAGACACAATATTGATATCTGTCACATCAGTCAATCAATTATGTGCCATGCCGGAAAGCGTGGGCGGTCATGACTCGCCATTTCACTCGATCACCAGTGTCGTGGATCAGCTCAGTGTTCCTGTCTCGTCCATGCCATGTGGCCAAGCCATCCAGGTATTTTCCTCTCGGTCTTCCTCTTGGTCTGTTCCCTTCGATCTTGCCAGTTGTCACCAAGTTCTCCAATCCATTTGTTCTCATAACATGTCCAAAAAATTTTGACTGTCTACATCTATATCTGATGTTATCTGGACACATCTAGACATGACATTGACATCTATCATATCATTATCCGATATTATCGATCACACTGATGGAAGACAAAATGAGTCTTTACATGCCGATAGATTGCAAGAGAATCACACCAATTACCCACGCTGATGGTAGACAATCGGTACCCAAGTCTTGCACTCAGCTCGTGTAGAGCTCAACAGCATGTTCAAAATACGGATGTTGCTTGCCAACTGCCGGGATGGAGAGACAATCTTGAGGTTGTACGCGGGTGAACAACTTGATGCACCGGGTTCCAACAACTACCAACCTACTCTTCTCATCCAGCAACATGATGCACTAGGTTCCCACAACTACCAACCTTCTCTTCTCATCCAGCAACTTGATGCACCGGGTGGTTCCAACAACTACCAACCTACTCTTCTCATCCAGCAACATGATGCACCAGGTTCCAACAACTACCAACCTTCTCTTCTCATCCAGCAAATGGATCCACCCACCCACTCCACAATGTATGATAATGTAAGTGTGATAGCCCATCAATGACATAACTTCTGTCAAAGCCAAACTGACATATCTTGCTATCATGTCTAAACAGCTCTCTCCATAAGTGTTATCTATGAACTGAACAAAACTGGCCCTGAACAACAATGGTTCTCACAGTCAGACTGCAGATAGCAGAGTTCAAGGATGGCGTGCAAACACACATCAGATAGCACCAAGTCAACTCTAACATATCTCAGGCTGTATCAGATTGATTGATTGACTGACAGAATGAGGTCATGACTAAGGTGAAGCTGTGACTTTCTCCAGGAGAAAATGTTGGACAGGTAGTGAGAGGCTGTGACTGTCTCCAGGAGACAATGTTGGACAGGTAGTGAGAGGATGTGACTTTCTCCAGGAGACACTGTTGGACAGGTAGTGTGAGGATGTGACTTTCTCCAGGAGACACTGTTGGACAGGTAGTGAGAGGATGTGACTTTCTCCAGGAGACAATGTTGGACAGGTAGTGAGAGGATGTGACTTTCTCTAAGAGACAATGTTGGACAGGTAGTGAGAGGATGTGTCTTTCTCCAGGAGACAATGTTGTACAGGTAGTGAGAGGATGTGACTTTCTCCAGGAGACAATGTTGGACAGGTAGTGAGAGGATGTGACTTTCTCCAGGAGACAATGTTGGACAGGTAGTGAGAGGATATGACTTTCTCCAGGAGACAATGTTGGACAGGTAGTGAGAGGATGTGACTTTCTCCAGGAGACAATGTTGCACAGGTAGTGAGAGGATGTGTGTGTACACTTGTCATGTGTGACCAGGAGACGTGCAGACACGACACTATGACTAGTGAACACAGCTGGGGTCATACAGTCAGCACAGCTGAGGTCATACAGTCAGCATAGAGACCATCTCCCAGTGAGATGACAGACCATCTCCTCAGTAAGAGTTGGTAGCAACCATATGCAGGATATGACAATGTCTCAGTCAGTGAGAGTTGGTAGCAACCACATGCAAGATATGACAATGTCTCAGTCAGTGAGAGTTGGTAGTAACCACATGCAAGATATGACAATGTCTCAGTCAGTGAGAGTTGGTAGCAACCACATACAAGATATGACAATGTCTCAGTCAGTGAGAGTTGGTAGCAACCACATGCAAGATATGACAATGTCTCAGTCAGTGAGAGTTG
This sequence comes from Cepaea hortensis, assembly GCA_963921405.1. Lineage (NCBI taxonomy): Eukaryota > Metazoa > Mollusca > Gastropoda > Stylommatophora > Helicidae > Cepaea > Cepaea hortensis. The sequence continues at coordinate 101,548,359 of OY992892.1, read as the reverse complement.
GTAGCAACCACATGCAAGATATGACAATGTTTCAATCAGTGAGAGTTGGTAGCAACCACATGCAAATTATGACAATGTCTCAGTCAGTGAGAGTTGGCAGCAACCACATGCAAGATATGAGAATGTCTCAGTCAGTGAGAGTTGGTAGCAACCACATGCAAGATATGACAATGTCTCAGTCAGTGAGAGTTGGTAGCAACCACATGCAAGATATGACAATGTCTCAGTCAGTGAGAGTTGGTAGCAACCACATACAAGATATGACAATGTCTCAGTCAGTGAGAGTTGGTAGCAACCACATGCAAGATATGACAATGTCTCAGTCAGTGAGAGTTGGTAGCAACCACATGCAAGATATGACAATGTCTCAGTCAGTGAGAGTTGGTAGCAACCACATGCAAGATATGACAATGTCTCAGTGAGAGTTGGTAGCAACCACATGCAAGATATGACAATGTCTCAGTGAGAGTTGGTAGCAACCCACATGCAAGATATGACAATGTCTCAGTCAGTGAGAGTTGGTAGCAACCACATACAAGATATGACAATGTCTCAGTGAGAGTTGGTAGCAACCACATACAAGATATGACAATGTCTCAGTCAGTGAGAGTTGGTAGCAACCACATGGAAGATATGACAATGTCTCAGTCAGTGACAGTTGGTAGCAACCACATGCAAGATATGACAATGTCTCAGTCAGTGAGAGTTGGTAGCAACCACAGGCAGGATATGACAATGTCTCAGTGAGAGTTGGTAGCAACCACATGCAAGATATGACAATGTCTCAAGTCAGTGAGAGTTGGTAGCAACCACAGGCAGGATATGACAATGTCTCAGTGAGAGTTGGTGCAACCACATGCAAGATATGACAATGTCTCAGTGAGAGTTGGTAGCAACCACATGCAAGATATGACAATGTCTCAGTCAGTGAGAGTTGGTAGCAACCACATACAAGATATGACAATGTCTCCATCAGTGAGAGTTGGTAGCAACCACATACAAGATATGACAATGTCTCAGTGAGAGTTGGTAGCAACCACATACAAGATATGACAATGTCTCAGTCAGTGAGAGTTGGCAGCAACCACATGCAAGATATGACAATGTCTCAGTCAGTGAGAGTTGGTAGCAACCACATGCAAGATATGACAATGTCTCAGTGAGAGTTGGTAGCAACCACATGCAGGATATGACAATGTCTCAGTCAGTGAGAGTTGGTAGCAACCACATGCAAGATATGACAATGTCTCAGTCAGTGAGAGTTGGTAGCAACCACATGCAAGATATGACAATGTCTCAGTCAGTGAGAGTTGGTAGCAACCACATGCAGGATATGACAATGTCTCAGTCAGTGAGAGTTGGTAGCAACCACATGCAAGATATGACAATGCCTCAGTCAGTGAGAGTTGGTAGCAACCACATGCAAGATATGACAATGTCTCAGTCAGTGAGAGTTGGTAGCAACCACATGCAAGATATGACAATGTCTCAGTCAGTGAGAGTTGGTAGCAACCACATGCAAGATATGACAATGTCTTAGTCAGTGAGAGTTGGCAGCAACCACATGCAAGATATGACAATGTCTCAGTCAGTGAGAGTTGGCAGCAACCACATGCAAGATATGACAATGTCTCAGTCAGTGAGAGTTGGCAGCAACCACATGCAAGATATGACAATGTCTCAGTCAGTGAGAGTTAGTAGCAACCACATACAAGATATGACAATGTCTCAGTCAGTGAGAGTTGGTAGCAACCACATACAAGATATGACAATGTCTCAGTCAGTGAGAGTTGGTAGCAACCACATGGAAGATATGACAATGTCTCAGTCAGTGAGAGTTGGTAGCAACCACATGGAAGATATGACAATGTTTCAGTCAGTGAGAGTTGGTAGCAACCACATGCAAGATATGACAATGTCTCAGTCAGTGAGAGTTGGTAGCAACCACATGCAAGATATGACAATGTCTCAGTGAGAGTTGGTAGCAACCACATGCAAGATATGACAATGTCTCAGTGAGAGTTGGTAGCAACCCACATGCAAGATATGACAATGTCTCAGTCAGTGAGAGTTGGTAGCAACCACATACAAGATATGACAATGTCTCAGTGAGAGTTGGTAGCAACCACATACAAGATATGACAATGTCTCAGTCAGTGAGAGTTGGTAGCAACCACATACAAGATATGACAATGTCTCAGTCAGTGACAGTTGGTAGCAACCACATGCAAGATATGACAATGTCTCAGTCAGTGAGAGTTGGTAGCAACCACATGCAAGATATGACAATGCCTCAGTCAGTGAGAGTTGGCAGCAACCACATACAAGATATGACAATGTCTCAGTCAGTGAGAGTTGGCAGCAACCACATACAAGATATGACAATGTCTCAGTCAGTGAGAGTTGGCAGCAATCACATGCAAAATATGACAATGTCTCAGTCAGTGAGAGTTGGTAGCAACCACATGCAAGATATGACAATGTCTCAGTCAGTGAGAGTTGGTAGCAACCACATGCAAGATATGACAATGTCTCAGTCAGTGAGAGTTGGTAGCAACCACATGCAAGATATGACAATGTCTCAGTCAGTGAGAGTTGGTAGCAACCACATGCAAGATATGACAATGTCTCAGTCAGTGAGAGTTGGCAGCAACCACATACAAGATATGACAATGTCTCAGTCAGTGAGAGTTGGCAGCAACCACATGCAAGATATGACAATGTCTCAGTCAGTGAGAGTTGGCAGCAACCACATGCAAGATATGACAATGTCTCAGTCAGTGAGAGTTGGCAGCAACCACATGCAAGATATGACAATGTCTCAGTCAGTGAGAGTTGGTAGCAACCACATGCAAGATATGACAATGTCTCAGTCAGTGAGAGTTGGTAGCAACCACATGCAAGATATGACAATGTCTCAGTCAGTGAGAGTTGGTAGCAACCACATACAAGATATGACAATGTCTCAGTCAGTGAGAGTTGGTAGCAACCACATGCAAGATATGACAATGTCTCAGTCAGTGAGAGTTGGTAGCAACCACATGCAAGATATGACAATGTCTCAGTCAGTGAGAGTTGGTAGCAACCACATGCAGGATATGACAATGTCTCAGTCAGTGAGAGTTGGTAGCAACCACATGCAAGATATGACAATGTCTCAGTCAGTGAGAGTTGGTAGCAACCACATGCAAGATATGACAATGTCTCAGTCAGTGAGAGTTGGTAGCAACCACATGCAGGATATGACAATGTCTCAGTCAGTGAGAGTTGGTAGCAACCACATGCAGGATATGACAATGTCTCAGTCAGTGAGAGTTGGTAGCAACCACATGCAAGATATGACAATGTCTCAGTCAGTGAGAGTTGGCAGCAACCACATGCAAGATATGACAATGTCTCAGTCAGTGAGAGTTGGCAGCAACCACATGCAAGATATGACAATGTCTCAGTCAGTGAGAGTTGGCAGCAACCACATGCAAGATATGACAATGTCTCAGTCAGTGAGAGTTGGTAGCAACCACATGCAAGATATGACAATGTCTCAGTCAGTGAGAGTTGGCAGCAACCACATGCAAGATATGACAATGTCTCAGTCAGTGAGAGTTGGCAGCAACCACATGCAAGATATGACAATGTCTCAGTCAGTGAGAGTTGGTAGCAACCACATGCAAGATATGACAATGTCTCAGTCAGTGAGAGTTGGTAGCACCACATGCAAGATATGACAATGTCTCAGTCAGTGAGAGTTGGTAGCAACCACATGCAGGATATGACAATGTCTCAGTCAGTGAGAGTTGGTAGCAACCACATGCAAGATATGACAATGTCTCAGTCAGTGAGAGTTGGTAGCAACCACATGCAAGATATGACAATGTCTCAGTCAGTGAGAGTTGGTAGCAACCACATGCAGGATATGACAATGTCTCAGTCAGTGAGAGTTGGTAGCAACCACATGCAGGATATGACAATGTCTCAGTCAGTGAGAGTTGGTAGCAACCACATGCAAGATATGACAATGTCTCAGTCAGTGAGAGTTGGCAGCAACCACATGCAAGATATGACAATGTCTCAGTCAGTGAGAGTTGGCAGCAACCACATGCAAGATATGACAATGTCTCAGTCAGTGAGAGTTGGCAGCAACCACATGCAAGATATGACAATGTCTCAGTCAGTGAGAGTTGGCAGCAACCACATGCAAGATATGACAATGTCTCAGTCAGTGAGAGTTGGCAGCAACCACATGCAAGATATGACAATGTCTCAGTCAGTGAGAGTTGGCAGCAACCACATGCAAGATATGACAATGTCTCAGTCAGTGAGAGTTGGTAGCAACCACATGCAAGATATGACAATGTCTCAGTCAGTGAGAGTTGGCAGCAACCACATGCAAGATATGACAATGTCTCAGTCAGTGAGAGTTGGTAGAAACCACAAGCAAATTATGACAATGTTTCAATCAGTGAGAGTTGGTAGCAACCACATGCAAGCTATGACAATGTCTCAGTCAGTGAGAGTTGGCAGCAACCACATGCAAGATATGACAATGTCTCAGTCAGTGAGAGTTGGCAGCAACCACATGCAAGATATGACAATGTCTCAGTCAGTGAGAGTTGGCAGCAACCACATGCAAGATATGACAATGTCTCAGTCAGTGAGAGTTGGCAGCAACCACATGCAAGATATGACAATGTCTCAGTCAGTGAGAGTTGGCAGCAACCACATGCAAGATATGACAATGTCTCAGTCAGTGAGAGTTGGTAGCAACCACATGCAAGATATGACAATGTCTCAGTCAGTGAGAGTTGGTAGCAACCACATGCAAGATATGACAATGTCTCAGTCAGTGAGAGTTGGTAGCAACCACATGCAAGATATGACAATGTCTCAGTCAGTGAGAGTTGGCAGCAACCACATGCAAGATATGACAATGTCTCAGTCAGTGAGAGTTGGCAGCAACCACATGCAAGATATGACAATGTCTCAGTCAGTGAGAGTTGGCAGCAACCACATGCAAGATATGACAATGTCTCAGTCAGTGAGAGTTGGCAGCAACCACATGCAAGATATGACAATGTCTCAGTCAGTGAGAGTTGGTAGCAACCACATGCAAGATATGACAATGTCTCAGTCAGTGAGAGTTGGCAGCAACCACATGCAAGATATGACAATGTCTCAGTCAGTGAGAGTTGGTAGAAACCACAAGCAAATTATGACAATGTTTCAATCAGTGAGAGTTGGTAGCAACCACATGCAAGCTATGACAATGTCTCAGTCAGTGAGAGTTGGCAGCAACCACATGCAAGATATGACAATGTCTCAGTCAGTGAGAGTTGGCAGCAACCACATGCAAGATATGACAATGTCTCAGTCAGTGAGAGTTGGCAGCAACCACATGCAAGATATGACAATGTCTCAGTCAGTGAGAGTTGGCAGCAACCACATGCAAGATATGACAATGTCTCAGTCAGTGAGAGTTGGCAGCAACCACATGCAAGATATGACAATGTCTCAGTCAGTGAGAGTTGGTAGCAACCACATGCAAGATATGACAATGTCTCAGTCAGTGAGAGTTGGTAGCAACCACATGCAAGATATGACAATGTCTCAGTCAGTGAGAGTTGGTAGCAACCACATGCAAGATATGACAATGTCTCAGTCAGTGAGAGTTGGCAGCAACCACATGCAAGATATGACAATGTCTCAGTCAGTGAGAGTTGGCAGCAACCACATGCAAGATATGACAATGTCTCAGTCAGTGAGAGTTGGCAGCAACCACATGCAAGATATGACAATGTCTCAGTCAGTGAGAGTTGGTAGCAACCACATGCAAGATATGACAATGCCTCAGTCATTGAGAGTTGGTAGCAACCACATGCAAGATATGACAATGCCTCAGTCAGTGAGAGTTGGCAGCAACCACATACAAGATATGACAATGTCTCAGTCAGTGAGAGTTGGCAGCAACCACATACAAGATATGACAATGTCTCAGTCAGTGAGAGTTGGTAGCAACCACATGCAGGATATGACAATGTCTCAGTCAGCGAGAGTTGGTAGCAACCACATGCAGGATATGACAATGTCTCAGTCAGTGAGAGTTGGCAGCAACCACATGCAAGATATGACAATGTCTCAGTCAGTGAGAGTTGGCAGCAACCACATGCAAGATATGACAATGTCTCAGTCAGTGAGAGTTGGCAGCAACCACATGCAAGATATGACAATGTCTCAGTCAGTGAGAGTTGGTAGCAACCACATGCAAGATATGACAATGTCTCAGTCAGTGAGAGTTGGTAGCAACCACATGCAAGATATGACAATGTCTCAGTCAGTGAGAGTTGGTAGCAACCACATGCAAGATATGACAATGTCTCAGTCAGTGAGAGTTGGTAGCAACCACATGCAAGATATGACAATGTCTCAGTCAGTGAGAGTTGGCAGCAACCACATGCAAGATATGACAATGTCTCAGTCAGTGAGAGTTGGTAGCAACCACATGCAAGATATGACAATGTCTCAGTCAGTGAGAGTTGGTAGCAACCACATGCAAGATATGACAATGTCTCAGTCAGTGAGAGTTGGTAGCAACCACATGCAAGATATGACAATGTTTCAATCAGTGAGAGTTGGTAGCAACCACATACAAGATATGACAATGTTTCAATCAGTGAGAGTTGGTAGCAACCACAAGCAAATTATGACAATGTCTCAATCAGTGAGAGTTGGCAGCAACCACATGCAAGATATGACAATGTCTCAGTCAGTGAGAGTTGGTAGCAACCACATACAAGATATGACAATGTCTCAGTCAGTGAGAGTTGGTAGCAACCACATACAAGATATGACAATGTCTCAGTCAGTGAGAGTTGGTAGCAACCACATGCAAATTATGACAATGTCTCAGTCAGTGAGAGTTGGTAGCAACCACATGCAAGATATGACAATGTCTCAGTCAGTGAGAGTTGGTAGCAACCACATGCAAGATATGACAATGCCTCAGTCAGTGAGGGTTGGTAGCAACCACATGCAAGATATGACAATGCCTCAGTCAGTGAGGGTTGGTAGCAACCACATGCAAGATATGACAATGACTCCGTCAGTGAGAGTTGGTAGCAACCATATGCAAGATATGACAATGTCTCCGTCAGTGAGAGAAGAGCACAGATTCACTACAGGACAGTTCAGGGCCACAGAAATCACGTCTCACTATAGGAGAGCTCAAAGCCAATAGTACATGAGTACAACGCTAATACAGACAAGTGTAGCACAAATTGGTGAGAACAACATTGACACAGAGAGTACAACATTGACACAGAGAGAACAACATTGACACAGAGAGTACAACATTGACACAGAGAGTACAACACGAGAGAAGTGCTACTGGTCCCACATCGAGTTACCTTAATAACCCCCATGGTCAAAAAGTGCAGCAGGTGATCCAGCTTGGGGTGTTTCCTAAACACAGACAGGTGCCCAAAATCATGCTGCAGCCAGCTCACTTGGGCCTGGAGATGTACACATGTACATTAGTTAAACCCTACCACCCTGGTGTGATGTGGCGGGGAGATGACACATGTACATTAGATAAACCCTACCATCCTAGTGTGATATGGCGGGGAGATGACACAGATACATTAGATAACCCCTACCAACTGGTGTGATGTGGAGGAGAGATGACACATTTACATTAGATAAACCCTACCACCTGGTGTGATGTGGCAAGGAGATGACACAGATACATTAGATAAACCCTACCACCCTAGTGTGATATGGCGGGAAGATGACACATTTACATTAGATAAACCCTACCACCTGGTGTGATATGACGGGGAGATGAGGCATGTATTAGTATATGATAAATTTGCTTGTCTGTCTAGTAGTCCGGTGATGCCAATGTGACTTTATGGATTCTTTTGCCAGGAAAAACATTCCCGCATGACTCACTGGTTCACTTTTGCCAGGAAAACCACTCCCACATAACACACTGATTCACTTTTCCCAGGGAAAACACTCCCGCATGACACACTGATTCACTGCGCAATTCTCTATGTTCATTCATTACCCCTAGTCCAAGTGTCCCCATGACCTCTTTGTAACCAGCGTTATCCAACCCTATTTTGGCATTTAGATCAACCATGAAAATTGTGATATTGCTTGTTCTTAGAATGCCAATTATGTTTTAAAGTTTAATGTCAAATTCCTCATGAACTCATTTGTTGGTGCATAGCACAGGATCATATCCATGTTTTTATTTGGGGGGGGGGGGGGGGGGGAGAACGCATTTTCCACTTGATGGCCCGAGTCTGCACTGTTTCACCAGTGCTTAGATGCTGTTTACCTGTTCCCTTCCACCTTATTTCACACAATCCCATGATGCTAATATTATAACATTTCATTTCCGCTGCTTGCTTACCTAATTCATACACTGTTTTAACATTCCAGGGGCCAATCCTGCAGATACTTCTAGCTGAAAGAAATTTAATAATCAGTGCTCTGGATTCTTATGTGGCTTTCTCCACCATGCATCAAATCTCTTCTATAAGCCCAACATCAGTGATAAGAGCAACATCAGTGATAAGAGCAACATCAGTGATAAGAGTAACATCAGTGAGATTATTCACTGACACAAACACAGAAATCTGACCTCTGCGGTTGTGACCAACATCAGTGAGATTAAATATGGCATCCAGCTGGCACCAAAGTTATACATGACCACCCAGCCTGCCAAGTCCAGGAACAAGATGTGCAGCAGATGAAGCATGAAGAAGACCAGGTTTGGCTGGAAGAGACCCTGCATCATAACATCAACACAGTCAGCTCATCACATGTCTATACTGCATGTCTACATCACATGTCTATATCACGTGTCTATATTACATGTCTGAATCACATGTCTATATTGCATGTCTACATCACGTGTCTACATCAGATGTCTATATTACATGTCTGAATCACATGTCTATATTGCATGTCTACATCACATGTCTATACTGCATGTCTACATCAGATGTCTATATTACATGTCTGAATCACATGTCTATATTGCATGTCTACAACACGTCTACATCAGATGTCTATATTACATGTCTGAATCACATGTCTATATTGCATGTCTACATCACATGTCTATATGCATGTCTACATCAGATGTCTATATCACATGTCTATATTACATTCTCGGCGCTGGAGGAGAGTGTACATATCGGCGCTGGAGGACTTGCATTGAATGCAGTGGTAACCATACAGAAACATTATACATTTGTTCTTTACTTTTTCAGAATATATTCACCAAACAACACAAAAAACATTTAAGGTTTTCATTTGAAGCCTCCCTCATTAATACATACATGGTAAGTCTGTAAAATGATGTCCGTGAAATGTCCCTGATCAGTTGGTATGTTTTGTAAAATGATGTCTGTGACATGTCCCTGATCAGTTGGCATGTCTGTAAAATGGAGTCTGTAAAAATGATGTATGTATAATTATGTCTGTAAAAATGTTGTCTGTAAAATGATGTCTGTGACATGTCCCTGATCAGCTGGTATGTCTGTAAAAACTATGACTGTAAAATGATGTCTGTGACATGTCCCTGATCAGCTGACATGTCTGTAAAATGATGTTTGTGACATGTCCCTGATAAGTTGGCATGTCTGTAAAATGATGCCTGTAAAATGATGTCTGTGACATGTCCTTGATCAGTTGGCATGTCTGTAAAATGATGTCTGTAAAATGATGTCTGTAAAAATGATGTCTGTAAAAATGATGTCTATAAAAATGATGTCTGTAAAATGATGTGTGTGACATGCTCTGCAAGAATCCATGTGTCCTAGACAGGGAGCATGTGAAACATATCTGGGAACCAGTTCAGCAAGAATGTGAACCGCTGGGGAACTGAGACCAGCATGACAAATGTTCAGTTGTGATGTGACCTGCGTGGACATCAACAAGTACATCACGCCCACTACAGGACATCTCATCTCTCAGTGTGAAGTGTGATGTACATGGTGCAGATCTGTTGCCACTAGTTGAAGACTAAACATCACAGTCTCAGTAGCTGTTGACTTTATAACAGGGAAGGCATAGCAAGTCATCTGATCAGATGTACTCATGAACACCTGACAATTGTACTTATGAACACCTGACTGCTGTACTCATAAACACCTGACAACTGTACTCATGAACACCTGACAGTTGTACTCATAAACACCTAAAAGATGTACTCATGAACATCTGAAAACTGTACTTGTGAACACCTGACAGATGTACTTGTGAACACCTGACAGATGTACTTGTGAACACCTGACAGATGTACTTATGAATACCCGACAGTTGTACTCGTAAACACCCAACATTGTACTCATGAACACCTGACAGATGTACTTGTGAACACCTGACAGATGTACTTGTGAACACCTGACAGATGTACTTATGAACACATGACAGCTGTACTCATGAACACCTTAGAGCTGTACTCATGAATACCTGACAGTTGTACTCGTGAACATCTGACAGTTGTACTCATGAACATCTGACAGTTGTACTCATGAACACCTGACAGCTACTGGTGAACACCTGACAGCTATACTGGTGAACACCTGAGCCTAAAGACAACACTTGGAATATTCAAACTGTTTCAACATGTATGTCCAGGTCAGGGCCACCCTCTGGCAGACAGTATTGTGCGGGTGTGAAATGTGCAGGATGTCACACACACCAGGTCACGGCAGCTCCCCTATCTGACTCAGGCAACAAGCTGTTACCTGTTTGACTAGGAACAAACCTAAACTAGACTTCACTGGGTCTCAGACAGGTGACAACCGCATCAGGAAACACACAACACAACTTGGTCAATGACAGTGACAGGGCCAAGGGCTGGCCAGCTTCATCAGCCTGTGCCCTTACACAATAAACAGACCACAGCTGAGAAGCTTCTGATGGCAGAAGATGTGGCTTTCTGCCAGCTTCATCATCCTGTGCCCTTACACAATAAACAGACCACAGCTGAGAAGCTTCTGATGGCAGAAGATGTGGCTTTCTGCCAGCTTCATCATCCTGTGCCCTTACACAATAAACAGACCACAGCTGAGAAGCTTCTGATGGCAGAAGATGTGGCTTTCTGGTGACTGTAAAACCACAACAGACAGGGGGAGAAAACAAGAGACAAGTGATTAAAGGAATTAGAAGTGGACAGGAAAGACTCACTTGAAGACACAGTGACAAAAGGCAAGCCTGCAAGGATGAATGGATGAGAAAAAAGTAAACACCTGGACAATTGGTTGACTGTCTTAGCAGTGAAACACAGGGAACCGAGCTGAAGTTTAGTAGTAAAATACAGGGAACCGAGATGAAGTTTAGTAGTGAAACAAACAGGGAACTGAGATGGAGTTTAGTAGTGAAACACACAGGGAACCAAGATGAAGTTTAGTAGTGAAACACAGGGAACTGAGATGAAGTTTAGTAGTGAAACACACAGGGAACCAAGATGAAATTTAGTAGTGAAACACAGGGAACCAAGATGAAGTTTAGTAGTGAAACACACAGGGAACCAAGATGAAGTTTAGTAGTGAAACACAGGGAACTGAGATGAAGTTTAGTAGTGAATCACACAGAACTGACATGAATTTTAATAGTAAAACACAGAGAACCAACATAAAGTTTAGTAGTAAAACACACATGGAGCCGACATGAAATTTAGTAGTGACACACAGGGAATCAACATGAAGTTTAGTAGTGACACACAGGGAGCTGACATGAAGTTTAGAAGTGGAACACATGGAACCGACATGAAGTTTAGTAGTGAAACACAGGGAGCCGACATGAAGTTTAGCAGTGAAACACACATGGAGCTGACATGAAGTTTAGCAGTGACACACAGGGAACTGACATGAAGTTTAGCAGTGAAATACAGGGAACCAACATGAAGTTTAGTAGTGAAAAACAGGGAGCCGACATGAAGTTTAGCAGTGAAACACAGGGAACCGACATGGAGTTCTACAGATGCTGCAAGACTGTTTATGATGATCACCCATGTTTACAGAACCTGAACATGATGATGATGAAAATGATGATGACAGTGATGAAAACAATGATGATCATGATGACAACATTAATGAAGACCATGATGATGATGATGGTGGTGATGATGATGATGATGATGATGATGATGATGATGATGTCAGTGATGAAGACAATGATGATGACATTGATGAAGACAATGATAATAATTATGACAACATAAATGAAGATGATGATGATGATGATGATGATGATGATGATGATAGTGATGACGACAATGATGATACTGATGAAAACAATGATAATAATGATGGCAACATTGATGAAGATGATAATGATGATGATAGTGATGACAATGACAGTGATGATGATGGTATGATGATCTGTTGCACTATCCCAAACAAAGAGCCAACATACAGACCAACAACAGTCTCAACCAACAACAGGTTACTACCATCTTCTCTGCAACATCTCGAAGCTGCCTGAAATCCTTCTCCAGAGGTTTGACCTGCAGCTGTGACTGCTTCAGACTGCCAATGTGAATGGCCTTCAAGTACTTCTTGACCAGGCTCAAGTCATTGTGGAATGCTCTAAATGCATCCTAGGGCAACAGACAGACAACTCAAAATAAAACAGTTGAACCACAGAATACATCAAACTGTAACAAGACATCAAATAATCTAAACACAGAAGCCACAAACAATGTGTTGCACGATTTATTGCCTGGCATATTCCGCCACATCTCGCTAGGTGCATATGTAGAGTTATATATCATATTATGTGAATAGTAGAACAATTAATGCACACAATCAGAGGTGTTGTTCAACTGTGGAACATCTGTTATCCCACTGTCATCTCACATTTAGTAGAACAATTAAAGCACACAATCACAGGTGTTGTTCGACTGTGGAACATCTGTTATCCCACTGTCATCTCACATTTAGTAGAACAATTAAAGCACACAATCACAGGTGTTGTTCAATTGTGGAACATCTGTTATCCCACTGTCATCTCACATTTAGTAGAACAATTAAAGCACACAACAATCACAGGTATTGTTCGACTGTGGAACATCTGTTATCCCACTGTCATCTCACATTTAGTAGAACAATTAAAGCACACAATCACAGGTATTGTTCGACTATGAAACATCTGTTATCCCACTGTCATCTCACATTTAGTAGAACAATTAAAGCACACAATCACAGGTGTTGTTCGACTGTGGAACATCTGTTATCCCACTGTCATCTCACATTTAGTAGAACAATTAAAGCACACAACAATCACAGGTATTGTTCGACTGTGGAACATCTGTTATCCCACTATCATCTCACATTTAGTAGAACAATTAATGCACACAATCACAGGTATTGTTCGACTGTGAAACATCTGTTATCCCACTGTCATCTCACATTTAGTAGAACAATTAAAGCACACAACAATCACAGGTATTGTTTGACTGTGGAACATCTGTTATCCCACTGCCATCTCACAGTTAGTAGAACAATTAAAGCACATAATCACAGGTATTGTTCGACTGTGGAACATCTGTTATCCCACTGTCATCTCACATTTAGTAGAACAATTAAAGCACACAACAATCACAGGTATTGTTCGACTGTGGAACATCTGTTATCCCACTGTCATCTCACATTTAGTAGAACAATTAATGCACACAATCACAGGTATTGTTCGACTGTGAAACATCTGTTATCCCACTGTCATCTCACATTTAGTAGAACAATTAAAGCACACAACAATCACAGGTATTGTTTGACTGTGGAACATCTGTTATCCCACTGCGATCTCACAGTTAGTAGAACAATTAAAGCACATAATCACAGGTATTGTTCGACTGTGGAACATCTGTTATCCCACTGCCATCTCACATTTAGTAGAACAATTAAATCACACAATCACAGGTATTGTTCGACTGTGGAACATCTGTTATTCCACTGCCATCTCACATTTAGTAGAACAATTAAAGCACACAATCACAGGTATTGTTCGACTGTGGAACATCTGTTATCCCACTGCCATCTCACATTTAGTAGAACAATTAATGCACACAATCACAGGTATTGTTCGACTATGGAACATCTGTTATCCCACTGTCATCTCACATTTAGTAGAACAATTAAAGCACACAATCACAGGTATTGTTCGACTGTGGAACATCTGTTATCCCACTGCCATCTCACATTTAGTAGAATAATTAATGCACACAATCACAGGTATTGTTCGACTGTGGAGCATCTGTTATGCCACTGTCATCTCACATTTAGTAGAACAATTAATGCACACAATCACAGGTATTGTTCGACTTTGGAACATCTGTTATCCCACTGTCATCTCACATTTAGTAGAACAATTAAATCACACAATCACAGGTATTGTTCGACTGTGGAACATCTGTTATCCCACTGTCATCTCACATTTAGTAGAACAATTAAAGCACACAATCACAGGTATTGTTCGACTGTGGAACATCTGTTATCCCACTGCCATCTCACATTTAGTAGAACAATTAATGCACACAATCACAGGTATTGTTCGACTGTGGAACATCTGTTATCCCACTGTCATCTCACATTTAGTAGAACAATTAATGCACACAATCACAGGTATTGTTCGACTGTGGAACATCTGTTATCCCACTGTCATCTCACATTTAGTAGAACAATTAATGCACACAATCACAGGTGTTGTTCGACTGTGGAACATCTGTTATCCCACTGCCATCTCACATTTAGTAGAACAATTAAATCACACAATCACAGGTATTGTTTGACTGTGGAACATCTGTTATCCCACTGTCATCTCACATTTAGTAGAACAATTAAAGCACATAATCACAGGTATTGTTCGACTGTGGAACATTTGTTATCCCACTGCCATCTCACATTTAGTAGAACAATTAAATCACACAATCACAGGTATTGTTCGACTGTGGAACATCTGTTATCCCACTGTCATCTCACATTTAGTAGAACAATTAATGCACACAATCACAGGTGTTGTTCGACTGTGGAACATCTGTTATCCCACTGTCATCTCACATTTAGTAGAACAATTAAAGCACACAATCACAGGTATTGTTCGACTGTGGAACATCTGTTATCCCACTGTCATCTCACATTTAGTAGAACAATTAATGCACACAATCACAGGTGTTGTTTGACTGTGGAACATCTGTTATCCCACTGCCATCTCACATTTAGTAGAACAATTAAATCACACAATCACAGGTATTGTTCGACTGTGGAACATCTGTTATCCCACTGTCATCTCACATTTAGTAGAACAATTAAAGCACATAATCACAGGTATTGTTCGACTGTGGAACATCTGTTATCCCACTGTCATCTCACATTTAGTAGAACAATTAATGCACACAATCACAGGTGTTGTTCGACTGTGGAACATCTGTTATCCCACTGCCATCTCACATTTAGTAGAACAATTAAAGCACATAATCACAGGTATTGTTTGACTGTGGCACATCTGTTATCCCACTGTCATCTCACATTTAGTAGAACAATTAAAGCACACAACAATTACAGGTATTGTTCGACTGTGGAACATCTGTTATCCCACTGTCATCTCACATTTAGTAGAACAATTAAAGCACACAACAATTACAGGTATTGTTTGACTGTGAAACATCTGTTATCCCACTGTCATCTCACATTTAGTAGAACAATTAAAGAACATAATCACAGTTATTGTTTGACTGTGGCACATCTGTTATCCGACTGTCATCTCACATTTAGTAGAACAATTAAAGCACACAACAATCACAGGTATTGTTTGACTGTGGAACATCTGTTATCCCACTGTCATCTCACATTTAGTAGAACAATTAAAGCACACAATCACAGGTATTGTTTGACTGTGGAACATCTGTTATACCACTGTCATCTCACATTTAGTAGAACAATTAAAGCACACAATCACAGGTATTGTTCGACTGTGGAACATCTGTTATCCCACTGTCATCTCACATTTAGTAGAACAATTAAAGCACACAATCACAGGTATTGTTCGACTGTGGAACATCTGTTATCCCACTGTTATCTCACATTTAGTAGAACAATTAAAGCACACAATCACAGGTATTGTTCGACTGTGGAACATCTGTTATCCCACTGTCATCTCACATTTAGTAGAACAATTAAATCACACAATCACAGGTATTGTTCGACTGTGGAACATCTGTTATCCCACTGTCATCTCACATTTAGTAGAACAATTAAAGCACATAATCACAGGTATTTTTCGACTGTGGAACATCTGTTATCCCACTGTCATCTCACATTTAGTAGAACAATTAATGCACACAATCACAGGTGTTGTTCGACTGTGGAACATCTGTTATCCCACTGCCATCTCACATTTAGTAGAACAATTAAATCACACAATCACAGGTGTTGTTTGACTGTGGAACATCTGTTATCCCACTGTCATCTCACATTTAGTAGAACAATTAAAGCCCACAACAATCACAGGTATTGTTCGACAGTGGAACATGTTATCCCACTGTCATCTCACATTTAGTAGAACAATTAAAGCACACAATCACAGGTATTGTTCGACTGTGGAACATCTGTTATCCCACTGTCATCTCACATTTAGTAGAACAATTAAATCACACAATCACAGGTATTGTTTGACTGTGAAACATCTGTTATCCCACTGTCATCTCACATTTAGTAGAACAATTAAAGCACATAATCACAGGTATTGTTTGACTGTGGCACATCTGTTATCCCACTGTCATCTCACATTTAGTAGAACAATTAAAGCACACAATCACAGGTATTGTTCGACTGTGGAACATCTGTTATCCCACTGTCATCTCACATTTAGTAGAACAATTAAAGCACACAACAATTACAGGTATTGTTCGACTGTGGAACATCTGTTATCCCACTGTCATCTCACATTTAGTAGAACAATTAAAGCACACAACAATTACAGGTATTGTTTGACTGTGAAACATCTGTTATCCCACTGTCATCTCACATTTAGTAGAACAATTAAAGCACATAATCACAGTTATTGTTTGACTGTGGCACATCTGTTATCTGACTGTCATCTCACATTTAGTAGAACAATTAAAGCACACAACAATCACAGGTATTGTTTGACTGTGGAACATCTGTTATCCCACTGTCATCTCACATTTAGTAGAACAATTAAAGCACACAATCACAGGTATTGTTTGACTGTGGAACATCTGTTATACCACTGTCATCTCACATTTAGTAGAACAATTAAAGCACACAATCACAGGTATTGTTCGACTGTGGAACATCTGTTATCCCACTGTCATCTCACATTTAGTAGAACAATTAAAGCACACAATCACAGGTATTGTTCGACTGTGGAACATCTGTTATCCCACTGTTATCTCACATTTAGTAGAACAATTAAAGCACACAATCACAGGTATTGTTCGACTGTGGAACATCTGTTATCCCACTGTCATCTCACATTTAGTAGAACAATTAAAGCACACAATCACAGGTATTGTTCGACTGTGGAACATCTGTTATCCCACTGTCATCTCACATTTAGTAGAACAATTAAAGCACACAATCACAGGTATTGTTCGACTGTGGAACATCTGTTATCCCACTGTCATCTCACATTTAGTAGAACAATTAATGCACACAATCACAGGTGTTGTTTGACTGTGGAACATCTGTTATCCCACTGTCATCTCACATTTAGTAGAACAATTAAATCACACAATCACAGGTATTGTTCGACTGTGGAACATCTGTTATCCCACTGTCATCTCACATTTAGTAGAACAATTAAAGCACATAATCACAGGTATTTTTCGACTGTGGAACATCTGTTATCCCACTGTCATCTCACATTTAGTAGAACAATTAATGCACACAATCACAGGTGTTGTTCGACTGTGGAACATCTGTTATCCCACTGCCATCTCACATTTAGTAGAACAATTAAATCACACAATCACAGGTGTTGTTTGACTGTGGAACATCTGTTATCCCACTGTCATCTCACATTTAGTAGAACAATTAAAGCCCACAACAATCACAGGTATTGTTCGACAGTGGAACATGTTATCCCACTGTCATCTCACATTTAGTAGAACAATTAAAGCACACAATCACAGGTATTGTTCGACTGTGGAACATCTGTTATCCCACTGTCATCTCACATTTAGTAGAACAATTAAATCACACAATCACAGGTATTGTTTGACTGTGAAACATCTGTTATCCCACTGTCATCTCACATTTAGTAGAACAATTAAAGCACATAATCACAGGTATTGTTTGACTGTGGCACATCTGTTATCCCACTGTCATCTCACATTTAGTAGAACAATTAAAGCACACAATCACAGGTATTGTTCAACTGTGGAACATCTGTTATCCCACTGTCATCTCACATTTAGTAGAACAATTAAAGCACACAACAATTACAGGTATTGTTCGACTGTGGAACATCTGTTATCCCACTGTTATTCCACTGTTATTCCACTGTTATCTCACATTTAACACAAACTCTTTCTGTTTGCACAAATACGGCTGGAACCACCTCATTGCTAACATCTCACTATATTTGAGCAATCTTCTGAACCACCTCATTGCTAACATCTCACTATATTTGAGCAATCTTCTGAACCACCTCATTGCTAACATCTCACTATATTTGAGCAATCTTCTGAACCACCTCATTGCTAACATCTCACTATATTTGAGCAATCTTCTGAACCACCTCATTGCTAACATCTCACTATATTTGAGCAATCTTCTGAACCACCTCATTGCTAACATCTCACTATATTTGAGCAATCTTCTGAACCACCTCATTGCTAACATCTCACTATATTTGAGCAATCTTCTGAACCACCTCATTGCTAACATCTCACTATATTTGAGCAATCTTCTGAACCACCTCATTGCTAACATCTCACTATATTTGAGCAATCTTCTGAACCACCTCATTGCTAACATCTCACTATATTTGAGCAATCTTCTGAACCACCTCATTGCTAACATCTCACTATATTTGAGCAATCTTCTGAACCACCTCATTGCTAACATCTCACTATATTTGAGCAATCTTCTGAACCACCTCATTGCTAACATCTCACTATATTTGAGCAATCTTCTGAACCACCTCATTGCTAACATCTCACTATATTTGAGCAATCTTCTGAACCACCTCATTGCTAACATCTCACTATATTTGAGCAATCTTCTGAACCACCTCATTGCTAACATCTCACTATATTTGAGCAATCTTCTGAACCACCTCATTGCTAACATCTCACTATATTTGAGCAATCTTCTGAACCACCTCATTGCTAACATCTCACTATATTTGAGCAATCTTCTGAACCACCTCATTGCTAACATCTCACTATATTTGAGCAATCTTCTGAACCACCTCATTGCTAACATCTCACTATATTTGAGCAATCTTCTGAACCACCTCATTGCTAACATCTCACTATATTTGAGCAATCTTCTGAACCACCTCATTGCTAACATCTCACTATATTTGAGCAATCTTCTGAACCACCTCATTGCTAACATCTCACTATATTTGAGCAATCTTCTGAACCACCTCATTGCTAACATCTCACTATATTTGAGCAATCTTCTGAACCTCCTCATTGCTAACATCTCACTATATTTGAGCAATCTTCTGAACCACCTCATTGCTAACATCTCACTATATTTGAGCAATCTTCTGAACCACCTCATTGCTAACATCTCACTATATTTGAGCAATCTTCTGAACCACCTCATTACTAACATCTCACTATATTTGAGCAATCTTCTGAACCACCTCATTGCTAACATCTCACTATATTTGAGCAATCTTCTGAACCACCTCATTGCTAACATCTCACTATATTTGAGCAATCTTCTGAACCACCTCATTGCTAACATCTCACTATATTTGAGCAATCTTCTGAACCACCTCATTGCTAACATCTCACTATATTTGAGCAATCTTCTGAACCACCTCATTGCTAACATCTCACTATATTTGAGCAATCTTCTGAACCACCTCATTGCTAACATCTCACTATATTTGAGCAATCTTCTGAACAACCTCATTGCTAACATCTCACTATATTTTAGCAATCTTCTGAACCACCTCATTGCTAACATCTCACTATAGTTGAGCAATCTTCTGAACCACCTCATTGCTAACATCTCACTATATTTGAGCAATCTTCTGAACCACCTCATTGCTAACATCTCACTATATTTGAGCAATCTTCTGAACCACCTCATTGCTAACATCTCACTATATTTGAGCAATCTTCTGAACCACCTCATTACTAACATCTCACTATATTTGAGCAATCTTCTGAACCACCTCATTGCTAACATCTCACTATATTTGAGCAATCTTCTGAACCACCTCATTGCTAACATCTCACTATATTTGAGCAATCTTCTGAACCACCTCATTGCTAACATCTCACTATATTTGAGCAATCTTCTGAACCACCTCATTGCTAACATCTCACTATATTTGAGCAATCTTCTGAACCACCTCATTGCTAACATCTCACTATATTTGAGCAATCTTCTGAACCACCTCATTGCTAACATCTCACTATATTTGAGCAATCTTCTGAACAACCTCATTGCTAACATCTCACTATATTTGAGCAATCTTCTGAACCACCTCATTGCTAACATCTCACTATAGTTGAGCAATCTTCTGAACCACCTCATTGCTAACATCTCACTATATTTGAGCAATCTTCTGAACCACCTCATTGCTAACATCTCACTATATTTGAGCAATCTTCTGAACCACCTCATTGCTAACATCTCACTATATTTGAGCAATCTTCTGAACCACCTCATTGCTAACATCTCACTATATTTGAGCAATCTTCTGAACCACCTCATTGCTAACATCTCACTATATTTGAGCAATCTTCTGAACCACCTCATTGCTAACATCTTACTATATTTGAGCAATCTTCTGATCTTAAGGCCTATCCATGTCAATATGGAAGCACTATACTCGAGTTTCGCCCTCGTTTGAGCTCGTCAGTAGTGCACATCCCTGACCGGATCCGGAAACAAGCCCTGGATCACTGGCGTGTGAAGCGGGTGTGTAACCACGCGGCACACATTGGACACACAGCCAAATTATCATAACAGAATATTACAACGTCACCCATCTTAGGCTATGCTCAAGATTGCCCAATCGCCGCGACTGACGTCCGTCAATCGATGTGGACCCGAAACGATCAGGACTTCTCACTGGCAAGGAACACCAGGCCTCCTAAATCGGCAATCTTGAGCATAGCCTACGATGGGTGACGTTGTAATATTCTGTTATGATAATTTGGCTGTGTCCAACGTGTGCCACTTGGTTACACACCCGCTTCACACGCCAGTGATCCAGGGCTTTTTTCCGGATCCGGTCAGGGATATGCACTACTGACGAGCTCAAACGAGGGCGAAACTCGAGTATAGTGCTTCCATATTGACGTGGATAGGCCTTAGGTTCATACCAGAACACGATCAGCGTTGCCAGTAGTGGGTTGTGCTCAATATTTAAAATTCAAATCCCGAAATAACCAAATTAATCAATCTTCTGATCATCGAATACAGCATACGAAACACTTTTTTGTTTTCACATTGTGACCATATTTTATGAGATGTTAAGAAATGAACGAGGAGGGTGTTATATAACCTTTCGACTCCACAGGGATTCCCAAAGACTGATTAACTCTCTTTTCGACACACACTGGTATATGTTTGGCTACTGGATTTGCTCACTCTCAGAGACAACTAAAAGTGATAGAATCAACTTCATTGCACCAGCTTTTTATCCCATATGGCTTTTTCTGGAGGGGCAGCCTAATGAGAGCGTCACACACAGCATAAACTCCATAGCTCCAGCAACAACCCCCAGGAGTCTCTCAGAAAATTGCAATGCTGAACCCAGAAATCAAACCCATAAAACTTTGTAGCGCCAGGCAGGCAGCTTAACCACTTTGCTGCATACTCATTTATTTGTTCATAAAATAACTTGTACTCATTTATTTGTTCATAACTAACTTGTACTCATTCATTTGCACTTCAATAACTCGTTCTCACAATACTCAATAATGCTGCTCATGATTTATTTGTAACCCAGCTGCACTGACCGATTCATCTGTAACCCACTCCTGATATTTATTCACATTAAAATCATTGCTACCCATGAACCCACTCATACTGCATGATTGTTCCAGTATCCAGGACTGACTAACACAACGAACGAACGAACGAACTTTATTTTAAAAGGGTAACAAATTGGGCACGCAGGCCCGTCTTACATTCGGCCCTTTCAATCACTCATCATTCATTCATCAAATGTGCATGTTACATTTACATAGGGGGAAAAACATTGTCAAATGGATTTTGTAAGCATAAACAATGCATACTACGCATGATACATTCACATGAGGAAAAAAAAAAAAACATTATCAAATGAAAGTTGTAAACATAAACAGTGCATATTGCAATGTTGTGAGACACATCCCCCATCCACCCTCATATCCCGCAGCCACCAACACATCCCCCACCCACCAAACCTCCCCCACCCACCCACACATACCTCCACACACTCACACAGAACCAGGCGAACATACATGCCGCCTCACACATTTCCCCAAGAAGAAGAAGAAGAAGAAGAAGAAGAAGAAGAAGAAGAAGAAGAAGAAGAAGAAGAAGAAGAAGAAGAAGAAGAAGAAGAAGAAGCCACACACACATACCCCCGCCAACCCACACATCTCGCACCTATCCACACACATATCCCGCACTCTCACAATTTTCCCCACCCACACACACATCAGCCAACCTACACCCACTCACCCACCCAATATTCGCCACCTCTCAACTACACTTCCCCACCTATACACACATCCCCACCCATAAACACATCTCCCCACCTGCCCACACATATCCCCCACCCATAACCCAAAAACACACCTCCCACCCACACTCACCCCGCCACCCACATATACCCCACAAACACACATCCGCCGCTCACAAACATCTTCTCACAACTACACACCTCCCCCCACCCATACACTCATCTCTCACATACATCCACCCACTCACGTATTCATCCATCAACCACTCACACCCACACATCACCCACGTGGCCATCAACACATGCATCTCTCATCTACCCTCCCACCCACACACACCCCAACCACCCAGCCAAACACACATCCCCCATCCTCGCATACATCCTTCAATCACCTGCACATTCCACACCTCTCACACATCTCCCCTCCCACACAAATCTCCACCCATAAACACATTCCCCCCACACACACATCCCCCACATATATTCCTCATACACATCCCTGCCCACACATCTCCCCACCCACTCACACATCCTCCACCTACAAACATCCTCACCACCCCCACATACATCCTCCACCCACTCACATGTACCCCATCCACACTCACACACACACAGACATATCCCATTCACAGACACCCCCACACCCATTACACACCCATCCCCCAACCCACACAATCTCCTACACACCCATTCACCCAACTAAACACACACTCCCTACCCACACCCCCTCCCAACCGACCAACTATCCTCTCAAATATCCCCACCCCCACACATACATCCACCACCGACTACAAATCCCTTCACACATCCACACATCACCCATTAACCCATACACATCCCACACACACAACCCCTCCACACATACATTCCCCACACCCCCACACACACATATCCCTCACATACACACCCATACACACATCCTCACATGCACAGCACCCCATGCAGCACCCATCCAGTCCCTAAATGTCTTCAAGAAAGAAAACTCACTGTGGCATCTTGACCTGCATAATGAGTGATGATCTTGGAGCCGCCCGGATGGCGCCGCGACCAGGCCGTCACATTATACACCTCTCCATCAATGACCAGCCATTTACCCTGGTGTGTGGTTTTATCCTTGATGTCGTCCCAGGTGTACTCGGGCAGCTGTCTCTTGACATCAACTGCAGTTGTCTCTCCCTGGCCCCCTCTACCCATGACTAGCTGGAGTATGACAGGGTTTAGAGGACTGAGGCTGCACCGTGGTGGTCACAAAATGGGACAACACTGGCCTCAATCTGACCGTTGCAGTGGTCGGCGGGGAACGTGCAGCCAGACAGCAAGGATTACCGGTGACTAGAGAGGGTGTGAGTGCTGTGAGACTGAGACACTTCACCAGCATCTGTGTGCTTGTGGTTCTCGTTGCAGGCACTTGCTGGCTATCTGTCTGTACATCTGAAGAAGATACAATACATGTGTCATTGACATGTCATGACTAATGTCAACATATGCAACTGTTTCATGGAAAATGCTGACAGGTGAAGGATAACGCTGCCAGAAACAGGAGTCATATGTTCAAGAATATGATGGATGATCAACTGGTGGGCTGCTCCAGAACCTAGCGTGATCAACAGTTGATGGAGTACTGTCTGCAACAACTGGCAGACTCTGACATCAGTGGTAGTCCATCACTGTGCAGAGACAGCAGATGATGACTGGCAAGAAGATGGTGAAGCCAACGGACAAGTCATCCCAGTCATACTGACTGACTGCAGCCTCTGGGAGAGACAGTCAACCCAGTCACACTGACTGCAGCCTCTGGGAGAGACAGTCAACCCAATCACACTAGTTAGTTAGTTAGTTAGTCGACAGATCATCCTCATTGCACATCGAACCATTCAGTCCATAAGTGCTCGGATCCCCTCCTCAGCAAATCCCGCAGCGTGTAGCGGCTAACGACGCCAGTTCTGTGTTGGTTTATCAATCTTCTTTGGCTTCCTGCGTAGTGTTCTTGTTTGGCCACCCCTCTTTTAATTTGCTGCTCTAGCAGTCTGGCCATTGTAGATTCACAGTCATCACTTGGTTCTCGCAAAAGTCTTACTTCTCGTAGAGCATTCAGAATGTCAGCCTGGTCCATGGCGCGTCCGCCCTCCACAGTAGCCTCACCTGTGAGCATGTCAGCCCGCTCATTTCCTTGTACTCCCGCATGCCCTGGCACGAAGATGAAACTAATCTTTGCCAGCCGAGACCGCTTCAGAGGCAGCAACCATTCTCTTCGGATCGACCCCTCCTCTATCCTCTTGATCATGTTCATTGAGTGGCTAAGGAAACAAGCCCTAGTGAATGTCTGTGTCTCGAGCCATGTTATTGCTTTACTTACTGCCATGACTTCCATAGTCAGGCTACTTGTGGTTTCAGTGCAAGCACCAGAGTCCTCCTTCACAATTCTCCCTCCGGCCTGCGATGTAAAGGCCCATGAGCTTCTCACATGTCAGACGACCGACCCATCTGTGTAGATGACCGCGTCACCGTCTAGCGAATTCTCGAAAATCAACGCTTGTACTTCAGCCTCCACAGTAGCCGGATTTTCTTGTCTGCATTTTCTATCTAGTTGGATGCAAACTGAAAAGGATGTGCAGAAGTCTGTTGGCACTTGCACCCACTCCTCGCTGACTGACTGCAGACTTGCACCCACTCACACTGACTGCAGCCTCTGGGAGAGACAGTCAACGCAGTCACACTGACTGACTGCAGCCTCTGGGAGAGACAGACAACCCACTCACACTGACTGACTGCAGCCTCTGGGAGAGACAGTCAACCCACTCACACTGACTGCAGCCTCTGGGATACAGTCAACCCACTCACACTGACTGCAGCCTCTGGGGGAGACAGTCAACCCACTCACACTGACTGCAGCCTCTATAACTGCCACCAGACACTGTCCTCACATAACTGCCACCAGACACTGTCCTCACATAACTGCCACCAGACACTGTCCTCACATAACTGCCACCAGACACTGTCCTCACATAACTGCCACCAGACACTGTCCACGACAACTTCCACAAAAACCTCAAACACAAGGGAAGCAACAGGCGACCAGCAATGCTTGTCCTCACACCCTACCCGCCCCAGTGACAGCCTGGTGTACTGTTGCTAGCTGCCGGGTTTGCAGGGATCAGAGAATAACTGTCATTGACTGCCAACATAGTACCTTGCGGTGTATGGCAGAGGGGTCTTTGAGCCTGAGGAATAAAGGCCGCCTGGCTAGTGCAGTCGCCGCGAACTGTGCAGGTTAGGACTTTCTTTTTGTCCCCGACAGAAAAAAATCCCACACCTTACCGAGGGATCAAACCCGGGTCTCCCGAAGGAGAGTCCGGCGCTCTAGCCACTAGGCCAGCCGCTCCTCGATCAGAGAATAGTGAACTCCAAACACAGCAGTGTGAAGATCTCTTTACTTGAACAGAAACCTGGGCGGTACAGCCGGCCAGGTGAGCTGTTGGGTACTTGTCATGCGGCGCGATGACCTATTACCTGACCCCGGTAGGTGAGATTAGGTCGATGAGAAGGGAGACAACTTTGGCCAGGCTACGCCGGCTGCCGTTTGTGAAGCAGGTTCAGTGTGTGTATCCGACAAGTTCAACATCTGTGTTAAGTTATGTACGTCTATAAGCTCGCACAATTGAATGCAAAGTTTTTCGTACAATTAACCTTATAAACCATATCACTAAGCTTCTACTCAGAATTATAATGAGAAGAACCAAAAAGAAAATAAAAATGGAAATTAGTGAAGAACAGTTTGGATTTGTGGTAGGAAAAGGTACAAACAATGCTATATATACATTTTTTGGGGGGTTCGCATATCCTTTACAGGACATTGATGTCAACATCAGCATCTTTCAGCTGATTGTTGATTTCTTGGCAAGATTACGCTCAGTAGTTTGCCATTGCTTTCTGAGCGACCGGCTCACATACCCCTAAGTTACTGACACGGAGAGAACCGCTACCTATTCTCGCGCAACGTCACGTTACTTACGAGAGTATTCGAGATTACGGAGAAAGTCGTGTAACCTCTAGACTAGAGAGACTGGCAATATATACATTACGGAGACTAATAGAAAGGTCAATAGAGAGAAAGACATGTATTTGTGCTTCATAAATTATACTAAGGCATTTGATAAAGTAAAACATGATGAAATGATTAAAATGTTGGAATATATTAATATTGATGGGAAGGATCTCAGAATAATAAAGCATATTTACTGGAACCAAGTAGCAGCAATCAAAATGGGAAATAAAGAGGGCAGTTGTGAACAGATAAAGCTAGGAGTACGACAAGGGTGTGTCTTGTCACCGATCTCTTCTCCCTATGCAGCGAAGTAATAATGAGAGAGATCAAAGAGACGCCAGAAATACTAGTCGGAGGTTATAATATAAATAATATACTTTATGCAGATGACATGATCCATGATGGATGGATGGGATGCAGATGACACAGTATTATTGGTGGCGGATAATTCAACAGACCTACAACTATTGTTGGACACTGAAGTAACAGAGAGTCCAAAGAAAGGACTCTCCTTGAATATCAAGAAAACAGTAACAATGGTGATATCAAAGGAAATGGTGCCACCAAAATGTGACATAGAAATAGAAGGGAAAACCATTAACAAAGTGGATAATTTAAATATTGAGCACAACCCACTACTGGCAACGCCGATCGCATTCTGGTATGAACCTGATGCCTATCCACGTCAATATGGAAGCACTATACTCGAGTTTCGCCCTCATTTGAGCTCGTCAGTAGTGCATATCCCTGACCGGATCCGGAAACAGTCCCGGATCACGCGTGTGAAGCGGGTGTGTAACCACGCGGCACACACTGGACACACCAAATTATCACAACAGAACATCACAACGCTACCCATCGTAGGCTATGCTCAAGATTGCCCAATCGCCGCGACCGACGTCCGTCAATCGATGGGACCCGAACGATCAGGACTTCTCACTGGCAAGGAACACCAGGCCTCCTAAATCCAGTGAGCAATAATCAATTGATTATGTGGTTGTTTCGGGATTTGAAATTTAAATATTGAGCACAACCCACTACTGGCAACGCCGATCGCATTCTGGTATGAACCTGATGCCTATCCACGTCAATATGGAAGCACTATACTCGAGTTTCGCCCTCATTTGAACTCGTCAGTAGTGCATATCCCTGACCGGATCCGGAAACAGTCCCGGATCACGCGTGTGAAGCGGGTGTGTAACCACGCGGCACACACTGGACACACCAAATTATCACAACAGAACATCACAACGCTACCCATCGTAGGCTATGCTCAAGATTGCCCAATCGCCGCGACCGACGTCCGTCAATCGATGGGACCCGAACGATCAGGACTTCTCACTGGCAAGGAACACCAGGCCTCCTAAATCCAGTGAGCAATAATCAATTGATTATGTGGTTGTTTCGGGATTTGAAATTTAAATATTGAGCACAACCCACTACTGGCAACGCCGATCGCATTCTGGTATGAACCTGATGCCTATCCACGTCAATATGGAAGCACTATACTCGAGTTTCGCCCTCATTTGAGCTCGTCAGTAGTGCATATCCCTGACCGGATCCGGAAACAGTCCCGGATCACGCGTGTGAAGCGGGTGTGTAACCACGCGGCACACACTGGACACACCAAATTATCACAACAGAACATCACAACGCTACCCATCGTAGGCTATGCTCAAGATTGCCCAATCGCCGCGACCGACGTCCGTCAATCGATGGGACCCGAACGATCAGGACTTCTCACTGGCAAGGAACACCAGGCCTCCTAAATCCAGTGAGCAATAATCAATTGATTATGTGGTTGTTTCGGGATTTGAAATTTAAATATTGAGCACAACCCACTACTGGCAACGCCGATCGCATTCTGGTATGAACCTGATGCCTATCCACGTCAATATGGAAGCACTATACTCGAGTTTCGCCCTCATTTGAGCTCGTCAGTAGTGCATATCCCTGACCGGATCCGGAAACAGTCCCGGATCACGCGTGTGAAGCGGGTGTGTAACCACGCGGCACACACTGGACACACCAAATTATCACAACAGAACATCACAACGCTACCCATCGTAGGCTATGCTCAAGATTGCCCAATCGCCGCGACCGACGTCCGTCAATCGATGGGACCCGAACGATCAGGACTTCTCACTGGCAAGGAACACCAGGCCTCCTAAATCCAGTGAGCAATAATCAATTGATTATGTGGTTGTTTCGGGATTTGAAATTTAAATATTGAGCACAACCCACTACTGGCAACGCCGATCGCATTCTGGTATGAACCTGATGCCTATCCACGTCAATATGGAAGCACTATACTCGAGTTTCGCCCTCATTTGAGCTCGTCAGTAGTGCATATCCCTGACCGGATCCGGAAACAGTCCCGGATCACGTGTGTGAAGCGGGTGTGTAACCACGCGGCACACACTGGACACACCAAATTATCACAACAGAACATCACAACGCTACCCATCGTAGGCTATGCTCAAGATTGCCCAATCGCCGCGACCGACGTCCGTCAATCGATGGGACCCGAACGATCAGGACTTCTCACTGGCAAGGAACACCAGGCCTCCTAAATCCAGTGAGCAATAATCAATTGATTATGTGGTTGTTTCGGGATTTGAAATTTAAATATTGAGCACAACCCACTACTGGCAACGCCGATCGCATTCTGGTATGAACCTGATGCCTATCCACGTCAATATGGAAGCACTATACTCGAGTTTCGCCCTCATTTGAGCTCGTCAGTAGTGCATATCCCTGACCGGATCCGGAAACAGTCCCGGATCACGCGTGTGAAGCGGGTGTGTAACCACGCGGCACACACTGGACACACCAAATTATCGCGGCGATTGGGCAATCTTGAGCATAGCCTACGATGGGTAGCGTTGTGATGTTCTGTTGTGATAATTTGGTGTGTCCAGTGTGTGCCGCGTGGTTACACACCCGCTTCACACGCGTGATCCGGGACTGTTTCCGGATCCGGTCAGGGATATGCACTACTGACGAGCTCAAATGAGGGCGAAACTCGAGTATAGTGCTTCCATATTGACGTGGATAGGCATCAGGTTCATACCAGAATGCGATCGGCGTTGCCAGTAGTGGGTTGTGCTCAATATTTAAATTTCAAATCCCGAAACAACCACATAATCAATTGATTATTGCTCACTGGATTTAGGAGGCCTGGTGTTCCTTGCCAGTGAGAAGTCCTGATCGTTCGGGTCCCATCGATTGACGGACGTCGGTCGCGGCGATTGGGCAATCTTGAGCATAGCCTACGATGGGTAGCGTTGTGATGTTCTGTTGTGATAATTTGGTGTGTCCAGTGTGTGCCGCGTGGTTACACACCCGCTTCACACGCGTGATCCGGGACTGTTTCCGGATCCGGTCAGGGATATGCACTACTGACGAGCTCAAATGAGGGCGAAACTCGAGTATAGTGCTTCCATATTGACGTGGATAGGCATCAGGTTCATACCAGAATGCGATCGGCGTTGCCAGTAGTGGGTTGTGCTCAATATTTAAATTTCAAATCCCGAAACAACCACATAATCAATTGATTATTGCTCACTGGATTTAGGAGGCCTGGTGTTCCTTGCCAGTGAGAAGTCCTGATCGTTCGGGTCCCATCGATTGACGGACGTCGGTCGCGGCGATTGGGCAATCTTGAGCATAGCCTACGATGGGTAGCGTTGTGATGTTCTGTTGTGATAATTTGGTGTGTCCAGTGTGTGCCGCGTGGTTACACACCCGCTTCACACGCGTGATCCGGGACTGTTTCCGGATCCGGTCAGGGATATGCACTACTGACGAGCTCAAATGAGGGCGAAATTCGAGTATAGTGCTTCCATATTGACGTGGATAGGCATCAGGTTCATACCAGAATGCGATCGGCGTTGCCAGTAGTGGGTTGTGCTCAATATTTAAATTTCAAATCCCGAAACAACCACATAATCAATTGATTATTGCTCACTGGATTTAGGAGGCCTGGTGTTCCTTGCCAGTGAGAAGTCCTGATCGTTCGGGTCCCATCGATTGACGGACGTCGGTCGCGGCGATTGGGCAATCTTGAGCATAGCCTACGATGGGTAGCGTTGTGATGTTCTGTTGTGATAATTTGGTGTGTCCAGTGTGTGCCGCGTGGTTACACACCCGCTTCACACGCGTGATCCGGGACTGTTTCCGGATCCGGTCAGGGATATGCACTACTGACGAGCTCAAATGAGGGCGAAACTCGAGTATAGTGCTTCCATATTGACGTGGATAGGCATCAGGTTCATACCAGAATGCGATCGGCGTTGCCAGTAGTGGGTTGTGCTCAATATTTAAATTTCAAATCCCGAAACAACCACATAATCAAAGTGGATAATGTTAAATACCTAGGGGCATTTATAACATCAGATGGAAGATGTACAACAGAGATTAAGAGCACAATAGGGCAGGCAAAAGCTGCATTTCAGAAAATGAGTATCTTATAACGTCATTATCACGGAATGTAAGAGAGTGCTGAAATGATATACAAACCAGTTTTTAAAAAAGTCGCTTAAAATCGACAGGGTCGACTTCATCGCACCGGGTTTTATCCCATATGGCTCGGTCTCCTTCCGCAGCGCGGAAAGCGTCGCACCAAGCACGAACTCCGTAGCTCTAGCGACGACCCACAGGCGTCTCTGAAAATTTAACTCGTGAACCGAAGGACGCGGCCCGGAATCGAACCCACAACCTTCGGAGCCCGAGTCAAACGGCTTGACCACTTCGCCACAGAGACTCCCTACAATGGTTCTTGAAATGTAAATGAACAAATTAAGAACAAATTAGAACACAGACTCCGCTAGTTAGATAGATGTGCTAGCCATGAACTTCCCAAGTTAGATAGGTGTGCTAGCCATGAACTCCCCTTGTTAGATAGGTGTGCTAGCCATAAACTCCCCTTGTTAGATAGGTGTGCTAGCCATAAACTCCCCCAGTTAGTTAGGTGTGCTAACCATGCACTACTGCGGCTCCCCTAGTTAGATAGGTGTGCTAGCCATGAACTCCCCTAGTTAGATAGGTGTACTATAATAGCCCTGAACTCCCCTAGTTAGATAGGTGTGCTAGCCATGAACTCCCCTAGTTAGATAGGTGTGCTATAATAGCCATGAACCCTTGTTAGATAGGTGTGCTAACCATGCACTACTGCGGCTCCCCTAGTTAGATAGGTGTGCTAGCCATGAACTCACCTAGTTAGATAGGTGTGCTATAATAGCCATGAACTCCCCTTGTTAGATAGGTGTGCTAACCATGCACTACTGCGGCTCCCCTAGTTAGATAGGTGTGCTAGCCATGAACTCCCCTAGTTAGATAGGTGTGCTATAATAGCCATGAACTCCCCTAGTTAGATAGGTGTGCTAGCCATGAACTCCCCTAGTTAGATAGGTGTACTATAATAGCCATGAACTCCCCTAGTTAGATAGGTGTGCTAGCCATGAACTCCCCTAGTTAGATAGGTGTGCTATAATAGCCATGAACTCCCCTTGTTAGATAGGTGTGCTAACCATGCACTACTGCGGCTCCCCTAGTTAGATAGGTGTGCTAGCCATGAACTCACCTAGTTAGATAGGTGTGCTATAATAGCCATGAACTCCCCTTGTTAGATAGGTGTGCTAACCATGCACTACTGCGGCTCCCCTAGTTAGATAGGTGTGCTAGCCATGAACTCCCCTAGTTAGATAGGTGTGCTATAATAGCCATGAACTCCCCTAGTTAGATAGGTGTGCTAGCCATGAACTCCCCTAGTTAGATAGATGTGCTAGCCATGAACTCCCCTAGTTAGATAGGTGTGCTAGCCATGAACTCCCCTAGTTAGATAGGTGTGCTATAATAGCCATGAACTCCCCTTGTTAGATAGGTGTGCTAACCATGCACTACTGCGGCTCCCCTAGTTAGATAGGTGTGCTAGCCATGAACTCCCCTAGTTAGGTGTGCTATAATAGCCATGAACTCCCCTAGTTAGACAGGTGTGCTAACCATTCACTACTGTGGCTCCCCTAGTTAGAAAGGTGTGCTAGTCATGCACTACTGTAGCTCCCCTAGTTAGATAGGTGTGCTAGTCATGCACTACTGTAGCTTCCATAGTTAGAAAGGTGTGCTAGCCATTCACCGCCTAGTTAGGTGTGCTAGTCATGCACTACTGTGGCTCCCCTAGTTAGAAAGGTGTGCTAGCCATTCACTACTGTGGCTCCCCTAGTTAGATAGGTGTGCTAGTCATGCACTACTGTGGCTCCCCTAGTTAGATAGGTGTGCTAGTCATGCACTACTGTAGCTCCCCTAGTTAGAAAGGTGTGCTAGCCATTCACTACTGTGGCTCCCCTAGTTAGAAAGGTGTGCTAGTCATGCACTACTGTGGCTCCCCTAGTTAGAAAGGTGTGCTAGCCATTCACTACTGTTGCTCCCCTAGTTAGAAAGGTGTGCTAGTCATGCACTACTGTAGCTCCCCTAGTTAGAAAGGTGTGCTAGCCATTCACTACTGTGGCTCTCCTAGTTAGAAAGGTGTGCTAGTCATGCACTACTGTAGCTCCCCTAGTTAGAAAGGTGTGCTAGCCATTCACCGCCTAGTTAGGTGTGCTAGTCATGCACTACTGTAGCTCCCATAGTTAGAAAGGTGTGCTAGTCATGCACTACTGTAGCTCCCATAGTTAGATAGGTGTGCTAGTCATGCACTACTGTAGCTCCCCTAGTTAGATAGGTGTGCTAGTCATGCACTACTGTAGCTCCCCTAGTTAGAAAGGTGTGCTAGCCATTCACTACTGTGGCTCTCCTAGTTAGAAAGGTGTGCTAGTCATGCACTACTGTAGCTCCCATAGTTAGATAGATGTGCTAGTCATGCACTACTGTAGCTCCCCTAGTTAGATAGGTGTGCTAGTCATGCACTACTGTAGCTCCCCTAGTTAGAAAGGTGTGCTAGCCATTCACTGCCTAGTTAGGTGTGCTAGTCATGCACTACTGTAGCTCCCCTAGTTAGATAGGTGTGCTAGTCATGCACTACTGTAGCTCCCCTAGTTAGAAAGGTGTGCTAGCCATTCACTGCCTAGTTAGGTGTGCTAGTCATGCACTACTGTAGCTCCCCTAGTTAGATAGGTGTGCTAGTCATGCACTACTGTAGCTCCCCTAGTTAGATAGGTGTGCTAGTCATGCACTACTGTAGCTCCCCTAGTTAGAAAGGTGTGCTAGCCATTCACTGCCTAGTTAGGTGTGCTAGTCATGCACTACTGTAGCTCCCCTAGTTAGAAAGGTGTGCTAGTCATGCACTACTGTAGCTCCCCTAGTTAGAAAGGTGTGCTAGCCATTCACTGCCTAGTTAGGTGTGCTAGTCATGCACTACTGTAGCTCCCCTAGTTAGATAGGTGTGCTAGTCATGCACTACTGTAGCTCCCCTAGTTAGATAGGTGTGCTAGTCATGCACTACTGTGGCTCCCCTAGTTAGATAGGTGTGCTAGCCATTCACTGCCTAGTTAGGTGTGCTAGCCATTCACTACTGTAGCTCCCCTAGTTAGATAGGTGTGCTAGTCATGCACTACTGTAGCTCCCCTAGTTAGACAGGTGTGCTAGCTAACGCTACCGTGGCTCCCCTAGCCAGCAGCAACTCTGACAAGAGACGGCAGACAATGTCAGACCGGCAAACGTAATCACAGCAGTAAAGGCATTCTGACAGGGCAGCTCATTATCAAACGTGTGGCAACACCAGTTGGGTGTGTAGAGTGTGTGTGGTGTGGTGTGTGGGACTGTGTGTGTCACTGTGGCGGTAGTCAGCAACACTGGGCTTGTGGGCGTCACACTTGCCTTCTGCTGCTGTAGACATGCACGCCCTCACGTGGGCTCGCACACACACGGGGTCAAGGACAGACACGGTACTGTCGCCACGACCAGGCACGGTATCTGGTACGTGACTGCGGCGACGTGAGAAGGCGTGTGGCCACAGTTGCTCTAGCATGGTCTCAACTGTCTCACGGATCAGGTTACAGTAGCAGATCAGGTTCATGTGTGTGTGTGTGTGTGTGTGTGTGGGGGGGGGGGGGGGGGGGGAAGGAGGGTCACCCAGTGCTGCACCTCAAATGTCAGTGTGTCCCTGCATGCATGTGAAGCAGGTTGACTTCCTTAGACAGACGGCATCACACATAACCCGTGGGTTGGTGTGCTGTGCTAACAACCCTGCCTGTTGGTTAGGGTGTTCACGGGGCGTGGCATTGTTACCGTGCACAGCTGGACCACGTCTGACGCCCTTATCCGGCTGCTGTGGATCTGACTAGCCAACGGACCATGGCAAGTCTGGAAACATCCCTCTCCCCCCCCCCCCCCCCCCCCAATGATAAAGAGAGACAATTGAAGTGAATTGATCTTTATTTTCAAAGGGTAGGGTAGCAAATTGGGCACGCGCGAGAGAGAGAGAGAGAGAGAGAGAGAGAGAGAGAGAGAGATACCTTCCCCTCCATTCCCTCCCCCCCCCCTCATATATATATGACCAACTGCGACCCTTGGCACATTTTCTATGAAAACAAATTAGGTGAGGTTATACATCCTTGTCTGAGGCTATCCATAACATTGGAATGTTTCTAAACGGTTGCTGATTCTTATGGCTGCTGTTTGTGACAGCATTTCCTTCAGCAAACAGCATCTCCCTCAACAAACAGCATTCCCCTCAATAAATAGCATTTTCCTCAAGAAACAGTATTTACCTCATCAAACATCATTTCCCTCAAATTATATTTTCCTAAACAAACAGCATTTCCCTCATCAACAACAACAAAGCATCTCTCTCAACAAACATTTCCCTCAACAAACAGCAATTCCCTTAACAAACAGTTTCACGCAAGCATTTCCGTCAAATAAAAGTTTAACACAAACATTTCCCTCAACAAACAGTTTCACGCAAGCATTTCCGTCACATAAAAGTTTAACACAAACATTTCCCACTTCCTTCAACAAACAGTTTCATACAAACATTTCCCTCAACAAACAGTTTCACACAAACATTTCCATCAACAAATAGTTTCACGCAAACATTTCCCTCAACAAACAGTTTCACACAAACATTTCCATCAACAAATAGTTTCCCTCAACAGTTTCACACAAACATTTCACCCAACAAAAGTTTCACAGAAACACTTCCCTCAACAAAGTTTCACACAAAATTTTCCCTCAACAAACAATTTCAAACACAAACAGTATCACACAATCTATATTTCCCCCACACTCTCATAGCCTGAATGCATCAATAAGGCAAACTGTGTGGAGATATCCACATATCCACTCCAATGTCCAGAACAAACTGTGTGGAGATATCCACATATCCACTCCAATGTCCAGGACAAACTGTGTGGAGATATCCACTCTAATGCCCAGGACAAACTGTTTGGAGATATCCACTCTAATGCCCAGGACAAACTGTGTGGAGATATCCACTCTAATGCCCAGGACAAACTGTTTGGAGATATCCACTCTAATGCCCAGGACAAACTGTGTGGAGATATCCACTCTAATGCCCAGGACAAACTGTGTGGAGATATCCACTCTAATGCCCAGGACAAACTGTGTGGAGATATCCACTCTAATGCCCAGGACAAACTGTTTGGAGATATCCACTCTAATGCCCAGGACAAACTGTGTGGAGATATCCACATATCCACTCTAATGCCCAGGACAAACTGTGTGGAGATATCCACATATCCACTCTAATGCCCAGGACAAACTGTGTGGAGATATCCACTCTAATGCCCAGGACAAACTGTGTGGAGATATCCACTCTAATGTCCAGGACAAACTGTGTGAAGATATCCACATATCCACTCCAATGTCCAGGACAAACTGTGTGGAGATATCCACTCTAATGTCCAGGACAAACTGTGTGAAGATATCCACTCTAATGCCCAGGACAAACTGTGTAGAGATATCCACTCTAATACCCAGGACAAACTGTGTGGAGATATCCACTCCAATGTCCAGGACAAACTGTGTGGAGATATCCACCACTTAAGGTGTCAGATCATTTCATGTGTTCAGTCTTGAGATGTGAGTAGCAGGAGTATATCTGGCATGGATTCTGTGTTAAACTTGTCATTGTCAAACTGCCTATCTTCATTTGCCAGACTTCACTTCCGGTCGCCAACATGACGGTTAGGCATTGAACCGTTAAGAACTGTGGCGTGTTTATGTTTGTAGCTACGGTCTGCAATTGCATTTTCCTCATGTTGGACTGGTAGTACATGGTTCCGTCGCCCTGCTAATGAGTGAGTGCATGGGCGACACTGTGAGCTGTGAAATTCACGTGGAATGCTTTAACATCTGTCCTGTACAGTGACCTGCATGTTCGAAACAATGGCTACTGGCTGTTGCTGAATTGACTGATTTGCCTTTTCGGTTCATGAGTGCATTTTTCAGGAGACTCCTGGGAGTCGGCACTGAAGCTGCGGAGTTCATGCTTTGTGCAACACTTTCAGCGGGTTGCCCTGCAGTAAAAGACCGAGCCATGTGAGAAAATCCGGGTCAATTAGGTTTTTCTGGTGAATGCTGAGTCATCGACGGTGAACTGTGGTTTTCGTGGATGAATATTGTGTTGGCATTCTGGCGGCGGCATTATGCACAGTGTACCTGTGCGGGCTGTTGGATTGCCGAGACTCCTGTCTATTCCACTTTTCACATTGGACAGTGGGGAGCATTTTGTGTGATATTCACTGACACAGGAATGGAGCATAATGGGGAACGACCCGTTGCCATGAAGTTGGAACTTCGACTAACTAACTAACATGTCAGACTTGAAGGCTTTGTACGGGACACATCAGAGACACTGACGTCCAGCAGCCCAGACTTGAAGGCTTTGTACGGGACATGAGAAAATGATGAACCAACACTGAACTAGTATTTTTCGATGCAACAACGGACTTGCCCTGCGTGATCCAGTGATGGTAGTCCATTTTGATTTGTTAATGTTGACATCATTCGCTGCATAGATGACTGTGCTAGAGAGTTGAGTGGAAACTGAAGTCCGGTGTAGCAAATGTTCAACATTGAGTGAGGGACTATGATTATGTTGGTGTCCTCCCAAGTTGTGACAAGTGTGTGGTTGTCAATCATTATTCCCATCTGTGAACTTGTCAAATAAAGCAGAAAATGAGACTTGATGGCGGCAATAGGGGCAGATGGAGACAGCAAAAATACTCAGCTGAGTAATCATAAGTTTAAAAAATAGGGACATTTAATTCCGTGGTGGGTAAAACTACCACTCCCTCCTACCCCATACTTGACTAGGTTGTAGAAACCACTAAACACATCTCTAGAAGGGTAAAAGTCTATCACATCTTGACATCTTGTGGTTTGTTAATCCAAATGTAATAAGAATATTCACCAATGGCTAGAAAATCATTGAAATAAAAACATTACACAATTAAAGGTGACAGAATCAAACATTACACAATGGAAACTGACAGAATCAATGTGGTAATCAAACATTACACAATGGAAACTGACAGAATCAAACATTACACAATGAAAACTGACAGAATCAAACATTACACAATGGAAACTGACAGAATCAATGTGGTAATTGGGACGTAAAAAGAGTAAGTAAGGCAAATGTTTTCACATTTCACTGTAATAGTTAGAGTTAGGTGTGGTAATCATTATTTACTGCGCAGATTCAAGAAACAGGCGTGTCTCTAAAAAAAAGGTAGAAAGAAGGTAGTGTCTACATGAACCCCAAAAAAAAATATAGAATAATTGTATGAAATAGACATAGAATGATTACTTAGAACATCTGATACTGTATCATCGTGATTCCCATGACATGGATGAGACCACACTGTTCCATATGAGAGACAATAATGTCCAGCAGGAAGTTTCCAGACTTGAAGACTGTACGAGACATATGAGAGACACTGACATCCAGCAGCCATGACTTGAATACTTTGTACGGGACATATGAGAGACACTGATGTCCAGCAGCCATGACTTGAAGACTGTGTACGAGACATATGAGAGACACTGATGTCCAGCAGCCATGACTTGAATACTTTGTACGGGACATATGAGAGACACTGACATCCAGCAGCCATGACTTGAATACTTTGTACGGGACATATGAGAGACACTGATGTCCAGCAGCCATGACTTGAAGGCTTTGTACGGGACATATGAGAGACACTGACATCCAGCAGCCATGACTTGAAGACTGTGTACGAGACATATGAGAGACACTGACATCCAGCAGCCATGACTTAAAGGCTTTGTACGGGACATATGAGAGACACTGACATCCAGCAGCCATGACTTGAAGACTGTGTACGAGACATATGAGAGACACTGACATCCAGCAGCCATGACTTGAAGGCTGTGTACGAGACATATGAGAGACACTGACATCCAGCAGCCATGACTTGAAGGCTGTGTACGGGACATATGAGAGACACTGACATCCAGCAGCCATGACTTGAAGGCTTTGTACGGGACATATGAGAGACACTGACATCCAGCAGCCATGACTTGAAGGCTGTGTACGGGACATATGAGAGACACTGACATCCAGCAGCCATGACTTAAAGGCTTTGTACGGGACATATGAGAGACACAGACATCCAGCAGCCATGACTTGAAGACTGAGTACGAGACATATGAGAGACACTGACATCCAGCAGCCATGACTTAAAGGCTTTGTACGGGACATATGAGAGACACTGACATCCAGCAGCCATGACTTGAAGACTGTGTACGAGACATATGAGAGACACTGACATCCAGCAGCCATGACTTGAAGGCTGTGTACGGGACATATGAGAGACACTGATGTCCAGCAGCCCAGACTTGAAGGCTGTGTATGGGACATATGAGAGACACTGACGTCCAGCAGCCCAGACTTGAAGGCTTTGTACAGGACATATGAGAGACACTGACATCCAGCAGCCCAGACTTGAAGGCTTTGTACAGGACATATGAGAGACACTGACATCCAGCAGCCCAGTCTTGAAGGCTTTGTATGGGACATATGAGAGACACTGATGTCCAGCAGCCCAAACTTGAAGGCTTTGTATGGGACATATGAGATACACTGATGTCCAGCAGCCCAAACTTGAAGGCTTTGTATGGGACATATGAGAGACACTGATGTCCAGCAGCCCAAAACTGAAGGCTTTGTACGGGACATATGAGAGACAGACATCCAGCAGCCCAGACTTGAAGGCTTTGTACGGGACATATGAGAGACACTGACGTCCAGCAGCCCAGAGTTGAAGGCTGTGTAGTTGAAGGCTGTGTACGTGACATATGAGAGACACTGACGTCCAGCAGCCCAGAGTTGAAGGCTGTATAGTTGAAGGCTGTGTACGTGACATATGAGAGACACTGATGTCCAGCAGCCCAGACTTGAAGGCTGTGTACGGGACATATGAGAGACACTGACGTCTAGCAGCCCAGACTTGAAAGTTTTGTACAGGACATACGAGAGACACTGATGTCCAGCTGCCCAGACGTGAAGACTTTGTACAGGACATATGAGAGACACTGACGTCCAGGTCCAGCAGGCAGTTGCCAGACGGGAAGGCTTTGTATGGGACATATGAGAGACACTGACGTCCAGCAGCCCAGACTTGAAGCCTTTGTAAGGGACATGAGAAAATGGTGAACCAACACTGAACTAGTATTTTCGAGGCAACAACGGACTTGCCCTGTGTGCTGCAGCGATGTTGCTTCTAAGTTCTTCCTAATTTGTTCATTTACATTCCAAGATTCGCTGCCATACAGCGAATCTTGGAATGTAAATGAACAAATTAGGAAGAACTTAGAAGCAACAGAGATGTGGTTTTTAAGATGAATGTTGCGAATTCCTTGGACTGCCAGAGTAACTAAGAACGATTGCCTGAAAGAGGCTAATGAAACTAGAACACTATATACGACAATAAGAAAGAGACAAACAGCTTTGTTTGGTCATGTGATGAGAAGAGAGGCATTGGAGAACATCGTGACAACTGGAAAGATTGAGGGGAAGAGAGGCAGAGGCAGACCAAGAGAAATTATGCTGGACGGATTGAGACGGTGGCATGGAGGAATATCATCAGCAGAGTTGATCCAGAACACCAAAGACCGAGATATGTGGAGAGCCATGAACGCCTACGCGAGCCGGCACGGCACTTGATAATGATGAATATTGGCATCATAAATCATTCCTTGGGTAGATGACTGTGCTAGAGAGTTGAGTGGAAACTGAAGTCCGGTGTAGCAAATGTTCAAATGTTGAGTGAGGGAGTATGATTATGATGTTGGTGTCCTCCCAAGTTGTGACTAGTGTGTGGTTGTCAATCAGTATTCCCATTTGTGAACTTGTCAAATAAAGCAGAAAATGAGACTCGGCGGCGGCAATATGGGCAGATAGGGACAGCAAAAATACTCAAAGCACAAGTTTAAAAAATAGGGACATTTAATTCCGTTGTGGGTAAAAAAAAAAAAAAAATCGCAAATGGACATTCAGTCAGTGGGGCTGTCATCTTTTGTTAGCTCTGCTTACATATTAGATTACAAGTATTTTGAAGTATTGACTAGTCAAACATTATATGAATTATTCAAATGCAAGTAACGGTTTTATAAACATATCGTTTGAATTCATCTGAGCGGATAACTAGCGACGGCAAATCAGGTTTTTCTTCCCTGTCAGCGCGCTTGTCACCAAAACCGATCTCTGTTATATAACCCGCTCTCACACGACAGACGAGACGGGAAGACATGATTGTTGCTAGAAGCCCACTCAAACCTTGTATGGGTCAACTGTACAATAACTACACCAAAACATACCACACAAACTACAGTTCCACGATAAATAAATCACACTGGCCTTACCTGGGAGATAATAACGCCGCGCCGCTGGTAAATAACTCCTGATGATAAAAGTTAACAGTTGACAACCTGCCTCAAACACTGAGCGCTGTCGGAAGTACAACACGGCCGTGGCCCGGACACATGTGTCTGGCGGAGTTCACGTCTGCCCCAGGTTCAAGTACAGGCCACCGGTGGTAGTTATACACTTTCCCTGGCCGCGCCTGGCCGCGACGCCGTCCACCAATCAGGTCTCTATATCAACGGCCAGAGGTTCAAAGCCCAAGGTTTGTAGCAACTGTAGACACTGACACGCACTCTTTGAGCGGGACAGGGAGGAATATAAGGATACCCCAGACACCAGAAGGAGAACCCAAAAGCTATCGTAAAATGAGATTCAAACCCAGCATCATGGGTTACGGTAGCGTAGTGGCTAGACGTTCGTCTGCCGGTGCGGGGGTCACGGGTCATGGGATGGAAACAGCATGGTGAGGGGTGTTTTCTTCAACATTGACCTAATCTCCCAGGTCAGCCTTGCCTAAAACGGGTGCCGGGAAATGTTTTGTGGAGTAAAGGCGACCGGCATGACACCTAGCAGTGCCTAGCACTTCACATAGCGAGTAGCGCTTGGTACATACAAATAATTGAAATATGAGTCTACCACCATACACTGTCTGCCCTGGCGTGTAATGGATCCTATACAACCACCCTAGGTTACCCACTGCCCTGGGCTAGATGTTCTCAACCCAACGGACGAGTGCGGCCCGTCATCAAAAACTTTATCTAGTGTCCTCTTGTTCTTCACCGTTGTCGTCATCCGTCAGATACTGTATACCTAGAACGCAATTGTTTAGTTAGTTAGTTAGTTAGTCGTAATTGTTTAGTGTCCATCTACAGTTCATTTGCACCTTTCCGTCTTGATAGGCGATAATTTGGTACATTGTGCTTCAAAAAGGCATAACTACAACCCATGGCGATGACTTCTTCTTCTTCTTCTTCTTTCGTTCGCTTGAAATATGTCTATAACTGCAATGCTGTCTCTTGTATGAATTGAACTGTCTTTTTCAGTTCACACAGCGGTCCATAGAGTTTATCTTCCATGTCGTCTCTCTAGGCCTGGAGGTTTGCCTAGATATGTTATATTTTGGGCAGTCTTGGAGTATGTGCTCTGCTGTCTGCGACGCCAATCCACATGTGCACATGGCTGTTTCACCAATCTTGAATTGTGTATACATGTGGTTGCGTAATCTATTGTGCCCTGTTCTGAGGCGCAGAATAATGACTTGTTCTGGTCTATCCATAACTTGGTAGTCATCTTGAGCAGGTTTTGGTGGCTTTCTGACTGATTTGATCATTCTTTTCTTTTAGTGGTATGTAACGGGCACATCAGGCTGTTCTTCTTTGGCTCCTTCCTTAGCCAATTGATCAGCTCTGTCGTTCCGGGTACTCCACAGTGGGATGGTATCCACTGTATGGTGACCTTATGCTGACTGCTAAGTTCAGAAAGTAGTGTCCTTAGTACTGGCAA
Source organism: Cepaea hortensis (assembly GCA_963921405.1). Lineage (NCBI taxonomy): Eukaryota > Metazoa > Mollusca > Gastropoda > Stylommatophora > Helicidae > Cepaea > Cepaea hortensis. The sequence goes on along the minus strand of OY992892.1, from coordinate 101,505,055 downwards.
TTTCCCAGACAGGAGCGCCTCGAGTACTGATTTTGCATCTGTCAATAGCACCACAGGTTGTGTACCATTGCTGGTATTTAGTAATTTCTCTGTTGCTATCTTGATTGCCTCAATTTCAGCATCGTAGTTATGGCAGTACTTTCCTGTCGGTACTCTAGCTGTGTCCCTAGTATTATTTGGGTATTCTATGTACACTCCCGCTCCTCCATTTCGAACGTCATTTTGTGCTGACCCATCTGTGTAGACTCGGATCCAGAGGTCCTGTGGGTATTCTTCATCAAGGAAGCTGAGAGTGGCTGTTCTGCGCTGCACACTGTTCTGTTCTTCCTTGTCAAATATTCCTCTTACTTTTGTCTGGATTTGTAATGATAGTCTATGCACATCTTTCCATGGAGTTCGCTCTGGAATAGTTGTTAGGGGGATACCAACTGTGGGCAGATCGGTGGTTTCTCTGCAGAGTCGTTTGGCCTGGTGGATAAAACTACTTCTTTTCAACCGCCCCATAGCTAGGTTTTCAAATCTGTTCTTCATAGGGTGGCCTGGCAATCTGAGGAACTTTTCTGCTTGTATTAGCGTTTTCATATTTCTGCGCTCATTCAGTGCTTGTGTCCTCCCCATTTTCTCCATTTCCACTATAGGGGTTGATCTCATCCCTCCTGTGGTGACTAAGTGCTTGATTTTGCACTTTATCCAGCTCTTGTAGTGTGGTTTTTGATGCCGAACACCACGCAGTTGACCCGTATTCCAGGTGTGGTCGTATGCTCTGTTGATAAACTTTGCTAAGTATTTTCTCACTGGCTCTCCATGTGGTTCCACTTAGCTTTCTCAGGATGGCTATTTTCCTTCTGGCTTTTGCTACTGCTTTGTTGATGTGCTTTCTCCATGTTAGCCTGCCATCAAATGTTACTCCAAGGTTTGTTGTTCAGTATCTTCTCTTAGGCATGTTCCATTTATCTGGATGGTCCCTGCCTTTTGCTTTGGAGAGAGGGTAAATAGGGTGGTGCTGCACTTGTCAGTGTTTATGCTGACACATCATCTATTTGCCCATGCAACAAATGTGTCTACAGCTCTTAGTAGTAAACTGGTGGCCACTGATCCATAATCAATACATGTATCAACCATGTCCCTCTTACACACATCTTTGTATCGTAGTAGAGGCCGACCCTGAGATCTTCTTCCCATCTGCAATTCACCCCAAAAAATGTCCTTTGATATTCTACCGTCATCCATCCTCCTAACGTGTGTATCCATCTAAGTCTACGAAGACTGAGCATGGAACAAACCGTCACACAACGTGATCTTTCCAATACTTCAATATTTGTGATTTCGTCTTGCCACAATATAAGGATTCTGAACATATATGTGTGTTGTGTTTGTCTGATGTGGTGATGATGATGTTGATGTTGATGCTTCTGTGGGGTTTGCTGATGGTGTCGTCTCTGGTGATGATGTTGTAATGTTTGGTTCTGGTGTATTCATACGTGGCTGATGCTGTGTTTGTATGTGTCGATTGTCTTTTCTATTGAAACGTTGTCCACAGATATGACATAAGTATGGTTGATCTTTCGCATCCTGAATGTGGCGATTAAGGTTATTCGCATCACTGAAGTCTTTGTCGCACACTGAACACATGAAAGTAGCTTTGCTGGTCATATTGATAAACTGGTATATGAATAAGTCACACTTTCGATTTTTACAACCACAAAAAGTTCTGGTGTATACAATATATGTTTCAGTGTTTTATCAGCTGCCGACGAGACGAATAAGGCTAAGCGACTCACACCAACCTGCTTCACAAATACTTCTGTAGCTACCCAAGTCACCACGTGAACAATATTTGCTCACTACACGAACACTGCTCACACCAGCCTGATTTTAAAATACCTCTGTAGCTAGCCAAGTCAGCCCGTGAACTGGTGTAGAATAAGCGAGGAGACGCTGTCTATTTTATACACTGCTTGTGTGTATGTCTGTACGCGTGTGTGTGGTTGTTTATGGATGTGTGTCTGCCTTTGGGTGTGTATTTGTGTAGTTGATGTCTGTACGTGGTTATGTTTACGTCTCTGTACTTGTCTGTGTGCTTACGTCTCTGTACAAATGTGTGTTTGTGTGACCCTCTTTGTGTTTGTGTCTACACTCGTGATGACCATGTCTGTCTGTGTGTTTACGCCTCTGTGTGTCTTTGTGTTCATGTGTGTAAGTGTGTGGGTATGCAGTTGTGATGTCTGTGTGTAGAAGTGTATCAAGTGTGTATGGGTGTGTCTGTCTGTTTGTAATCCCACCGACTGATGATTTACATTGTTCAGCATGAGTATGTGTCTGAATTGATTTGACATAGTAATTATCAGTGGCAATAACAAGTTTTGATTCACAAGTACTGATGTTAGTATCTCAGTTAGCTGGTTTGTCATGAGTAGTATCATCCGTGTTACTCGATGATGATGTCTCAGTAATACTGTTAGTGAAGTCATTTATTTTGCATTCAATATGAGTAGTGCGAGTAGCATTATCCATTGTGTGCACTTGCGCACGTGTGTAGTTAACAGGAAGTATACCATATACCATGATGCATTATGGTCTTTTCCAGCACTTGTAAAATGCTTGTCATGTGGACATTCATTTTCTGTGGATAAACAATAGTTTCTGTTTCCTCTTGTTGTGAAAGGGTATTTGAAATGCCCTGGTGTGGTACCTTGGTCTGTTTATCATCTTGTTGTATGTTTAGTGTTGTGTTTATTGCAGCGTTTGCTTGGGTGTTAACTTTATGCCAGGTCTGGATTTCGGACTCTGTGTGGTCTGTTACATTAGTTAAATATCCAATTATCATGTCGCAGCATGGGTTGTCTAATAATGCACAAGTTACTCTGCCTGATAGGAATGGTGATCTTATATTGGCCCATGCCATAGGATATTTCTCTATTGTCCCTGAGAAAGTTCTGCAATAGACGTATTCACCTAAGTAGTCTTTATGATCTACTAGGAACTTTCTAAGACCAATAAGACAGGACCCTGTGTCACGTAAACATGTGCATAATGTGTCATTAATGTGTCCATAATGGAATGTTAATTTGCTCACTGACAGTCTGGAGGTATTGTTTATTTAATTTTTTTCTGGGGAGTATTATCATCTTTTGCCAGGTTGTCAGGCTGAATTATGTCAACAGAATTATTGTTGTTTTCATCATTAATAGTTGCATGTTAGGGTGTGAAGTCTGTTGGGTTAAACCCAGTATGTTTTTCTTTCTTTGAAGTGTTTGTCCTACCTGTTTTCATTTCTGTGATGTTTACTTTCTCTAGTTTCTTTGCTGGACTGTCTGTTGTAATGTCTGTGGCTGCATTTGCTTTTGCTTTTTGTATTTGTTTTAACCCTTCACATTCAAAGCGTCTGTAACCAAAAGCTAGACAAAAATGACATTTGTTTCTATATTTCTTCTGATTTATCTTTCCCAGTTTTTGTGCTATAATAGTGTTCAGATATTCTTGATAAGTAGGATTTCTATCGCACATTGCATTTCCTGTATGTGGAGTGCTACAATGTTTGCACAGTACTGTTTTTTTTTTTTTGGTTTGTTTTGACAATCAGTGGCTGAAGATGCTGTTGCACTCACAGTGCTATTTTGTGGAGTGTTCTTACCTGCGTCCTTAATTTGGTTGTAATATTCGCAGCATTTTTTTAGTAATTGTGTGATTGGCTCTTTGTTGTGCTCTTCTAAATATTTTGCGCATTCAGCTGAGAGTGTTGCTTTAAGTTTTTCTACTGATATACTGAAACTTCCGGTTTCAAGATGGCGATGGACGGTCGTGTTGTTTTGTGTTCGTTAACTTTTTCGCGTAGGGGATGGATTTATTCATCTCTTGCGTGTAATTGGTGTGCCAGGATGTAAAACCAGGAGTTTCTACTCAAGATCTGCGCGGGCGCTACGGAGTTCGTGCATCGAGCGAAGCCATCCTTGATTAAATTTTCAGCAGCGTGTGTGGTTCTCAGCAGTGTGTGTTTACGTTTTTTCAACATGGCGGAAGAACGTGTTTTTTCCGAGCGGTCAGCAGTCAACATAACGAAGCGGCGTGGTAGCCGCGCAGGGACAAAGAAACAAGGTAAGCGCGGTGGTTTGAGACGTTTTAGACTCAAGTGTCACCGTCTAGGACTCAGGAACATCCGTATTCTATATTGGAACTGTGCCAGTGTAAAACAACGGGGCTCTATTTTAGAAACCCTAGTTTACAGGAACGACATTGTAGCACTCCAGGAGACGAGACTGGGCGATCAGCTACTCCGAATTGCCGGCTTCAAATGTTTCTACAACAGACGACATCTGGGAACGGCGATTCTCGTTCGCGACAGCATGGTGGCGTCAGGGCTAGATATGTCCAGTTGGGACAGTGACGATATACAAATACAGGCGTTGAGAGTTCATTCCAGTACACCATTCGTGTTGGTGAATGTTTATGCCCGCAATGCGAGCATGGACGCCCAGAAGTGGCAGTGCTTAAGTGGCATATTAGGCCACGAGAGAAATGTTATTTTCTGTGGTGACTTCAACGCTAAAGGCAGATCATGGGGAAACACTTCCTCCAATACACAAGGGGAGGAGCTCGAGACTGCACTGGAAACCATCGACCTGGTTTGTATCAACAGTGGCTGTGTCACCAGGACAGCAAGCCGTCCAAGCGATGAGGACAGTGCTATTGATCTGGCGCTAGTTTCACCTTCACTCACTACAGTGTGTAGATGGGGTGTCCTAGGACACCATGGCAGCGACCACCACCCTTGCAGCATATTGGTGGAGAAAGGCAGAACCAGGCAGCACAAGCTAAAGGTAAAGACGTTCCAGTATGACAGTACAGGGCAAGATGTGGTGAGTAAAATAAGACGTGACAAGCGCAGAACGTTTCAGGGCAGGAAAAAAAGCTGGGAGCAGCCACCGTGGTGGAGTCTCGAGGTGGAGAAGGCTTGGGTGGATAAGCGTAGTGCTGTAAGGAGATGGCAAAATGCCAAGAAGAACAGAGCTGGTCATCCTAGTCCCTGCTTGCACTTAGAAAGAGAGATGCACACAAAAGTAAGCTATTTCAAAAAACTGGTCATGGTGGTTAAAAGCGAAAAATGGGCAGAGGTGTGTCAAAGAGTAAGCACAGACAAGTCACTGAAATTGTTCTGGCGCCTACATAAAAGCATGAGGGGTGTAGTCAAGAATAAGAGCATTTCAGACTTCCAAGGTGCTGACGTCACCTGGCAGAGGACTGACGAGGACAAGGGCAAAGCCCTCTTTGAACGCTACCTTGAGCAGGGCAACCAGACAGACATGGGAGGCCGAAATCTGGCCAAGGAGGTCACCTCAGACAGATGCAAGGCCCAGAACACTTCGGAGGAGGACATAGTGACAGTGAAAGAAATCTAGGCTGTGCTTCGACGATCAAAAAACAGTGCTCCAGGTCCTGATGGCATAAGATACGACGACATAAATAGGTGTACCGACAATGAGCTAGAGAAACTAGCAGACATGTACAACAACAGTATAGGGAGTGCTAGCATCAAGGAGGAATGGCTACACAGCTATCTGATTCCCTTGCCGAAGCCTGACAAAGACCACAAAAAAATTCAGGGATATCTAATTATAACCATGCAGAATACAATAGGCAAGCTGCTGGAGAAGGTAATTGCCAGGAAAATATCAAGCCAACTAGAGAGGCAAGGTGTTTTCCCACCTACCCTGGGTGGGTACCGTCCAAAAAGAGAAACCTGGACCAATGCAGCAGTCTTTGCCCAAGATGTCTATGAAGGTTTCCACTCAGGCACTGAAACCGTTGCTGCAGCGATTGATCTTGAGGACGCATACAACAGAGTACCACTGGATTTTTTAATGTTTCAGCTTCTTGAACTAAACATAAGTCCATTCCTCCTTAGTTGGATCGCTGCAGCCCTCTACCAACGGAAAGTAGTTTTTAGATGTGGCAGTTGGACTTCGGAACCAACAACAATATATCCTGGCCTACCACAGGGATCACCATTATCTCCGGTACTGTTCAACGCCTACACAGTGAGAATCACCAGTGAGCAGATCACTGGACCTGGCAGGACATTGTCGTATGCCGATGATGTTTTAGTGTATCGTCAGGGTAAGGATAGAGAGGAGGTTGCTGTGGAACTACAAACCGAACTCAATCGCATAAGTACTTGGTGTGATGAAGCTGGGGCAATGGTCAACCAAACAAAGGCAACAGTGACTTGGTTCTCGTTGAATAATCATATTGTCAACAATCCAACACCAACTGTAATGCTGTGTTCAGAGACGGTGGAAAGAACGCAGGCAATGAATTACCTGGGGATACGGTTTGATCGAAGCCTTGCTTATAATGTGCACATAGACCAGGTGATAACAAAGGCCAAGCGGGGTTTGGCAGCGATGCGGGTGATGGCGGCAGCAAACTGTGAGCAGCGCCATCTATGTCTTCTGTACGAGGGGCTGGTCATGTCTGTTTTGGAGTATGCAATGGCAATCCTGACTCTCAGCCATAAGCAGATAGAAAGGATGGAAAGGATACAGAATGAAGCTATGCGCATTATTCTTGGATGTACAAGAGATACAGCATGCAGGGCGATGCGCTACCTGCTTGATTTTCAAACCATTGACGAAAGAATACAAGTTTGCAGGGCACGCGCCTACCTCAGAATTAACGCAAACACACAACATCCACTGCATAGTGAAATTAGGAAGGTGAAGGGCAGCAGGTTAAAAAGAGGACGGTCGTGGATGGGTCAAGCCGAAGACATTCTTCAACAGGTGTGTTCACTTGAGGACTTAGAACCTGGCGAGGAGTGGGTGCAAGTGCCAACAGACTTCTGCACATCCTTTTCAGTTTGCATCCAACTAGATAGAAAATGCAGACAAGAAAATCCAGCTGCTATTGAGGCTGAAGTACAAGCGCTGATTTTCGAGAATTCGCTAGACGGTGACGCGGTCATCTACACAGATGGGTCGGTCGTCCGACATGTGAGAAGCTCATGGGCCTTTACAGCTCGGGCCGGAGGGAGAATTGTGAAGGAGGACTCTGGTGCTTTCACTGAAACCACAAGTAGCCTGACCATGGAAGTCATGGCAGTAAGTAAAGCAATAACATGGCTCGAGACACAGACATTCACTAGGGCTTGTTTCCTTAGCGACTCAATGAACATGATCAAGAGGATAGAGGAGGGATCGATCCGAAGAGAATGGTTGCTGCCTCTGAAGCGGTCTCGGCTGGCAAAGATTAGTTTCATCTTGGTGCCAGGTCATGCGGGAGTACAAGGAAATGAGCGGGCTGACAAGCTCGCAGGTGAGGCTACTGTGGAGGGCGGACGCGCCATGGACCAGGCTGACATTCTGAATGCTCTACGAGAAGTGAGACTTTTGCGAGAACCAAGTGATGACTGTGAATCTACAACAATGGCCAGACTGCAGGAGCAGCAAATTAAAAGAGGGGTGGCCAAACAAGAACACTACGCAGGAAGCCAAAGAAGATTGATAAACCAACACAGAACTGGCGTCGTTAGCCGCTACACGCTGCGGGATTTGCTGAGGAGAGGATCCGAGCACTTATGGACTGAATGGTTCGATGTGCAACGAGGATGATCTGTCGACTAACTAACTAACTAACTAACTCTTACTTCCTGTTCGTCGTCTGTATGTTTAATTTCATGTATTACATGGATTGTAAGAGCTGATGTCCCAAGCCTCGCGATAGATGGTAGAAATGTTAGCAGAGAGAACAAACTGAAGTATCTGGGGATCACATTTGACAGGAGCCTATCCTTCAAAGACCATGTGGAGACGGTCGTGACAAGAACTCAAAAGGGACTCAATGCACTTAAAACTATGGCTGCAATGGACATAGAGCAGAGAATGCTTTTTACACTATACCAGCACTTGATCCTCTCAGTAATTTATTATGGATTAGGTCTGCTCACTGTCTCAGAGAGTCAGCTGATGAAGTTAGAGCGCATACAGAACGAAGCTATGCGGGTCATTCTGGGATGCACTAGAGACACCCCAGTAGTGTGTTTGCGTTACATCCTTGGTCTGCCGACTGTTGCTGGTAGGCCCAAGGTGATGCAGGCAAAGGCATACCTCAGAGTAGCTGCAGACACAGACCACCCACTGCATGAGGCGCTGGACGCAGTTAAGGGTCAGCGACTGATAAGAGGGAAATCATGGATGGCTCAGGCGGAGGATACGATCAGACAGGTGTGCCCCCTGGAGAACATTAGGCGTGGAGAGGAGGGGGTCAGAGTGCCAGCGGAGCAGTCAGACTTGTGCAAAGTTATAATCACATTAAGCCGGGAGTGCAGGGAGTGGCCAGCAGGGGCCACAGTAGTGGAAATCCAGCAACTAATTCAGGACAATGCTCACTCGGGTGATGTGATTATCCACACAGATGGTTCGGTGTCAAGAGGTGAAAGAATTGGCTGGGGGTTCATAGCCAAAGCTAATGGTCGATGTTTGGGGCAGGAGAGCCTGGCATATGATACCACAACATCCAGCTTAAGAATAGAGGTGGAGGCAGTCACTGCGGCTCTCCGCTGAATGGAGAATATGACACACACACACACACACACACACACACACACACACACACACATATCGTGATTGTAACTGACTCAGAAAGCATGCTGACGAGGGTGAGGATGGGCAGGCTTCGTGCGGAGTGGCTTGCTTCGCTTTGGAGGTCACAGGTGACAAGCATCACCTGGATATTTTCTCCGGGGCATGCCGGTGTGCTGGGAAATGAACAGGCGGACAGATTGGCTGGCTCTGCAGAACTTGGTGGAGTACTGATACAAGACAAGGCAGACCTGGTTGCGGCCTTGTGGGAGCACGTGCACACCTCGGAGGAGCAAATGGATTACCATGGTCTGGCAAGAATGAGACAACGAGGAGTGACGAAGAGATCTGGCCGACGCTCAACGCTCAAAGGAAAGGCGAGACGGACTTATAATCAGATTGCTACTGGTACTATTAGTGTTGGAACTCTTCGATGGCTGCTGAGGATGGGGACGGAGCACTTATGGGAATGCCCCTAATGCTGTGATGTCGATTCCTAAATCAATCAATCAATCATTTCATGTATTAGCCCCCCGTAATAGTGTTTTATTTCATCTGTATATTGGTGAAACGGCTTATCTGGGTTCGGTTTTAGGTTTTGTAACTCTAATTTTAGAGTGTCAAAGTAGTTTACATAGTGCGATAATATGTTTGTTTTATAATATTCATAGTCTTCCCTTGCCATATCTGGTATGATATTCCGTAGCTGTTGACTCTTTATTGGTAAGAATTCTCTATACCATGTATACCATCTAGTTTTTGGAATTTTGTTGTCTTGCATTTTCTGCTCGAATTCCTATGTCCAATCGTGGATCAGGTTACTTTTAAATAGCACTTCAACGTTCTGTAATGTTCTATGCACCAGGATTTTACCTGCTCTGCACTCATTGCATGTTCTAATCCTAATTCCGTGAGGTCGTCATATGAAGTCATTTTGGATATAGGGTTAACTTCTTAGTCTTCGCATAATATCTTAGTATAACATATATTCAATAGATCAAAATATAGCTTGTTTCTTATTTTATCATCGTTTTATATGCTCATCACTATTCAAATATAACGATAATCGTAAACATGCGAAGAAATAAAGGAATGCAGATTTGGGTATTTGGCAATCAAAATTAATCAACTTATCTTTATCTGCTATTTACTCGAACGCTTGATGTACAGGAATATAGTTCTCGTGATGGCTACGGTTGACCTCTTCTGGCTACATCGGTCGCTTTGTAGATTTGAATCCTGCTGGGGAAAGAAATGATGTTATTTTCGGTACTTCAATTTTAATTCACCGCAAACAAAGGGAATTCCAGAGGGAATTCTAGGGCACACGTCATATCCTGGAGTCCCCTTATTCGCGCTGTATCTCGGTGTTTACTGAACGTAAACTTGCCAAGAGATAACAACAGCAAAAAAAAAAAAAAAAAAATGCTGGTGTTGACTGCGACGTCCTGTAAAGGATATGCAACTAACTTTGTAACCATTATTACTAGGACACCGAGCAGTAGATTGTGTGAGCTTTAATTATGTTTATAATGTAAGAACCATTACACTTATTGTTAATCCTGTAAAGTATGCGAGAATGAAATAATGTGTGAAACAGGAGGAACAAGAAAGGCAGTGTGAATGTGAATGTGACCAGTTCTCACTTTGAAAATAAACATGGTTCGTTTTAAGATACGCACTGATATCTCACTCACACTCTCTGTCTGGTTACGTTGCATTGTGCCTGTTTCTGATCTATCTGTTCATCTATCTGCGCGAGCGCGCACGTATGTGTGTGTGTGTACGTGTGTTTATGCGCTGCCAACTGGTGTAAGAGTTCACGTCTCTCCACATATCTCTGTCCTTGGTATTCAGGATCAATCCTGCTGATATCTCTCCATGCCACCATCTCAGCCCATCCAGCATAATTTTCCTCGTTTTCCACTGATATTTCCAGTTGTCACGATGTTCTCCAATGCCGCACTTCCCTTCATATGAACAAAGAATGCTTTTGGTCTCTTTCTTACAGCTGTATGCTAGACAAAACTTGGTGGAGTATTGATGCATGACAAGGCAGACGTGGTTGCGGCCTTGTGGGAGCACGTGTACACCTCGGAGGAGCAAATGGATCACCATGGTCTGGCAAGAATGCGACAGCGTGGAGTGACGAGGGGATCTGGGCGATGCTCGACGCTGAGAGGAAAGGTGAGACGCACATATGATCAGATTGCTACTGGTACTATTGGGGTTGGAACTCTTAGCTGGCTTCTGAGGATGGGAACGGAGCGCTTATGGGAATGCCCCGAATGCTGTGATGTCGGTTCCTAAATCAATCAATCAATCAATCTTATAGCTGTATATAATGTCGCACCATGACACGCACTGAAAAAACTTTAATTGAACGGAGATCCCCCGCCAGTGCTATATATAGCTGCTAACTACGCTATATATAGCTGCTAAAGCTAAGTATAGCCTCTTGACGTCTGTTGCGGTGAATTAAAATTGAAGTACCTTTTATTTTAGTTCTATATTTGTTAACACAACTGTCTGGTCTGTCTGTAATTTTACTTCTTTAAATGGAGCTGTGAAACAATATATTCATCTTATATGTCTTTGTTTAGATAAGTAGCGTTATTTTATGTTTTTTAGTTAGATATGTGGTTCGTGTTTGCTTCTGACACCATTTTACCTGTCAGAATTCTATCTATCTTCTCACTCTTGCTCACTGGACTCGGACAGGCAAATTACAACATTAAGGAAGTTCACATACACCAGTAACAATGACTGCACTCGGAAACTCACAGGAACTGCCTCCTGTACAACCTTTATTACATAATACTAAAGGATAATAGCACTCTGAGCACACATTGACTCGCTACACCTTTGACATCCTCACAACCCACGCTTACGGTTGATCAATCATTCCACACAGGCGGCCAAACGCTCGCTCATATCCACCTGGGCGATATTTACACACTGTCGCCCTTCTAACCATTCGCTATCACAGTCTCTCCCATCACACGCATATCACAGCTAGTTCACTCCTCGAATATAGACACACAAATGCCCGTCACATCTATCCGCCACAACACTATCGTTCTATCGTTCTATCTCCTCCTAATCTCAGTTAAACGTTTATTGAGTGTTAAAAAATTGTGCAGTTGTATTGTTAGTATTTTAACAGGCGTGCTGTGTGTATGGTATTTGTGTAGGTCTATTTAACAGGCCGTTTGTGTGTCGAATTGGTGTACAAATGTGTTTCCATCATCAAAACTACAAATTATATTCACATAATATGCATAAAATATGAGCAATAAATTAAACTAAGACAGTATGAAGTAATGGGAACGAGTGATTTGGCGTACGCTTTCAATCATCCCATTCTAACGTGATTGATGGTAATGGTGATGGTAATGGTGGTGATAATGATGACGGAGACAACAACGACTATAATGTGGTGATGATTTCTTCCCCTCATTCACTCTAAACCCATCATTCTCACACGCTTATAAACCTTCCACATACCATGCGTTCTCTTCCACACCCACAATATATACATTAAATGAAATGTTGGTGTCAAGGTCGAAACGGCAAAAGCCTCCCCACGCCGTCCTCGCGGGCCGCGGCGTGCGTGTCGGCTTACCCACTGCAGGCAGCTTCATGCAAGCTTAGTTTCCTGTAAGCGAATTCTTCCTCTTCTTCTTTTCGTTCATCCGGAGTGTTTTTTCAGATGTGATTGCGGTGTGTCTGTTATGCGCCCTTGGGCCGAAACCCGTAGGCCAACACATCGACTTTAGCGTGCTTTTTTGACCAGGTAGCATTCCTGGGAGACTCTCACTTTTGTGGTGCCATCTACAGCCCAGCTGGCCAAGGTTGAACGGTCGAAGACAACGGTCATCCCCCAAAGGAAGGCAGGGACAGTCCATAGCATTTTCCGCCATCCAAGGTTGCTTCCATAGTTGCAGGGCCGACACATAGCGCCCTGATTCTGGGCTCACCGAGGGAAATCGTCACGTCCTGCTCATGTCTGCTTTAATTCCTCTCTTCGATATATTGGTCATTTCGTTTGCCCCGGGCCATTCCTGCACAAACCAGACAAGTTTGCAGATGGTATCCACTCAGCGAGTTTTCGGACATGTGCTTGTCGTTGCGCCCGTCAGAGCTGTTCCAGGCACGACAGACATTCGGAAAACTACCTAGTCAGAGCTGTTCCGAACAAGAGCGGCATTCGGAAATTAGGTAGTCAGAGCTGTTCCTAGCACGAGAGACATTCGGACGAGACATTTCACTCGGACGTAATTGCGTATTGTCAATTTTTAGTTTGCCACCCGTAGGACGACATTTCCGACTTCTGGCGGGCATTTTTTAATGAGGTTAGCCTTCCTCTGGTTTCGAGGCACGTTAGACTGTTGTGATGTCGCCAAAATCTCAGCTGGTCAAGATAGAACGATCAACGACATCGCGGTCGGCCCTCAAGGGAAGGCAGGGGCAGACCATGGGCATTCCCTCGCTATCCAAGGAGGCTTCCATAATTGCAGAGCCGGCACATGTTGCTCTGAGACTGGGCACACCCGAGGAGTTGCCACGTCCTGCTCATGGCTGCTTTAGTTCCTCACTTCCATATGTTGGGAGTCTCGCTTGCCACTGATCGCTCAAGCACACACCAGGAGCGGTCAGACTGCGAGCGACATCCACTCGGTAAGCTTTTATCTTTGACTTCGGACAACGCAATAGGTTTGCTCGCTGTGCGTTCCATTTCGCGTCATTGAGACGTTCTTCCACTTTTGTCTACACTCTCTATGAGTTAGATACAGACAGTTTTCGTAACCATTTCCTTCGACTGGGGCACTTTTCTGACTTTTTGTACTCGCTCCCGAGGTAGGCTACATGTGCTGCCGGCTCAGCACATTACCTTCGTGCAGCAGTGAACGAGAAACGGCCTGGCCCTCTCATCCGGGGATCTCTCATATCCCCCAGCTGAGAGCCATCGAACTTGTATCAGACCTGAGCACGTAGCTTGCTCAGTATCACGCCTCTATTTTTCGGTAGGAGGGTATTGGCCCGGCTCTCAGATCCGAGGGTTTGTGGCTTAGAGGCGTTCAGTCACAGCCCTCGACAGGGAGCCTTAAGTGTTTTTTCCGGACCAAGAACTTCTGCCTTCGTGCGCCTGATTTAAACTTCTGACTGTTATCCTCACCTCAGTCTAACCCGCAGAGCAGCAGGTTGTGTCTCTCTTAGTCTGGCCCCTATCCCATAAGCTGTCCGATATGTAGTTTTCATCCATCAGCAAGCACATGGGGTCTGAGGGACACACAAGCTCCCCCACCGCGGCAAGGTGGAGACACATCGGGGGAGAAGCGAATTCAATATTATTGCTGAATCACAGCCCTCGCCTTAATCGCAAGTGCGAAGGATTTTTTTTTTTTTTTACAGTTATGATAATATAACATTTATGGCATAGTGCATGTAAACACACATTCCTCTTTTCTTCTTCTTCTGCGTTCACCCGGAGTTTTTTTTCCGGATGTGATTGCGTTGTGCCTGTTTACAGCAGAGCTGCGTTCTTGCGCCGTTAGGCCGACACATCCGACTTCTGCGGGCATTTATTGACCGGGTTAACCTTCCCGGGGGTTTCTTAGGACGTTTGACTCTCACTGTTGTGGTGTTATCTCCCATCCCAGCTGGCCCATATAGAACAGCCAAAGACATCCTGGTCAGCCCTCAAGGGAAGGCAGGGGCAGACCATGGGCATTCCCCGCCATCCAAGGAGGCTTCCATAATTGCAGAGCCAACACAGCGCTCTGGTACTGGGCTCACCCAAGGAATCGTCACGTCCTGCACATGGCTGCTTAGCCCCACTTCCGTATATTGGGCCTTCCGTTCACCATAGGCTGTTCTTCCGGAAACCAGAAGAATGCAGTGTGCAGATGACATCCACACAGTGAGCTTTCGATTCGGACTTTCCGCGCAATGGATTTGCTATCCGAGCAATATTCCATTTCGTGCCACTAGGACACTTTTTCCACCTTTTTTGAAGCCCACACAGTGAGCTTTTGATTCGGACTTTCCACATAATGGATTTGCTATCCAAGCAATATTCCATTTCGTGCCACTAGGACACTTTTTCCACCTTTTTTGAAGCTCACACAGTGAGCTTTTGATTCGGACTTTCCACGTAATGGATCTGCTATCCAAGCAATATTCCATTTCATGACTCTGGGAGGCTTTTGTAACCGACATACTTGTGGTATGAAGTGTAGCAGTCTGAATACTTCTTCATACACCTTTAAATGTCAACCTGTATGTAGTTAAAGTAAGCTACGGCCAACTTGAGCTTGTTGATATTTCCATAGAGCTTGTCCTCAAATGAAGCAGGTGTGGGCCAAAATATCTTTCTCTGTTCTGCATATATTGGGCAATCCTGCAGCAAATGTTTTGCTGTCATTTTTCCAGTTCGACGATAACATTCATCGGTATCTCCTATCTTTAGTTTATTGAACAAGTGGTATTTCAGCCTGTTGTGTCCTGTGCGGAGTCTGAAGATTGCTACTTGTTCTCTTCGGTCGAGTTTGTAATATGCATCATCCTTCTGGTGGCCTGGATGCTCTGATTCCCATTTGGTTCTATAGGTGCTTTTTATCAACCTCTTTGCCTCATTATAGGTTATGTCTATGTCAGGCTGTGGTAGTCGTCCGCCCTCTTTTGCCAGTCTGTCAGCCTCTTCATTTCCAGGTATACTGCAATGTGATGGGATCCACTGTATTACAACTTTTTTGGATTTCTGGCATAGACCACGGAGTGCTGCTCTTAGGTCAGCTATTTCTGTGCTGTTATTGCTCTTCAGCGTTGAGACAGCTGACTTTGCATCTGTGAAGATAGCTATTTGCTTCTCTTTATTTTCCTCCATCAAGAGCATTTCTGCTGCAGATTTCAGAGCCTCTACCTCCGCTTTGAGGTTACTTGAAAACTTTCCAGTTGCCACTGAATGTGTTTTTTTCACTCCATTTTTTAAATTTAGGAGAATTCCTCCTCCTCCATTCTCTATTGAATTTTTGGCTGATCCATCTGTATATGCATGGGTCCAATTGCTGCTTGGGTAATGTTCTTTTATGTAATTTAGGGTTATTTCTCTTCTTTCGGTTTCATGCTGAGTGTTCTTTTTCTCAATATCAGGAATGTTTTCTATCATCTCAGGCAGTTGCTGTTGTCTCCAAGCTGGGAACTTGTCTGCATTGTAAATGGGTTTGACTGTTGATATGTTAAGTATGGGATCTGCCCTAATCTTTCGTTCTGCAATTTCTACAAAGTTGCTACGCTTCAGTCTTCCCTTTCCAAAACCACTAAACCTTTTATACATAGGGTGGTCTGTCAATCTTCTAAATTTTTCTGCTTGTTGCTGGGCTCTGCTATCTCTTCTATCCTGCATTGGTTGTAAACAAGTGATCTTTTCAAGTTCATTAATAGGCGTTGTCTTCAGGCTTCTAGCTATGATTCGCATTCCTTGATTTTGGACTCTACTTATTTTGTTAAAGTTTGACTTAGCTGCTGTTGCCCAAGCTGCAATGCCATATTCCAGTACTGGCCTCACCCGTCCAGTATATAACTTCTTGAGAACTTTCTCATCTGCTCCCCACGTTGTATCAGCAAGCTTTTTCATGATTGCCATTCTTTGCCGTGCTCTTGTTCGATTTTTCTCAACCTGTGTTTTCCATGTCAGGCGACGATCAAAGGTGACTCCGAGATAGTTTGGATTTTCTTCATGGCGCAATATTTTTCCATTCAATACCAGCTTAGGTTGCTGAGTTTTATTTGAGCGGGAGAACACTGTGCATGTTGTTTTCTCCTCACTTATCTTCACTAGCCATGATTTTGACCAGTCCTCTAGCGCTAATAGGGCTTGCTGTATTCTGCTGTTAGCTGTACTAATATATTCTTCAGATGTCCATATGGCTAGGTCATCTTCAAAGGATGATGTGTGTACTCTGGCTGGAAAATTTTCCGTGATGTCATTTATATATGTAAGGAATAATGTTGGTGAAAGAACTCCTCCTTGGGGGACACCTTGCTCCAACAGCATCATTTTGCTGGTTTGTCCTTGTACTTTTGTCCTGGCAGTTCTGTTCTCAAGGTAGTGGCTGATCCATTTGTACATTTTCCCACAAACATGCATTTTTTGCAGTTTTACTTTCAGTCCTTCCTTCCATACTTTATCAAATGCTTTTTCTAAATCTATCCAGACCGCTAGTGTGTGCTTTTTCTCTTGGAAGGCATCCTCTATTTCCTGAGCTATATAGGTTATTTGATCTTCAGTGGATCTGTACTTTCTGAATCCTGCTTGGTGTGGTGTTAAGAGTTGGTTTTCTTCCAGATGCCATGTTAGCCTGCCATTGATAATGCGTTCCATTAATTTTCCTACACAGCTAAGTAGACTGATAGGTCGATAGCCATTTGATTCTTCCAGGTCTTTTCCTTTCTTTGGGACTGGTATTAGTATAGCTTCCTTCCATGCCTGTGGGACTATTCCCCTCTTCCAGCTGTAATTTAGGACTGCTAGTAGTTTCTTTTTTGCCTTAGTGCCTAGTCCTATTAGCATTTCATTTGTGATTCCATCCTTTCCTGGTGATTTCTTCTTTTTTAGGATATTTATTGCCTGTTCCATTTCTTCCATTGTTAGATTTTCCACCATATATTCTGCTGCTGTCTCTGTATTACTATGATGTATCTGTTTATCTTTGATTGCTTTCTTCTGTTCGGTTGTAATATCAATGTAGTTTGCACTGGCATAGTGTTCCATTAGTGCATTTGCAGCCTTTTTTCCTGTAAGCAAGACATTTCCTTGTTTAATTGTTATCTGTTTGTTTCTAGGTCCTTCATTGTTCATGGCCTTCACTAGTTTCCATAGTTTGTTTCCATCCCTGTCAAAATTCAGGTTTTCTGTTTTTTCCCTCCAACAATCTCTTGATGTTTTATTTACTGTTCTTTTATATTTTGCTGAAATGGCTTTGAGAGGGATGTTCGCTTCAGTTGTTTGTTCTCTCTCTGCGGTCTTCCTGGCATCTTCAACTTTGTCCTCCAAAATTTTTAGTTCTTCAGTCCAGTATGGTTGTAATTTTTCCTCGCTCCTCTTGGAATAGACTCAGTGGCTGCCTGTATTATTGCTCTGTTTAGACTTTCCACCATTTGCTTCATGTTGCCATATCGTGTATTTATGTTTTCACAATATTTGTCTGTTAGTATGGCAAATCTGTCCCAATCTGCTCGTTTGTAATTCCAACGGGGCAAAGGCTTTTGCTCCTGTGGAACATACTTCATATTCATTATAAGCTTGATTGGTCTGTGGTCACTACCTGCTAATTGGTCAAGCACATGGCGATCGATTTTATGGAGGATGTCTCCTGTGCAGAAAGCTAAGTCTGGAGTAGAAGTGGTAATCCATCTTCTGGAGTAGAAGCTTGGTGTGTCATCCGCTTTGTTGAGTAGATGGAGATTTGAGTATATTTCCCAGTCCTCCACTTCATCTCCTCTTTTGTCAGTATCTGGGTATCCCCATCTTTCTGAACGGCTATTAAAGTCTCTGACAATAATGCAATTTGTGTCAGTTATTTTCATGTTTAAGAGTGTAAGACCCTTATCTGCTGGGCTATACAGATTGTAAATTCTTATTTTCACGTCCTTTATCATTATATCAACACCTATAATTTATGTTTGGTTGTCAGAGATCACAGATACTTCGCTGCAAGGTATTGTATTTCGTGTAAGTATTAGAACTCCTCCATTGTGTCCTTCGCGGTCAAAACGTGTAACCTGATATCCACTGACTGAAAATTTGTGCTTGGCGTTGAGGTGTGTCTTTTGAATGCATGCCACATCTATTCTATCTTTATGAAGACGCTGTGTCAGGGAGAATTTCTTGTTATAAACTCCTTCGGCATTCCACTGTAGTATGTTGAGTGTCCGGAGTGTTTGGTCAATAACTAACCTACTCCTCTGTGCCTTGACTCCACAGCACAGGGGAAGGTGACCACCAGTAGTCATGGGTGGACCCCCTCGAGGCAGGGGGCCCGGCACTATCACCGCCTGATGGGACTTCACGGGATTAGCAACATAACGATTAATTTTCATCTTTGGCATCATGAAAGGATAAAGTTACGTTGCACTTCTTTGTCAAGCCTGTGGCTCAGTACATCCGATTTCGACAAGCATTTTTCGGGATGCTTTCCCTAGCCTTTGACTGTCCTCAGTCTACCTACAAGGCAGCAGGTTTGTGTGTCACTTGGTCTGGTCCCTCTCCCTTGACCTGTCCGACATGGGTGACCCTACCAGTAGCTGTGCTACCGTCGGCATAGCTCTGGGGTCATTGGAACGCGCAAGCCCCTCTACCTCGTCAAGGTGGACGCACGGCAGAGGGGACATTCCTCTTTTCATTTCCATCTCCACAAGTGGAATGCATGTTACACCTGTTCATCTCTCTCTCTCTCTCTCTCTCTCTCTCTCTCTCTCTCTCTCTCTCTCTCTCACACACACACACACACACACACACACACACACATATTCAGTCTTGATCTATCTCTTGCTTTCTGTAGATAATAGTACATAGATTTCTGTGATCTTTACATTTTCATTATATTTAAATTGTGGCTTCCCAATTTATTTATTTATTTATTTTTTGTGTGTGGGGGGAATTTCCATATGCATATATTTATATAAATACCTGTATATCAACACAAAGCCATAATTATATTTACATAACTACCTACACGAATTCACCCATTCATGGTTGCCCATATATAAATACCATACATGTTAGCCTTTTGTATCCTACAGCAATGTTTATATTCGTGCTGGGGAATCATGTTGAATTTAGGCAAAGGGCAAACCACTGAACGCAGAAATGCCTAGAGACCACCAGCCACAAAACGGTCTTACAGCGGACACGCAGCCAGTTTTCACACAGCCTTTGTGTGCCTAGGCCAGTGGAGCTATATATATATCTCTGTAAAGTTGTTTGGGGGGAGAGGGGTGGATTTGTGATTCAAAGCACGCTGGGGAAGAATTGCGGCGTGTACTATCTGTGCTATCCAATGCTTGCTACCACCTAGTGAGAAGTGCTCCCAAATATTAACAAAATAAGCCACACACAGGGCTCGCGAGACGCACACACGTTCTAACAATCTCAGTACGCCCGTCTCTGTCCGCTGTCTCATGGTATTCTTTGCATTTTCCTCAGAAACCACATTTCTACAGCCACCAGATGATTTTCAGCTTGACTGCTCATTGTCCAAGTTTCACATCCATGCAAAAGAACAGGCTCTATGTAGCACTTCAACACTTTTTCTCGTTTCAAATGACATCTTTTTATTGGTCAGTATGCTTGCTTGCTTGCTTGTGTTCGTTGGCTTGAGCTACACCTCGAAGTCCTGTATGTCGGATGAAGGCATCCTGTTGTCCAACATCAATGTGATGTCATACCGGACCTGAGGTTTGCGTGAATATCCGTTATCCCATGTCTGGCTTATTGGTGTGCAGACTGGTGGTTCCTTGCCGTACAGGCAGACACTCTCCGACTTCGGGGGAATCGGCGATCCTACTGACTATAGCCAGGACCCCGAAGGGAACTGTTGCCCAGGACGCGCGACGAGGACGCGTCAATAAGTCTTGGCCAGTATATAACCCAGCCCTGGTGCTTTGGAAACACCTCTGCGACCCATTGGTCAGTATGATTTTCATCTTGCTAAAGGCTACTTTTGTCATGGCGATTCTTATTCTAATCTCTTCAAGACATCTCCCATCTGATGTTATGATTGCTCCGAGATAATTGTACCGATTCATTTGTTGAAGAATATTCCCATTTACTTGTATATTATTACATTGTGGTATTTCGTTCTTCCTTGTGACGACCATAATCTGTGTCTTTCTACAATTTAATTCTAACCCCAGTTGTTCACTGTGTGCAACAACCGCATCTACTAATTGTTAAAGATCCTGCTCATTGTCTGCAATCAATACTGTATCATCTGCGTATCTAATGTTATTGATGTTTCGTCCTCCAATGCTGATTCCATTCCAGCTCTGTATAGGGAAAAGAGATCTGGAGACATTACACATCCCTGCCTAACACCTTTCTTAATAGGCTGATATTGTCCCACTTCATTATCAATCCTTATGGCAGCTTGTTGTTTCCAATATGTTTTTTTTTATAAGACTAATGCCTTTCCCAGCAGTTTGTAGATCTGCAAGCATATCTACCATGTTGACATGTCTTACTCTAACGAAAGCCTGTGTGTAGTCAATAAAGCAAAGATGTATATCTTTATTTACTTCTATAGCATGTTCAATAACTGATTGCAGCATATACACAGCATTTACTGTATCCTTGCCTTCTACAAAACCACATTGTTCTTCCCCTATTTCAGTTTATATTTTCTTCCTCACTGTTTGCATGATAATTCGTAGCAAAATCTTTGTGATGTGACTCATTATACTAATTATTCTATGTTGATCACATTCCAAGGCTCCTGATTTATTTGGGATTGCAATAAATACAGAATTAAATAATTCAGAAGGTATATCTCCTGTATAATATAAGGTGTTGAGCTTTCTAGTGACTTGATCTATTTCATATTCTTCTAAAGCTTTAATCACTTCTGTTGTGATTTTATCTTGGTCTTTATTTTCCTGGTCTTTCCTCTCAGTTTTGAGATTCTACCAGAACCCATGCCATGTCACCCCCCCCCCCCCACCTCCAACGCTTTCCACATAAGAGTTCTCAATCTGTTTCCCCGTCTTCTCCACCTTCCCACAGGCGCACGACCACCTCTCCCTTGTTCATAGGTAATCGACCACCAAGAGTTGCATTCCCTGCCAGCCTATCCGCCTGTTCATCCCCCCCCCTCCCCCATACTCCCGCATGGCCAGGGCAAAATATCCATACAATTCTCACAATCTGTGACATCTGAAGCGAGGTGCGCTGTTCCACACAAAACATTCATTTTTCCATTTTACTAAGCATACTCCTTTAATCCGCGATGAAGACAATGTGTGTTGCAGTGTTCTTCTCCAACCAACGGAATGCCGCTGTTACTGCTTCCACCTAACTTCTCATGCTGGCGGTCGTAGTCTCATATGCCATACTCTTCCTATTAAGAATTATCCATTAGCTTTCGCATTGAAACTCCAACCACTCCGTTTGTTTCTCACCACTGACCCATCAGTATAGATCACTATGTCACCTTGATGTGTGTTACTCTGGATCAGTTGTTGCACCTCAAACTCTATGCGGCCCGCTGCCAATTCTCTGCACTCACTATCTACAGTTATTATTACATTGTGCCAGTCCGTCATCTCTGCCGGTAGTTCAACCCACTCCTTGTCACGATGTATAGTCTCTAGATAACAAACCTAACGTATAATGTCTGCCTATGCCATCTAGGACCTGCCTTGTCTGAGTCTATGACCCTTGACCATATCCACGGCTTCATGCAGGGGGTGATTCCTATCTGCAGCAACTCTTATGTGCCATTTGACCTGAAGGACTCTATGCCTATCTGCCATTGTTGGTAGCGCCAGAATATGCCTCATGCAGATAATTGGTGTGTCCTTTGTGCAACCCAGAATCACCTGCATGGCCTCATTTTGTATGCCTCGTCAGCTCATCATCCTCCTCTGGTACCTTGCGGTGTCGAGGTGACGTATAAACAGCGGGAGAGTGCCCGCTTATGGGCTTCATGTATCGATATTCTGTTATTCCCTGCGTCCATCGGTTACGTGGTCGGCTTCTTCCTAAGCTTCCCTCTGGTCTGTACATCATTGCTTGTTGTTGTATACTGTTAAATGGTAGCCTACTTGCATGGCCAAACCATTTGACTTGCTGCCTTCTAATAAAATCTAGTGCAGCTATAACCCCAACTTTAGTCCTGATTTCTTCATTTCTGATCTTATCCCTTCTTGATACATTGAGTATTCTTCTCAAGAATCTCATTTCTGTTGTGATTTTTCTTTTCTCTGTTTCTGTCATTGTCCAGGTTTGGCATTGGTAGCATAGAGTTGGTAGGAAGATTGTGTTGTATAGTGCCTTCTTAGTAGTTATTGATACATGTTTGTTCTTTAGTATTGGTGCCATTTGTCCAATGAGTTGATTTGCCTTATTGTATCTATTTGCGATCTCGTCTTCTGATTTGCCATTTGATGATATTATACTTCCTAGGTATTGAAACTTGTTTCAATGGATCTTCGTTTAGGTGAATCGTTGTTACTTGTTCTTCTTTAGTTATAGTTAATACCTCTGATTTGCGTGTGCTAATTTTCATGTTAAAGTTTCCTACACATTTCGTTTAGACTATTTATGTGGTCTTGTAATTCAGCCTCTCTCTCTCTCTCTCTCTCTCTCTCTCTCTCTCTCTCTCTCTCTCTCTCTCTCTCTCTCTCTCTCTCTCTCTCTCTTTTTTTATTTTTTTTATTTGCAATTTGTGCTTGGTCGTCCGCAAACAGGAGTTCACTAATGGTTAGATTTGCAGATGGTTCTTCTTCTGTGTTCTCGTCATGCGGAGTTCTTGCGGTCTCTGTTTGGCTGGTTTCTTTACATATGTTGTCTATATATGTTATAAACAAGAGAGGGGACAGAACACAACATTGTCGTACTCCGGATCTTATTGTGAAGGGTTCTGAGTGTCCTCCGGTTGCTCTCGCTATGCATTCACTGCTGTTGTATAAGCTTCTACATAGGTTTGTTCGATGTGTACTCACTCCATATTGTTTAAGGATTTTCAACAGCTTGTTTCTATCTACTCTATCGAATGCCTTTTCTTGGTCGACAACGGCTAAGTAAAGCGTTTCAATGAATTCGATTGATGTTTCTATAAGTTGTCTAATAGCAAAAATGGCATCTGTGCATCCTTTATTTTTCCTAAATCCAAATTGTGTTTCACTTAGCTGGGGTTCTACAACAGTTCGCAATCTTTTGTCAAGAATGTTGCAAAATATTTTCCCAGTATGACTCAACAGTGAAATGTCTCTGTATTGTGTGTAGTTTGTGTGTGTGTGTGTGTGTGTGTGTGTGTGTGTGTGTGTGTGTGTGTAGTTTTGTGTGTGTGTGTGTGTGCTGCTTTTTGTTTTTCCAAATTGGGACAATTATGGCGTTTTCCGAGTCTCGTGGTGTCTGTTTTTTCTTCCCCAAAACTGTTGAATAGTCTATGCAGCCACGCTGTTCCTACTTCTCTTGCTGCTTTAATTAGTTCATTTGGTATTTCATCTTGCTCTGGTGATTTGTTTAATGGGGCTAATCTGATGGCTTCTATAATTTCTTCCTTCAGTATGTCTGATTCTAGTTCTTCGGTGGCATCTATATCGATTTCTTGAATTCCTGTTACATCTGATTGGATGTTGAGAAGTTGTTCGAAGTACTGTTTCCATCTTATTAGAATTTATTTTTGTCAACTTATTGGTTCTCCATTTTCGCTGTTAATTATTTCAGTTGGGTCAAAGGCTTCTCCTCAGGTTCTCATTGCACTTATTTCTTTTATAGAAGTTTCTAGATGCCTCCTTGTAGTTTTTATATAGAGTTTCTCCATATTCCTCCCAGTCTTTTTGTTTTTCTATCTTTACTATTCCATTCACATGTCTTCTTGCTACTCTATATTCTATGTAATCGCATTCATGTTTGCTCTTCGTCCATTTTTTATATTTTTCCAGCTTTCTTTACTTCTGCGTTCCACCAACTTGTTATTTTCTTTCTCCGTGTTTTGCGTTTTTCGTGGTTACACATGTTATCTTTGCAGTATTTAAAATTCTTGATTTGAACATCTCGAATTCTTCTTCCACTGTCTTTCCTTGCATAGGTAATTTTACAAAGATTTCACTTAGCTCTTTTTCATAATTTTCTCTCACTGCCTCGTCTATGAGATTTTTTAAAGTTTACTGATTCGCATGGCATGTATTTTCCTGGTCTTTGCTTCATTCTACTGATGGCTTTTATTGTGGCAAATTGAGGCAATCAAGATAGCCACAGAGAAATTACAAAATACCAGCCATGGTACACAACCTGTGGTGATATTGACAGATGCAAAATCCGTAATAGAGGCGCTCCTGTCTGGGAAATTGCCAGTACTAAGGACACAACTTTCTGAACTTAGCAGTCAGCGTAAGGTCACCATACAGTGGATACCATCCCACTGTGGAATACCTGGAAACGACAGAGCTGATCGATTGGCTAAGGAAGGAGCAAAAGAAGAACAACCTGATGTGCCTATTACATACCACCAAAAGAAAAGAATGATCAAATCAGTCAGAAGGCCACCAAACCTTACTCAAGACGACTACCACGTTATGGACAGACCAGAACACGTCATTCTTCTGCGCCTCAGAATAGGACACAATAGATAACGCAACCACATGTATAATAAATTCAAGATTGGTGACTCAGCCATGTGCACATGTGGTTTGGCGTCGTAGACAGTAGAGCTCATACTCCAGGATTGCCCAAACTACAACATATCCAGGCGAACCTTCTGGCCTAGAGAGACAACAGTGGAAGATAAACTCTATGGACCGCCAAGTGAACTAAACAAGACTGTTAGATTCATACAAGAGGCAACATTGCAGTTATAAACATATTTCAGGCGAACGAAAGAAGAAGAAGAAGAAGAAGCAACGTCTGCTTTGTGGTCTGTGTTTATACCTAAGTTGGGCACTGCCCTTGCATCTAATATTTTTTCTCTTTCTGTTATTGCTTGTTAATATAAAATCAGTTTGGCTTTTAGTATCTAAATCGTTCCATTTATACCATGTGTATATTTCTTAGTGATTATAGAATGTATTTATTATACAGAGGTCGTTTTGGCTGCATATCTCAATCAGTCTACTTCCGTTATCATTTCTTTCATTATGTTGGTCTCCAAATGCTCCAGGATATTTTACTATGCCCGCTCTGTTGTGTCCTAGTCTTGCATTGAAGTCTCCCATAACTATGATGTTGTCCTGCTTGTCTATTTTATTTACACCTCGGAGGAGCAAATGGATCACCATAGTCTGGTAAAAATGAGGCAGCGAGGAGTGACAAGGGGATCTGGCCGACGCTCGACGCTCAGAGGAAAGGCAAGACGGACATATAATCAGATTGCTACTGGAACTATTGGTGTTGGAGCTCTTCGCCGGCTGCTGAGGATGGGGACGGAGCGCTTATGGGAATATCCCGAATGCTGTGATGTCGGTTCCTAAATCAATCAATCAATCAATCAATCAATCAATCTATTTTATATAGCACGTCATGAATGTCTTCGTAGAATTCCTCGCATTCTTGCTAATAATATTTTGTACTAGCTGACCCTGCCCGGCTTCGCCCAGACCCTGGTGGGGAGCATCTCATTTAATTCATATAAGTAGTCATATAAGTTCTCGTTCCCGTTACCGACTGTCTGTCTGTCTGACTGTCTGTCTGTCTGTCTGTCTGACCCAGCCCGTCTTCGCCCAGACCCTGATGGGGAGCATGTCATTTAATTCATATAAGTAGTCATATAAGTTCCCGTTCCCGACTGTCTGTCTGTCTGTCTATCTATCTATCTGTCTGTCTGTCTGACCCAGTCCAGCCCATGGTGGAGAGCATCTCATTTAAA